>JABBWJ010000001.1:1200000-1837705 GCA_016647685.1 Suillus tomentosus
CGGTCAACTAGTAAAAGACAATTCTTTTCATCACGGCTTTGATCAACAATGGCAATCTTATACCGTAGATGAAGACAAGGTCCGCGGACATTCAACATCATCCACTTGCCCATTCTCATTGGTTCAATTTAGCTCTTAGATGAACTCGAACCATTGGCATCAGCTGGTGGAATAATCCTCGACTGGCACACTTGTGAAATATTCCCTGAGCGATGGGCAGATCTAGTCGTCGTCCTACGCTGCAATCATACCATGCTCTGGGAACGTCTCGAAAAACGGTGCGTATCCCTGACCACAACCAAAATCAACCCAGATCTGACCCGATAGCAGTAATTATCCTCTCAAAAAGATAGAGGAAAACAACGAAGCGGAGATAATGGAAGTCGTGCTCCAAGAAGCCCGAGACTCCTACCCCCAACAGATTATCGTCGATCTCAAAAGCGAATCTTCTCAAGACCTCGAAAATAACGTCGCGAGCATCGTTGAATGGATAAATCAGTGGTTGAAAGATAACGGTCACGAAGACGAAGACGAAGACAACAACCTTTGAGGCAGCAGTCGATACATCGGTACCGCACGCCCTTTATAAATAAGATATACGTTATAGAGACTAACCTTGCGTAGCCTTTATTGAAAGTCTATCTGACAGAATAACTAAATCAAGGGCCTTACACATTAATGACGCGTGACGTCACCACCTGAGCTCACCTCCTCATGTATACGTGAAGCAACGTACTGCGGTTTCTACGGAATCGAACTAATGAAAGCACTCGCGAACACAGATACGGCGCACAGGTCATTTCGGTCCGTGCGTGAGGTTCTCCTAGGAGTTATGCATCATGTTTGATCTCTACACTGTATCATACATAATAAGACAATTCTCCCGTACCTATGGTATCACGCCTATTTGCAAAAGCGTATGTCCGAGGAAAGTGTTTGCGGGTGATAGAGCGATAAATAGCTCCGCAAAGAAGCGAAGAAATAATGGAACAGCTAGGACGCGTACTATAGACGGCATTCTAAATCCGATGAAGTCGGAGGACCGGGACGACAGATATGATATCGCTACATGCACCGGTAGACAGTTTAGGCAAAAATATCACATTCACGTCCCGCAGTCGAGTTCGATGGTTCCGTGCGCGAACTGGACAGCGAGCGGGAATGTATATCCCTGTCCTTTGCCGTCGCTTTCGTCGTGAAATGGATGGTGTTGTACTTTATCATCCATCCGCCATACTTTTGCAGCACGCGGAAATCCTGATCACTGTGCTGGAACAGCTCCTGCTTATATGGTCCGATAAGTGCAACTCGCTTGCTGATCAACACACCTTTCAGTATGAGTCACACATACCGAGGCCCTCACAAGGTCAGCGCTGTTTGTGCGCCGAATAAGGGCGCAAAAACATATCGAATACGCCCCAGGTAGGGTAAAGTCAGAAGAGTGGGGAATGGTCGCGTTGGCACGATAAATTGGAGGCCCATCTAAAGAATGCGCCTATGGATGTGTTGTACTACGTCTGAAACAATTCGGTGAAATGACCAGGTAGATAAAGTAAATAGTCAGTGGTATGTCACTCGATGTTCTGAAGTGGAAGAGTGACGAGACGATCCAAAGCAATCTCAGACTGCCTTTATTCTGAAGCTGAAAAGTAATGAGAGTAGATGTAAATGCTGAGCGCGCTCAGTCGTGGGAAAACCTTGTGGATCACTGCGGTCGCCATCATGATACTTACAGGTCAGACTTCCGACTCCCCTGGCATGACAGGTCACTAGGAATTAACCAGGTAGGTGAGGCTGAACAGAGAATCTCGACCTCGCTAATCACAACCATCTCCATGGCGCGTAGCAGGTCATGTCCAGCGATCTTGAGCTGCAAATTTCTACCCTTCGCAAGTCGCGATGGGTCAACCTCTCGGGGCTCGTCGATTGTGCTACGAAACGTCTTTCGAAACCCACCTGCCAGTCAATCCAGCTTCTTGGAAGGGGCAGCTACAATACCGTCTACAAACTGGCCTTCGGTGATGGCACCGAGATCGCGGCAAGCGTGTCAGTGCATGATGAGGAGGACTTCAATCCCCAGGCAAAGCTGTCTGAGATAGCCACCATGCAATTTGTTCGCGCATCCAGCTCGTATCCAGGCATCCAAGTCCCACAAGTCCACGCTTGGGACGTCACATTTTCTAATCCAGCTGGTGCACCGTATGTTCTCATGGATGTCGTCTACGGACGAAAGCTGGACAATTTCACCAACTATGACAACAAGCTTCGCGGTCTGGATGGTATGTCAGAAGTGCAGCAACTAGCCGTCACCAAATCTCTGGCAAAGCTACAATCTACTTTGTCAGCACCTGTACCATTTGACAAGATCGGTAGCATTACCCTCAATGACGAAGGAAGCTTTATCATAGGACCTCTCTTCACTATCACACAGCAGAATCTCGGGGGGCCATATCAATCCCTCGAGGATCTCTGGAGGGCCCGATTGGAGCATGACATCTTGCATGCTCTAAGGGAGTGGTCTAGGCTTGAGGCGGAGCAGCTTTCTCAATCCCTCTCAGAGCCCAAATGCACCCCTCAATTTTTTTCTGAACTATTACAACTTCTCTCCTCGCTCATACCTCACTTCGTACCTCCATCGTCTTACCTCCCCTTGGTCTTACACCATCCCGACCTCGCACTTCGCAACATATTTTTTGATCCAATCGACGACACGAAGATTGTAGGGCTAATAGATTGGGGAGGTGCACAGGTTCTCCCTCTTATGCTCAGTGCCAAGTTCCCAGATGACTTGAATTCGACCGGAGAGGATCCTTGCGAGAGACCGGGGATCCCCGATGAGGGTTGGAACGCTGTCCCACATGACTGGACTTCGTTCGGTGACACTTCCAAGTGGCCGGATATCTTCCGGGGACCAAACGATCAAGTGGATCTGACCATCCGAGCGAGTGCCATGATCAAGCGGTACTACCTCCGCCAGCACTTTGGTGTATGTTTCGCGCAGGAGAACCATGATAGATATGGCGACTACAATCTTGGTCGATCGATGTTGTTCGCGCATGCACCATATTATCTCAAGTTCCATGAGATTATCACGAGCGGCTGGACCTCTTTGGTCGATCATGCCGAGTGGATACGTGAGACATATTGGCGGTTAAGTGCGGTAAAACAGGATGGTCGGAGCGCTGGATTAATTATAGGTCCAAACGTCTACCGCAGCTCCATGCAAAAGTCAGTGTTCGACCTGAACATCTTCGAGACACAGTCCTCCGAAGATGTCCAAGATGGGGAAGAAGAAGAGGACGTGGATGAATAATTATTTTAGACAGTACGTGGCAAAATTCTGTACAACACGCAAATATCATGCACTTCAAACTGATCAATTTGGTCTTAGCATTCTTCGTATCGCGTTATCACTTCACCATCCTTATTCTAATGGTGTTAGCTGCGACATTTGCGACGAAGTTGGAGCACCCCACCTAAACCTTGATAGCTTCGATCATCTTGTCGATGATAGTCTTGGTAGTCTCATCCCAAGTAAGTGACTCGTATGTCACATACGCCTCTGTCCTCCCCTTCCGCGCGACGATTGTGATATACTTTGGAGGTTTTCCACTTGTAAGCATCGACTTCGTCTGGAACGTGATGTTCGTTTTGGACTGCGACTTGCCGTCACCATGCCAAGCAGTGTACTTCCCATTTCCATGCGTCTTTTCGACTTTCTCCGGGTCTATGTTCTCCAGATACTGTTTCACTTGCTTAAGATCGTTCTTGGATGCTTTTTCCTGTAGGTGTCTGCTAAGTAAAGGAGGCCGAGGAATGCATTGGTATGGGAAAACCTACGTTGACGTGGGCAGACATGATGTTGGATGAGCACTTCTGATCTGTAGCTCTGGCAACCTAAAGACGTACTTATATAGGTCAGGTTGGGTGGGTTGCGCCGAGCGCTCATGGGACAGTGCCTTTCCCGCAGCATGAGCGGTCTCAAAGCTAAAATAGGTTTATACTATGTGCTATCATTCTGGCACAGGTGATAGTGACATCAGAGTATATTTGCTCATCAGGATAAAGGCATGATATATCCCTGCACTCGATCTCTGGAGGAAGAGGGATATATCAGTGGGAGTTGCGCATCTAATGAGTGGGCCGTCGAGTCTCAGCTGGCCGGCACATCCTGTGTCAGTTGTATTTCCATCCAGATCATACAAGCTTCCGACCTTCGCACTGATGGTAGTAGAGAAGCTTCTTGAAAAGCTATGCATCAGGCAAGGATCTGGTGCCAACCTCAACAATAAAAGTTCCTCTATCCCGGTCCAACAGAGACACGCAAAAGACAAGCAATCAATCAAGACACCGAGCACAACGGGGTGGTGGGAGGTATAACAAAAGATGCCTGAGAGTGAGCTACTAGGGCTTTTCTTGGATCCACGCCACGTATTGACAACACCGCCAGGGAAGTTGGCCCCGTTTTCTGGAATGCGGTTATTGGTGGTGCAATGATCTTCTACGCGAGTAACTTGATGTTCGCTGGAAAGGCCCGTTGAAACGTTGAAGTTGGATTTCACGCAGCATTGAGCACGTATAGCTCAAATTGTACACAAATTGTACAGCTTGGATTTCCATCGATATGAGTCTACTGACTACTCGAAACTTACAGATTCGTTAATTTGCGTGCGATCGCGTCTGTCCGATTTCCACTGGGCAATGTTGAACGTTGAGCGGCGATGCCGCTCTTCATTGGAATTGAGTTTGCAAAAGTCTTGACTCTCTCATAAACTCTAAATCTACAAGGGGGTAATGCCAGCAGCCATAGTGAAAGTGACTCAGCGGGGACCCGGGTTGCAAATTCGGGACCGTCAATTTGCTCGTGATCAGTGCTTCTTCGTCAGCAGATAGTTCTGGCGTTAGTGGTCCAAAAAAGCGGTATCATACAAACCAATTTCAATCGCCGTAGTCTGGAAGGGGGCCGTATGTCACGGCGTGATGAATTGAACGTGCTGTGATTTAAAATACACGTTCTGATAGCGGACCACGCAGTACCCGTTGGCTCCCTTGCCTGCAGAGGGACCTGGATGATGGTCTCAAGCGTTTACTTATGTTTGATTATCAATGTAGGGTGAAAATGATTGGCATACATTGCTATACTACAATGGATGATTTTAAGTGAAGTCATTATGTGTAACATTAAGCTACTAAGTTAACGTATTATTAGAACCGACTTTCAGCTTCGGATACTCAAACACCATAGAAGAAACGCCAGTAACCTGGAAGTAGATGGGCGAGCGCGTACCACAACTGGTATAGGTCCATTGTCAGCTTCACCTCGTTGTGCTCCCAAGTAATATTTCGACTCACGCTATAGAATTTGCAGGACTGCTTATCGGCGCCCACCGTGTTGTACATCACAAACCGGGTCCCCACAAATGCGCCGTAAACTACAAATGCAGTGGTAGAGAGCGCATCTATCCTCCAAATACAGCTCAAGCCATATGACCAGAGGGGGATACCAAACATCATTGAAAAGCGCGCGGCTTTAGGGAAGATGGTGGGCAGTGTCCGTCTACCAGTAAGACGATCGCCCTCTTCATCCTTGAAATCTTGCGCATGAAGCGTAGTCGCAAAGACTGTCGAGCTAAGTGTGACCGCCAAAGCACCAGCCTTATCGATGCATGAGTTGTGGGGACCTGTATGCTTGATGAGCAAAATGATAGATTGTCTGCAACTGAATAGATTTACCAGCAGCAACAGTTGCTCCGACCTCCAGACACCCACCGAGGATGGCTGTGAGTACATTCTTCGACAATCCCATTTTATCACCGTGAAGTTCGTTGTACCAGATTGTCAACGCTGCAAAAATGGTGCTGGCTAGTAGTGCCTGGGTGCCGTGCCACAACGATAGCAATAAGCAGACTGGAATCATCACCCAGCGCATATCGGCTGCGCTGTCAACAGAAATACGACCAGCAGGTATCGGACGGGAGGGCTTGTTCTTGCGGTCCTCCTCCGGATCCTGGATCTGGTTTGCGATATTGAACTGTAATAAGTGGAACCATATCCACAAAGGAGCATGCCAAGCATGGGTGGTGTCATATTTGGGAGCCACAGATAATGCGAATATGGTCTGGGAAGTATGATTGAACAAGGGGGCAAGACGCATGATAATTGATACTCACGACAGGAATCAGAGTGGTTCTGACATCATTTTTTGTAAAAAGGAAGACCGTCTCGAGATGACGAGCGATGCTATCAACGCGAACAGTGAGAGCTTGAGAGAACATTGTGAGTTTTTGAATGCCTGGGTTGTGTGCCGGGTCCATACCTTTATATCTCGAATGTGCGCTTGAAAGAGATGCGAACTGTCGGCCAGTATGGCAAAAGTCATGCCGGGAGCACGCAAGGAATTCGAAGGCTATATGGCGGGATTTCGAGACACCAAACCGGTTGTGAATTACTGGTCCCGAAGACGCCTGAGGCTATGAAATCGAAACTGCCCCGTCCTCTGGTAGGAAGGATATGTGATCAGCTGACTTGAAAGAGTTCTATGTAGAAGGTAAACTAGGCGCTGCGGCTATGCATTCGTGACAGCTGACTAGCGCTGACTGTCGGAGTGCCCCTGAACCGTCATAGCCGTTGACCGCCCAGAGTCGACGGAAACCATCTTTTCGTACCACTGGTAGATAAGTGAAAGAATCTTGGAGCGCTCGCTCCCGAGTAGCGTTTGACCCGATGCTATCTTCAATGGTCAACGATTGGTGGCTGTAAGACTGCCGTCCCTTAACAGTTACGCCAAAAGGCAGTGATAATCTTGATTATCGCGGACAGTATTTAAGCTGATTGTGGGAACTGAGGTAAGCAGCGAGCTCATCATATTGTATTACTAATACACTCACTACGCCCATACTCCGCAGAGCTCGAAAGACCACAGCAAGTATCGGTTGAGCAAACACTCAATAAATCACAGTGAACGATTCCCATGACGGCCATTAATAACGGAATGGCATTTGGCTTGGATTGCCTCTACTATAGGCGTGTGTTTACCGCGACCTAATTATGAGCTTACCGTTGGGATGGCGCTGGCTCGGCGACTTCGTGGCGTGATACTGTGAACAATTCAAATATCGAGCGTCGACAAAGATCAGCATAACTGCATCGTACTATGTAATTAATGAAAGCTGAGTTATGGAAGATGACTTATAAGAGGATACGTACCATAGAATACTCTTGTCTGTGAGGAAATAATCCACCATAGGTTGTCGTCCGAGGTTTCCTATAGCTAGCACACAGTCAAAGCGGCCTTGACAAACTTGTATTAGAGTCTTGGTGATCAACCTGTCTACGAAGCGATATACGCAATCACAACGAGTTGATCTCCCGCCAAGTCAATTGGCATATGATACAACGAAAAGACATGTACCATGAGGATTACAAGAATTCACCGTGACTGGAAGCTTGAAAAACAACTGCGGTCCAACCCCTAAGCTCCCTTGTGGAATTTTCTGCTAAAATCTTCAGATTCATATCAGCATAGACAGCAATCACGTATAACTCCAACCGGCCAAGGTACGAGTTATGCAGTGCCGACCCCAAAACAAGTTTAACTCTAGCAACCCGAGCCAGTGTGGCTGCCAACATGAAACCGCCTGGGTATCCCGTCCCTCATCCTTTTGGTCGTGGTTTTGTGATATCCTGGTCTATGGTATTCCCCGTCTGATATCTACGAGATCCTCGTTGAGCGTTTATAATGGAAGGAGAACCTCGTACCTAGATGGAGTTGGGGCATGATGTACACCCAACTTCCTCCCACCCCATCTATGTAAAGCGGCAGATTTCGACGGTGTAATACTAAGTGTAGCAGGAACTTAACAACAAAAGAATAGATCGAGTTATGAGTGAATGAACCCGGTTGGGGCCGGCCCGGCTGGGGCATAGATAGCTTCTGCCCAGACTAGGTAGCGCTACCCATTTCATTGGTGTAAGTCTGCCACCGCGAGTCATGTCACAGTAGCGAGAACTTAGCGAGTTCGGGAAGGAAAAGGGTACTAGATCGAGAGTGAAGAGCCAGTGAGTGGGGATCAATTCGCCGCTGAAATGCAAGGTACAGACCGGTTTTTATATGTAGAGGGTTAAGTCATACTGAAGTAGAAAGGAAGTGACTCAATGCCACAGCCGCGATACCGTGACAAATGGGAGTCCATCGTCAGAGGAGGAGTATTAATGGCACTCCTTACGAAGGTCCTGAGCAAAAACAAAGCACCAAGAAAGTTGACACGTAACTCCAAAAAGAGATGAAGAAACGATGGAACGGCTAGGACACGTACTACCCATGGGCGGTAGTCTGAATCTTTGGATGACTGGGGACGACAAATGTGAATTTGTTGCATGGACGAGTTTTGAACAAAAACGACAACAGCATTGTCGGATTTTCTGCCTTGCGATGTCGCGGTCGAATGCAGACAGGTAGACGATTACAGATCTATCTCAGTCATGAATGTGTGTAACAAGTATAAGTAAGTGGCCAAACCGTGGTCGAATAACAAACAACAACGTTGTGCAGACCCCAAGCTCATGAGGAAACCCATTCACAAACAAGGCGCATCATTGATCGTCGACTTGACGCATGGCGGCTGATAACGCAGCCAAGGAAGCTGACCCCCAGACCAACTCATCGACTGTGAAGAGACCATTGTACGAGGGAAGCACGCAGTACAAGAGTTGGAGATACTCCCCAGAACAACTGGAGCAAATTCGCACTTCCCTCAATGTGGCTGCAGTATCGGTCATACGGAACACTTTTGAGGCAGATGAGGTGCGAAACCCACCATCCGTCGTTTCAGTCCCTGTCGAATTAACTTATCCGTTATAGCCTGGATCGTCCGAGGATGTGTTGTTCCTTAATGCAAATGAAGAGCAGCTCCTCGTAAAGCTCTACATCACCAAAATCCCTCAACTATGTGGGCATTTTCGTTTTCCTGAGGAAGTGGAGGCGACCGCCATCAGTTACTTGAAGCGGTTCTATCTTAAAAACACTGTGATGGACTGGCATCCAAAGAATGTGATGTGCGTTCGTGTGCTACACTGATATCCCTAATAACTCTATGCTCTTTGAAGGCTCACCACACTATTTCTTGCTACGAAAACCACCAACAACCCAATTTCGTTGGAATCTTACACCTCTAACATCCCGAAAACGTCCAGCTCAGACGTTCTTGATCTCGAGTTCCTGGTGTCTCAGAGCCTGAATTTTGAGTTTGCAGTTTGGCATGCCCACCGCGCTCTCTGGGGCATTTGGCTTGATCTTCAGGTAACCGTAATGTCTGTGACATCATTTCCGCGCTGAGACTCACGCAATTACAGAGCCTGCCCGACGTATCCGAGGACCTTCGACCACAGGATGTCTATGATATTGCCATCAAACACGTCCGGGCCTCCCGCTTTACCGATGCAGAACTCATCTACACGCCCTCACAAATCGCTCTCGCTAGCCTGGCTCTCGCCTCGCCAGTTCTCGCAGAAAGATGGGCTGACTCGAAAGCGGTAGCTGGTGCTGCACAACCTTTTTCCGCAACCCTGGACCCTACTCTCGGATCGATCAAATATATCATCACGCAAATGGGACATCCTCCTGATGTGGAAGCCGTCCGCGAGGTTGATAGGAGGTTGAAGCTATGCAAGAATCCAGAGAAGGTCCCTGGTAGCAAGGCCTATCTTGCACGGCAAGTGGCTGAACAACAACGAGCAGAAGAGAAACGCAATAAAAAAGCTGAAGACGTTAGGAGAGCCATCACTGAGGGTGGCGATCCATTCGGGAGCGAGCTTAATGAAGATGAAAAAGCAAAGCAGTTGGCTGAGCTCGACGACGACGATTAGGACAGATCTGCTCAATGACTATATGATCTTTATATTATAATGTGACCCTCGAGTAAATTAATACAAGCGTTATCTCAGATATCAAATGAATCGGAGAATGCAGAGAGGGATGTAACAATCACTTTTGGCTACACATTGACCCCCTCAGATCATGACCTCGGAAGGCTAACTGGGAGGCTTCGAAAGAGCCGGTACCAATATGTGCGGGACAGCTGTATTTCCCTGTGCTGTTGTGAGATTTGTAATTATGGCATGGAGCCAAACGAAGACCCTCAATTTAAGAAGGAAACTGAGTGAACAAGAACCGTGAATAAATGTTCCCATCACATCCGCGGTTATCAATCATACAGGAAGCGCAAACCGGCGATGGAGGTTATCGCAAACGAAAGCGAAAATGGCTTAGACTCAACAAAAGCTGAGTGCAGCCCGACCATATCACAGGTTTGCGCTGGATATCTTGGTGAATACACGGGTATCTTCTTGCATGTAAAGCTACAGATAGAGCAACTACCGTTCAAAAACCTGGAAAGTATTGAGACCATGAAAAAATTAAAACAAGTCAATACATACAACATTCGCAATCAAAAGGACACAACGGTGTGTCTGAAGTCGGGTGAATGTTGAATGTTGATGAAAGTAGGTGCACAACATACCTCCTCCGGTATTGGATATACCTAGTTCATCTTCCTTGTATATGTTTAAACCATCGTCAGTTTTTCGTCCTGGCGCAGGGTTAATGAGTCTAAAGTAGCAGGACGAAAGGGAACTTACTAGGTCCAGAACCCCTCGAATCCTTGAAACGGTCTTCATCATCTTTGCGCGTCTCGTAAACCTTTTCACGCTGTGAAGAAACTGGAGCATCCGACTTTAGACGTTTACTACTGCTGGAAGATTTGAATGATGGATCTACAACGGTCTCGGGAAGCGGCCGTTTTTTCAGTGTTTTTGGTTCTGAAGATCGACTGATCTCCTTCGTTTCATCGCTAGTGGTGGGTCTGTCTTTTCTTTTTTTCGTTTTCTCCTTCTTGACGGATGGAAGAGGGGCAAGCTCTACGGCTTTCGCCTTTCCTTTGGCAGCAAAAATGTCGTCTATTTCTGATGTGGGCATGGAGAAGGATTAAGGCTGAGAATGAAAAAATCTGAGCTATAAAATTATTGTGACTTGTCACATACGTCACGGATCATAATTATGCGAATGCCTCCGAGTTGATCAACATGTTCCGTTTTCTGGTACATAGATGCGGCCGATGATCATGATGCGACTATGAGCGAGAGCGTTAGGTAGTTGAAGGATTAAAAATTTAATGGGTGAGCTATATGAGAGATTTCTGTACTGCAGTCACACCTGACTAATATTAACCGTGTTGACTTGAATTTCCTGATTTGTTGAATTCTGCTTTCCTTGCCCGGTTCGACCGCCAACAAGTATTACTATTAGTTCAAGCAGGTGAAAGTACTTCCGTCTAACTCCTGAGCTATGTTGTAAGCTTTCCATTTCCATTTTCCCGTTCTAAATCATCATTCCTCCTAACAGGCCCCAGTCTGCACAACAAATCAGACCTCAGCAAACCCACCAATCTCAGCAACAAGGAAATGTCCCGTTCATCCCCCAGAATTCGCCTCAAAACTTCGAGACAAACCAGTACTTTACTAGTACCCTTGATCTCAATGCTGCTGCAAAGCAAATGGCAGCCATGAACGCTGCAGGAGTCCAAAGACAAATGGCAAATGTCAACGGCCGCTCGCCTGCGTCTGTTGGCGGAGTATCTCCGGGATCATATCTCGGTGGAATGACATCCTCTTATAATCAACCAGGCGGCTTTACTGGGCCACCTCATGATAATACGAATTCGATGCAATTCAATCCCACAGCCTCCTCAGGTCAATTAAATACCCAAGGTATTTACCCTGCCCAACAGACCACCAACGTCCCCCCAAATCCTTCTCTAAACGCACCCATGTCTCATCCAAACTTCACCCAATCCGAAGCTGTCAAGCATCGACAGCGAACTTTTCTCGCAGGATTGGCCAGCGCCCATGCTACCCGCGTTCCCTTACCACCAGCTTTAACTGGAAACCCATACCCACCCAATTATGACCCTACAAATTCGCAATGGAAGTCTTTGGACTGCCCACCAGGTCAGCCGGGTGTTATCCGCTTGGGCGGAAAGGACATTGATCTCCTGAGGTTATGGCAAATTGTAACTCAATTGGGAGGATGGCAAAAAGTTTGTTGATTCATACTCTATCAGTTTCGAATGCTGAAACATGACAACGTAGATCACACAACAACAAAATGGCTGGGCACAAGTTGCTCACCAGTTCGACCTGCCAGAGTTCCTTCCTCATCTATCCAATTCTGGGCAGCAGCGCCCCGTTGGTCAAATTCTGGGACATTTATACGCTGCCATCTTACAGCCATTTGACGAGTTTTACCGTCGTAATATGCAGGAGGGCAACCGTAGGGCAATGGCGGCTGGACGCCAGCCAGGCGTTAACGCTGGGCCTCCCAACGTGAATGCAGTGCCTGGTGCACCTCACGTAGGATTGCAACAAGGAGCAGTTGCTCCGAACGCAGTCGGCAACATGATGACGCAACACGCGGTTAACAATCAAAATTCCACTATCAGCCCTGCCTCTCAGTCACAGCCATTACCACAAAGTCCTCATTTACGCCAATCTTCTGCACCCAATTTTCAATCACCCGCTGTTCCCTCAGACCCCACACCTCAGGCGTCATCCCAACTCAACGCTTCAATTTCTGCGCCCCAGCTTACGAAACCAACACCGGATGCATCTGAACCAGAAACTCAAGGGGCGAAAAGAAGACTAGAGTCCGAAGAGGCAGAAGGGAAACGAGCAAGGCAAAAGACAGGTATTTCTCACAGATATCATCTTGGCCACCCAGTGAATCTCATCTAAGTTGCTACAGATCCGCCAGATACCGTGAGTGATGACTGGTGAATCTTTATGCCCTCGAATTGATTTTTTTCCAGACCGAGACCACTAATACCACGACACCACATGGATCCGCTGCCCCCTCGCGTACGCAATTTACGAGGACAAAAGTCGAGTACATTCCCCTGTCACGTGAAATTGATTTCACTGGTGGCCGTGATTTCAACGCGCTGGAAGAGGATTATCTTCGGTCTCAGCGGCGGCCCATGCGTGATATTAATGAGTGGGGCACAGTTGACATTGAATCCCTTACGATGTCCATCCGATCGCGACTGAATGCCGAGCTTTCCTATGCTCTAACCACAATCACGTTGTTATCTACGATGCGGGGTCCAACCCCTGGGTCTGGATTTCCCATTTCCCAATGCACAGATTTGCTCGAGGAGGTGCTAGATCTACTTGAGGAGGAAGCATTTGGGACTACCCCCGACATCACAGATTATCGGCTTGGCAATGGTGCCGAGATGGTGCGACATCGGGCGCTCGTAGACGATGTTTTCGAGAAGGAATCTATGCTCTTTGCAGGGCTAGAAATCCGTGATCCTCAGTATGAGACACGTGGTCCAGGCCACCGCGCAGGGAATATTGTGCTCACTGTGACTAACCTCATACGAAACCTTTCTGTCACCCCGGACAATATGCCCTGTCTGTCGAGACACGAACGCACACTCAATCTTGTGCTACGTGTTTGTGGTATTACCATGTCATCAGACGGAACACCCAAACCAGCTTCACCGGCACTTGCTCTTTCAGACGTGATCAATGTTCGAAAAGATGCACTCCATATTTTTGGTAATCTGTCGAATTACATCGTGTTCTCGAATCCTAACTCTCCATCGAACGCAACAACTCTCACTGCGAGCCGCATCCTTGAAATCATCGCGTCTATCCTCATAGAGCCCTTCGACTCAGTTCCCCCCACACAATTCCTCAAACAAAGTGGAGTTCCTTTCTCGCATAGTAGGCCATCATCTATTGCCGACCTTGCCCTCGACGTTTTCACCCGCCTCGGTCAGCTGGACTCTAATCGGCAGGTTTTCTCTAGGGTTATGCCCCAATCTCTCATCTGGCGACTATTGGAGTCCCTCGTTCATCGTCTACCAGTATCAGACCTCGACTTTGCTTTTCTCAACCGGGACCCATGGTTATCTTACCTGGAAAAATCAATTATGGCAATTTATACGATCGCATTCTTTTCTCCCCCGGAACTAAAGAAGAAGATCAAAACAGATCGCCCTCTGTGTTTCTCACAAGTTATGATTCGTATAGTGCAACGATTTGTATCAATGGGTGGGAGCCCAGAGGTGCGCCAGTGGCACCTTGCCGTTGCACGAAGAGCGGTAGAAGCCATGAAAGTGGTAGATGAAGAGGATGATGCTTTTGACACCTCGCAGTCCACCCAAACCCCACTGGCATTTGGCATGGGCTTTATCGATGGTAATGATCCTGGTATTGAAAAGGGTATAGGGTTACTTGCTAGCCGTCGGGACGCTGCTTGGGAATTGTTGATGCGAGATCTGGATCCTGTGATGTTTTCAGAGCTGGAGAGTTTGATGAGAGTTGAATGTTAGCCTGTTGCTCGGCTCGCGGTACGATACTGTTGGTTATAACGTGTTGTATACTAACCCCTAGTGCTCTGCACATTTTGTTGTCGATACTATGTAATTCTGGATATCCATGTCAACTGTCGAATTTGTTGTCCTCCCAGACATTTGATCTGTAGAATTATTATTTATTGACTTTCTGACTTATCTTGTCCGGGCTGTGCAATCTTTTACAAGCAGGCTCTAGCCGCTAGCAGCTTGACGGAATCTCACATCGTCATACACCATCACTCTAGATCCAAGAAGAATAGAGGGTAATTGGCTTCACGTTACATGACGTCCTACACGGCGCCTCCGCCAAATTACTCTCCAGAATGCCCACAGAATCTACTTCGGGCGCTGGATGAGCCGATCTCTGGCCTGCAGATCTTCATCATCCCAGCAACAGACACGTTGACCTTCCAAAAGGGCTATCTAGGAGCTGAAGGAGAGCGCGCTGCTATCGAAGGAGAAATTCATGTCAAGGGTGCACAGCCAGGCCAATGGAAACATGTGTTAGTGTGACTGCTCCTCATCTATTCCGAGTAACTCACCACGGCAGAACAGCACCGTGACTCTTTGTGTCATCGAGTCTGCGTTTGGCCAGGAAATCGAGCTGGGAAAATCAGAGATAAATCTAGTCTCGTTCACGGGGACGTCCGACTCCATGTCATCTTCAACATCATTCGCAATACCCCTGACATCTGATGCACCTCAGTGTATTCATACACCTCATTCATCTCTGGAATATACACTTACGGCGACTTTCCATCCTACGAATACGTCGGAGCCACTTGTGTCAAGAAGGATTGTCGTGCATACGCGACGTTACACTTCACATTCTCATACTGTAGATACGTTGCCAGAAACCCACGTCCTGGAAAGTCCCTCCCGTGTCGAAGTCCAAGTTCCTCGCACTATATTCCGGGCCGGTGAATTCATTCCAGTCTATGTTACCGTGCCTCCGCCGAGCAGGGAGCTTATGCTGCGCGAAGGACTGAGACTCCGAAACGTAAAAACCGAGATCGTTCGCATCGTGAGCCTGAAAGAGCAAGGTGATGGTGGTGATTCTGAACCTGGTACGCCTTATGGTCAATCCGTAGTGGACTTGTCATCTCAGGATGGGCCTTCCTCGGTGGTACCCACTTCCCCTGCGGAGAAGCCTCCGATCACTTCTCCTGGATCGGCCTATAGTACAGTAACTTCTCGCTCAGGTGCATCCTGCAGATTTCACTCCTCTCGACCTGTGCGACTCCGCCTCATCTTGCATCAGGCTTCACCATCTGCGTCACCAGTAGATTATCAGACGAGTTTGCCAGAGGGTGACTATAGCAGCCTTGACAACGATCTGCAATGCATCTCCATCACTCAATCCACCCTTCTACATTCAGTCTCTTTCCTTCTAAACGTCCACGTTTCATTCGTGGAAACAACCAGCAGGACTGAGCGGCTCATGACTATTCCCATCCCATTAACCATCATTCCGCCCCCGGCGCCACTGCCTGAAGTTGAAGAATGGGTTGATGCCGCATATCAGAAAAAACACGACCGCCCCCCTTTGAGGACAGTTCGTCAAGAAGATCCAGAGCCATCAATTCCCTTATATCAGGAAGGAGAAGCGGGTCCAAGTTATACTCAGAACGGTGCCCCTCCCCCTTTTGAAGACCGCGACATGCCGCCTCCACCATTCTTCCATTCTATGCCTTCTACGTCCAATGCTCCACCAAGCTTCCAGGAATCTGAGTCGGAAATATTTATTCCTTCAGACACAACGGACCAGGAGGTACCTGTAACCACAGCACTCCGTATCATCGGCGAGGGAATATTGTTTGGGTTTGCCGCATCTGAGCAGTTTGATGGTCATTCGGACACAATGCACCGCTCGTCAACTCCACCCCCTTCAGTGGAGATGGCAGAGCGAGATGCAGATGTGACGGGATTTGCTAATATCGGAGTTGAACCCGTCCGAGTCTTTGAGGCTCTGAATATCGTTTCAGATGATTGCCCCCCACGCTCTGGAGGTGAACTCCCTCCTCCACCGCCTGCGATGGATGATCCGTCAGACCCACCTCCTTCAATAGATTCCGATTTCAGGTCGCCCTCGGTCCGGGTCCCCGTGCAATCTCACTCACCCCCCCTCGCCCATCAGTCATACAATCAAGCTCCCACGACTCGTGATTCTCTACACCCTCCCAATGACATCTTGGATTCTTCCTCACATGGACATGCGCCACCGCCTTATCTTGTTCCTGGCAGTGACCCTGACCATGAGGAACACGTGACACGACCACCTCCGTACATGGATTTAGTTCCCTCTTCATCGTATTTGAACAGCTCAATTCACTAAAGGGACATTGTTATCATTCCAATCTGTGCATCTCTTAGAACTTACTGTTACCTCAAATGTGCTGTGCTGCAACTGTATTTATAAGTTACCGTCGAACCGTACCGTACCAAGTCCAATGTTTGTGTTGCAGATGAATTATAAAAGCAGATTACATATGAAGGCATAGCCACGTAGATGGCAAAGAGAGGGGAATAAAAGGTGTGCTAATAAGTAGAAGCGAGACGGTCGCGAAGGTTGAAGATGTGCGGTCCAAATAATTAGCGCCACACTCAACAGTTGCATCCGTCTTTCTTGGACTGTTGCTCCTCGAGGTTCACATCCTCTCTGGCCCCACCAGCTCGTCCGCCTGCACCACCGGATCGACCTGCACCACCTCGTGTGGAAGCCAGAATGTGCTCGATCGGTATTTTCTTCGCTGAATTTGATTTTAAAAGGGAGTTCCATGGCGAGTGTAGTGGGCGTACCTATTTCTGTAAATATCTCGACGACACCCTCGCCAGTCTTGGCACTGGTTTCAAAGAACAGCAAGCCAGCCTCGGTAGCGTAAGCCTGAGCCTCCTCACGTGGCACCTGTCGCAAACTCTCTGGCTCGTCAGCACCAGCACTAGGACTCTCCCCAGGCGTGGCTGTAGCATCATCCGCCTCATCTTCAGACTCGGATGATGGAGTGGACCCAGATGACACAGCGGATGTTTGTACGAGATCAACTTTGTTGCCAGCCAGTGCGATGACGATGTTGGGATTTGCCTGTCTTTGAAGTTCCTTCACCCACGACTTCGCCTTCTCTAAACTCGTTGCTTTCGTCACGTCGTAAACGACCACTGCGGCTTGAGCATTACGATAATACATGGGCTACATTCACGAATCAGAGCAGGTGGTAAAGCTGTGCTTGGAACCTACAGCGAGAGAGTGGAAACGTTCCTGGCCAGCAGTGTCCCAAATCTCATAACGTAGGACGCGGTCTTCGAGACGGCATTTCTGAGTCAAGAATGCTGCACCAATGGTGGGCTCCTTGTTTGCTTGAAATTCGTTCGATACCTAGAAAGCGGTTTAGAGGTGGCAAATGTACGAAAATATACACCTACAAAACGGAGGACTACCGAAGATTTGCCAACAGCGGCCTCGCCTATAGATGTGTATCAGTTCTCGTTCGTTGGGAAGGAAGAGTGAGAGCGGGAGTCTTGAGCCAGTTTGATAGCAAGTGCGAATAGTGTCGATGGTACTTTTAGTGATAGCTGAGAAGGCTTACCGAGAAGAACCAGTTTGACCTGGACAGACCTGTCCACGGAGCCAGAAGCAGCATCAGCCATTATTATCGTGTCGAGGTTGTAAAGAAATATAGACACTGCAACTTGAAGGAAGGGAGCAGGCGACAACAACTCAGTACTGCTGCGTTTTCCGACTTTGTTTACGTCTGTATTCAGATCTCACACTGGGTCAGCCCCAACTCATCTACAGTAGTTGAATGACTTTGTCTTGCGTCGATACTACTAGGGCGTATAACCCAACAAAGGGGCCAGCTGCGCACATCTCACATCGATCTCATCATTTTCGATTTCTCCATCGTGCTTGAAAACGCCAGGTCAAGCATACAGGTGTCACATGCAACGCAGGAGCGTATTCTCTCAACGGGTCAAGCCCCGCCTACAACTGGCCGATTGTTGCTCTTCGAAGCTGCAGCAGGCGAATGCTGGTTTGATCGAAATACCAAGGACGAGTTGATTCAGTAATCTTATCCTTCCTTTGCAAAAACCGCATACATTTTCTGTCAGGGTAGATGGGAAGATGTCTCTGACAAGGACATTGTATATTCAATAGCCGTCAGTATTGTTGCACTATGCAGCTCTCGCTCTCGTAGTGCGAGGGGCCTCGATTGAAACTAGGCATTGATCCACGGTTACGTGGCTATCCTTGGCTATTTGACCTGAAGAACCACGAGTTGCGATACGAAATTAATGGTCAATTGATATTGTGACGGATAGTCCTTCCAATACCGGGTTTGAAATTCGGAATCATAGAATGAAGGCTGTTATTATCATACCTCATCATGTTAGTGTTAGTGTTGCAATGAGTGAAGCTTATCGCGTGAACGACACTCCGACGGGCTGAAATTAGTTACTGACCTTGCCGGCATTTGGGTTGCTTCGGCACTCTCAGGCTGATACGAGCTTGGTGTCAAGGACTGACCTTGAAGTATCTGACAAACCCAGTTCTATGTACCTCGCCAGCCCACCCGGTGAGTTCTGCGAACGAGCATCGAGGCAGTCAACATACTAGACATGGATACAGATTTTCAACCAACCAGGGAGAGCATACCCCCTCCGAATGTGAGCTACCAGCAATCGGTGCTCGGTCTTGCCCCCAATCTACATCCTCTTGTAAGCAAATGATCTCAACAATATCCACCGTCTCTTTACTCACCAGAATTCCCATAAGAACCCCTTCTCCTTTATTCTTCGTGCCGCAACCTTATACCCGGACAAACTTGCCCTTGCTCATCCAGATGTGAAACATCCTGCCTTCTATACCTATGCCGTATGGTGGGGTCACCGTGCTTCGTCGAGAACTAGTCTGACAGCGGCAATAGGGCTCAACGCATCCAGAACATGGCATATGCTCTTATACAAGCAGGCATCCGCCCAGGTGACCGCGTTGCAGTTATAGCGCCCAACTGGTGAGTTCTACTGTATCACGCGCTTGACACATCTCACACAAAGGTACGATAGCCCCTTGATTGCAGGTATAACCCCCATTTTGTTGCACCTGACAATAATGAAACACTCTGGGCAGATGCTCACTTTGGCGTTCTTGCCGCTCGTGCTATCGTCACACCTGTAAACACTCGCCTCACACCCCCTGAGGTCTCGTACATTCTGGAACATAGTGGATCCAAACTTATCCTCATTGATCACGACTTCACGCATCTAATTAAGAACACCAACGTTCCTATCATTGTTTGTCATGATACAGGAAGAACAGGTGACCCATACGAAAGCTTCCTTAGTGCAGGCAGAGTATTCAGTGCAGAAAAGGGGTGGGCTGGCTTGGACATTGAGCCGGACGAGAACGCTGGTGCAGTTTTATGCTACACGTGAGTCACCACTCTGTATGCAGTTTGACCAGGAACTGAACACGCTTTAACAAGCTCGGGAACTACAGGTCGTGTAAGATTCGCTTGCGTCTGCAGGTAAAAGCAATTGCTCATTTCGCATAGCCAAAGGGCGTCATTACCACACTGCGCGGTACGGTCTGTCAACTTACTCCACTTTGTTTGGCTGATGCTGTTGTCCAACCAGGCTCGTACTTGGCAGCAATAGCGAACGTTATCGAGGGACAGTACGCCCCTCTGTCTTGCTGTGTCCTTCTGATAGGCTTACCAGTCGGATTTGCAGGATAAATCGCGAGTCGACGTACTTGTGGTAAGTTTTATGTGATAGCACGAACAGTCGAGAATACAACGAACTACAGGATTCTTCCAATGTTCCATGCAGCTGGTTGGACGTTCCCATGGGCAAATGTCTTTGCATGCACGACACAGGTGTGCAGAACATGACGTCATGCTTATAACCACGAACTATCTTCTTGTTCCAGATAACTATGCGCTCCGTCGACTACCCACTTATCTGGAAGCACTTCCTGAATTCCGAAGTAACTCACTATTGTGGTGCACCCACTGTTCAGGTTTGTGCGTCGTACAGGGACACGGATTCGTCTGATGTGCCGATAGATCGGAATTGTGAATGACCCCGCTGCTAGACCTCTCCCTCGTACTATATCAGCGGTTATTGCAGGGGCCGCACCTACTGCTCAACTCATCAGCCAGCTCGAGCAGAAGGGAATCAAGCCTGTGCATGTATACGGTCTGACGTAAGTCCAATGTAGCCTTTGATTTGTGCCTAAGCTGATTCGTTCTTCCGTCATCACCAGTGAGGTACGTGCTTCGGCGTTGATTAAGGAAGTGGCAAGCCTGAACATGCTTTCAAAGACGTACGGGCCCTTCACGCGCTGCTATGACCACCCTCACTGGAAGACGCTGACTTTGGAACAACGCGCGAAGCTGATGGCTCGACAAGGTCAAAGCTTCGCCACCGCGCAAGATGTACGCGTAGTATATCCTTCACAAGACGACAACGACGAAGAACTCCGTGACGTTCCAAAAGACGGACTCACGGTAGGTGAGGTTCTCATGCGCGGAAACATAGTCATGAAGGAGGTGCGTTTTCCAGCGGTTGTGCCAAAGTTCTCGTATGCATTCTAAGCATTTGTCGCGTAGTATTTCCGCGACCCAGAAGCCACGCGGAAGGCTCTTCGGGGAGGTCACTTCCACTCAGGTGATCTAGCCGTCTGGCATCCCGACGGTGTCATACAGGTCGTTGATCGAAGTAAAGACCTGATTATTTCCGGAGGCGAGGTGAATATGTGTCCTCGCGGTGATTCAAAGTGCTGACTCGAAGACCACAGAATGCATCGAGCTTGGCCATAGAACTAGGTATTTTTGCGTTTGAAATAGTTACTAAGTTGTGGATCCTGAACGAGCTACGCAGAGCTTTCGAGTCACCCGCATGTTTTAGAGGTATCTGTCGTCGCCCGCTCGCACCCCAAGTGGGGTGAACGTCCAATGGCTTTCGTAATTCTTCGTCCGGAGCACGCCCCCAAGTGGAAAGACAACCATGACGGCTTTGGTACTGAGCTGATCCGTCACGCTCGAACGCTTTTACCCGGCTTTGCGTGCCCAGAATGGGTGCAAATAGTGGACGAATTACCTGTCAGTCATGCATAACAGCCATCCGCATCCCGCTAGATGCTTACAATACTTACAGAAAACATCCACTGGGAAGATCCTCAAGACCAACCTTCGCAAAGTCGTTGCTAAACTGTGATCTTAATGATCTAATGCTAATATATTGCTGAAATGTATCGGTACATACTTATGCTCGATTTGCCAAATAAAAGGATATGAGTGAGTGATAAAACAACAGCTGAATGGAAATGTTGCAAGAAGATCTAGGCATAATAAGTTGAAAATGATCACGACAAATCGGGACTTAGTCGCAGTATCCGGAATGCACCAGCATTACGTTCACATATGAATACCTCGTCTCCCTGACGCCCAAGAAAGAGCACCTCGTCTGTACTCTCGGTGTCCCCATCTCCCGTGTTATTGAACTCCGCTCTTGCAGGAGATTTCCCCGTGGTGTGATTTGGCTTCTTCCCAAGGTAGCCTGACCCTTTTGTCTTTGACGGCAGGGCCATAGCATTTGATGTGGAGGAACCGACAGGAGTGCCCATCTTCCAAACGAATGGTCCACGTCTATTGATGTTCGATGGCGGCGGTGCGAATTGGGGTAACAGGGTACGTGACTCATCCGCGGGTTTGAGTAACGCGTCACCAAAATCCATCGCTTCCATGCCCCCTTGGCGCATAGCCACGAGGACAGAGCGGTCTTTGACGTCAAAAGCCTCTACACGCTTAACGTCTCCCATGCGGGGAATCGACTCGTCATCGTTGTCCGTGCTCCAGATAAAGCGGCCTTTGAGAACAGCCCGACCACGAGCATCGACTATGGACGTACTGTGGCCGCCACGTGAAGAGAAGAACAATGCAGGCGGGCCGAAATGTCGGGGCTGGACGAGAAGAGATATTGGGGCTAAGAGAGGTTTGGCAGCATCTAACGCAGGAGGAGCGTGCTGGGCTGCCGATGGTGGTGTTGCTGACCGGAACGGATGGGAAGGATCAACGCACTGCTGCCTCAGATCCTTGAGTAACATGAATACTTTCTCCTCCTCTTTGCGAACTGGTAGATCTGGTGGAAGTAACCCATCCTTATACCACGCTTGCATAAGGCTTGCTTTCCAAGGCCCTAATCCTGATTAAAAACGTGTTTCAAAAAAGTGAAGTTTCGACATACCGTGCACAACTCCTTTCGGGTCGCGGTAAAGCCATCTAGAAGGCGGTGCTGCTGCTGGCATGGGTAGGCCAGGAGGTGAAAATTGTATAGACGCTAGGTCAACATTGGCAATACCTTGAGCATCGGGTTCATGCTCGGCACGGTAGTCAAGGAACTCGGGATATGTTGGTGGAATGATATAGTCATCAGCGATAGTAGCCAAAGGCAACTTTGGCGCATAGGACAACTGTTGGAAGGTGGTATATGGGCCAAGAGGAGCGGAGGCTAGTGCTACAAGCTCTTCAGCATGTGCAAGAGCAGATCCAGGGGCACCACCAGTTGGTGTCTGCGATTGAGATACTGGCGCGTCTGGGAGATTAGTATTAGAATTATTTCTAGACGGATCGCCGGATGGTAATGAAAGTCGATTACTGATACTGATGTTGGTGTCCTCGTCATCTTGTGGAGGTGGGTCTGTGTCAAAGACGTCTGGCTGACCCGAGCGTATTTCTCGAACTCTTCGCCGAGCTGCACGTCGCTCCGCTCGACCAATTCGGACCTCGCGAACTCGTACTGTGGCAGGTTCCAAGCCAAAGACATTCTGAGAAAAGACAAGAAATACTTCGACAAGGTCATCACCCTGCAGCTGGAGTTCCAAAGAACGCGGTGAATCGGGAAGGATGAAGGTACGTGAAAGACCCAGGGCAGTTCGATACGTCCCGGCAAAAAGCTCAACCTTTTCGCCATTATCTCCACAGAGAATAGCGAGAAAGCTGCACAAGGTCTCAGTAGATATACTTGTGAAACTCTGGATACTCACCTCTTTTTTGGCGTCTCCACGGCTTTGATGATAAGGGAGCCTTTCGTACCCGGTAGCTTGACATAGTCTAGCTTTGGAGGAGGTAGTGATGTTGTAAGAGTCTGTGATCCATTCTTCCTTTCAGGCTCTGTGAATACCAGCGCTGGAGGCCGCTCGGTAGACCTCCTGGAACTGAATGCATTGCTTATGATGCGAGGAAGAAGGCGAGCGTGAATTGTCTGATGTGGAGGAATGGGTAAAGTGGGTAAAGGTGGTCGATTGACGGTAGGGGATACGCTATGTCCTCCCGAGGTCGAAGGACGAGGAACAAGCTGAGGGGGTTCTGAGGGGCGTGAACGTGTGGAAGCTGAACGTGTCAGAGTTGGGAACCTTTCCTCAGCCCCGGGTATGGGTATCGTCGGAGATGTTGGAGATGTGGGGGACTCCAGAGGAGTATCATACATCACAGGGACATTAGAGTGGGGGCCATCAGACGAACCGCTGCCGTTGAAGATACCAGCCAGTACTGACCACCTCCTTCTTCGCCTTTCAGAAAAATTCGTAGTACTCGGGCGGCGCCGTAAAGAGCGACCGTCCTGTGATGGAGGACTGAGTGGCGCATCATCATCTGTACCTGATGGAGTTGCCCCGATCATAATCGGAGCTTGTGGTCTCATTGTCCCTGCTGGTGGGAGATCAGGAACTCTGCTCTCCAAAAGAGCCTGAGCAAGCGTTATATGGTCGATTGTACCAGTCGCGCCGTCGTCGTCATCATCATCTAGATCGATATCTGGAACAGGGCGTCTTTGAGGTGGCTCATCAGCGGGAGCCGGGGTTGGAGGTGTTGTGCGAATGCTTGGCGGTGAACTCCGCAATGCTTGTCGAATGGTCTGCAGGGTTGGAGATGGTTCAGGGGGTTGAGCTAGTATCGTGTTCGGTTGCGCCAGAGTCAGATCTAAGTTCGCGGGACGATTCCTTCGACTATATGTGGCTGAACTGCGTACGGGAAGTGACGTAGAACCACCTTCGACGGTATCGCTGTTTCGGGGTGGGGGAATAGCGCTAGTGCGTTCATCCAAAGCTTGACTACCGCTTGCACCTGCGGTTAGTACATCGATGGCTTCATCGTCACTCGCCTCGAGCCAATCTACAGTCTTAGCCATCGGGTCTTCCTGCTCTGTACCGGAACCCATATTGGGTAGGGGTGGGACGGGGGGAACGATTACATGAGAAAGGGACGAACGACGGGACCTTGAGAGGTTAACCGAAATGGTGGATGGTTGTGTCTGCAAACGAGGTCGAGTGATTTCGGTTACTGCAGAATAAGGTGGGGGCTGTTCGGCTGGCTGGCGGGGCGTTACAGGTTGGACTGTGGGCGGCCTGGGCAATTTCTGCGTTGAAGTTGTCGGTAATGATGACTTTCTAAGGAGCTTTTCTGTCTTGAGAACCTGCCCCGAGCGTGTCAATGACCTGAATTTCGCCTCGGTTGAATCTACACTGGAGTTGCCAGATCCTACCCTCTTCGATTCCTCCCTCCTAGATCGTTCACGTTCTCGCCGAGTCTCAACCTCCATACGCCACTCTACGGCTTTTTTGACTTCCTCCAACGCATAAACACGAACACCGTCTCGTCTGCCTGCTATGGCTACTAATACACCGCGATGTTCCATGACGACCACACTCTTAAAACTGACCCTGCGCACCAGCGCGTAAGGATGGGCGGCTGGGGGAGACACGAGAGGAAGGACATCAAGTCCTTGGGCATGGCACAAAAGAAGGTAGTGAGGTGCCATAAAAGTTCCACTGGTAGGAGGAGTGGTAAAGTGTGAAGGAGATAAATCTTCTGTGACGACTGATAGGGAGAGACCGAGTTCTCTCAGAGTTGGAGGGGCGAGTGAAGGTGGAGGCGTAAGAGGTCTGGTAGGTGTAGGAGGTGGAGATATGGACCTAGAATCAGACTGAACTGGGTCGGCTGGCTGCGGCCCATCATCTCGAGCAGATGTTCGAGAAGAAGATGGGGTGATTGTATCCCTCCGATGTATTAAATTTGACCAAAAGCCAGAGAGGCGATTGGAGGGACGTGCCTGATAGAAAATTATTCGACTGAGGCAGAAGTGATGATTGTAACTCACATCCATGGCAGACCTGCGATTGTTTCTGGTTGAATTTGCTCGTTCAATTAGCCTATTACTTGGTTCCGACAACGGATCCGTGGATGCAGTAGTGGGTGTTTGAACTGAGGAAGCGGGTATGACGGGCAGGCTGTGGATGCTTGCATTATCAAGGGACTGTTGAGTATTCGTGGGAAGCGAAGCTGTGTCCGTCGCAGGTTGAATGGCCGATTCAGTATTAGTAGTCTTCGGAATACTAGTATCGACAACTTTGATGGCGGTGACCGTCAGACCCTGAGGACTTGAATTCATGTCCACGGTATTATCCTGCCCATCGTCGGGAATGACCACTGGGGCATTTCCGCACTGGCCTACAAGACTATGAGCTTCGTCCATTATGGAGGAAAGAGCGACAGAGCGCGGTTCCCTCTCTGCCAGCGAGATGAGACTATAAGTGAAAGAGACAAGAGCCCCGTTTACCCGTGACTTAGTACAAATGCAAATGGCCGAGACCAATGATTTATTATCCCACGCCACGTCAGTGTGAACAACCCCCTCTGGTATAGGTATTTTTACTTTGGACCAACTTTGGGCCTGGTCATCCGACGGTCGTCCTTCGCGGCAGTTTGTTATTGCTCATTCCCAACCACGTTCGTTATTGCGCGTAACGTCCCAGCGATCTGCGCCATGCTTCGTCTGCATAATTTCATTCGTCCAGCATTTCGCTCCCGTAGATGGGCTCATAATATCCCTACGTTTTCTCACCTGAACTCCGTCAACGAAGAGGATATCGCACACTTCTCCAGTATACTCGCACCCACGTCTATACTATCAACTTTGTCATCAGTCTCCACCCCCGCAGATGATATTGCACCCTACAATGTCGACTGGATGGGAAAATACCATGGTCAAGCCAACTCTGTGCTCAGACCCCGCACGACACAACAAGTTAGCGAAATTGTCAAGTATTGTGCTCAGCGTAAAATTGGAATCGTCCCCCAAGGCGGTAATACTGGCCTAGTCGGTGGTGGTATCTCTTTGCAGAAAGAAATTGTTCTCAGCTTAGGCGCAATGAACAATGTTCGGTCTTTCGACCCTGTCTCTGGTACTTAGCCTGTACCTTATTATAATGTGACTCTATATTCTATTTCAGGTGTTCTCGTCGCCGATGCTGGGTGCATTCTCCAATCCCTGAGTGAATATATTGCCCCTCACAATCACATCATGCCCCTTGATCTCGGCGCAAAGGGAAGGTGTGTAGAGCTGTACTATATATCCAGCAAACTAATTTAACGGACCCTTTCAAGTTGTCAAATCGGTGGTAATATTTCCACAAACGCAGGTGGTCTCCGACTCCTACGTTACGGATCTCTGCATGGCACCGTCCTAGGATTGGAAGTAGTTCTACCAGACGGTACAATTTTGGACCAGCTATCAACCCTGCGAAAGGATAACACCGGTAATTTTAAAAAGTTTCACCCAGGATTTAAGCTCCCCTCCTAACTTCTAATAGGTTATGACCTTAAGCAACTCTTCATTGGTGGAGAGGGTACACTCGGTATCGTTACCGGGGTCTCCATCCTCACACCTCCTGCACCCCAGGCCACCAACAACATATTTTTGGCATTACCCCGCTTCGACAATGTTTTACCACTCTTCCAAACTGTGAAACGCCAACTTGGAGAAATCATGTCCGCTTTCGAGTACATCGACCGCACCGCTTACGACATGGGTTTGCAACACGGTCTTGGCCCTTTGCTCAGCGCAGATGAAGTTGGCGACTCGCAATGTTTTGTACTGGTCGAAACCAGCGGTGGGAACCAGGATCACGATTTAGAGGTGCTGTCATTTTCCTTGTGGTCAGTGTGTGAACTAATGCTTAGATAATCCAGAAACTTAACAATCTTCTGGAGAGCTTGCTGACCGCTGATGAACCGCTTATTAACACCGGTGTTCTTTCCCAGTCACCCACTCAATTCAACTCGATATGGGCTCTGCGTGAAGGCTTGACTGAATGTGTTCAGAAAGAAGGCAAACCATACAAATATGACGTTTCTGTCCCCCTTGCAGACTTCCAAAACGTCGTCGATGCTGTTCGGGAACGCATGATTTCGAAAGGGCTCTACGGAGATCACGCAATTTCCAAAGTCATGGGATACGGCCACGTTGGTGACGGTATTACCATCTCCCTGCTACCTTAAGGCCAGACCACTTATTCATTCGTAGGAAACCTGCATCTCAATGTGATCGCCAAGCATGGATACCGCCCAGAGCTTGAGGCAGCTCTGGAGCCTTTCATCTATGAAATTGTCGGTGCGTATTGCTTCTAAATTTACTGTTGCGGCTGTTGACGATCATCTTGATTCAGCTGATCGCAAGGGCTCGGTGTCCGCAGAGCATGGCATTGGATCGATGAAGAGGGATGCGCTGCATTACTCTAAGAGTGAAGTCAGTATTGAGTGGATGAGGAAGGTCAAGCAGGTTTTTGATCCTTTGAATATCATGAACCCCGGGAAGGTTCTCCCATAGAGCTGAGTATATATCATGGCGTTGATGTGACTTCAAGTTTCATCACTGAGCACTCACCTCCCACGGGAACATGATAGCATACCTCCTTATGCATTTGCTTCGCATTTACTAGGGTCGCAATGGATCTTTCAATCAAGTGTTCCGCATTCTAATTATTACGAAAATCAATCAACGCCGGAAACGTGAGTACAGCTATAGCATCGGATGAGCTGTTTCATGTATCAGACTCTTACACACGGATCGTTCCTCTGGAGGTAGATCCTCGGAGCTGATGTGACGTGGGGAACTGCCGGACCGGACTGAGGCTGACGAAGGCAAGTACTTTGATAGACTATTGTTGGGCTAGGGTCGGGCTGGTTATTAATGTTGTTGGCCGCCATAAAACATGTCTCACGTCGCCAATATTAATTGTGACAGGCCGTTGCCAAATTAAACTCAAATGTATCACGGAAAACGATAGGGTTCAGTAAGAACCATGCTGGTATGGTTTAATTTTTATTATCCATGGTGATTATCGTCGAGTGACCATGAGTGATATATACAGCCATAGGGCACTGCGCGGGGAAACAGTGCACCGACGTGGGTCTACGGTCACATATACCAGGCCCTGACTACTGTCAGGATAGTGGTATCCTTAAACTAAAATTATGAAGCATCAGATCTTCAGAACCGCACTATGAGGTGAGATAGTATCGACATGTTCTTGCTTCTTCAGAGTGAGGATAGCGATACAGAAGGGATTTATATGCAAGAATGGATAATTTGAACATATATGTGGATTGCAGTCAAAAGGACATTATTTGTATCCAGTCTGCAAAGGAAATTACAAGCAGATTCTTCGTTCTACCCCCCACGCAAAGTCGAGGGAAAATCCTGGGTGCTCTTACTGATTGCGAAGCGAATGAAGACCATATAGAATGCAATCGAGATGATAACGACGAGCTGGTTGATCAAAGTTCAGTGATTTTCGATAGCAGGCGTTGACGGAATTACCATATCTCCTATAACGAACACTCCATTGTTCGAGCGGCCGAAACATATCAGTAAGGCGCACAGCATCGCGGAGCACAAAAGAGCAGCATCGACAAGCACCCACACTATCGGCATTCTGCCCTTGGTAGAACGAAATGCAGCGACACACCATTCAATCATCCAGATGCGATATGTCAGCAGTCCTGGCGAGTTTATATGAAGCATAATACCGCGCTTGTGCAGAAGTGCGCTTACCAGTAGTTGACAAATTAGTTGTAAGTGTGAAGACAAGGAACGCCGTGAGTGACCAATCTCACTGGTAAAGACACTTCTGAAATCGCTCCCTGCTTGCGAATAGTTATAGATCCAAAAAACACCGAACGCTTCAGGGCAACATTAGAGCACACAACTTTCTGAACGTGATGGCCGCCTTACTTGCAACGCCACACCACATTACGCATGGTAGAATGATGATCCGGACGGATAACTATACAATTGTTGGGTGTGTCCACGACGGCCCATATCGATACTATGAAATTGCACAGGATACTGTGATTTGCGTCCGACCAACGCATACAAGATCCTGTTGGAGTCCTGTGCCACCCCCCGCTGGAGGGGTACCCCCGGGTGTTTGCCACCATTCGCGTAGCTTAGTCAGTAGGGGTAGCGTTGTCCTAGGTAGCATCATTAGGTCGAGGCCACACCGGTTTCCATCTGCCAGAGGCAAGTATATTACCCACGCCAGTCCACTATGCAAATTGCAATGATAATCATAAGCAATGAACTAAGGTCAATCTCGTTATCAACTCACCTGGTCATTAGTAATACATCTGCATCATAAGAAGTCCAGTGGGTTTCAGCGCCCGACCTCACGAGGCTAGATGTCAAATTCTGTAGAGTGGGCTAGCGTCCCCAAATGGGTAGATGGTGCCTGCTGTCGAAGATGTCACGGTGTACGGTCCAGTTCGGTAAGCAGTGACCAATATCAGTGAAGCACTCTGCTGTGAATAAGGAGGCTAGGTCATGCAAGACTGCTGTTTCGTTGAATCTAAGGTTTTCAGTTTGGTACCCGTGTCGTCTTTAGACTCAACCTGGCTAACGCTTCTCCGGTGTCAAAAAGATTCAGCCATCGTGAATATAGAACGTATAATTCAAGAAAGTTATCTAAGTAAGCTGTCCTCGGACTCTGAGCATCAAAGGGTCGATCAAGTCATTTGTGTCTTGTCCTTGTTATTTTCTGGGTACAACTGCAACACAATCAACGCCATCCGAGCAATTGGAAATTGAATCACGCACCTTTCCAGGATTGAACAAGTTCAAAGGATCGATGGCATTTTTGACGGTTTTCATCAGTTCCACGGTATCCTCGCCCAGTTCTTCCACAAGATACTCCGTTTTGCCTACCCCTACACCGTGTTCGCCCGTACCTGAAGAGAAAAGGCGTAAAAACAATATGCTTAAGGCATATAGAACACTTACAAGTCCCATCCATCTGGATGGCGCGATGGACCAATCTGTGAACCGCTTCACCGACGCTCCGCAGTTCTTCTTCATTTTTGAATAAAATGAGTGCATGGAAGTTACCTACATAACTCATTCATACACAACGAAACAACGCATTTCAATGCCCTTACCGTCACCAACATGCCCGACAATAGTCGATTTCAAACCAGCCTTGTCAAGATCTTCTTTGGTTTCATAGACTAGCTGCGGAAGTCGGGAAACCGGCACGCTGTAAAGTAACCCACGTCATACGCATCATTGAAAACCATCAAGCACGGGAAGGCTAACCATACATCGGTTGTCCAAACCTTTGAACCAGGTTGTGTCGCTAACGTCGAGAAGAGAGCCTTAGATTAAACTATCGTCACAATATTATGGCAAAACAATCGCGGTTGACGCACATATTTTCGATTTTCCCACATCTCACCTGCCTCCTCCTCTGTTGCCGCGAATTCAAATCGAGTGCTGCCATGACGCTGTACAATCTCTTGCACAACATTGGAAGTGTCACGGATAGATTCAGGGGATCCTTGAATCTTGAAGAAGAGAGTATCCTGCACCGGATAAGGAGCATCAACCAACCCAGCAGTGTTAATGGCTGCCATCACTGAAAGCACTTGAGCAAGCGTCAAAGACATGAAACTAGTCTACTCGCTGTGATCGTCCAAAAGCTCCACGCATTCTGGAAAAAAATGTTTCGGTAAATGAAACAAGATATAACTTGCCACTGACGTATGTGGGGACCGTGTGGAGTATTAAGGATCTGCTGGACGGCGCTGACCGCTTTTTCGACGTCAGGGAACTGTGCCATGGCAACTTTAGTGGGTACTCTAGGAGCCAATCGCAATGTAGCTGGAATAGTATTGGAATTCAAATGTCATCCCGAGTACCAAATGCCAAATTTACCCTCTGTGATTATTCCAAGCGTTCCTTCAGCACCGATGAAGAGTTTAGTAGTATCGAAGCCGGCGGAAGACTTGCGCGCCCGTCGGCGGGTCTTGATCACTTTACCAGATGGAAGGACGACTGTCTAATACAGACTTGGGTGATCCAAAAACACTCTCTAAAAGACTTGGATTGAACTCACGATATTGAGAAACCATTCTGCTTTAGCAGTTCCATATCTGACTGCATTGGCTGTATTGGGTTTGGGTTTGATATATGCAGCGCTATAACAACATAAAAAAGCACCAACTTCCTGAACACCCTGTACCAATCATGCCGCCGATGGTCTGTAGCAAGTCATGATTTGAACAAGAAAGAATTGGAATACAGGATGACTTACAGCTCCAGGACCTGGGTCAAGCTGTTCAAGTTCAAAGTGAATTCAAAAGCCATGGCGAATCGTACGCACAGGGAAGAATAGAGGAATACCCCTGTCTTTTAGTGTATTGTTTATGTCTTCCCACTTTGCTCCAGGCTGACACCGCAGATCACCATCAGCCTCTGCGGACAGTTCCATGAGCATCGGTGTTGGAACAAAGCAGGAACACCGTGTCTCACCATTTATTTCCAAAATGCTATTCATGGCAGACAGGTCAAGGCATATGCTACCCGAAGGAAACTGGCCATCATGAACGTCAACATCGCCCAAGTAACGAAAGATGATTGCTCAATTCTCACACCGGTGAAATGGCCCTCTATACTCGTAGCACCGCCAAGCGCAATGATGGGAACCTTGTACTTGCGAGAGATATTGACGACTTTTACCACGTCGTCCGTGCTGTATGCCATGACTACAACCGAGTGAGGACAACTCGGGTGATATGAATGGTCGGAGGATCCATGCACTCGGAGGGAATCTGGGCTGGTCTGAACGCGATTCTTGCCGGGGAGGGCGTCGCGTAGTTCGTCAATCGCTTTTTGAACGTCTTCGGGAGACCCATAGGTGGGCGTTGAGACTGAGGAGCTCCCGAACACATCGGTTATGTCTCCTGCACCACCTGCACTGGATAGCTCTTCTGAGCCACTTCTCTGGAGGTGCGCAGGTGACAGTTCTCCGAGCTCACCAGATGTAGCATGGATGGTAGTAGTAGCACCAGTCTCTCTTGCTGGTATCAATCTGGGTTCGCGGTACTGGAAGATATAATAACTTGTCCCCATCGCGAGCAAGGAGCCCAGCACAAATTTTCCGATACGAAGAACATCTTTCTGCGTGGTATGCCCGGAAGACGATGAGTGATGGTAACTTTCCCTGCAGCTGCGGATGCAGTTTGAACGCAATGAAAGATGACAACCCCTCGCAGCAAACACTTTCGTAGAAAGACGGAACATGGTGTGCCGGGTGAAAGGTAGACTACTACCACGTAGCAAGACAAACGTAACGCATTTTATATAAAACAACCCCGTGAGGATAATCATAAGGTCAGTCCAATGAACTGTCATGACGTAACACTAGCTTTGCGGCCACCGAACTATACCACAGTGCAGCTGCGAGTTCAACGTTCAATCAGGATGACCAGTGGTGACGCATTAAATAGCATCACGATGGTTGCTTCGGAGGTAAAGTACTAACATCCCCGATAATCATTTTCTGAGCAGTACATACACAGGATCGCCGAGAACGACATTGGTCAAGTGACGATATGAGCCTGTGATCGATAACAAAAGTCCACCGAATGACGCGTAGGCCGTGCTACGAAGTAAGTAATATGAGTGAGAAGGCGGTCGACAACAAATATGCAAGTAACTTACACAATGTCGGAAGATCCGGTATCAAACTTATAAACCTGCGGTACCAACGAATAAAATCAAACTTAAGGTGATGGACTCGGAAAGATAGAGACGCACCTTCCCATACATAACATAGTCATAATCTTCTTCCAATCCTCTCCTTCCTTTACCATCTGGCCTCCATACGTCTCTATCTTTGTCTTCGCCACCTTCGCCATCTGCGGTGGGTGCGCCGCCATCTCGTGATAGCGACGAAGCAAGGGCCATCGCAAAACTGTCCCCATTCACTAAAGGGAAGAGTTCGATATTATAGTCAAGCGTCAAGTCCATATCATAGTTTTTTGAACGAGCGTATAACCGAGATACTGGTCGTACACAGTCAGTCACAGGCAAAAAAGCGATGTGCATGAACAAGCCCTGACCTCGATCAAATTTTTTGCCATCCTTGTCGATGGCATCGGTCGTGAAAATATCGTCAAAAACGATGCTGGATGAGGTTGAGGCCATGAGTAATAGAAGGAATTGATTTGTGTTTGGATCCAACTGGCCAAGTCGTGAGTCGTGACACAGTCAAAATTCAATATTCACGCGTGAATGAAGGAGCGTTTCTTGCTCGTTACCGCACTGGGGTATCCGCGACCCCTGTTTGGCTGTCCTTGCTGGTATGTTCAACGTCGTGCGCAGTAGCAATGGTCTATATATTCTCCGGCCAGCAACTCGCACAGCGCTGCAAGTCAGACATTCATCTACATTTACTATCTGGAATCCACCCAAGCATGCACCGCGAGAGGTGCCAACGCCTTTGGTTTTATGTTCAGCGTCACATTGGGATTTAGGAACACGGAATAAGTGAGCATTCTGTTTTGCTACCATTGCTCGGCTTGAACATTGCACGAAAACTGTCGACGGTAGCCTCATCCCCCAGTCATTTGCTTCTATGCTCGCGGAGAAAGGTCACACCTGCATTCAGGTCGATTTTGGACCACCTGGTGAGAGTGAAAAGTGCTCCAGCTCACAGAGTCTTGTGGGTCACTTGAGTGAAGGTATGCTTCATTTATCTGAGGAGTGCATACTACATCTCGTCGGTTTCAGAGCTCAAAGTCAACTTGCGCCTTTCTGGAAATCCCTTCCCACCTGTAATATTCGCGCGAGGCTTTGCTTCTCTCATCGCACAGACATATATCTCTTCCCACCCAGCACAGGGTTTGTTTATGATTTCCCCTCCACTATCCAATGCGTCGCTGTTTCCTAGCATTCTTCCTACTCCGCTAGGAGAGTTTGACTACGAACTCAAGTTTCCCGTCGCCGTTATGGCTCATCCAGCAGAAATGGATCAACTGAGGAAGTATAGTCGGTTGGGTCAAAATGAGTTGGTCGACTTGATTGAACATGACAACTTGGAAGGTCAGGATGCTTTCATGAAAATAGAGCAGTGGTTAGACGAACTAGGGATCTGATACCTTTTATTAAAAGGAGCTACTGTCTTCCGTATTCTAAGGGTCTAGCCAGTATGCATCATGATTTTGTTCTCCTTCTCACAGTGGTCGTTGCATTTGCTCTTAACATGATTTTAGACATAACCTGCGGAGGTGCCATGTCGGTGAGAATACAAACACGCAAACACCAGACCATGGAAAGTGATCCTGTAATGTGAACGGTCTTGTGATCACTCAAAAAGTCGTGGTCCTCAAACTCAATATTGACTCAACAAGAATGGACGGGCCTGCTGGCCAGGGGCGAACGAATGGACGAGATCACTAACCCCATACTTCGACCCTGGACCTTGCATGGTATTCTCGTTTATCGAACCTGCAGACGAATGTGGTAGCCACTGGTGGTACGATGTCATACCATTGCTAGGTCTATCGACCAAACGTTGATCCGTACGACACCGTGTCCTGAGCCACGTTTTTTCTGCATTCTCCTTCACTCAACAAACCTGGGAATCGACTGAGCTCATCACAGCTTTGAGTTAATATCGGTGATTATTACTTCAGTAACTGGGTTGTTGGTATAAGTACAATTGATGACAAGATATCACGCACAAACGAGTGAAATGATTACACAGTTGTAGAATAGCATGAATAAATACTCCCTCCACCATCAGTCCTGCTCTTTGGAAGCAGCCTGTTCCTTTTCTATCTCCTGTTGAACGGTAGCCAAGCTTCCCATACCAGGTAGAATAACTTTCCACGTTCCTCGGAGGGCTAGGACTTTCCTGACCTGATATTCAATCAACTCATGAAGTTTTGGCACGTCCCTGAGCATTGCTCGGCTCCCCATGAGCGACGTTGTCTTGAGGTTAAGAGTAAAGTCTTGTGGCAACGATATGGTCAAAACGGGGGCAGCTGATGCAGGAGACGGCGGAACCAAGGTAACCTAAAGAATATGACTCCCTGTGTTTCAAGAAGTAAAAATTGGCAATAACTCACTTTTGACTCGAACAGAGATAAAGATATTGTGAGTGAAACAGGTAGCCGAGCAAACGAAGACATGGGGTAATTAAACAAATAGGACGTAGAAAGTGAGACGGAGATGGTGTCTGTATATGACATGTCGAATTCGATTGTCTGTCTATCTGGTGAAATAGTTCTGTGCAAGGATGGCGTGAAAACTAACCGTCGGAGCGGAGTCCCCATCGTTGTCATTCACAACCCGTGCGTTGGACAGCTTGGGCGCAGACATTCCTAGGTCCACAGAGTGTACTGTGATATGGTCCTATTGTAGTTGTGAGCTATGGACAAAGACAATGCAGGCGGAATACTTGCTAGAAATCCGCGTGGACGCAAGTTATTCGCGTGGTCCTCAATTTTCCTGCGGGCAACCTCAATTCCCTCATATCCCGTAAGGTTGTTCTGAAGCTTGGCTCTATACACTTCCACAACCTAATATTACATGAGATTGGATCGGAATCCGCCCAGAAGCTCAGACAACAAACCTGCCTTGCGAGTATATTGAACCAATGCGCTGACTCCTGTTCTGGAACACTGTCTTTATCGTCCTCCTTCACGTCTTGATGCCACGAAGGGTTTGATTTTGACAGAGGATGGAATGGGACAGTTTCTGTCTCACTTTCAGGAGGAATGAAAAATAGGTATTTGAGGACAAGCGCGAGGAGAACCAAGATTGAGAGTTGACCTAGCACGAGGCCTTGAGTGAAAGTCGGCGTGAGGGAGAAGATATAGTTGTTTCCCATATCGGATGGGCGTTGAAGGCAAGCTCACTGGCTTCAGAGAAAGCGCTGGTAATTGGCATATGTATGCGTTGTTTCACACAATTTGGCAGGAAGTCATCTTTGTTGGCAACTTATTGGCCGGTTACATGGACAATTTGCCGTGTCAAAAATCGTTCAAAACTTAATCCTATCAACCATATGGCTACTGCTTTTGTCTCTTGGCCATCAGCGCCGTTGACCGAGTCACTCGTCAAGAGAGCTTTGTCAAATTTGCCTGTCTCAATCATCACATCACTTCCTGGCACCCATGAACGCTCAAAACTGCTTCAGTGGTCCACCTACGATGCTATCGACCATGACCTGACACACCGTAATCCTGACAATGTCCTGTCGTCCTCTTACACCATCAGAAAAGCTCTCATTCGCAAACACTACTTAGCACGATGCATTCATTCGTACTTGACAAAACATCTCGACTCCGTCCTCAAGGATGCGGTGCCCAGGACATGGGATCTCGAGATCTCTTACGCGGATGAGCTGGATGAGATGTGGAGCGACCAACTTTGGGACCTTGGCAATGAAATCGACTCTGACTCCTCTCAATGGTGGATTCTGAAGCCTGGCATGGCAGATCGAGGAATGGGTATTAGGTTGTTCAACAGCAAGGACTCGCTATATCAAATTTTCAAAGAATTTGAAGAATATTCCGAAGACGAAGATCAGATCGATGATACCTCTGTAATAATATCACAACTTCGTCATTTTGTCATTCAGGTCACAAGGTCTCTTTTTTTGCGATGTAATGCTGACTGTTTTTTGATCACAGGAATACATACCTAGTCCGATACTCTTGGACCCCAACGAAAGGTCTCTTGGCGTTTCTATGTTGAACCCACCTGAAAACTTGCAAGGACATAAAGTCAATCCACTCTATCTTCTCCTCGTCAGCTTTTTATGACGCTGACGTCCAGTTCCATCTACGGGCGTACTTTGTTGCATCAGGAGCATTGCAACTCTTCATGTATGACCGTGTTCTTGCTCTGTTCGCTGCTGTTCCGTATATCAGTCCGAGGAAAAGGAGAGATGTTAACGATGACGCTCCCGGAAACATCGACTTGACACCTCATCTTACGAACACCTCGCTGCAGATTGATCGAGGCGAGAAAGGCGTCCATTTACTTGATGAACTTTCAGGATGCCATATCCTATCTGGAGATGATACGGATCGTGGAGCGTTATTTACCCCCGAAGATATTGAAAACATAAAGGTTCAAATGGGCTCTGTTCTCGCGGAAACGTTCAAGGCCGCTTTAGAAATGCCTATACACTTCCAGGTAACGTGATTTGCTGCTGATCCTCTGCCTTGGTGTTAAGTCTTGATGTCAGCCGCTTCCAAATGCATTCGAATTATATGGAGTCGACTTCCTGGTGTCTCATGACTCAACTGGGCTTGATTCATCAGGAAATTCGCAAATCTTTCAGGTCAAACTGCTGGAAATCAACTCAGAACCCGCCATCGAATTAACAGGTCAAAGGCTACATAGAATTCTCGAAGACTTGTTTGTTGCGATCGAGGAGGTCGCAATACTACCCTTCTTTAAGCAAGAAGTTGGAAGCGTACCAAGCATGGAAGTGCCTGTGGTACCAAGGCACTTGCGAATGTGTCTTGATAAAAAGGTTCGAGGATCTGGAGGTTGGTGAAGAATTAGAAATTTGTTACGCATGTATTCATCCTAAAATATACACTTGCCTATCCAATGTGTTGCATGGATCATGACGCTGAGCTCTCCTCCTTTATGTTTGTGTTTATGTCGGATGTTGAAGGCCTTTGTCGATTGTGATCATGCCTTTCATCAGTCTCAAAGCCTCTTTTCCGCTTGTTATTTGGAAAGGTCACGCCTTTGGGAAGATCCTTGCGTCTTTCGAAGAGCTGTTTTGCGAATTCTTGGTCGTAGGCGACACGTCGGATACCAAACATTTCGATTTGAAGAACTCCGTCCCAATACATCTTCTCCACCATTCGCATCTGCGAAGGCGGAATAAGGTCTCGGAATAAGACGGTGTCCTTAGCCATCGCTTCCATCCTCTTTGGGAGTTTTTAGTCACTATTGATTGTTTGAATCAAAAGTGACCTACTGGAGAGCTCAGCTTCTTTGTGTGCTCAGCTGAAAGAAGGAACGATTCGCCTGTTCGTTCATAGGTGCCAAGATACTTCCAACCGTGGCCGTCGTGATAACATAAGTCTTTCTTTTGACCAAGTTCAATATCTGGACGGACCCGAATCCATGCACCATTGTTCTTTTGGGGATTATATTGATGCGTTGGTCTTACGATAAGGCCTAGGGCGATTCCTGCGCGGGCGAACATCACGACATCCCTCTCAAGGCGGAGGGTACCGTCACAGCGACTGCGACTTGTAGGTTAGCATGCTGCAGATCTTGCGAGTAAATAGACCAACCAATGAGTTCGAGCTGTCTGTCGAGAAATGTCAGTAATAGCTTAAGAGCAAAGACTATCACGAACCCTGGGAATGCCCATGGAAAAGATGGGAGAGTATATAGGGATGTCGTTGGAATTCGGTTGGTCACCGACAGTCGGATACTCTGTATTCTGAAAGAATGAAGGTGGGTCGGATTTGCTGCACGTCATTTCACTACGAGGGTTCACAAAGAATATGGTCTGCTTACAGTACTTTTCCTTCTGACTCCCGGTGCTCTCGTTCTTCTAGACAGAGTTCAAGTTGGCCACGTAATTCGTCGATGACCTGCGAAGAAATTTTAGGCTCCATCCAATGTCATACGTTTGCGAATACCTCTTGACACTCCCGTTTGCTCGCTTTAAGCTTCCGATATTTTTCACGAACGCTAGTCAACTCCGCAAGTTGTTCATCTGCCTTCTCCTAGTTGGGTCAAAGTTTGAGAAGTACTGTGATATGTGTGGTCCCGATATACCTTGTCCAATATTGCTGTGTTTTTCTCCTTAATCGCGTCAGCCAGTTCTTTTTGAATTGCGTCCATTGACTGTTGATGACGATAAGATAAGAAGAGCGCACATCCAGCGACAAGTTAAATACCGCAGAGTATTGCATTACAATATTGGAGGGATCGCCTTCCATCTTGAGCGGAACGTTTGTTGTCTGACCCTGGAGGCGTGAAATTTCCTCTCGAAGGCTGGCGTTCTCAACCTTTAGTATGACTACCTCTGCCCGTAGGGCTTCCTCGCGCTGAAATTGGGGACCAGTTGAGATGACATCGCTTGCAGGAGTCCCAGTTCTCTGAAAGGGCTTGCGTATAAGCTATCATGATAGTCCTACAAAGAATGACTCGGGCTATTTTACCTGCTCAGCTTCACGAAGTTGGCTGCGGACAACCTTTAGTTCCTGCCCCAGAAGCTTCACCATTTCAGCTGCTAGCTCTGGGTCCATAACATTATCCATATTGAAGTACTGACGACTGACAGGAGTGAAAGCGATGAAGCACACGCAACTGATTGAGGTGTCACGTGTTAGTATTCTCTCTTACTGTCTGCAGTGACAGCAACTGCACAGTGCCACAAAGCATGGCAATGCCACCAGAATCAACCTCTTCAACATCAACACCGCGCAAAAGAGGGAAATGGGACGAGGAAGATCCAGATGATATAGCAATTCGCCAACAACAGCAATCATCGAAACGCCCCGCAAGGACCAGGTCTCACGTCGTGCGTCCACCTAGTCCCGTGCGTTCAGAGTCGCATCCTACTACCATTGCTCGTCCTTCCCGTCCATTACATAGCATATATGTTCCTCCTCGAACTCACCATCCACCAATACAACCATCTCGTTCAGTCTACTGTTATGAAAGACTCAATCAGATCGAAGAAGGGTCTTACGGCGTTGTCTTCAGGGCGAGGGATAAAGAATCAGGCGATATCGTCGCACTGAAGAAATTGAAACTCGATGAGGAGAAACATGGGTTTCCTATCACTGCCTTACGTGAAATCAATGCTCTCATGTCATGCCACCATGATAATGTGGTACGAATCAGAGAAGTTGTGGTCGGAGATACTTTGACTCAGTGAGTAAAGCATCTCAGAAATGTCACAACATCACCACGCCCACATACCAGAGTATTCGTAGTGATGGACTTTATCGAGCATGATCTAAAAACTCTTCTGACACTCATGCCTTCGCCCTTCCTGCAATCCGAAATCAAGACTCTCATGCTTCAACTGCTGTCCGCGGTCGCACATTGCCATTCAAACTGGATACTTCATCGCGACCTAAAGACCAGCAACCTGCTCATGAATAATCGCGGGACCATCAAAGTTGCTGATTTTGGCCTTGCGAGACGGTATGGAGACCCTGTGGGTGTTGGTGGTCTGACACAGCTTGTTGTGACACTATGGTATCGGTATGTCAATTGTTTTCAACATCATGATCGCAGATGATGCATCCATCAAGGGCTCCTGAAATTCTAATGGGAGCTACAACATATTCAACTGCTATCGACATGTGGTCCGTGGGATGCATTTTCGCTGAACTTCTCCTGAAGGAACCGCTGTTTCAAGCGAAAAGCGAAATAGAACTTCTTTCCATGATCTTCAAGCTTCTTGGATCTCCCACTAGTCTATCTTGGCCTGACTACTCCACTCTTCCGTTGGCAAAATCCATCACTCTTCCCTCACCTCAACCACATCAATTTCGTCAGCGTTTTCATCATATGACATCCGCTGGTATCGACCTGCTTGTGTCACTACTCACCTACGATCCCGAACAGCGTATCAGTGCTGAAGAGGCTGTACAACATCCATATTTCAGGTCAAACACCTCTCATCCTCTGTATTTTTGCAAGCTAACGCGAGCAAATGAAGCGAATCCCCACTTCCAAAACATCCAGATCTATTTGGCTCATTTCCATCCGCTGCTGCAGGCGAGAGGTACGTGTGTGGGACTGCGGATGCTGGCGCTATATTCAACTTAAACATTATAGACGCCGAAAGCCTTTCGACAGTCCATCAGCACCCGTACGGGCAGCAGACTACAAACTTACTGAAGTCGATCTTCCGTAGAAGAAACTGTAATATATTGCATACAATATTAAAATTTGCTCCTCGTAAAATTAAACATTAATGAGTTGCTATGACTCTCCGATACTCGACAATATTTGTCGCATCTTTTGGAAGCGATTCTTCGTGCGCTCCATTTCTCCACACTGGTCATAAAACTCTTTAACCTCTTCAAGTGTAAACCTGTACTGCGTGGCTATTTCTTGTAACGTCCGGTCGATGAGATGGACGCCAGGGTCCAACAAAGTCCCTTGTATAGAATCTGAATCACTGAAAAATCCATGAGCCCATGATATTCAATAAATGCCATGACTACCCACTCGGATTTCATTCTTTTACGAGGATTTCGTGCTTCACTTTCTTCACTGGCAGGTCGCTTCCCCCACTTTGGAGGAGGTTCATTGCCGATGCGAACCGCCCACTCTTCGCTGTCTTCACCATCCTCCAGTTCTTCCTCTGCAGGGCTATTTCGAACAAAAACTCTTGATGTAGACGGTCCCGACTCAATCGGTGACGCGTTGAACACAATCACGGGTACTTCGGCGCCATTACCGTTAATGCCGCCAATTATCATTTCCTGTTTATGCAAATTCTGTTCGGCAGGTTTGGTGCGTTTCTTTCTGGGCCGTTTGTTGTTCTCTTCATCTTGCCGGACATAACCATACTGCCCTTGTTCCCCAGGAACTGGCTTCTTCTGGTCAACGATTTGAGCGATCATGGTGTCCAAGCGCACGGCATTCTTCTTGTAACGCTCACGCCAAGACTGCCATGTATGACGCGAAACCCATGCATATTCTGGGTCCGCGATCTAATCTTCATGAGCATGAAGATACTGAGGTAGTAATAGAAAGGGTTTACCATTTCGCACAGTTGTTGATAGAGTCTATTTCCGGTCCTTCCGCCTGTCTGCTTGTATGGTATCTTTGCCGCAATCCATTCACATAAACGTTGTTCGTCATCTTCAGTGAATGGCGTTCTCCTGGGGGGACACGTCGGTTTATGTTCTGCGTGCAAGAGCGACTGAGATACGTACTCTTCCCCTGGACGTCGGCCGCCAGGGTTCTTGTAGATGAGAGGGGTGTATACAAGAGAGCCCTTCTCAACACATTTCTTTACCCACAAGTACGATTCGACATGTTTATCCGGAATGCCTTGGTATGTTTTGACGAGATGTTGAAAGACTTCTGTGTTCGGGTCCGCAAGAATGATTTTAGCAGACTGCGGAGATGAAGTAGGGTCGCCACCGGAATGCTGAAACAAAGTCGGCATAGTGAGCTTGAAATAGACGAATGAATAAGTCGTTGCGGGACACTGCTCACCATGATTCTCTGACTTAAAGTTGTGCGTGCATTGATATTAGCAATGCTAGGATGAATGTGCATCTTGACGGGCAAGCCGTTTTCCACAAAGATCTGCTTCAACTGCATGCCCGCGATCTTGCAGGCTTCCACGTATGTATACGGCACGAAATGGCGTTGTGGTCGATCCTGCGCCATCCAGCACAGGCGAAGACGCTCTTCCTCCGCAGTACCAGGTTGGACCAGTACGTATCCCTGTCTTGGAACCTTTGCCTCGACGCGACCACCTAATGACTAGAAGCAAATCAGACTACTTATACTAGGTACTGAGATGCTACAACTCACAGCTACGACTTCACACAGCTCAGCTTGGATTTCCTGAGCAATATCTTTCTGAATGAAGAACTTGATGGCGAGACCATTAGCATCCTGGAATATGGGCTAAAATGCGGAGTCAGAGGGGTATGAACACAGTGTTATTTGCCTACCATAACGATGTGCATTGACTGGCTGACACTAGAGAGTAGTGGCGTTAAGAAAACCCTCGATTGAGGTTAGGGTTACTAGGGCCAACTGAGTTTAAAAGGCAATCCGTGACCTTGTGTCACTGTGGCAAATGCATCCGATTGTGGACATGGGTGTAACAAGTGAGTGAGCCTCTGACAGATGAAATTATTATATATAACCTAAGGAATAATGCGCGATCGCAGGCAAGTAATGTAAATTAGAAAGTACAAACCATCAACTTTAAGAGGTCTACATAAGTGTTTTTATCATATAGAAGCTTTCATCTCCCTCAGCTGCTTCGCAATATCGCCAGGATTAGTACTCTGCAGAGTCTGCACCACATCCTTCCCGAATTTCATCCGCCAGAAACGAGTCCTTTTGCTGATTTGCACCTTGACTTCGAGCTGAGAGCATGGGGAGATATGTGTTAAGGAGTGACTGATGCCAACTGCTACGTCGGTTGGGTATAGTGATCGATCTGTTGGAGATATTGACTCGGGGTTGATGCCGACACCAAGAAACTTGTCTGGTTTTTCTTCTCTGCACTCCATATTCGAGATTTTGTCAAGGGTCAGCTCGGACGCGACCGGGTTCCCATGAAATTGCGATCGCTTAGGCGTCGAGGTGGGTAACGATGTAGGAGGTAGTGGTTGTAAAGAATCCTGAGAACCATAGAGAGCATTTGGAGTCGACATCAACGAATGATAAACATCATCGTGTCCGTGTATAGAAGCCGCGATACACCCTGTGGGTTGAGAATGTTGAAGGAGATCTGCCTGCAAAAATGCGGATCAAGCTTATTTTCTGAAAAATAAGATAAAACAAGCTACAAACCTCTGTCTGTGGAGGGTGGAAAGCATACGGGAGCTTCCCGTCTACGACATTGACGGCATGCTCACTGCGGGTTTGCAGTCGCAGAACGCCCTCTGTATCACGCAGTGACCTACTCTTCCTTAGCGTGCACGAGCTTGGAAGTGCTGGTGCCGATTGGGAGTCTTCTGTGGGGTCTAAACTCCGCCATCTCCGGTGGTCCTTACTTGAATGTATTGAAAGGCTGTCTACCAGACTCCTGGATTCGAGTATATCTGTTGGAATAGTGGAAGATAAAACCAACTCCGGCGGAATATCCTCGCCCAAGTGACGAGTCAGTTTAGCCAACCTGGCCATTTGCAGTTGCCTTATTTTCCGATAACGTGCAACTGTATCATCACTTTCCTCGTCCGTTTCATCTTCGTCAGAGATTGGGAGTGAACAGGATGTTTTGTTTGTGGGCCTCTTTGATGATATGTCCGTAACGCACATCGAAGGTGGTCGAGGTAGTGTAGTGAAGGGGGTAGCATGCTGCGAGGAGGATGTCTGAGCGAAAGTTGACATTGATGATAAATGTCGTGAGGGATTTCGCGAAGGCTTTCGAACCAATCGCTTACTGCGACTGCTGACAATAATGCTATCGGATTGAGTCGGGATCACTGGAACAATGTTCGTTGACTTGTTGGTATTCGTACCCAATTGAGGGAAGGAAAATACTCGGCTCAGCCTTGCAGTAGTGGGCAGAGGACCGTCACAAATTGTCTGTGATTTAGCCTTTTGCGAAATGGTGTCGAGTTGAGAGGGGGGAAGTGATTTGGCAGTTGCAGCTGGTTTGCGACGCATGCCATCCTGTGATATACAGCATTGAAGCTCGACAGGGTATCGAGTAGTGCCAGTGCTAGACGAAGTATGTTCTCCTGGCTGGACAGGCATGGTACCATAGACGATTTGGATTGTAGAATAACCTGGACATCAATCAGGCAATGAACGGATAGTGAGGGGGACAGCGTACTCACCTACTTTGCGAGGGATTAGTGGACTGTGTCACGTTGAAGGCTAGGTTTCGGGCTGGCAGCGTTAATAAACAGACGGCGAGCAGCGTGACGATCGCAAGAAGTTGATGACAGCTCGGACCTACTAGTACGTGAGTAATATGTACGCAAGGTTGGTTGGTCCTTGGATTGTTTCCATGAGTGCCTGTGGCCCAGTGATTTGACGGTGGCAACATGATACACAGCTGTGTTAACGTCATGGCTACTCTGGATAAAAATTTCTCATGGAAGTATTTTAAACCTCCGTACAATGTAACATATCAGGCACAATGGAATAGCCATGGGCCCATCCGGTGCCGCGGTTAAACGAATAGGGGGTTCCGGACCGAACAGGTTGCCGTTACAAGCATAGTACACGGATACTAAGTACGCGCTTTTGAGAAAAAAGACCTCCAACTCACCCGCTGCCCGACATGCTTGAGGGGATACACATGATGTGGCGTCCACGTCACTTCATGAGTGTCCCCTGGCCAGGTGACACCACTTTATCATCTAGTGAGGCCAGGGACTGGCACCGTCCGACCCGCATGACAACGAATGCAATAATTACTCCAGGAACACAGCATGCAAGTCTTGGCCTAGTACAGCTATATGCTATCCTTCGCCCAGCAGCGAGGAGTTCGCATCATAATGGTGAACACGGGTCATCCACGGAGACCAGCCTATAAACTGCAGTTGGAACCTCAGTTCAAAACTATGTAATATGCGGCACGATTCAAGCGATATAACGTAATAGTAGGCGAGTATGTAGATTGTCCAAAATTCAATGCGAAAAGGAACTATCCGAAAGAAGAATCCTCCCGAGTCACCGTTGATATCATCCGGTCATGACAACCATTCCGTTGAGTCTTGCCAAACATTGCCGACAGTCGAATGTCTGGGGGCAATTTCACAAGCGAGACACGTTTCGCTGCTCGAGTCTTGTTCCACTCCTCAGCTTGCTCTTCAGGTGATTCTTGCGCTGTGTAAAACTTCTCGTAAACAGAATGCGGAGTGCTGTTGCCTTGTACGGATAACTCTAGAGAGCTCCGCATAGAATGAGCCGTCCGAGACTCAGAGAGACTGGTGTCGGCCTCTAGGAACGGGTATCCCGAGCCTTCCCCTTCAGTGAGAGGAGAGTCCATGATTCTTGGTGTCTCTAAGACGTTCGACACAGAAAACGTGTAGTTTGTGGGCCAGTCTGGACCGAAATCGAGAGCAGACCGGAAAGAATCATCAATGGAGGGCTCCAGAGAACCGGGTATGGCTTTGGAAGATGATCGTGGCAACGACACGTCAAGCGATCCATCATCGGACGGTGTTGTCGGCTCAGGTATACACTGTCCTCGACTCTGTATAGTATCCATTGCGGCGCTCAAAGCAACCGTAGCTGCCTGTTTGAACCCCTGTTCCTCTGCTGCAACATCGTTTAGCAGGATATTACGATAACAAATGAGCCTAGCAATCTCCAGACGCAACTGGGAGATCTGCTTTGCTACATTTTGCACTGCATGTTGAAGCCGATCTCGCGTTGACCGCTGAAAGGGTGTCAAAACTGCTATGTTGCGAGCGAAGTGCATCTTCGTTTCGAGAAGTGGCTGCGCTACACAAATCCGATCTTCGAGATCGCCGATGGTGGATTGAAGGAGAATGGTGCGGTTGCTTTGGGGAAAGGGATTGTCGTCGGCTGTCAAGGAAGAACGACGCCCAGGGAAGGGAGTAACAGCATCAGATACGTCATTCGAGGACAACGACTGATCACCCAGACTGCATCGAGCAGCAGCCAATTGCGCTTTCACTTGGTCAAACGTAGCTTTGAACTGGGATGCCCCTTCTATCTCACGCACGACAGGAGGTTCATGGCTGATGCCACGCAGAGCTTCGAGTTCCTCTGAGTTTAATCGCTCGACAGCATCTTCTGTGCCTTCGTCGGTCGACTCAGTATCACGAATGTGTGAGCTTTGCCAACCCCATGACCGAATTTTGGGCTGCGGTTGCTGCACCACCCGTAAGTCTTGGAGATATGATTGCGCAGCAGCAACCCCAGTTAGCGTCACCTCCCTGCCTGTCATGCCAGGGGGACGCATTCGTATCCCAGCAGACTTGAAAGCACTAGCATAGTTGATGCGCGAAACCCATTGGTTGACCTCCAGTTCACTTGAAGCCTGGAACAAGATCTGGCGTCCATCAGCTAGGGCCAGGCGAAAGGTGTTTGAATACTGCAGAGACGTTAGCATCACACAGAAAAGCAATGAAAAAGAAATACCTTTTGATATGACCGATCGAACACAGCGAGTGCGTCCTTCACCGACAAAACCTCATCGGGTTTGCAATGTATGGTCGACTGGTTGGAACAATCCGAGGATGACAGAAAAGTGGCAGCCCATGATGGATCACGAAAAAGAAGAACTTGCGAAGTTGTCAAAGCAACACCAAACGGCTTCCACTTGCGGCTCGAGGGTTTTTTACCGCCTTCCAAGATCTCGTCTTTGCGATTCAAAACAGAGACTTTCGACAGCTTAAGCCGCCAAGTCTCTTTCTGAGGTGGTAAGAAACCGGGGAGTGCGTTTGTCCCCATAAGTGATGGACCGGGGACGTTGAGGCCGAACAACCCAGAAGGCAAGCGATTGTGTTCAAGGCAAGTAATCTCTATCGTATCCCCTTGGTCAAAGGCGGACCAAAGTTCGTCATTATTCCAGGAACCGCTTGTTCCCTTCCAACAGTATGGGTTATCCATGGGTATGTACTGTTCGACATTCACGCGGAGCGAATCAAGTAAGTGCTTCAAAGTAAAAGTGTCATTGATAGTGCATTGAAAAAGCGAGACTACTTACATTGGTGATCAGATAATACGGATCAATCTTTGGTCTGCTCAGTAGAGTACCTCCTATTGGTGTCATCGGAACACTGGTGGAAGTAGGTCGCGAAAGACTGCCATCAATTGATGGACGAGGGGGATCCATAGGGTCCTCGATAAATATGAAAGGAGCGAAAATAATATTATCATAGAAGCACTAAGGGCGTGCATCAGTTCTGAGGGGTTAAAATGGTCGATTTACAACATACATCCAGCACTTCGGGTATAACTCCCGAGATAGCCGTGTTTTTCTGATAGTCAACTTTTGACATCTTACGCTTATTGGATTTGTTGAATGCATCTGTGTGAAGCATGATGAGACTGAAGGCAAGAATGTATGGGATATCTAAAAGTCTAATGAGTACAAGTCCATTGCCAATACGTGTGTGAAATCGTGCCTACCGTCGGACATGAATATATCTGGATTGCACTCAACGTACCGCTTCGCAAAAGCTTCGATCACCCTATCGATTTGCTGTGTTTCCCGAGGAAGACCAATGTGCATCAAAAGCCGACGCAGAGCAACGTCCAGAGGATCCCCAGTGAAAGAGAATTTTCCGATATAAAGTTTGAGAGTAGTTACATACTTGGCTTCCGCACTGAGAACCAACTTAGAGTGGTGAAAAGTGAAAAGTGATATGATGTACCTTGATCCCAACAACCCCGCAATATCAGCTTTACCAACAAGAGCGGAAAGTCTCTTCAAGAAGGCCTCAGGCGACTCGTCATGTTGAGGTTTCAGCTCCTGAGATGGTACTGATGAAAGCAATTGGGGGCGTAATCGAGAAACTGGCGAGGCATTTATGGAACTGCCGGAAACTGTCCCAGGTTTTGCTGAGGCAGTAGATGATGCAAAAAAATTGATCGAAAGCCGGTGCAGGAGAGGTGGATTCGTAGCAGAACGTGGTCGATTATTTGCATGATTGGCGGAGGTAGACGAGGTGAGACTTGAGAGTGCGTTTCCAAAGTGCGGGGTTTGTGTGGAAGGACCGGATGTTGTCTGTGGTGATAGAGTAAAAAATGAACGAGTGCGTGAACGGACAGAATCGGCAGTCAAGGGGCGGCGCAGCGCGGGTCGGGGTGGATGATGGGAAGGGAGTGTTGAATCGGTAGTCGTTGAATGATGCTGGGACAAATCAAATGCTGATAGAATATTGGGTAATGCAGGTGCTTCAGAGTTGGAGGTGGACGGACGTCTGGAGAACTTCTCTGAGTGACTTCGTGTCAATCTTGAAGCGGATCGTTGCAGTGGTTGCCGAGAAGATGCAGGAGTATCTGAATGGAAGTCTATGTGAAATGGTGATGTCGGCTGCAATGCTGGAAGGGATAAAGAATCAAACGGAACAGAAAGCAGCTGCTGCGAGGATTTAGTCGACGCCTGACGAGCAGGTGATGCTTTGTTGTTTTCACCAGTCGGCGGTGGTTCCGCATCTTTTCGTCTAGAACTAGATTGTCTCTGGCCGAACGAAAACCCACGAACTCGATCTGCACCGTCGAGAGGCTGCGTTGACCGGTCTGCCTGTTTATGTGAAAGGAATGATTGTGTACTTCTGGTGTGTCGTAGCGGAAGGGTCGAGTTGCATTGGTCGATGCCCGTAGGTGAGGTAGTGACGAAAGACACTGTGTTCACTCCACGGGGAACAGGATTATGATATACATCGAAATATAACGTTGACTGTGTATGTCTGGTATCAGCGGAGGTTGGAGGTGCGTCTGCTTGTGGCAAGGTAGGTGAGGGGGCGAATCTATCTGCGGATATGGGCGAGGTCGTTTCTACAGAGTTGGGATTGCCCGCTACACTCTGAATCGGAGGTGTTGGCGGGAGCTCCTTGTCCAGCATAAGTTTTGAGGGGCTTCTCCGAATGACACCGAGTTCAGAGGGCATACTAGCTAGACTTCGGCGAGCAGACACGGAGGCAGGTAGTACCTTTCGTGTCCAGTGAGGAAGCGAAAAGAAACGAAGGGGACCATGACTGTTGTCACTAGTACTCTGAGGTTGGTGGCCGGCAGATTGATTGGGTGTAGACTTGTCGGGGAAGACACAAACAGCACTTCCATTAGGATGGGGTGGCGAGTTCAGAGTAGTATCAGGATGGCAACTGCCCGTCGCTGGGGAATTCCTGCTTCCTGTACCCAGAAAACCAACCATGCTGAAACTTCCAGGCTACTGTAAGCGGTTAAACTTCTACAAGTGGCTGTGACGAGGTCTAGTGACCGGCGATGATAAGCACCGCCGGAACAACGATGCCAGTTTAGTGGAAAGAAGTTGACTCAAAAATCGTGGGCATGGGCGTCAGTCGCGCTCGCCGGCACGAACGTGATTTCTAAGAGCTAATCAGCTCACACCAACGAACTTTCAAAATTACACGTCTCTTTGGCCCACCAATCAACTTGACTCGGAGTCAATACTTTTCGTGGGATTCAGTGTATATTTGCAGACAGTACGGTAGCAGTAAGGACGAGCATACATAGTTCGAACACCATGCGATGGGGACTTAAGCTTAAGACTACGACCAATCTCATGATGCCCTGGCCTTCCTTCGTCTGTCCTTCTCAATCTTCGTCCTCTTTTCTTCGAGTTTGGCGTGCTGTGGAACTGTGAGATCAGAATAAAAACCCCATTAATGGGATAACTCCAGGACGGACCTCAGTAGCTCGTTTTTTCTCCCCGTACTTCATTCTTTCGTACAACTGGCGCTTGCGTTTACTCATTAGGATCTTGTTCATATCTTCCTCACCACCGCCATTGACAACAGCGTCTCCCTTGTGCTTCTGCTGTTTCTGTTTCTTTTGTACCTCCTTCTCGAATGTACCAAAGTCGACGCCTGCTGCCTCTGCCGCAAGTTCCGCAGCACGCAAGGCCTCTGGGTCGTCTGCAGTAGCCACCGCCAAGGCAGCCATCGATTTTACGTCTCCCTCTAATTCCGATCCCATCTCCACGTCTTCTACCTCCTGACTGTCCTCGCTGAGCTCAGCATCATCAACTTCGATCAACGAATTCTCGACGTTCGCTAGGCCGATGGTTGGGTCATATGCTCCATCTCGTTCGCCAAATGGTGATAGGTGGGGTGGAAGTGTCTTTCCTTGGGCATAAAGATCCTCGAGTAGGATTTTACCAGCGTTGATGCAATCAACCACCCACTGAGGTTGTACATACTTCCGTCGTCTTCGACGTTCTTGTTCCTGGGCTGTGTCACCCTTGGCAGTGGGTCTGTCAATAATAACGTGGGTGATTGCCTCATCATCCTCCGTAAGTGGTGAGCCACCTCCTGATGAGACCGGCCAGCCTATACGGCCACCAAAAGACCGGATGAGGAACTCGAATATCGATCGTGATGATTCGCGTGATAGCCAAAAAGTGTATGGTGCAAATATGTTTGTCGATGATGGTTTTGGTAAGGATGAGAGTGAGAGAAGTGTAGGGAGCGACGACGGTACATCGAGATCAGACTTTGAAGCTTGCGGTACAAATTCCTCCTCAGCAGCATCGTGAAAGGAATCAGTGCGATCAATGCGATCAATATCTACGTCATTAGGAGGCACCGAGGATGATTCTGCAGTGATGCTCTTGATTGTCTGCCGGACTTCCTTGCTGGATACCTTAGGAGTATCGCTCGTCGGTCCTCCCGTGGCTGGGTTCACTGGCCGGAGATTGAACGCTCCAACGCCAGCTCCAGATTCGTCCCTGCCAGAGTCCAAGGGTGGCGGGTATACAAGTCCAGCGTCTGTATATAACTTGAAAAATACAAACCCAAGTAATGTCTGGTACAGTTCGAGGAAGGTAAGCATAACACGGACATCCACATCGGATGGTATCTAAGCGAAATGTATGAGCAACATAGACATAGATTCAAGAAGATAGCTCACGTTCTGTGGGAATTGATACGGTACGAGCCAGGTTACATTTTGATCCATGATTTCTGCTTGGTAGTATACACCCTTGATAGACAAGAAAACATTCCGTAACGACCGCGTGTGCATGACATATAACTGCCACTCTGCGGTCAAACGGACACAGTTTTCAATGAGAGCAGGCGAAACCCGAGGATTCGAAGGGAGAGATGCAAAGAGATGGATCATGCAAAGTGCATCATCGATGTCTCGTACTGCGTCGGTAAATGATGGGTATCTAAACTTGATCAGTCAATGCCCTTCAGACGCCCTGCGTTGCATACCTCTCTTTAATAATATGATCCAATCGGTATACAGGTTTATTATCCTCCAAGTTCTTCGCAGTTGACCACTCTCCTCGTCCAAGTGCTCGAGAGATTTTTTTCGCAAAGGCTTTGTGCTCCCTCAGTTTATTCAGGACTGGCTCGTGAGCGATGTAAGCGATATCTTTCGCATAGTAAAATGACGTCGGTGCTGTTGACCCCTTGTTTGCCCGTTTCTTATGTCTAGGCTCACGAGGGAAGATTCCTGCACAACTTTCAGTGGATTGAGTCTGCGAAACAACCAAGACGACGCACCTTTGAGGATACATAGTCGGCGAAAGTCAGCCAGAGAGCACTGAAGTTTCTTCACAGCAGATGACCGTGTAATATAGGTCTTTGCTGCACCAGCCTTTCCTTTTTGTTTCAATCGACCCATGGCGGTATTTTTGAGCTATTTCTTGCAAAAACTCGGCAAAAAGCCTGATGTATACTTTCAGATTGATTTTCGATCGTTTGTTTGGCCTTGACAAACAAACGTTCCTTACAAGCAATCATGAGGTAGGTGACAAGGCTCAAGGGATCTAGATATTGGCTAATGACTTTCCAGTCAATACGTGCATGTACCAAAATCAGAACTCGACGAAGCTCAGCTGCGCCAGCTGGAGGAGCACGAAATCAGCCAGGGGCCCCTTTCAGTTCTGCAACAGGCAGTCCGCAACCACGCCCAAGTCCTCATTTCTTTGCGGAATAACAAGAAGCTTCTCGCTCGTGTAAAGGCCTTTGATCGCCACAGTAATATGGTGTGTCACTGTTTAGTATTTGTCTACAAGTTTTAAAGTTGATATGCTGCAGGTACTTGAAAACGTCAAAGAGGTCTGTTTTAGTCCATCACTAGCAGAGGCCTTACTGAAGTACGATGCAGATGTGGACCGAAGTCCCAAAGGGTAAGAACAAAAAGCCAGTCAACAAGGATCGGTTTATCAGTAAAATGTTCTTGCGGTGAGTGACATTTTCATATGTGCTATCCCAGCAGGGTGATGATTGTGATCTGTCAGTGGAGACTCGGTGATTCTTAGTAAGTGAAGACACCCTGAAATATTTCTCTCATTTACCACGTCCCTTAGTTCTTCGCAACCAAGCTTAGATCGACATCCAACAGTCTGCAAGGGCCGAGGGTGGTATTCTACGGCCCATCTCGTCCCTTTTGCAGCTCTACTCCATGTATACCGCGGAACATGGCACCGATATGATTGTTGCATGTCCTTAAGCATTACATTGACGTAATTTGGGTATCCCTGTTGTTTGTATGGTTCGCTTCACTTAAAAATACACTCCTTGTAGCGCTTTGAGCGTATCGGAACCGCGCTCAGGGCAATCTAACTGAAGTTTGTTACCCCGAACATCTCTTTTTTCAATTGTAACCTTGGGTCGACCCAGAGGCTGGTCTACATGTGAACAGTTCTTCCCCAATACACGCAATGAGAAGGGTCGTCTATGTCATCGGCTCTAGACCATGATGATGCTGCTAGGCTGACCAGTCGGATGTGTGAGCTGTATGGATTTACCAGAGCGCTGAGGTTTGCCGTGCGGCCTCTTGATATATTTTCTTAAACCGTCTCTCCAGAGCAGCGTATAATGGGTCGTTCGACAACACGATGCTTAAAAAGAGTGCGTTATTATCATCATCTGCTATTGAAAGCGAGACGTTTGTCCATGGTATAACTTTCGGCCAGTCAGCATCTCTGACCAGATTACTGAGGCACGGTCACTTTTGTAGAATGCAGAGCTTCTAGGCGCCACCACTTCTGGAGCGTGCCAACCGGGCCTGCACTGGTTAAGGCCACAAACGTTGGGTGCCGATTATATTTTTGGGTGGAAAGCAACCAGGATCATATTAATCCTGACATCACTGGCTAGGTAATACAGTTGTGAATTACATCAGTCTCAACGTCCTCATACTACTCATTCGGTTTTTCTCCAGCTTAGGTTATTCTCAGCTGGTGCATATATCGTACAAGTCCTTCGCACTAGGGCCAGGTTGTTATTGGATTTACCGCATCACTCCGACTAAAATCGACCGATATCTGAACTACTCACTTTCACTCGAGCCGTATTTCAAGCTTGCCCGCACACTGCAGAATGTCATCATCATCAACACCCTCGGAAAGGCTCTCCTGTCAACAACATTTTGGATGCAATGACAATATGTCTGGAGCCGCGAACAAAATACAAATGGCTGGGCGCAATCGGGAGCTGCAGACATATTTGGTATGATCATCTCTATTGTACTGAGTCACAAGCACTAACTGGGGTGCGTAAGATGTCGCTGGACGATATCGACTTGGGAGACGAAGCCCAGGATAAGCTATTCACCCAGTACACTATCAATACAGTGTATGCGAGCTATTCTGCAGCACAGCATCGAGTTCGCCAGTACACCCATCTCTTGAAGCTCCTCCAACGCGAGGTGGATGAATGGGCAATGAAAGTAGAGAAGGCAAGCCATATTATGCCGGACTACAAGCCTGTATGGCTTTTACAGACGCAGTGAACGTTTGTCTCGTTGCTGGGTGTACTCCATATCATTTTTATTATCATTAGTATTGAACGCGTCCGACACTCACATTCACTTGTTTTATTTCATTCACCTTGAAGGACCCTTGCTGACTTGAATTATATTGTTTCCTTTCATCCCGGCGTCACTCGGCACGAGATCCGTTAATCTTTACCCCTTATTATACTTCAAACTGTTGTCACACCTAGTGCTCATTGACGAATGAATGATATTCAATTACTAGTGACTACTATTACTAGGCTGACATGTCACCGGACTCATGAGCAACTTAAATAACCTCCAGAAAAAATCGCGATGTCCAGGTGCGGATGCTTGCGCTGTGAGTCCTAGCCTCCCTAACGCAGGCAGAAATTATAATTTCTCCTACACCTGCAGTTGTATAACCTCGAAGAATATGTATTTGCCCATCATGATTGTGTTCTCTAGTGGGTCATACAAGACACAGATTGACTAAATCATGCAAGTAGTCATAGAACATGATGGATTTCAAAACGGCACAAGTTCGTCGTCATCAAGAAGACGACCGACACCAGAAAGGATAGCTAAACAGAACTTGTCAGATATTCTGAGCCTCCTGGAAGATCTCACCCAGGCCCCAGCACATGTCGAGTGGAAGGTAGATGGGAGCTTCGGACGATTAACGCAGGTAGGTCTTTCGGCCAGTAAGCTTGGAGTTGATGCTGAACATGCAATTTTGTCCCAAAATCGTACCTTTGGGCCTCCTGAGTGTGGATATCGTTTCAACGCGGTGAAATCCGCTTTATATGACCGTGGTCTTCGCAAGCTGTTTCAGTATCCGGCCAGTACCTTCGACTATTTTAGTGCACAGTGGAAGAAGTGTGGCCAGAGGCATCAGGCAGTTGAGGACTTCCTGCGGTTTAGGGAATTATGCGGGTACAAAATGCGGGTTTGAGTTCTTCCCTGCAATATCCCACAGATATTTTTCTTTGTTCCTGGTCAAAGGTCAGATGAGACCCCAGCCTTAATCACGGTCATGCTATTCAAAGAGAACCCTACATATTACCGCACACCCGACCCACCAAGATAGCAAGAAACTGCATTTCGTTGCTCCCTGTTGCGGACAGCAAGGTCCAAATACAACAACTCAGGGGTGTAAAGGTTCAACTCATTCCTAGTGCTCGCTGGAAGTTCAAGGTACCCTGGGAGAGTTGTGAAGAGAGTATCCTGCTATGGTCACATTTGAAGTACCCACGCCGTTAGGCTATGTCTGGTCCATCAACTGCGACAACGATGGACATTAGATTTCAATTTGAGTACCGTGAGTAACGGCGCGAAGCTTGGGCCCTGAGCTGCGATCTTAAAGGACTTTTAGGAACGATGTCCTGAGTGAGCAAATAACAGGAATAGATACTGTTTATACTTATCATGATATACTCTTGGGTTGAAGTCGTTCAGGTTGCATGATATGCGAAACAAAACCTTACCACAAACCAAAAGTAGAAAGGCATGTTCAATTAGCGACGCAGTTATGCGTAGTGGAATGAGCCGGTCTTCGTGCTATTGTCAATGCTCGCTTCTTGTCAGGATATGAACGAGGGTTATAGACAATACACCTTCACTATGTAATTTGCGATGAGGATGTGTTGTTTTCAAATTGTTTTTGGCATCCGTCCTGATGGATGAGAAGAATGTGGACAGTTCGTATCTGATCTTTCTTGTCCTGACTGGACTCGGAATCGTCATCGTGTGCGCATGATCCTGCAGCTTGCAACGAAGAAACCTCCGGTCTTTGAAAAATTTAGGAGCCTTGCCATCGCAACAGTGCTCTTGTGACGATATTGCCTATAGTGCCTGAAGCTGTGATGTTGGAAGTATTTGCCGAATCTCTCGACGAGCCATGGTAATTTTTTCTTCTATGACAGCCTAACCTACGATGAGTACCAGAGGCGTGAATCACCAAGAATAAGAACTCACCACGTCCGTCAGCCACTTATTGCGCTCAATTTCGCTGCGAAACCAGGCAATGGTCTCGGACCTTGCCCGTGGGTCAGGTATGTCTGATGATGGTAATTAGCTGTAGTAATGCTTTTTCAGAAAAGACGATAGCGCACATTTGGACGCTCTTATAGCATGACGATACAGGTGAATGACTCTCTGCTGCAAAATGAAATACTTGAGACCAAAATCTGGCATGCGCGCTCTTGAATGAGGAAATTGTGGCTAGAATTAGAGTTGCACTGTTTTGCTTTTCCGCTCTTCAAGTCCGCGTTGCTGGCATTGCTATTGGGATTTTGCTTCTCTCACAAGTCTCTTCAGTCTCTTCAATATTCCATTTACACCACAATGTCTGGTGTAGAGAACCAGGTCGCTTCCCATGACGCTGTTTTCGCAGAGGATGGTACTATTGACAACTTATCTGACGCTGTGGCCAAAGTTTCTCTCCGACCAGACAATTCATCTTCTCAATCACCAGAATCCGTTACTGACACTCTCAATAAAGACAAAAATGATATCCATAGTCGACCCTTTGTTATGTATTCCCGACTTCATCTACTGCTTCTTCATAAATCTCCCTTGGTCTGTACTCCGACTGGCATGCCAGCTTTGAAGGATTGGTTTGGGTTCGTGTCATGTCTTACTCCTCGAGCTTGTGGCTTATTCTACTCTTAAGAAGTGAGAGCGACCAAGGCAATCTCAAAAAAGACTCAGAAGCACTTCCTCAGCCTAATGCTCGTGACCGACGGTGAGGTCTGCTAATACCACCGTTTAAGACCTACCTAACATCATGACAGCTTTCGTAGAGATGCGGAGGACGGGGGTAGGTATCATTATTACCTTCGCTTGAGATTGGGTCTGATCAGTGTCATTAGAAGGCGCTGCCCGACCCTCTTTTCGTGGGGCTGCTATCACGCAGCCTTCGCAAATGGGCAACTTCAAGCACCAGTCCATTCGTGCAGCTGACCGAGACAGAGACAGAGACACGGACAGAGAACAAGAACGTGATTCCCGGGTCAAAGACGGTCAAGAAAGACTACGAAATGTAAGTGGCCGAAGCTATTGCGTGCCAGAGCGCTCATATGTTATCCAAGTTGTCGGACAAGTATGACCGTGACCGTCGTGCTCTTTCTTCCATGCAGCAGCTTCGAGGAAAGGATAGGGACTTAGCTCCTCACCTTGGTGGTACATCCTCTCGAATAGCGTCCCAGTCGCAGCAAGCCCCGAGTAATCGTCAGCTGGATTCCCGAGAACCTTCCAAAAAGAAAGATGGTGAAACAAGTGAAGATTGGAGACGTGGTACGTTTGATACCTCATTTATAGCCTATGTCACTAAGTCGCGGAATAGAATCAACTCGCACAGGTCGTGAACGTAAGACTGAATTTGATGTTCCTATATAATGGCTGTTCATTATTCCTCTAGGTTCTGATAATCCTCGGCGTGATCGAGATGAGCGTGACCGACCTCGCTCGAGAGTCCGTGACTCTTCCCGCCCACGACGAGATGTTTCACCATCGAGACGTGATCGGGATGACAGGGATCGTGATCGCAGAGGCGACCGCGATGACCACCAGAAAGAGGCAGCGGGATACCGAAGGGACGACCGTGAATTGGATAGAGAATCTGAAGTGGACGATCCTCGCCGCTGGAGGGACGACGGAAAACGTGATGAGCGTATGGCAGCGAGACGGGACCGTGATCAGCGGGACCGCGAACGAGACAAGGACCGGGTACGCGACCGCCCTGCCGCGTGGGATGCTGGCGATCGTCAGGATCGTCGATGGGCCCCCGCCGATGACCGTGATGGTCGAAACAAGCGAGCGGCTGGCCGCGAGAGAAAACCCGACGAAGCGAAGGACAGGGACGATCGCAAGGATCGTGATAGAGAACGTGAGAAAGAAAGAGAGAAAGAGCCTGCATGGATGGACACATACATTCCTTCTTCTGGCAGCAGCGGTTTAGGCCGTGCCCCCGGAGACCTGGATGGCATACAGGCATTCAAGCGAGAGATTAAGGAGAGAGAGCAGAAGGAGCAAGGCGCTGCTGCACAAGACGGTGATCGTTCTGGTGACTTTGAGGGGAAGGCAAATACGTCCGAACCCCAGCTGGACGAAATTCAGCTCTTCAAGCTGATGATGAAAAGGGAAGAACAGAAGAAGAAAGCTGACCAGTCTCCCCTTGCGGGCCCATCATTACTCGCAGACACATCTTCAGAGACCAAGGGCTCTACTCCTACAAATGGCAAGCCAATTCTTTCTCTTAGGCAGGCTCAATGTGCTAATACACGGATAGATCTGTCATCGATCGAAGCAACTACAGAACATCGCACTTATCTTCCACCTCAGCCAATTTCTTCGCAGTTGTCTACTTCTCCACCTTCGCCACAGGCTGAGTCAGCTCTTCACGATGGTTCTCGTGTGCTCCTGTCTATGATATCGTCCTCGTCGTCCTCCATTGCACCTGGAGTATCAACAGGTGCCTCCGAATCTGACATCGACAAAGAAAAATCAGGAGGTTCTCGCTTCTTCCCCAAGCCTATTTCTACTGATTTACCGGCTCCTCAAGCTTTGCCAAAGCCTTCTATCGAAGTGCTCAGCACTGCTGTCCCATCAGCTCCTCACTCTGCCCCTCCGCCAGGCTGTCGTCTTCTTTCTTTTGCCTCCAAAACTCCTCAGGGGTCTGTTGGTCACACCCCTCCCTCCTACACAGGCTCGCATTCCCCGGTGTCTGTGTCGAAGAATGGCACGCCAGTAATCAACTCAACCATTCCCTCAAATGGACCTCTGTCAACTATGCATCATAACGACAATCCGGACGCTGTGAGAGTAACTCGAGGCTTCTCGCCGTTCGAGGAAGCTCGAGAAGGACTTGGATTGTCGCCTTTGGATGCGTTCCGTCGAACCTCTGTCGCACCTCCTGGAGATCGCAATGCCTTTGGGCATATGACCGTTGAACAGGTTGACGTACCCATTAGCGGGCCTTTGCCTAGCCACTCTGTTCCGTACGAGCAATTGAACCCTGGAATCGCGGCCGCGAAAGGCAGCCGGTTTGCAAAGTTCTTTGACGGGAAAGGGAGAGACTCTCAACCAGGAATGGGAAAGGCTCCAATGGGCGGCCCAACACCAACTCAGAGAGGCGAGCTCAGTGGATATAATGGAATACACACGGGTAATCCAGATGCCAGAGCTATGGAAGATATATTTGCCATGTTGAGCAATTCAGCACATGTAAGTCGTATCACTGTCTACCTGTCATCAGCTCTGATATCAGTTTTAGGGTCAGAGGCCTCATATTCTACCAGAAGCGTTGGCTTCAGATGTCGCACATTTCAATCATCCCTCTAACCTTCACCATCTTCAAAACCAACTCGGCCACTCTCAGCACTATCCTGGCCACACCCGCCTGGACTCATTGTACGATAGCCGTCTTGACGACAGGAATTTTGTCCCAGATGGCATGGTACCCGGCTTACGCTCCGCTGCCCCTCCTCGGAGCAGGCAAAATAGTGCCATGCTCTCTGACATTGATGATTCTATGCAGTTTGGTGGTCAACGCGGTCCTCCTCAGATGTACCAAGGATTACACCAGGCGAACATGAACCGCAATGGAGGCATACCTCTCCAATCATCCCAATTCCGTGGGGGCCCTTCACCGAATCCTTTGCAGCCTTCAGCTCAACGCCTGCCGCCTGGTTTGGCTAATTTAGGTGGGCGGCCGCCTCATGAGCCTGCTCAATTCTTGAACTCGGCAATGGCTATCCCTGGTGGGTTACACGGTCCGGTGCATGGTAATGCTGCCCTCCAACAGCAGTTCAATAACTTCCCTCCGGGAGGTGTTGGCTTCAATGGCGCCCCTCAAATGCGTGTGCCCCACCCCGGAGGAACCCATCAGCTGCACGGACACAATACCATGCAAGGCCTGATGCACCCTGGAGGTCTTAACCCTGCGCAAGCCCAGCTTCTGGGGTTAAATGGTGCTAACGGTATACCAGGTAATCTCCGTGGTCCTAACGGAGGTTTTGGACAACAAGGTCCTCAAATCCAGCCGCCTCTGCTCTCCATGAGGCAGCAGCAGCAGCAACAACAGCAGCAGCAAATCCCACCACACATGCTTCCTCTCCACTATCAACAGCAGGGCCCGCCTGGCCCAGCCAATCAACCCGCACACGATCTCATGGCGCTCTTGATGAGCGGAGGAAGAAGGGAGTGAGAGATTTCACGGGCTACTTACGGTCTCTTATCCTCGCCGAATATTTTCATTCACTCTCGGACTGACCTGATATTTTTCTTTCGTTAGTTTAACAGTTGTGTTCATACCGTCCGTCTATCATGTTTCATTCTGATTCTCCGCAAGCGTATATTATTGACCATTTTGGGCTTTTGCTGCATTGAAGACTTCTCGGATGGATGGCTGTTGAATCCGCGTCTTGGGCCTGGTGAATCATTGAAGAGCTAGCCACGTCAAGTCGATATTAATAGCAGGTCATAACATTGAGGTCTAGTACTACCTGGACTGAACAGTGGTCTGATCCTCCTGAACGTGAGTATTTGAACGCCACCATCAATTACGATGGGCGGAGGACCTGCGAACAGATACTGATGGTTCTCGCGGCGTTCTACATTTGGGTAGAAATGAATGGAAGGTTTACTAATAGTAACTACATAAAGAAGGAGAAACTGTCTACGTATTTATGGGTCTCTTAAGTCTTGAAGCTCGCGCCGCACTGGTTCTGAACTTCTGTAACTGCTGTGCATGGAGCCCTTGGCAAAATGCTTTACGAGGATAATGATTCTGGCAACTATCAATCGCAGATTCTCTGACGGCGTGCACTTCAAACTTTAACAATTGCCAAGAGCTTGTTTGGAGCGTTTCATAACCCATGTCTGAAAATTCCGTAGTAACCACGAAATCAGTGACAGGCGGCGCTCCTTACTCACGGCTCTCTTCACAAGTGGGATCACCGTGGACGGTCGGTCGACGAAAAAAACCACTCTATCTCCGAATCACATCGATCCTCACTGCAAGCCAAGTTGTAATATCCAACCGATGCAATACGTAGAAATTAAAAGGGGAAATTACTGTCACGGCCGGGGATGATGGCATGGGCTGTGTTGTTCTAGTTGATAAGAGGTGATGGGTCCCTATGACATAGATGGCGCTGGCGCTCAATGTCAACGACAAATCTTCTACTCGGCTCCACTGCAATGATGTGGCATTCTCCTACTAGTGGGCCGCTCAAACAGTTACTCTAGAAATCACTTGATTCGGATAACATTAGATGATGAAAGGGTCCTCCGATAGGGACGCTGCCACCTTCGATAATCGATTGGGGCGATGGACCTATATGGACCGATGGTATCGTTAAACGCTCGATAAGAGGTGACTGATGGGAGGGACGCTGTGGGAGTTTGGGTGCTTGACTTACTAGTAGCCGAACTTATATGGCAACAACTATCGCTGAGATGCAACTCGGACGAAAGCCCCGATGGGTAAGTTGGCCGAGGAGGAGACATGAGGAGACAGCCGCAAAGAAGGATGATATAGAACTTACATAAACCAGATAACCTATATGCCTGCAGGCAAGTAACGTGGATTTCATGCTACCAAATCAGAAGTGACCAATGTCTGAAACTAAATAATTACTGCCGAGAATCGCAAGGTGTAAGAAATAATAATACATACCGCTTGCTTTGACAAAGGCTTAAGCGGTACACGCCTTCTCCGCATTGCACTCGACAATTACCTCCTTCCGCGATTGAAAAATTTGCAGGTCGTTACACTCCTTCCTGCAACTATCCCTCAATCCCGTTCCCCCCCGGCGCAAGAGTACAAAGCCAAATCCCCTCTTGACACCACACACGCTCGATTAGCTTCGAGCGAACTTTTTATAGTCGTTGCTCTGCCTTTACTCTACTAGAAACAAACAACTCACTCAGTCTTTCCTTTGCCTCGTCTTTCACTCCCATTCTTTCAACAAGCACTACTTTTTGCCTGAATAATTTGCCCTAATCGCTCCCCCACACCAATTTTCTCTTTGCACTACGCCGCTTGTGAGTTATCCGAGTATCCGATATCATCTATTGTGACTGATATGAGATGTGAAATGCAGGATAGCCAGCACATCGGTGTCGCTCGACATTGTTTGCAGTGCGTACCTTATGGCCCTGACAGCGCAGACAAAGCTAACGGCAGTTGACAGCATATATTAACAAGCAAAACCCGGTCAAACCAGTGCACTCGAGGTGAGATTGATGTCATTCACATTTTGGTCGCTGTAAAACGTGGGGTCGTGGGAATATGCGCTGGGTCCCTTGTTGCGGGGTCTCGACCGAGAGAGCCTGAGCGCTGAGCGCTCATCTAGGGCTTCTGAGGCAGGGTTGAGGAACGTCTGACAGTATAGTCAGATACCAAGGAGATCATTATTAATCGTCTGATTTCCCTTGACCGAATCTTTCTTGTCCTCGTCGTTGCTGCCGTGGTATATTTTTGCATGATTTTGGACCTTTCACAGAAGTTCACATGAAAGTGGACAATAATTTTTCTTTCAATTTCCTTTTTCAATTTCAAACTACTTCACGAGCCGATTGCGCTGTTTGCCATCTTCTTATACTCTTTTCGAGTGTCCTCAGTGACTCTTCTTCTCCAATCAAACAAGTCTTCTCTTCAAGGAGACTTTTTTTTGTAGTACACCCTCTCTTGATATACCTATCTTTACCTTTTACGACCCTCAACGCTGACCACGACTTGTTCATATCCAGTCTCCACCTACACGCCACTCGTCACTACCATCCTCATTTCACGACAACCTTTTCAAAGTTGTTCGCCCTCGCATGATCATTTCCTAATTCTGGTGAGTATGCTCTTCCCAGATCTTGCTTCATTCCAATTGGTATCACGTCGTGAGACCGCGCATTCCAAATACCATTCCTAGACGTCGGCATGTTGCGACAGACTGTCAGAATGCCTCTCATTGATGATAAACAAACATGCGGCGTTGAGCCGTAATGTGGTTGTTACCATTTCTCTCACTTCATTTTGTGAGCGCTCGAGGCGTTCGCTCATTTAATCATGTCTTCTCCCACCTCGTTCGATAAAATCATTGCTGATGCAGAGTCTACTCCTCTCTTCGCTCAATTACCCCCTTCAAGTCCACTATCGGTCGTACGCTTTCCCAGATCGATCTCACCCGCCGCTTCTTCAGTTATGAAAGATATTTCTACGACTTCTTACCGGAGTTCTCGAAATGCTGCGTATCCTAAGAAACGGCCATCACCTTCAGGTATATCGAAATATCACAAGACGTCCCCTCTCGGTCCTCCTCCTGTAACCCGCCGAACCCCTTATTCTGCAAAGGCAGCACTGTTGCAACAGCGACAACGTCAAGCTCAAATCACCGCTCTTCGCAGGCAAGGCATTTTCCTCGAGGAGGAATACCGGGAAGATATCTGCTTTTACATGCACGAGATGGAGGTTTGTGCGACTTTTATTACTGGCTTACTGGCGGCCTAATCCTTCTGGTATAGCGATACACCATGTCATCCTCACAGTCGATGGATCAGCAACCCGAAATCCGATGGCACATGCGTCCGTGTCTCGTCGATTTTCTTGTTGAGATTCACTTTACCTTCCGACTTCGACCCGAGACATTATATCTCACTCTCAATATTGTCGACCGTTACGTCTCTCGGCGAATAGTGTACATCAAACACTATCAGCTCGTAGGCTGCGCAGCGTTGTGGATTGCTGCCAAGTTCGAGGATGCGAAGGAACGCGTTCCCACAGTCCAAGAGCTTGCACAGATTTGTCGCGACACATATGACGAGTCCGCTTTCATTCAAATGGAAGGCCATGTACTCCAGACCATTCAATGGACACTAGGCCATCCGACTGCAGAAGCATGGCTCAGACTGATGTGCTGTGAGCCCTCTGTCGAGGAAGAAAGGGTCCAGCACGTTGCACGTTTCCTGATGGAGATCACTCTGTTTTACCGAGAGTTCATCAAATATCCTCCCTCCTCGATAGCACTCGGAGCACTCACGCTAGCTCTCTTCCTGTGCGGCAAACCACGCCGCATCTTTGAAGAAACGGAAGAATGTTTGGAAATCGTCGATTATCTCGATAATCGCTTGGCTAAGCACGTCAACGACCTTTCGGAGACGCTGGTAAAAAAGTACTCGTATGCCTTCTACTCCAAGGCGGCAACATTCGTTGTACAGTACTACCTCCAGGGTGGACGGTTCGTTCGGCAGTCTTTCATTACTCTTCCAATGACGCCCACTCGTCCATCAACGTCTGGTGCCAGCACGCCTATGAGCGCCACAACATCCATCTCTGATCTATCTGATGATTTCCCTCTCACTCCAACGAGTCCCTCGTCGTTCTCCCCCGAACCCTTCTCGAGCTCTTTCCTGTCAGAAGACGATAAGGAAAATTTGCCAACAACGTTTGAACCTGTCATCAATAAACAGCGCACGGAGGTCCCGCCTGACCATTTTTTGCCTCATGACTTCGTTGCCTTTGGCCGTCCGGCCTTGCACCACTTGAATGGCTCACCGCGAATGACCGCCGTATCATAGCGCGCAGGTCCGTACCTTCTGTTCAGGTCAACTCCATCCGTGTCGAAAGATTGTTACAACCCCCGCAAAATGTAATACCACCCTACACGCTCAGCCACTCTGCCCATTGTCTTTGCAAGCCTCATCATCCATGCATCACTTTCTTTTTCTGCAATAGTCTCGTTTCCCAACATCCATCCTGCACACAATCTACTGTGGGGTGAGCGGTCGCCTTGAGAAGTCGGATTCGCACCAGTGTGCTGCATACTCGATACAAGTATGGACGGGTGACATAGCTGTCCTGTACTACTCTCCTTTCCGCTTGTCATCCTTCTCAAGGAAGGTCTGCCTGGCCATATCTGGTCGTCCTGCCAACTACAACATTATCTGCATTCATTCCACTTGTTAGTCTATGCATCACCTCCACCCATCGTTCCCACCCATAGTAACCCTCTCGATTCCCGTCTTCTTGCAACGAACCAGGTCGACAACCTCTATCCCATTCTGTGTCTATCGCATTCATTCTATATTATTCTTCACTTTATCGTATTCTTTAAATTCCCTGTCGACTATCTGGTTCGTTGTGGGGCGATTTCTTGCATTCTCTGTCACGTACCCCATCGTGCGAACCGCTTCCTTGTGCTTTTACTCTCCCTTTCATTTGCACACTGTCCGCACATCCATCCTCGTCATTGTTGCAGCAATCACTCTACCACATCGAACTTTGTTTACAATTACATTTGCAATCTGAAGGGCTCAATGGGTGTTTCCATTATACTGGTAGCGCGCTCATTTTTAGCAAGAATGGAACCGGCGCTGGATTGTCTCCGGCGGGACGTCCATCAGAACAGGGCTGAAGTACATATTTCCTGCACAGCAAAAGATCATTCTAAACATCCGAGGTGGAGACTAGGAGCTGATAGGTATTATAAGAAGCTGGCTTGTCAGTTATTGTGACCGCTAGTCATGAATCGGCCTCCCACACTTGTCAGGTTCTTAAGAGCGTCTCAGGTGGTTCTTCCTACAACGACCGAAATTCCCTGTTTCGAACCGATCGACTGGCTTCCACAGGTGGGTGCCTGTTCTGTTCTTCATGCGAAAAGAACGAGAGAAAATAGACATCATTATGGGAAATGAAGGTTCATGAACAAGAGGTGGACACAGCGCGCGGGAATGAGTGAAAACTTGCGTGCTCAACATTGCTCATATGTTATTCCTCAGCGGCAGTGGCACGGAACTAGAACTCGCTCTTCGCCAATACAATAGAATGATCTTGAGGACACTATAACTTTGATGAAAAAAAACTATTGTTGCACGTAAGATCGTCAAGGCAAACCTGCTATTCCAGTATCCATTTGTCTCCAATCTTCTTAATACCAACGGCTCTCTTCTCGTCCAGACTGATGCGACCAGCATTGAGAATCGCAGTTGTAAGCACGGTATTGGTAATGGTCGGATAGCCGTAACCATCATAATCGGAGGGTTTTGCAACGCCAGCGTTGACCTCTCGGGCGGCATCGATGAATTTTTCGATAGAAATATACCCGTATCCCCGTTGTCCGTCGAAATGACCAGTCTCGGACGGCGAATATTTCATACTAGCAATGGATAGTTGAATCGACACATTTTTTCTGGCCAAGGAACTCACTAGAAGGGATTGTACCATGTCTTCCCAGTTTCGTCGACAGTGATATCATACCCACGGTGAGCTTGGTCAACATTTATGTCACCCTACGAAACAGGTTAGCAGAAGCTTTACGTTGTTGCAGGACAGTCGGTCGTGTGACCGACCCACCTTCGAACCCATATAATACCAGTGCTGAGCAGAGTGAATACCTGCCTTCAAAGGTGCTGTCCAAGATGCCGTATAGACTGCTGTGCCCTTGTGTCCCGGACTCTGGATCGACTGCCAGTCGACGAGGAGCGTGATGGTGTCTTCTGTTTGAGGAACACAGTTGTATGGCTCCCCCGTAGCGATGCCGGTTGCTGCACTGGCAACAACTCGCGTGGGTACTGCTTTATCTTGGAGAATCCAGCAGCAAATATCAATATGATGCGACGAGAGATAATAGCTAGAAAAAGACTGTCAGCGTACAAATGTATTTGTAAACAGAGGAGCTCGCCTGATGTCTGAATCCTTGCCAGCCCAAGCACGGAAGGTTTCCAGCTGACTCTTCGGCTGGCTCATCCATGCATTGAAGAAGTTGAATTCACCCAGTGCCTGTGCTCTGACTTTGGCATCACTATACACGGGATCAAAGCGCTTGTGATGCTCCACAAAGCAGACAACGTTGTGCTTTCTCGCAGCTGCGATGAGCTCATTGTGGTGTGATAGTAATTTGGTTGCGGGCTTGGTGACAAGAACATGGATGCCACGTTCTATCGCGTACAAGCTAATAGGGTAATGAGTACCTACAAGCGGTCTCGTTAGTGAGAAAACCAGATGTTAGGGACGCGAAAGATCGAAACTCACTATCAGGAGTAAACACGATGACAGCATCTCCGGGAGACATTTTGTCGATGGCATCCTTGTCTAGGAGGGTAAGACATCTTCACAGTACACTTAAAAGTAACTCACAAGCCTCAGGATCAATATTTCCCTCTTTTGGGTACTCCTCAAAGCTGATCGGCGATCGGCGGTTAGTCAAGAATAAGCAATAGCAACACGATCACGCACGAGGTATCCATATCCTTGTAAACATTCTCGATATTCTCTTGTAAGTGTTGGCGTATAGCGGGAAATTTGCCACCATTAACGCCGACCATTCCCAGCTTGCCGATCTGACGTCAAGATAGATGTAAACACGGAAAATAATCGTTCCACTGTCAATATTACGCACTTTGCCTAACCTTCGAAGATCGAACAGCGTAAGGCCAACCACCTTATGTCATGATCTCAGCCATTGACTAAACGACCAAGTCAGGGGATGCACATACCCCAATCTACGAAAGTCGGGCCTTAGCTGTTAGCAAAAATGGATAAGACAAATATATGACACCTTCTTGTCGGATGTAGAGGCTCCAGAACCAGTCCATCCAGTGGTGTACTCTCCCTACAGGTCACGTCAGAAACTTGATGGGACCAATTGCCGGTCAATTGAACACTGACAGTACCACCTGTTGCGAGTACATTGCCTGGTTAGAATTGTGCCGGGTGACACTGATCAGCTTACACATTAAAACGTTCAATTCATTGAGGTCTGACATAGCGATGCTGAGGACCAACGGTCAAGATGAAAGAAAGAATTCCGGAAGTGGTCAGCTATCTTAAACCCAGCAATGCTCAGCGGCCCGAACGCGCACATCGGACCGGATATTGGAAAAGTAGCATCACGTAAGCTTATCACGAAGACCACATCGAAGAGGGAACTTCCAAGGCCTAGGTGCAGCTGTGATGTCACGAGGACCAATCGTGTATACATTCAGGCGTAGTCCTCCTAATGCGTTGGAGAAACGGTGTTGCTTACCATTCACAAAGAAGGGGATATCGTCCACACCATTTTGGGCTTTTGGTCCCAAGCCAACTAGTAGGTTTCGTGGTTCCGATTGTGGAGCATCCAGCCAAATGTATGTCATTACCGGTGCAAAAAGAATCAGGCTGGACACGGGCAGTTTCAGGAACAGCCTGACTCTAACTCGAATAAGCGTCAAGAATACGAGGAGCGCTCAGCGCTCGTTGTGGCATGGCCTTTAAATTTAGAGTCGTCTGCCTGGGCCATGCCGATAGCCTATGCAACGAGTCGGAACCAGCAGTGATGTTAGATATTCCGGACTTGGAGCTCGGAGCCTCGAAGCTTCGAAGCTAATTGAAGGAGATGGAAGTTAGTACTTAAAAATATCGAACCGCCATCACGATGGTCAGCGAGTGCCTGATCCGTACACTGTACACAGAACTTAGAAGGGCGCGGAATATCCCGAGAAGATTGCTGAACTTGCAGGTTTGCACGCCGAGTCAAGCTCTCACAAGTGCCTTGCGGAAGGTGTGCGAGACACCTGGGACGCAAGAGCCGCTTCCTCAATCGAGTCTGGTATCCTCCCTTACTACATGCCCGATGAGGGTGTCAAGCGCCCCAGGCACATCGGCACGAGCCAACGACACGTCCATGGTGCCAATCGCGAAGGTGGATTCATTCACCACAGCAAATGTAGTTTGCATCAACCTGCCGGACTTGTCGCTCTGGCTGGCCAGCGACATTTATAAACACTGATAAGTATATAATAAAATGTTCTGATCGAAATATTCTGAGTGCATATTTTGACACATATAATAAGCATCGTACCTTCTCTGCCTTCCTCTGCACCAGGAGCGTCGATGATATAGGTTCAGTACAAACTCGTCCGACTAGTACCGAATTGGAAGAGTCAAAGAACCCACAAGACTAGCACGTGTTTCATTAACCGTTGTGACGTCACAAGGCCTTAAGCAAACCTCGTGGCTACTCCTTAGCCGCGTCTCCAATTTACTGGCTGCACACACGCAGCGCATATAAGAATATTCTGCTGCGCAAGCGTCGTCTGCGGACAACCTCGCCTTGTGTGCCTTGCTTTAATCTGCTGTGAACGGTTAGCGCATACTTGTTACTACTAAGTAAGTTTAATCGATCTGGGCTTGATGTCCTTCCTTTGCTGACCTTGCTGCCAGCCGTTTTCCGCCTGGAGTCCATCCCGATTCTCCGTGCCTCTCTTTCTCCAATATCTCTGTCACTTTGTTGTATCCGCTGGTCGCACCTAGTCTCGGCCAACCATCACAAACATGCAGCCAGGCTCTGTAACAGACTCTGGCTTCATTCCAAGGAAAGAGTTCATTCGTGAACAACGCGCTACGAACATCTTTGGCCTTCTTGCTATCTCTGGCTCAAGTTGTATCAGGCTTTACTCTTTTCCTCCTGATGTCATTGCAGCTTTACGTCGACTCCTTGATCACTTTTACCTCACAGGTGGATTTCGCGAGGATATACAGCAGAACTTCTGGGAATTTACCATAACTCAAAAGCCCTGGAATGCGCCAAAAAGTCCTCGTACAGAGCGAATTCTCCTCGACATACTTGCTGTCATATACAGGTTTGGATACACTATTCTTTCTACCGTTGACTATGGTCGGGAGCGCGACGATCGTTTAGCTATCTCATTTTCGAGGCCACTTTTACCTTCTTCGCCCGCTCCACCTTTTGCACCAGCTCCCGCTGGCTCGGGAAGTAATATTTCGCACCAGACGGGGTTACAAACGGAGAGAAGAATGCCCTTTGCCATCTCATTCGTCTCGCAGACCATCATGCGAGTTATCAATCCACCACTAAACGCAACTCCAGCAATTCTTCAAGCCGTGCGAGGGTCGTGGCCTCGGGGCGTATTATCGGAGAAGAAAACGGACAACGCGTATGAATTCAAGTTGAAGGGGTATAGCTGTGAGTGTCCTTGAGTAAAATTCGTGTAGGTTTTAAAGACTTTTGTGCAGGGTTCCACGAAGACACATTTGCGACAGATTCTCTGCGACACATCCTTTCACTTCTATCGTCCCTCGATGCACATGCATGTTCCCTTGTCATTTCGCTAGCAATCAATGGTCGTTCCAGAGTCAAGGACCTATGGGTCTTTACTGGCCCTAGCACTACTGAGACTGATCCTTATTGGCCCGAATCTCCTATAAGCCAATCCGGTTCTATGCTGGATGTAAGAAGATCTCATCGGGCGTCGACGCCCGAACCACCAGAAGTGGGTATGATCCCCAGCTCTTTGCATAGAAAAGCCGCCACTAGCTCTCAGCACCCGCCTCACGGCTTGCCATCCTCTCAGACACCTCAACACATGCGGTCTGCCACAGAATCCAACGCATTGCCTTCCCTTGCGACAAATTTGCCGCCTCGTGCAGTGCCAGGCAATCAGATGCGAAAGCCTGCACCCCGTGCACAAGTGCCAGTGTCTGTTGACTTCGATGCTCGAGATGATGATGAACATGGTCGATTTCGCACTTCTCTTGCTAGCGCTGTGCCAAGTAGTTGTGAGAACATGACTGGTATAGGTTCCATGGCGCGTAATAGATTCACTTCCAATCTCATCCACATAGCAACCCCTGGCCCACTTCCTGAATCGGATCATCCCACCGAAGACGCTGTATTCTCGTCGCCACCTCCTGAACGACATCATCATAGACCGAGATCGAGATCTCCGTCTCCCCAACGCCGGGTAAGCGCTCTGCGACCGGTATCGACTCGTTCGAAGACCCCTCCGCTCCTCCGATCACATTCCCCGCCTAGGGACCCTCGCAACCCCTCACCGATGCCTGCTAGCCATGATGTCTCGATGAATGAGGGCCCGCCTCTCCTCAGCCCAGGGATGTTTCGTATGAGAGACTCAGCATACTCTGCGAATACTATTGACACAGACACATCTCTTGGGGTCCCGTTCAAATGGCCAGGACTTGGCCGGCCAGATGGCATTGAAAACATTGAGGAGGTGCACGAAGAACCATGTGAGGAACCAACGCCACGCCTACCTGTCTTACCTGGCGGATGGGCAATGTCGCCTGAGGAGGAGCGCCCCGAGATGTTGTCTCGTATGAACGAGGCATCTATGGTCGATGAGCGTGGTCTCCATCTGGAACATAGAAGAAGTCCAGACAAATCATTGCATGATATCGATGCGAGGATTTCCTCGCCGGAGTTGGTTAGTGATCAGGCTGTGCGCAAGAGTGAAGCAGGGCTTATTGGGATGATATCTCCCCCGAGGCCTCCTCCCCCACCGATTCATCCTCCATCAAGGGAGAGCGTTTATAAAAGGAAGGCATCAAATTCAACTGATCCACCTGCATCACCTATAAAGTCTGGCAGTCGCAGTGGGAGTGGTAATGGTTGGGTGCTTGTGAACGTTGAGGGCAAGGAACACATGACAGCTTCAATGTCAACACCAGTCGGTAGCCCCACGTCCACGACACAAGTCGAACGTGGAGGAAAGCGCACTACAAGTGCTGCCGCAGAAAGGGCCTCGATGTCCGCTGCAGCGAAGGCGATTGCTGTCATTGATGCACAAGACACAAAAGCCAAGAAGCGCCAGTCCACTGGTTCTGGTCTACGACGTTTTCTATCTATATCACGGCCTGGTGCCAAGGGCGCTGACGAAGTGAAATCTGACCCTCGTCTCGCTGCTCTACGTTCAAAGGAATTGGCGTCCAGCGAAAAAGAAAGTTCTAAACTCACCTCCTCTCACCAAAGGCGATTTCGCAACAAGTTCACCCGCCTAGGAGCTTCAGAGCCTGCCGCTCGGCCGCCAGATCGAGTGCGGGTCAATCTCGACTAACTTTTACATTCTTTTCATTCTCAATTCCCTATCCCTTATATTATCGACATATGCTTAATTGCCTCTTTACAACTCCTCAGCAGCATATGACTCCATAACCCACATTTTACTGACTTCTTTGTGCTTTCGTTTGTCACTCATGTAGTACTTATGCTTTACCTCTCTACAGGTGCCTTACGACAGACTACTCGTAATTTTACGGATACAGCATATCGCTTTTCAAACTGGTGTCAAATTACTCTTCATGGCCTGAAGGTTTCTGTCGCCTCCATGCTTAATGCGTTCAGCTTTCGACTTTCCAACAACTTCCGCAGCAAAACCACCTAGCCCATTGTCACGATGGCTGAAAGTGTGTGGATTCTTTTCGCGCACCGCTCGGATGTTGTTTCCCACAAGAAGACAGACAGTGACTTCCATTGCACATCTGTCATCTGATATCTTTCACAAGGCCGAGCCTCTCTAAATTCGACCGCAGTTGTGCTCGTGCGCCGTGCGGGTACGGGTATGTACCAACCCGTACACCCCGCGGTATTGTGATTATCCGCGGGAACAAGCATACAACGTAGGTCTAATGACTATCACTCGGAATGATCATCCGAGGGATCCGTTCACGGATATTATGGTCCGTTCATTGTATGCAAGCGGAGCAACGCGCTCAGGGTCATCGTGATATATGTTGCATCTTGCAACCGTCATGTACTGGTATTTCTCAGTAAGTATAACATCTTCCACCAGTCTGTATGTCGTCAAAGGTTGACAAAACTTTTAAGTTGGAACGTAATGCCAGTGATGGCGCTGGGCATCATCAGCCATGAGTTGTCGATTGCCATTTTTTCTGGACTCGGGTGCAACACAGTATCGATGTAGTCAATCTTTCTACAAGATACGTAGCTCGGGTGATGAAGACGAGTCACTGTAATGATCTGTGTATTCTATCTTGCAGGTGCGGGCTCGCTCATGATGGTATATCACACCGTGAAGTTCATTTTTGGCGTCCGATCGGACTTGTCAGCAGTGGATGCAACTTTGGTCTGCTGCATCACCAATTTCATCAGGCCCCAGGGGATCGACTGCATTGCCGCCGTTAATATAGGTATGTAGTTCAACTTTTGACGACCTTAATTGTTGTTCATCTTCGAAGGATTTTACCGGTAGATTGATCAATCTTGAGATGCAGGATGTATTGTACCTTGCAGCCCCTGGAATGTGTCCACTCGGTGCTCTTAGAGGCTCATCAGGAAGCCTGATCAAATGTGGTGTGAGAACAACCTGTGGCATACCTACCCGCCGAATCACCGTGCTGGACCTAGCACTTCTGCTTGACATCATTCCAGCTCTAGTCACCATAGAGATCATGAGAGGTGTGCTATCACAGGGACGAGACCATACGCATTCCGGATGTTATTCAAGCGAACCCGCATCGACTTCTCATTGATTACTAGTCTCTCGTGCATAAACGGCGTGATATACAGCTCAGACTGTTTCCAGCTTCAGAACAATAGCTTGTTCGTGCCTTTTTTGGCATGTCATTGCTCTCCTCAATTCTTCCGACCAGCTTATTCAAGAAGCTGTTGAAGTGAGCACTGCTGTATTCGCGTCACTCTACCACATGACTTCACAGATACAAATTTCGGCTTCTGGTACTTGCGCGTGCGTGATATCTTACTAGTATAGAGGGCCGGCATGGCATAGATTTATTTCTCCATCACTCGCATCGATCATTAATATTCATCACTATGGACATTTCCTCAAATACTCTTATCGCATGTGGTTATTAATACTCGGCAGTTCTCCTTCGTTGACGCAGTGAGTGGCGTGTCGGTGCATAACATACGCGTTTGACCACATGCCGGATCACGTGAATGCCAGCCACATTCCCTTGGATGTACTTGTGGTCCTACAGTGCGCACAAGCATGGAACAAATTAAATGAAAGTTCCTGCGAAGGAAGGTTTGGAAGTGTCTTAATCGTGACAAAATTGCGGTGGAGTAGTCATTCATAAATTGGCGTAGGACAAGGACTACGTCTCGAGGCAAAGCAAAGATCGCAATGAGCCCAAGATAGGAAGACCGGGCGTCACGGTCATACGCTGACGTCGATGGGTAAAATCCATGGCATTCAGAGGGGATCCCATTGCCAACTGGCGCGAGAAAAAGCTTGACCGCGTCTTTGGTGTTCGGCGGAATGGTTCATGGTGTTCGAGGTGCGAGCCTTGTGCGGTTCCCGTGACACAACGACAGACACGGGTGGACTGCCGTTAACACGAATAAAAGCGATTGATTCTACTAAGTACTAACTGTTGTTAATGAAACGTGATAGTTGTCAGAGAAAGGTTTAATGCTGAGCGTGCAAAAAAAAAACTTTGGTTGAAGTTGGCGTCTCTTGTGTAATAAGACGGAGGCAGAGATGCAAAAATGCACAGGGACCGCTACACGCATTCGTTTCCTCCCTAATAGCCACCCGCGGCCGTTCCCTCTTATTTCCCGCCTCCTGCCATCTTCACCCTTGTCCTCCAACAATCCTTCCCCACAATGCCAACATGCAGACGCAAACGTGTCGTCCTCACAGAACCATCCGAGGCTCTTCTCCAGGCTGCAAAGTCCAACCCTAACAAGGAGGTCTACTATCTACAGCAAACTGGCGAGATATTTGAAACTTATGAGTTTGTCAAACCTTTTCTTTTTTCAATGTCTCCTACAACTATGTTCTCCTCAGGGCCTACGCTGCGAGGATGTCATTTTACAGGCTTAAGCAGTTCCAGTGCGAGGTCACAGGAAAGAGCGGCCTTGACTACTTCCAGGCGCTTGAAAGCGAACAACAGGAGGCACAGACTATGCATTCCAGGTTCCCTGAGCCTCTGAAAGCTGCTGTCCTCAAGGCTGTCCAATGGCGTGCGTCTTTTCTCAGCTCTGTTGACCTCGAAGAACGTTGATCATATTTCTCATTTGTAGAGGTCGTAGGTCGACTAGACCACCTCGTAGAAGCTGTCTTTGACCGGTTCAAGGACCGCTATTTTGTGGATGAGAGTAAGTTGGTCCGTTAACGTCAAGCTACCCTAGCACTCATCCCATCCTTTCACGCGACGTCAGAGGTGTTCGTTGACGCGCAAGGCGACAAGTTCGTGCACTATATATTAAGGCCTCTACCCCTGTAACTGACATGCATCTCGCCAGGTTCTACGCGAAAGTTGTGCAAGTGCATCCCCCGAAGACCAAGAGTGACGATGTCGATGTCCCAGCCGAAAATCAAGCCTCATCTTCATCAGTGACATCTCCACCTCAAGTAATTGTTGATGACGACGCAGTTCAAATCCACAAGATTGGTGGAGACTTGAAGATCCCAGCGAAGGAAGCATTGGTCCGTGATGACCCCCTTAAGTACTCCTACAAGGTCCAGATACTGGAAGAGCAACACGAGAAGAGTCACGAGAAAGGAAAGGCAGCATCGAAAGATAAAGCCAAGTGGAGCGGTAGCTTCATGGATGTGCAGTGCAGTGTCATGAGGTTTGTGGCCCCATTAACCCAACATGAACAAAGCTGACTAGGTCTTGTAGCCGCGATCGTCTTGCATTCTCGAAGTCTATTCTTCGTCGCTTTATCCGTGACTGTGTTGATCGTGATGCTGCCGTCGCCTCGCCATGGACGGTAAAACCGGTCATCGCGAAGCACTATGGTGTCGACTCCGTGATGCCAGAGGAAACACGCAAAGGTGTTGAAGACATCAAACGCGGTGAGATCGATAAGCGTAAAAAGATATGGGAGGACAAGGAAGGACCACCAACCAAGAAGCAGAAGAAGATGACTGCTGCTCAGGAGGAAAGAGGTGACGTCGCTCTATCCTGGATAACACTCGGCGCTGATTCCTGGGACAGTGAAAGCCTTGGCTGTTGCAGCTGAAAAGCGAGAGCGCGAAGCTCGCGAAAAGGCTGAGCGTCAACAAAAGGCAAAAGAAGAGGCTGAGCGTCTGGCTGCAGAGAAGAAGAAAAAGAAACCCATTCGCTACCCTACTGAAGATCTGGATGTTCGGCTTAACGACAAGGAGAAGAAAGCAGGTTTGAAGGTCAAAAAGCCAACGCCAAGTAAATTGGGAGTTCCGTTTGGCGAGAATCAGGGTACTTTTGAAGCATTTTTAACGTCATGGAATTTTCTGGTCATTTATGGGTGAGTGAACAATCGCAAATTGTTACATATGAACATCTAACAATCTACCGCAGACAACCTCTCCACTTGTCAACATTTACGATGGATGAGTTTGAACATGCTTTGCGGCATTCCCTCGTAGACCCGCCTTGTGCACTACTAGGAGAGATTCACTCAACGCTCATTTACAACCTACGCACAGTGCCATTTACTCGGCATAGTGCTGTCCTGTCGTTACTGCGTCTCCAAGATACACTGGAAGAAGAGCACCGAGTGCTCAGTGTCTCAATCGATGAGTTAGCTGGTGCCATGGCTGACGTGGGGAACAACTGGGAACGGATTCCCTTACGGCACAATGAGATGCGAGACGGGTGGGAGGAGGCTCTTCTAGGATGCCTGAAAGATGTAGAGTGATTTCAGCCTATTGTTCATATTCGATGCTCATTTCTGATAGCACGCCACACTCGACAACTTTCCTCGCCTACGAGAAGTCTTGACAAGGTTACTCTTTGCCCCGGAACCACATGCAGAAGTTTCGTCTTCATCTTCAAGCTCTCGTGTTTCAAGTCCTGCTGCAAACAACCTAACTATTCAATCCTCACCCAGCGAGCGTTACTATGCGCTGCCTCCTGCCGACAGGATTGATATCCTTACCTTGATGTGCAATCTCGCTGTATCAAGCAAGGCCGTTCATTCTCATATGGAGTCATGCGAAGAGCAGTTAACTGCCCTTCGCAAGGAGAAAATAGAGATCGGCCGCCAGAAGAAGCAGTAGTGAGTTCGCGTTGGCACATAGTGGTATTTCCATTTAACGTCCTTTTTCAGTACTGAGGAAATGAATTCCCTTGCTGGGGAAACGGAGGTGAAGGAGCCCGGAACCAACGGTACCGTTCCAGACGAAGATACTACGATGCACGAATCCAGTGATCTTTCGGACGTTCCTTCAGAAGATGGCTCGGAGACCGCATCTACTTCTAGTGCTCGCCAAAAGAGATCAGCGCGTCAGAAGGATCTTCGTCAGAAAGCCCACACTCAGGCACACGCGAAGCAACGAGAGCTCGCTCGTGCTCAAGCAGCCTCTGCGAAACAAGCACTGGCAGAACATCGCAGACTTGATGAAGAGGTCAATAAGCTTGAGCGTCGATTAGAGGCGATTGAACGAGAGTTCAGGAAGCTGCTTGGTGCGGTGCGAATCAAACCATTGGGAAAGGACCGGTTCCATAATCGGATTTGGTGGTTTGACGGCATGGGATCTGCTTCTTTGCTGGGCAGTGGAGGCGTTGTCCAGTACGGAACTGGTCGAATCTTTATACAGGGCCCGAGCGAGATGGATTTGGAGTTGATGTTAAAGAAGGAGGATGATGACTATGAAGCTAGGAGGCTTGAAGAAGAAGGGCCAGAGGGAATGTTGGCACCATCCGAGTGGGCACAGTATGCTGAGCCTGAAGAGGTAATCTTTATCTATCATTTTGTTGATCGCCGTTGATTGTTTGGCTTTGCAGCTCGACGAGTTCCTTGCTTGGTTAAACCCTAAGGGTGTCCGGGAACTAGCCCTGAAGAATTCATTCATAAAGTGGTGGAGTCATATCGCTCCTGGCATGCGCAAACGCATCTCTGTAGGTACTCGAGATCTCGACAACCATCGCTGTCTAATCATTATGAGCAGGATCTCAACATAAGTGCAAAGCTTCCTGAAGCCAGACGCAGCACCCGAACTAAACCTTCTGGTCACGACGTCTCTCGCGAGCCTTACATGATGTGGACAAATCGAAGAGCTGTTAACTCAGTGTAATGTACGTATGTGCCGTTCTGTAAACATTCCATTCCTTGCGGCGGTGTTATGCCTTGTTATCAAATAAGCACATACTAACTCGGGAAATACCTCGATGAAAATAATAAAGCGAGTGTAAAAATATATATTTACCAACTAAATATGGAATGGTATATTTCAGATTGAGGGCAAATAAATGTAGCACTACGCATCACACAATAACTTTCGTCTTTTACTCTTTACTATGGTGATCGCCAAAGGGCTCGGCCGTTCATCTAGAACAGACAATAAAATTTCCTGCAGGCCGCAATTGCTTCCTGACTATCTATTCCGTCAGCCTTCGCCCGGATCTCCCATTGAACCTTAGATTACTTTCTAATAGTATTTTCCGAACAACCGCACGCGACCTTTAAAACTTTGTGCCCTTGTCACTGGACACATACCAAACAGTATCCTAGATTCAGATATGACATCCTACACATCGCGCGCAGGAGTACCCTTCACTTCTAGCTCCGTGGATAGTTCTACAGGCAGCATGAGGGGCGTTATCGCTTCATGTGCGTACTAAAATTGTTTCTACTGATCTAAAGTTAGTCTTAATCCAAATGCAGACCGTCGCTCGCAATTTTTTGCCAGTTCAAATATACCATATAATGCTCATTTTTCTGACGAGGGGTCGGATGAAGAGGCTCGCGTTGGGGAAGATGACGAGGAAGGCGAGTTAGTTCCAATACCCAGGGATGACATGACAGAGTTCTGGGACTGGGACGAAACGTCGCGTCCAGTCTTACAACGTGCACGAACTTTTATCCCCCAACGGCCTGTTGAGACACGGGAAATCACTGCTACTAGCGGAAGTCCACTCGCTCAATCAACCAGTGACGAAGCTGTTCCTTTACTGCAAGCATCTCCCACATCTAATCAAGTCAGTTATGGGGGATCTGATTCAGACGCGTACGTCGGTGGAGAGTCGCATGGCCCAACAGATCGGTCTATACTACGGCGCAAGTCGTCAGGTACCCTGAGGAAACCACACAACTACGGAGGACAAAGTACCTACGGACAGACAGTAGGTGTTATCATTCGATCGTAAATATACCTGCTAATTGCGATTGATCGCTCAGTTATTCAACAGCATCGCGATATTATTGGGCATTGGAATGTTATCTGAGCCCCTAGCCTTCGCATATGCTGGTTGGATCGGTGGAACGGCTCTCATTGTATTTATGGGCTTCTTGAATTGCTATACGTCAGTTGAACTCGCACTATTTACTTATATTCTCCTACTTACCGCACGCAACAGTGCTAAGATTCTTGCTGGTATCATCTTGGAAGATCCTCGTTTGAGGTCATACGCCGACATTGGTCGTAAGGCGTTTGGTCCAAAGTCAATTGCCCTGACCACGATTATGTTTTGTCTTGAGCTTTTTGCCGTCAGGTCAGCGTGTTTTCTAAACGACTTGGTCATATTGTTCATGTTTCTTTAGCGTTGCTTTCGTCACTCTAGCCGCTGACTCCATGCACGAAATCATGCCAGCGTATTCTTCAAACACATTTAAAATCGCGTCCATAGTCGTGTAAGCGTTACTTCCTGATGCTGTCAACACAATTTTCATGGTTCTTTGACCATTTAAACGATAGATTGGCACCGCTGGTTTTTCTACCGCTCTCTATACTCTCTTATACATCGATATTTGGCATCTGTTCGACGCTCCTTATCATTGCTGTCATTTTCATAGATGGCTTTTCTAAGCCAGATGCTCCTGGTAGTCTCTGGAGTCCGGCCGTGACGTCATGGGGGACTGGCTCCATGACAGAGCTTGGAATTGCTTTTGGCTTGCTTATGGCTGGCGTATGTCTCATCTTCCATACGGTTCCTGAGACATGTCACTCATTGTCAATGTTTTAGTTCTCTGGCCATGCTGTAATACCATCGCTGGCCCGTGATATGGTTGATCCTTCCGAGTTTGATAATATGATCAACTGGGCCTTCGTGAGTAATTTTGCTACGGTTTCTACCTTATTGTTCACCATTTCCCGATCTCAATAGATCGTTACCACGTTCATCTATGGGATCATCGGTTATGCTGGGTATTTGATGTTTGGACGGAACGTGAGCGACGAAGTGAGCTTTATAATCTCAACCTTTGGATGACAACCCAAGACGTTGACGACGCATTTAGGTCAGTAAGGACCTCATGAACACTCCTGGCTATACTTCATGGATCAATGAAATCGCACTGTGGACGTTGGTGTCAACCCCTATGTGAGTTTCAGAAGTTGCCCACCTTTCCTAACACTGACACTTTTGTCAACAGCACAAAGTTTCCTCTCAGCACGCGGCCAGTGAGTGATATGCACTTGTCCTAGAGAACTGAACACTGATGAGCATCCGTCTAGCTCAATGTCATCCTCGAAATCATGCTCGGTATAGATAATCATGCACCATTGCAGGGCGGTATCAAACCCCAGCTGGACACTCAACTTTCTACCGCTCATCGGCTTCTGAATCGTACATTCTTCATTGTCGAGCGCATATCTGTTCCCGCGCTGTCTATTTTGGTGTCGATCCTCGTTCCAGAGTTTAGCTCCCTTATGGCCTTCCTCGGTTCATTCTCGGCCTTCATGATCTGCGTCATTGGTCCTATATCGGCCAAAATTGCCCTTGAGGGAAGGTGTAGTTTGGTTGATGCTTCATTCCTCGCAATAGCCACTGTGATGGCAACTTGGGGTACGCTCGCTGCATTTTGGACAGCGTGAAATCCTCGTTGGTTTCGGAGAAATACAGACGGATATCCTTTTGGCAATTCATTAGTGCGCTTTGAGTCTCAAACTTCAATTTTTTCCCCTTGCGTTTCTCGATGTATCACGCAGATACGTACTATAGATTGTCGTCCAGTTGCATCACATCCATCGACATCATATTAAGCGAGTAATGTACAATGTACACGCATATTGCCATGGCAAGTCATCATTTGACCTGCACAGTATGCGAAATGACCTTGCTGAGCTCTACAAATAATCAAATAAATCGACGACGGTCCAAAAATTGCAGCACATGGAAACTCACGTGGAAGCTTGATATGCTCTTGAATGACGACCGATTCAATCTGATTGTCAGGGTTTGGCGGTATGCTGACCACGCCAGTCGATGAATCAAACGTCCATCGTTGTTTTGCGACCCATGCCTCTAGCTCTGGTCCTATAAAAAAATATCAAAAGCTGAACGGAAGCGACACGTGGCTTATAGCAAACCTGATAGATCCACATAGGTTCCCAACCTCTCGCTGTTGATCCGCGTGAAAGTAGCCCTTACTGATCGCGCGGCGACTTCCCGGATGGCATCTTCGAACCCTGCACACTCCACTGTATAATTCTCTCTTATGACCTCCAACTCATCGGACCGGTACAGTACCCAAAACGCGGAGAAACGACACTGGTGAAGAAGGTTGTAGAGATTCATGAGAAGCGGTAAAAGCGTAGGCAATGGGTCGGGCTCGTCGAGCGAAGAATTTGGTGGCCGATCATCGAGGAGAGATATGCAGAGGTTGAAGTCTGGAAAAGGCTCTGCTGTAAGAGCTTTGAGTAGGATATTGATGACAACGTCAGGATTGAAAAGGTCAGGGTTGAATTGATAGCTGCGACCAAGGTATCGATATTTGAGCTTCCAAGATGGATCATATAGAACTTACAGCTTCAATATAGCCAGGTTAGCAAGGCAGTCATACTCCTCACTGCGGATCTGGTGGTAGAGATAATCCTCGAGAATGCCGACATTTGATGGGTTGTAACGGTCTGGGATTGCGTATGAATGCCAGATCGATTGTGAAGAATTTATAATTACCCACCAACACCGGATACCAGATTCTCAATAAGCTCTGTCCGCGAAGGAGGTGAAAGCCACGCTGTTGTTGCTGCCATCGCCGCGTTGTTTTTGAAGGATATGTGTATTAGTGGAAGAGCAAAAACTAAAAAGTTGATGGACCCCGGACACCGGGACTTCGTTTTGAATGGGAGTCCTCTTTACATCGTCTGTGCAGGTACGTAGTACTAGTAAACTGAGGACTCACATTTTATCCACCCAGCAACTTTTTAGTTGGTGATGGCAGCCGGTTTGATGAACGGGCCTATTAAATGGAGACACCCAGCAAAATAATGCTGTTGTGTCAAATGAGAGCTCAGATGAAGGGGTTGACTGTTGTAGTGCTTGGCCTCGTGGCATGGCCTACATTGTACAAGTATTTGAAGAAAGCTGGCTTCGACAATCACAACAGCGTTGACTCGGTGGATGAGATGGATGACCGCGCAGATATCTGGTGTGCAGCACTCTACTCATGCCAGTCATCCTAGTACTGATCACCTTTTTTTCAGATTGAATCACCTTGCGACAGATTTTCATGCATTTCCAGCCGTTCACAGCCGAGTCACGGTTCTCAAATCTCTTTATAATCATGTTCTTCGAGTGTAGGTAGTCTTTTTTTCACTTACATGTGTCTTGATACACCTTGCAACGCTTCATCATTAGTATTTGGCTGAAATTTGGGACAATTTGAATCCGACTTGTGTTGACTTTTTTCGTCTTGAGTAAGGCGAGTCAAGGCGAAGTCAGACGATTTTAAGAATATGCGTGGCCTTTTGGCGTCTTGTATACACTCCGGCTCTTTTTGCGACTTTTATTACCCTTCTAAGTTAAAAAAAGACGCCTCAAGTCATCCGGCATTTTTCTGATGGTGCGCTCTGGTACACTGGTTTAAGCTGGTCTCTGAGGAGCCCGATCCTGGAAATGGAATGTGGATTAAAAGGTCCACGACTCTGCCAAGAGCATGCTGACGCCGCCACGCGTGAATTCAAGCTTCAAGCATGGTGCAACCAACACAGGCTGAACGGGGCACTGGGAGTACTACTTGGAGTTGGCGAGTTGGATGGCTGCGAACGTGTAAGCTAGTAATAGTGTAAATTTGTCTGATCATTATGAATGATATATACTTACAGCAAGGAGAGCCTGTGCATGCTCATCAGATTCCCATTAGAAGGTAGTAGCTATTATGGGTATGAGCTGTAAGTTCACGTTCCCGCTAACCTAGTACCTGGGCCGCTACCGATGGTTTCTCCTATACCGGTGTTGACAGATGCCGTGTATCTGTCATGATCAAACATTCAACGTTGCAGCGATGACAGGTACCCGCGAGTGAGCCTACTAGGCTAGAGCCTAACGGAAAGAGCCGAAGGATCTTAATTCTGCTGTGTCAACATCAGCAAAAGGCCTTGAAATTTCGCTTGTCAAAAAGAAGTTTGATGCTTACGGTGAGCTTGCGACCTGGTGATCGGAGCAACGTGATTGGTGGAACAGATTTTTCTGTAGTTACACTGTAAATATCTCGATGCTGAACTACTAGTCTAGGTAGTTGTGCCGCGGCTCGGCTAATGCCGATTTAGGCTAGGTGTTTGCCGGATAGCCGGCAGTTCGGCCAAACAGGTGAGCCGAGTCACCAGTGAGCTCTGTAAATCGGTTTAAAGCATTAGTCAGCCATGCAAACCAACTATGAACCGAGAATATATGAACCACGGCTTGAAACGGCTTGAGCCAATTTAAGACCGCTCCAACGTGCGTGAAAACCTCTCTCAGGCTCTAGGACTCAAGATTCCAGTGTCTATTGGACCGTGTACTATGAATAAAGTCCCCGCTCGAATTGATGGAAGATTTAGATTGGGGGACATACTCGGATCTGGTTCATATGGTGCGTAATAATGACTCACATTCTGACTATGTTGATTCAAATATATCTCACTTAGCTGTCGTGTACCGCGCACGAAACATCATAAATAATGATGTAGTTGCCATTAAACTGGAACTTATCGTCAAGAATTCATCCTCTCTGCAGCGCGAATACCACATCTTGAAACAACTCGAAGGTGGAGTTGGCATACCCCGTGTACTCTGGTTCGGCAGAGAGGCAACGTACCATGCCATAGCTCTTGACCTCCTCGGTCCATCACTACATGATATATTTCTTGCACACAATCAGAAATTCAGCCTTAACACTGTTGTCAATCTCGGTGACCAACTGGTTAGTCGGTCTGTGGCGGGTTGTTGCAGAGGCTAATACATTCACTCAGCTCGCACGTCTTGAGTATATTCACTCGCATAACTACATCCATGGCGACATCAAACCACAAAATGTCGTGATGGGTCTTGACGATTCAAGGCACACTGCCTTTATCATCGACTTCGGTATCTCAAAGGAGTACTGCAACACGTCAACTAGAACGCACATACCATTTCGTCATGATCGACATCTTACTGGCACCCCTGCATTTGCCTCGATCAACAACCACTTAGGAGTCGAGCCAGGTCGCCGCGATGATATTGAATCACTGGCATATATGTTGATATATTTTTTGCACGGCTCCCTTCCATGGTTATCTAATGACCATGAGAAGCTTTCTAGTGCTGCTATACTTGAGTGCAAAGTAAATACTACGGTTGAAGCCTTGTGTCATGGAATTCCTGTCGAGTTTGCGAGTATTCTCGTTTACTCGCGCTCTCTTGCATTCTCCCAGGATCCTGACCATGGCTATCTTCGTTCATTACTGCATGGTCTTCACGCCACCTTACCTGCGTGTTTGCTTGATTTCAGCAAGCCTGATAATCTTACCACCACACTTACTCCTGCATTCCCTGGTGAAGATCGGATGACTGAGGTGACACCCCCATGTCTGCTGAAGGCTACACCTCTTCGCCGATCAACTCGCATGTAAGTAGTCCACTTCATCTCACTTGTGAACCAAAGCTCAAGTCATCTGGAAGTTTACGTCCACGCAACGGCTAACAACCGCATACACCCGCTTCAACACCATGTTGCAAAGGTAGCCAACAACATTGATGGAATAAGGGTAGCTATCATTACTTGTATGTACATAAAATGAACACGTGTATCAAATCGTTGCTACAGTACTGCCACAAGTATCGTCCAGTCTAGGCAAAACATTGTGACTCAAGTCTCCCACGCTCTGATGCAACCATGAAACCTGCTGTCCCCTGCCTCCCATCGCCAACAGCTCCATGATGTACTTGCCATTAAACCCTCGTCCCATTCACCTTGCTGAGTCTGCATGTGAGACTTCTCACCAATGATTCACTTCCCCTTCTGACTTTGTTGCAATGTGATATAGATCCAGGCTCATCTAGCACGCAATCAACCAGTGGCTATCAGCATAAGCAGCGAGGATGAAGGTATGTCACTTACATTATTCAGGATGTGATTAAACATGAGGTGAAGGCACGACCCCAGGAGCCGCCAGACTATGCTTGCCTTGTATGGCCACACGGTACACCCTATCGCTCAGCACCCCATCACTCAGTACCCTTTGAGATTCACAGGTAAGCAGTGCAGAACTCCGTGATATTTTCTATAATACTCATTGATATTTTCCAGGGTCTCAAACTACATAAAAAGGGATTTAGTCGTTGGGTCCCCACTAATCTACTACAGTGCTACCGATATGGCGCCTCGCCGGCCCTGTGCGCCCAAGGTCGTTGCTGCCCCCATTGCTGCCCCCATTCCCACTCCAATCGTCGCTGCCCCCATTGCTGCTGTTGCCCCTCCCATCCTGGCCCCTGCCCTCATCATCCCCATTGCTGTTGCAGCATTTACAAATCCACGTCGAGACCGGCAGCTCCCTCGCAGATATCGAGATGACGCTGCAGCTTGTGCTGCTCCAAATCGCATAGTTCCTACAGCGGAAGAAGGGGAGTCTTTCAACCTCGAAGATGTCTCTGGAGACGAAGGAGAGGACGACTTTCCTGCACCTACAGGCCCTAGCCCACTCCAAACTGCAATCAACACTGTCGCACCTACAGGTCCCAGCCCACTCCAAACTGCAATCAACACCGCCCATTCCACCCCAACTGAACCTTGGGCCACTGGTGGTCGTGCCAAAAAACCAAAAAGCTCTGATGATGTTCTTTTCTTTTTTAGAGAAGATAAAGCTGCTAAGCGCAGGATCTGCATACCTTGCGAGTACGTATTGTGTTTGCATCAGCGCAAGACATTTGTTCTTTCTTACATTCTTTACCAGGCAAATGAACCAACAGGACCCCTCATACCCAGCAACATCATATGCTAACTCTACTGCTTCTGGAGGTCGTCGAGCGCATGTGTTCAATTGTCACACCGACCTTTACTTAGAAGAGGCAGAGCGCCATGGGTGGCAAATACAGATAAAGTCTATGAACGATCTTTTCGATGAAGGTTGGACCCTCGGGTCAATCCGCAAACGGCTGAATAAGGATCCGACTTGTACCATCGACTCACTCGGTTCCCCCTCTGATCATGATAGTGCAGCACTCAGGCAGGGACCCCTGCAAGATGAATTACCTAACTTCACCCTCGATGAAATGCATCGACAGATTGTCAAGTTTGTCGTCGTTGATGACCAGGTGAGTTGCTTATCAATTTATGCAAGCTATTGTCACTGATATCTTCAGGCAATCAATATAATCGAATGCCCTGAATTTCGTCGACTGATCCGTCTTCTGCGACCAGAGTTAAACGATGCTGACATATGTCACCGCACCAAATTGCGGGAATTGGTCCTCGACGCTTTTGACGACTACTTTGAGGTCTTAAAGAGCGACCTCTCGGTAAGTGTAATACTGTCGAGAATCACACAAAGTATCTTATATTTTTTCAGAAGGCACAGGGAAAGATCTCATTTACTTCCGACCTGTGGTCGGACTATAATCTCCGCCCATTTATGGCGATTACTGCTCACTGGATCGCCAAAGAAGATTGGACTAATGTGCTCGTCTTAAAGGCAGCACTGATAGCTTTCCAGCATACCCCAGGGAGTCATTCGGGAGAAAACCTAGGCACATCCATACTGGGCCTCCTTGATCGTGTTAATGTAACGGATAAAGTCAGTATCTATTTGTTCAATGTGACACGCGCTGACTTCATTTAGTCGGGTCATTTTACTCTCGACAATGCTGGAAACAATCACACCTCCATGCAAGAGTTATCACGCCTATTGGAGTTACGCGGTATCCAATTTCATCCTGTCGAACACAGGATCCCATGCTTTCCTCACATCATCAATATTTGCGTGAGGCATATTCTTGATGAGTACTGGAAAGCCGACTTTTCAGATGTGGTCGGCAGATGGGTAGTTGAAGGTAAGACCATCGAGAAAGATTTGTATGTTCAAGCCATCCAACTCAAAGCTCTGGACCGCGCGAGGCTCCTCATACGCACTATCCGTGCATCAGACAAACGACGTAATAGTTTTAGGGTAATCATTACTACAGGAAACGACGAGAAGTGGTTTCAAGACGACTCAGGTGTAAACATCCAACTCCCTGTGGTGCAACTCCTGCTTGACGAGCCCACACGTTGGGACTCAGCATATGTTATGCTGAACCATTTACGAACGCTTCGCCAGGTAAGCGTCCACCCAGCTGATTACATGGTCTAACAGTGACACAGGCTGTGGATTTATTCTGTGACTCCCCCCTTCAATGCCACATGATCGACAAGAAGTTGAGTCCGATGGAATGGCTCGTCTTACAGGACCTTGAAGTGATTTTGGAGGTCAGTACTTTCATGTTTTGGGCTCACAATCTGTTTAAGCATTCTATATCAGGCGCCGCACGCTGCTCAGCAAACAATGTCCAGTGAAAGCACTCCCGCACTGAGTGGTGCTGTTCCCGCTTTCGAGAACATGACCGAGCGGTGGAATGAGCTGGTTCTAATACCACACCTTGCACCTTTAGTCAACATAGGGTTGGATTGGGCGGACAAGTATGATGACCGCATGGGCGCCACAAACACCTATGCTGTCGCAATGTGTAAGTCCTGCTTACTGTAATCAAGTTTGACTCTCATTGTTTCACTCGTAGTCATTGATCCTGCAATGCGCATGTCACGGGTAGAAAAACACTGGGGCCAGCAGCGAGCTGAAGATGCCAAGAAGCACATAATCAAACTGGTACGTCTATTTCACTAGTAACCGTACAACTTTGAACTGATATCCTGCAGATGCATGAAAAGAGAGGGAACATCCCTGGCTCTGTGCCATGTCCAACTACCGAAGTGCCACGACAACCAGGCACGCTAGGGGCACGTATCTACGGACTTCCCGACGTACAAACACTGCCAGAACGTCATGATGGTGTCCAAACGGTTGAACAGGAGTTCGAGGCTTACAGTACAGCTACCCACAGCCCCAAGGGAACAGATATACTATCATTTTGGAGGGTAAGCCTTGTGTCGTTCTCGCACTTTTTCATTGACCATAAAGTGTCAACCAGGCATCTCAGGGCATGTTCCCAACTGTCTATGCTGTCGCTATGGACTACCTTCCAATACAGGCATCCGCTGTTCCATGTGAGCGGGTGTTCTCGTCGAGTAGCGAGACATACACTAAGAAAAGAAATCGCCTCAGCCCAGTCCTAATGGAAGCGCTGCAGATTGTTAAGTTTATCCTGAAAAAGGAGAGACTTAACTTCACCAAAGGATGGGCGGCGTCACAGCAAGATATGGAATATGCGCTGCTTCGTGAGACAGCATCTGATGGGTCCTTCACACTCAACACCAGTGGAGCTTCAGGTGACAATTCTAACCATGACGCTCTGCTCAATGCTATTGCCGTCCAGGAGTGCGATGACATTGACGATGCTGCTATCATCTATGGTATATTGCATTGATTGTTCTCATTTTCGTTAGTTCTGGTCTCTTGCTTCTTGTTTACCTTGTTCTGGCGCTTGTACTTTGTACTATCTTTCCGCTATTATGTTCATCATTGGACTGATTTCAATTTTTAAATCATTTCTTCTCTTGAACGCATCTTTCAGACTCTCCCATACAGCGCAAAGGGTGATGAGGATGCACCACCATTGAGATGGATTAAGTATCAGCTACTTTGTGCCTGTATCAACTGACAAACACGCTAATGTCCTGTCCTGCAGATTGACTCCCAATGCGCCTGCTGTCACCAATGGCAACAAGAAGCTTGACTCATGCAAGCCTCTCTCCTTTCGTCTTCATCCTGTCGTGTCTCCATCCCACAACCCGAATATGGGTACCTCAACCCTTCGAAATCGCAATCGAGTTACCAATAAGACACACCTACCGCATACGTTCCCATACCAGACTCCACTGGTATCGTCGACAACTATGACGAGTTAACCCTCCACAGCACTGGGAAGACACAGGCGCGTACATCAGATCCTCACAGATAATTGACTCGTGCCACTCACCCGCTCTTTGGTTTCGCATGCTGGGCATAAAGGTGAGTCTGCGCTGCTTATACGATGGAGATGCTTGTTGTCCTGGAAAGGTGCGATTAAGTTCGTCTGAGATGTTTCCCTTGATTGAAACAGTTTTGAAGTGTACTGGACCTACCTTGTTGCGGGCCGCGGTTCAATTACAGGCCCCTTACTTCTTTTCATCATGCTTGCGATGCAGGGGTGCCTGATCTTGAACTCGTACACGCTAGTTTGGTGGGAGACCAAGTTGGTACCTTTTATTGACTTTTTTTATTTCTCTTCTAAATCCTGGCGCAGCAAATTCAACCGACCAAACTCGTTCTATCAGACGCTGTACGGCTGCCTAGGGGCTGGTCAAGTGATCTTCACATTCTTGCTGTAAGTCAGTTCCTATCGCAGATGGCGGCACGCTCACTCAACATAACTTGCTACAGTGGTGCTGGAATGAATTTCATGTCCTATTATGTGTCTCAAAGCCTGCACCACAAGTCCGTAAGCAACGTCTTTCATGCATCCATGTCCTTTTTCGACACTACAGTAAGTGATCGTGTAAGAAAGCATCAAAATCGATACTTATTGTGTACCTATAGCCTATGGGCCGAATCCTGAGTATTTTTGGAAAAGATATGGACAGTCAGTATCTCATGATGTACGCTACGCTATGCTTGCTGAAACCTTTCACTCAGGTATTGACAATCAACTGCCACGTGAGTCATCTATCACTGCATAGTGAAACGTTGCTGATCCATCGTCAAGAATCGTTGACATCGGGTACGTTAGCCGCATGCTTCGTTTTACGGAAACTGACTGGAAAATCCAGTTATCATTACGCTGTCCAGCGTGATGGGTTCTATCATCATCATTTCTGTCCTTGAACTGTACTTTGGTCAGTATACAGTTATCATCTACCGTCTGAATCATATGACTCATGCTTGCCTAGTTATTGCTATGTTTTTCGTCGTTCTCAGTTACAGCTACTTTACTGCCTTTTATCGAGCTGGTGCTCGCAAAGTCAAACATCTGGGTTTGTTTTTGTATTTTTGATCTAGAAAGCCTCCGTTGAAATTGGTCATCAGACTCAATGCTTTGCTCTCTTCTGTATGCCCACTTTTTGGAGACCTTGACAGGACTTCCCACAATCCGAAGCTACGGAGAAATGAAGCGATTTATTGCTGCCAATAGATACTACGTTGATCTGGAGGATAGAGCTCTATTCCTCGTGGTTACGAACCAGAGGCAAGTAACCTTACACACGTCTTGGCAGTTGTTGGTTTATCACCTCCCCTCAGGTGGCTTGCAATAAGGTTGGACTTCATGGGAGCTATATTGGTCTTCATTGTAGGCGTCTACCTAACGACTGACACCTCGTACTTACGCGATGCCACGATCTCAATAGGTCACTCTTCTCGTAGTGATCGACGTCTCCGGGATAAATGCTGCTCAGATAGGGTTGGTACTGTCATATACTAGTGGGTTTCCCAATACCGCTACCAAAGTACATACGATTAACCTCTGTGTCTTAGATGTCTTTCTGAGCGCACCCTTCTCCAATGGTATTCCCCCCTTCCTCCTTCACCACAACATGCCGTTTCTTCGACATCCCACTGAGCCATTTCTTCGACATCGTACCGAACCATCTCTTCAACACTGCACCAAGCCGTTTCTTCGTCCGCTGCTCCACGACATCTACGGCAACCTCGGTCTCCACGACATCAGCGGCAGCCTTCATCTTCGTGACACCTGCTTGCACCCTCCCCCTCGCCTCCAGTTGCCTTCGAAAATCACTCATTTTCCTTCTAATGTCCGCTTGCTCTGCTTTATACTTGCGAGCGCTCGCAGGACTGCAGTACAGCTATTTCGACTTAGCTTTCTGAACATCGGATTCAATGACGACTTACTTTTTTTTGTGGACCCATATTGATTCGTAATCGATGTCGATCGTCGATATCCGATAGGTATGTTCTGTGACGATCTTAGAGTAGGTACTAGGTAGGCACAGGATCATTGAGTCTCGAGAATATTTCCTTTTCGGGAGTTGGACCCTAAGTCAAGCGCAAATGTTTATATTTTAATCTATTTTGATCTATTTTGATCTTAAAACCGGCTCAAGCTGGCTGAGAGACCGAAAACGCGGCTCCATGGACCAGACCAGGCTACTAATTACGTAAGCTACAACTAGGTACATGGCTCGGCTAACCACGGCTGCACCCACGGCTAAAGCCGGAATAAGCCGGAACTGCGGCAACACTAAGTCTAGGGTTTGTGCTATTCACAAACTAAGGCTCCGTGAAAAACTCCCGAGTTTTTAACACTGGAGTTTTTGACATGTTATTAACATGTTATTAACTGGTCAAAAACTCAGGGCAGAAATTGGGGTGTCAAAAACTCGTCAAAAACTCAAATATATTAGTATTTGATCCCAGTAACATAGCCTGTCAACTCTCTCTAAGATATAAGCTGAATGTCCGAAAATCCCGAACAACTAAGATCATCAATTAGCTGTCAAGTTGAAAATATAACGAAGCATCTTGATAATTGCAATCTTGATGAACTTCTTCAACAACGTCTCGAGTGCAACGATGCACAATTGAGTCACCTTCGAACAGCACTTGCACAACTTCCAGATAGTATCCCCCTCGGAAACTCCAAATATAATTTTGAGCACTATGCTCCAGATCCAGATAAGGTCGAACTCTATGGCACTACTGAAGTGGCACTAAATAATGCACTTGAGGTCACATTTGCACCCAGTGGTCGGAAGGACGAGTCTGCACCATGCCCATTTGAATTTCGAGAGCGTGGGCCAGGTCTTGTTTTGTGCCGTCTTGCTTTTTTATCACATTCTCACTATCCTGTCATGTAGACCAAAAAGCCTCCCTCAAAACCGACAGTCAAGTTTCGTGACCTGGATAGTTCTCTTTACAATGTTGAGCTGCTCCTCAATTGTTGGACTTACTGTCAGAGAAGCCGGTGGAAGGGGCAAACAGGGCGCCTAAACAACAGGATACTGCAGTTCCAATGCCTTCGCGAGGGCCCGTACAGTGGGCCTTTGCATTATAGTAGAGAAAAATTGTCGAAATGACCGGGAAAATCGTATTTTTGGGCGTGTCAAAAACATGTCAAAAACTAGTTAAAAACTGGTGTCAAAAACCCTTCGAAGGTGAGGGTGAGTTAAAAACTCGTCAAAAACTCCGTGGGTAGTTTTTCACGGAGCCTTATCACAAACCCTAGACTTGGGCCACTCATAATTAGCTGCTAGTGACGCTCATAAAGCTTCGCAGAGATTAATGCACGAATTCAAAACTATATGTGCTGCTATTGTGAGCTACTGATACTATGTGAACTCCGTACTCAATGTGTGATAACTGTCCTTATCCGCGAAATTGTTCAGAAAAAAGTGGTCATAACTTTCCAAACAAATGGCTGGAGAAATCTTTTTGTCCACCTTTTGGCCATATTCTGGGATCAACTTGACAGTGTGTGTTGAGGTTTGAACAAACCTAGAACACGTCAGCCACATCGGAGATTACATAATCCGGCGGTAATACAAAGTATATATAACCTACGCGGATATTTCCGAATGATTAAGCATTCTTAGCGCCCATCTTCGTGTGCTTCCAAGTCAATTATTTTCATTCTTACTTGTGCAATCAAATATCGTATCTATCGTAATCTCAATAGGTTATGAGCCCTGTCGTATCGCATATCGACCCTCATAAATTAGAAACAAACAAAACACGCTGCGCAAATACTCCTATCTATAATGACTGATCCTAACAACCCAAACACAAGCATGGCTGTTGATCCTCATGCCTCTTCGCGTCCCACCATTAATCTCGGACCTGTCACATCATATAAAATCGAGGCCCTAAATGATATAAACTGGATCACATGGAAGGAAAGGATAGAAACCATCCTTAACCTTCACGGAGTCCATGGGCACATTGATGGGACCTGTAAAAGGCCCATGACGGACAAGGATGAGATCACATACTGGGATAAACAAGATTATGTGGCACGGACACTCAGCTTGAATAATATCAAGGATGATAAAGTAGTCCACGTGTCACGTGCGAAGAACATAAAGGAAGCATGGGAGAATCTAAAGACAATCCATGAGACAAGGAGTCAGTCGAGTGTGTTAATGGTGAAATACACCTTTTATGCTATGCAAGCCAAAGAAGGCTGTGATATTACGGAACACGTTACTGAGATGGTGAATAAGCGTAACCAACTCGACACCATGGGTTGCGAGATCCCAGATGCAGAGTTCAAAGCCATTCTCATAATGTCGTTACCGAAATTGTGGGGAACTTGGACTGCGTCCTATTTAGGGGCGCATGCCGAAAAAATTGAATCCGACAAAATAAAAGGATATACTTCCCAGGAATTAATCTCCATCATCCTCGATGAATATAAACGTCGTAAAGGCGAGGACACCCAAGAGAAAGGCTTCTACGCCAAGACTGAGAGGAGCGGAAAGAAAAGGAAGATCGAGAAACACGTGGAGATGCCTAAGAGCCGAGCTAAGTGTACAATCTGTGGACGAAATAATCACGCCACAGATGACTGCCAGTTCAAGGGCAAGCCGAAGTGTATGTCTTGCGGAAAGTTTGGACACGAGACTAAAGATTGCTGGGGGAAAGCGGGACCATCATCCCAAAAGCCACGTCAGCAGAAAGAGCGTGCCAATATTGCGAGAGATCCGCAGGAAGACGAGCCTATGGATGAGGATAAGGCTTATGTAACCAAAAATATATCTGTGAATGAAGACACCGATGAGCGTGTTTCCTTTTACTCGTGGGTGGCTGATACAGCTACCACATCCCACATTGTGAGCCAACGAACCGTGTTTGAAGAGTACCGTCCAATAAACGGCGGCACCATAATCGGAATCGGAAATGTGCCAATAAAAGCACTAGGCCGTGGATCAGTAAAAATACAAACACAAGTCAAGGACAAATTGAAGACGGTACAATTGAGAGATGTACTGCATGTTCCAACAGCAGTAAACAACCTCATATCAATCAGCCGACTAGACGAGCAAGGGGGAAGAGCCCGATTTGACAATGGACAAGTCACATTGCTCGATCAGAACCGACGGACCATAGCAACTGGACGCCGCGTAAATAGATTATATATCCTAGACGCCAAGACCATTCAGCCTCAAATTGAGTCAACAAACAAAGCAACTGACTCACTTACTTGGGAAGAGTGGCATAAACACTATGGACATATTGGCGTCACGGGATTACAATGACTGGCAAAACAACAGTTAGTAGATGGTTTTGACGTAGATCAAAATTCACCTATTCCAGGGTGCGAAGTGTGCATCGAAGCTAAACACTCTCGAAATCCGTTCCCAAATCAAGCTGAAAATAGAGCTCGAGTACCAGGTGAACAAACACACACGGATGTTTGGGGACCAGCTCGAACAACGGCCATAACGGGGGCGAGATATTATGTTAGTTTTGTCGATGACTGCACAAGAAGGTGTGTCATCAAATATATGAAAACGAAGGATGAAACCACTGAAAAGGTGAAAGAATACCTATCCTATGTTGAGCAGCACTGGGAAAAACTCCCCAAACGTATTCGCACTGATAACGGTACAGAATATATAAATAACGACCTAAAAAACTGGTGTCAGCAGAAAGGGATAGAGTTAGAAACAACTGCACCATATTCTCCCTCGCAAAATGGTGTAGCGGAACACTTCAATAGAACATTAATTGAGTTGGCACGAGCAATGTTATTAGCTCGCGACTTACCTAAGTTCCTATGGCCTGAAGCGGTGACTCATGCAGCATATTTATGCAATTGAGTGCATACATGAGCACTCGAAGAGAATACACCCGAAGGAAAATGGTCAGGAACACGACCAAATGTGTCTCACCTGCAAAAATTTGGTGTACCTGTGTGGATATTAAAAGACGGTCAAAATATATCAAAACTTGAAGCGAAATCCGAAAAACATACATTTGTTGGCTTTCTAGATGGGCCAAAAGCCATAAAATATTACGACGCGCGCACAAAACAAGTGAAATCATCTAGAAATTATCACTTCCTACAAATGAAGCCCCAAGAAACAATCACGCCAGATATGCAGCATGAGGGGGAGTGGGGAGAGATTGACACACCACAATCTGACGAAGATGTTGGAAGATTTGATGGCGGACAGACCAGTAAAGCTGGTGAATCAAGTGTTAATCTAAAGCGGAAGCGAGAACAGGACGAAATCGTACCTGATGAACCACGAAGAAGCATCAGAACAAAAATAAAGCATGATTATCGAGTGCTCAATGATCCGCCAGAAGAACTAGCTGAACTGGTAGATGATCCTGACGAAGGAGAGGTTACATCATCAGCAGCCGAAATGATATTTGCCGTGTTCAATGAGAGCGGTATTGCTCCGGATGACCCAAAGTCACTAAAAGAAGCGAAGACATCCCCAGACTGGTCACAGTGGGAGAAGGCTGTGAATACCGAGCTAGAACAACTCAATACTATGGGAACCTGGGAGTTAGTAGACCCTCCAGAAGAAAGAAAACCCATAGGGAACAAATGGGTTCTAGTCTGGAAGTACAATAAAAACGGGGAGCTTGTTAAGCATAAAGCACAATTAGTAGCAAAAGGGTACTCACAAATACCGGGGATGGACTATGATGACACTTCCTCACCCGTCGTGCGCCTTGAAACGATCCGCACAATACTAGCATTGGCTGTATCAGAAGACTGGGATATACAACAAATGGACGTGAAAGGTGCTTACCTAAATGGTATCCTAAAGGAAGAAGTCTTCATGAAACAGCCGGAAGGATTTGAAGACGGAACAGCGAGAGTGTGCCACCTAATAAAAACATTGTATGGCCTCAAACAATCTGGTCGTGAGTGGAATATCGAGCTAAATAAACAGCTCGAAGCAAAGGGATTCAAAAGATTAATAAGTGACCCATGGGCGTACATAAGAAAAACGGGAGACGGAATAGAAATAATTACCGTGTGGGTTGATGACCTACTCCTGTTTACGAACAGTACAGCACTAATGGTGAAGTTAAAATGTGAGTTACAAACAATGTTCGAAGTCACTGACCTCGGTGATCCAAGCAAAATTGTCGGTATCGAAATTGATCAAGATCGAGAGAAGGGGGAGCTACGAATTTCCCAAACAAAATACATTGAAGCGATTCTTGCAAGGTACGGCCTTGCGGATGCAAATTCAGTTGGGATGCCCCTCGATCCAAATATCAAACTCGAACCAGTAGATAGCTCACCTGAAACGGGAAACCGTAGCAATAACTACGCATCCCTCATAGGGTCCTTGATGTATGCAGCCGTGGCGACGCGTCCAGATATTGCGTACACTGTATATCGGTTAGCATCGTACACAGCGAATCCCAGAATAACTCACTGGACAGCCGTGAAACGAGTTTTACGATATCTCAAGGGTACCAAAGATATAGGAATAACCTATAAAATAATTAAACCCTTGGGAAAGACCGAAAACCGATTCGTTGGATATTCGGATGCGAGCTTCGCGAATAATGATGATCATACCTCCGTTTCGGGGTACACCTTCTTATCGAACGGAGGGGCGATAACGTGGGGATCGAAAAAGCAAAACACCATCTCCTTGTCAACGACAGAAGCGGAGTACATCTGCCTCTCGGATGCAATGAGAGAAGCGGTATGGCTTCGTAATCTATACTGGGAGTTAGGATATGAGCAAAGAGAGCCTACCTTGTTACATGGAGACAACTCTGGCTCATTGGCGATTGCGCAGAACCCACAATATCACAAAAGAATGAAGCATTTTGATTTAAAACATCACTATATCCGAAATAAAGTTAAAAACAGTGAAATAAAACTGAAGTATTGTCCTACCGCACAAATGACGGCGGACATCTTCACAAAAGCGCTACCCAAACCTGCACATCACCAACATATATGTGGACTCGGGATGTCCTAGGTTTGAGGGGGAGTCTTGAGGTTTGAACAAACCTAGAACACGTCAGCCACACCGGAGATTACATAATCCGGCGGTAATACAAAGTATATATAACCTACGCGGATATTTCCGAATGATTAAGCATTCTTAGCGCCCATCTTCGTGTGCTTCCAAGTCAATTATTTTCATTCTTACTTGTGCAATCAAATATCATATCTATCGTAATCTCAATAGTGTGTGTTACACTTGTCAATGGAACCACACCACCACATCTGTGTTTGCCGTGTTGGTCTTCCACATATGAGCATTCTACTGTCCACATTGCGAGTTCAGGCCGGTCATTGGGACTGGCGACAAAGTTGTAGTACTGAATATAGAGCAGCGGATGGGATAGATATGATGGCAAAACTAGGTCAGAAGCACGTGGAAGAGTCGATTGAAAAATAAGTCGAACTTGTGCGATACGACTTACTGAACATAATCTCGTTAGTGCTGGAACATAAAAACAAAAATGACATACTGATCTGGCCATCGTTGCCTGTGACGTCGACGAGGACATTATCACAGTTTCCGAGGGGGAATCCGCTATCTGGTGGATATGCCTGGATCACTCTGCTGGGCATGATCAGCCGTGGCCGGAAGGCCGAATGAAGCTGTAATCGAAATTTTTTCCATGCATGAAAGCGTCCATATTTGTGGTCCCAGCAGGTACGCTCGCCGGTGGAGAGAGAAAAACATTTGATGAACTGAGAGAGTGCATGATCAAAATCAATGAGCGAATATATGGTATGAATGTCGGTGGGCGACAAAGATTTGAAATCTGGTGTCGACGTCAGATGGAAGGCAGTGAGTGCATCTCCGGAAAGAATGCCCTTGAGGAAATGGTTATGAACTGGCCGAGGTCCGTGAACAGAGTGCGATTCATCAGGGAGAACACGAGAAACACAGGAGAGTGCTGGATTGACGGTTGTCACCGCCTCATCCTCAGTGCATATCACATTGACAAGTGATGCATGATGAGAACGGAACAGTGCGTACAAATTAAACAGCTCTATTGACTCCTGGCAGTTGAGAATCCATACAGACTGTTCCACGAAGTTGTTGACTCGTCGATTTGTTCGTACAAAGAGATCCTTGCAGTGAGTAATGAGCAAGCGCTCCGTCATATCCGCTGAAAACTGCATCAAAGTGCCCAGTCTCTCGACTGTGCCTCTGAAGCTTTGGAGCAACTCAAGTTTAGGGATGAAGAAATCTTCCTTAACACCTTTCTTCCCCCTCCGAGCCTGGGCCTCGATGACAGCGTGCTTGAATGTATGAAAGTCTGAAAGGGACTGCATCATTGACGACAAGGTTTCTGCAGAATGAATCGGATTTTGGGCAAGATAAATGAAGTCAACAAGGGCACGGATTGCGCGAATGAAGTTAGGTGGAGCAACACCTGCAATCGAAGCAACAATGGTGCATTGAATATCTCGATGCTCACGACCTGTCATCTGGTTGACGTGTGTGATACCTTTGGTGAAGTGGCGTGTTCCCACCCACTTATGCTGATTCATGTAGCGAGCATCAAGTTCGGATTTTCCTACTACCTCCTTGATCCAGGTGAGCGGATGGTCAGCAAAAAATTTGATGCAGGTGTGCAAGATCTCGCCAGTGAGAAAGACAGATGGACATGCGTAGATCCAGTCACGCCAATATGGCATGTGGACTCCAGATAAATGGACAGCTTTGGCTGCCTTCTGGAATTTGTCGAGATCCCAAACATCGATTGTTTGGGAGATCTCACAGATAAGTTGTAGCGTGTGTTGCCCAGTACGAGGAGGGTAGAGAACCCCATCACCAAAATTTTCTTGTGACACCATTGTTAAAGGAGATGCACTTTTACTAACCGCAGTGATCATGCAAGCCTCTGGCAGGTCACATACGTGAGCGACGAGTGGCGTATAGACATAACAAATAAATCTGGAAGGATCAGGCATAAAGCAGCCTGTCTTGGCTGCCTGTTTAAGGTTGGCGCAGACAAGGTCAACGCACTTATGCCACAGCCACGCCTGAAGAATGGTTTGATAATCGGGATGCACGCGAAACTTAGCGACGGGCATGTAAGCGATACAGTGCCAAGCTCGGAGTGTGGCCTTGGAGCGAACTTCTGAATCAAGGTTACCAATGGTGATGAAGATGGGGTGCATCTCGAGTCCCCCGGTGGTCCTCGTCACGGGAGTTTTGTCGGACCCTAAAATGATCGGTACTTGTGTAGCACCTAATGGGAGACAGTCCTACACGGAATCAATCTTTGAGTAGTCGACTAAGCAGGGCAAACTTACCTGAATTTTCCATGCTAAATCAGCGCTCATATAATCTCCATACTCGCGCTGATTCCCAACATGAACTACGTGGGGCTGAAAGGTAATATTATTGGTGAAAACTGGGTCACTGAAAAGTTGTTTGACAACTTCTAGAGCATCACACCAAATGAGCTGAATGGGATGGACAGTCTTGTAGCCTGTAAACTCTAGTTTTGAAAATTTCCACTCTGCAAGACAGGGTAGTGCGTCCATCCAATCTAGAAGTTGATCTTTTGAGGTGAAAGATGGTTTTGGGCGAGTGCTAAACTGTGAAAGAGTCAGACTTGTCAAATAGTGCTTAGAGTCTCCTACCCATTTCAACTTCAAGAACTTGTCAATTTGAGTCTGATTCAGGTTTTGAATCAAGAAACTAGCTAATTCCCACTCCCCCTCGTCATGGAAAGGATAATAAGTGTTTATCTCCCGCCGATAATTATATTGATTGTCCTGCAACCTGTCATATAGGTTTTTACTGATACCAAAGACGTATCCAGAGCGAGGATGACAATGGCCAGTGGTATTAGATGGCGGACCTCACAACCCAGGGGGAACGGCTGATTGTTGTGAACGTGCTTCGTGCGGCCAGCAGGTAGACTGTGAATTGAGATGCAGAACGACTGCTTCGATCGAAGGGAACTCCCTATTGCAATTGGGACACAGCCTGGTAAAGGTATGCATACTAAAGCTAAAGTCAAAGCAACTTAATGGATAATACGCACATTTACTTGGGCAATGGGTCAGCGTTGGAGTCTTGGGTCAGCATTGGAGTCTAGTCTTTCAAACTCCGCTGTGTTGCTTGCTGACATTGCCAGTGTATTCACAGGGTATTGGTGTATTCACTGTACTATTATCAGCCTGCATTGAAGGCTAGAGACACTCACTGCGGAAACAAGATTTTAGCCAGAGCCTAATCAGAGGGAGACAGCGCGTATAATACGACTCTAAACGTACCTAGCTCATAATCAGACATAAATCCGATGTATCGCAAATTTTGCTCGCTCGGTCCGAAGCAACACATGTAAACAGATGCTTTTCCAACTTCGTCAACATGTCTTTTCCGACCCTGTTTATTGTCTTCAAATACTTGCTATTCCACATCTATCCAGCCTTGCAAATTCGACCTTTCGACGTCTGTTTAGGTTGTGCTTGAAGCAAAGTAAGTTTTTCAAAAATTTATACAAGTCTCACGTTACAGCTTGTACTTACTACTCACCCTATGGCACCCCGCGATGCAATCAAGCTCGAGCTGCCTGTGGGGGTGAAAACATTTAAATTCACTTTTGAGTGCAGAACGCCAGGACCTGTAGTGAGTCCCTTGTGCAACTAAATTGATGTTAACTAAATTTCTTTGCAGGCCATCGAAATATCTATTCGCAAGCCTCTTCGGCCGCTAAGCTCACAAGAGGGTAGTGTAGAGCGTACCGACACCAGCGACGTGCACACTGAGACACCGGGAGTGCTTGACAATTGGTTGAAGGACCAGAAATTTGTATGTCCTTGCCTAGTTCTATTGATTCATGTCACTAAATAAATTTTAAGGAATATCAATCATTTTTATTGAGCGCTGCTAAGGCAGGCCCTCCAGTGGTGGATGATAGCGTGACTGAACCTGAGTTGGAGCCAATTGCTGAAGAACTTGTGAGTTTTTTTCGCAGTTATATTCGTCTGTGTTGCTGAATAGCACATATTTAAGAAAACTGGGCAACCGGTCGACGCTGTTGATGACAGCATGACCGAACCAGAGTCTGATATACAGCCACCATTCGAGTCTCCAGAGCCTGCAACGCCAGTGGAATTCACTCACTGGTACAACATGGTATGTAACACATTCTTTTCTGTGTACTCCCCACCATTTACTGACTTCGGCCTCAGAAAAAACAACAAGATCCTATGTTTGATGAAACTTTAGCATAAGATAGTACTCATTTTGTACAGCAGTACATTATAAATGTACAGGATCTGACTCCAGGGCTCGATGTATTTATCTGATTGGTCGCGAGCGCAAGTACTTGCATTTTCAAGTCCAAGTCATGTGACATGTCAAGACCAGCGCGTCCTAGCGCGTCTGACCGAACATATGTACTTTCCGACCCTCTAGCTTGTCAGCCAACATGGCACCTCATGTACGATGCTACTGCAAAGTTTGCAACGGTGTTCTTGTCGCACCTTATGTTTTTCGCTCACATGAACGCTCTGATTTACGCCAAAGAACTCTTGCTGATCAGGCTCACTTTACTCGACGTGTCAGGCAACACATCCCACAGGCTCATGCAGACGTTCGACCAGTTCCTTGAGGATTTTCGGTTCCATTACATGAACCTCCTCCTCCCTTGTCTCCGGAGTTCAATGATCCTTTGGATGACACCATCTTGGACTCGGCACTTACAGATGAAGATTTAGGTATCCCAACACCAGGCAGCCCCTTACCCAACCTTGGTCCCAATGTCCGCAGCCCGGATGCTCTCCTTGCCGCCATAGATCATTTTGATGCATACAGCGCTGCAACGATGGCTGGTGCTCGGCCCTTGACAGCTCATGATGCGCACGAACTTCCTATCGACCCTAGGCAATGTGCTTTCGAACGACACCTTGCGAAGACTGTTGAGGAAATGCAGAGAGAACAAGCTGCTCTTGATGATGAAGAGGAGATACAGGATCTCGATGGAGATGGATACTTTGATGGACCCGATGAAGAAGAAGACCGTGCGCCTATACAGACAGAACCAGGGGAGGACAACCCTGATCCCTTTCTTCCTGACGACGACTACTTCTCAGAAGACTACATGGATCTTTTGCACCTCCCTCACCATCTGCTAGTAATATACGCACTTGTCTCATGGCTTCACCTCCAGTTTCATCTTCCACGGGTCGCATGCAATGCACTCCTTGCGATATTGACTTGTATTTTACTCTCAATTGCACCCACCATCGAAACTCCTTTCATAACGCTTCAGTCCAGCAACCAGGTACTTGGTGTGGACAAGACCATCTACACTCTTCCTGTCTGCCCTTCTTGCCGTGAAGTCTTCCCTCCTGCGGGTTCACCGCATACTGTGGATGCTTGTCTGATCTGCCTTGATGACCTTTTCCTGCCAGGACACACTCTACAGGGCAATCAACGAGCAGTCAAGTCCCCAGTGATAAAATATCCTTATCTCCCACTCTCCGAACAGCTGAAATCTCTCTTGAAGATACCTGGCCTAGAAGCACTACTGGATGTGTGGCGCATGAAACCTCGCATTGCGGGGCAATACACTGATATTTTTGATGGTGCAATGTGCCACACCAAACTCAAGGATCCGAACGGTAAACTGTTCTTCTCGAACCTTCCTCATGAAAAGAATGGTCCGGACGATGAGCTCCGTATTGGCGTCAATCTTGGGTTGGACTGGTACGTATATAGAGCATGCAGGTATCTCTAGTTGCTAACAAATTATGCTTGTAGGTTTTTGTACATCCGCAGTAATATTGCACCATCTCATTCTTCAGCTCCAGTGTCGTTTTCGGTTTGTAATCTTCCCCCAGAGTATTGGTAAGCACCATCCAACATTGATTCAAATAAGTGTGATCTACTGATATTCTATAGATATCGTACATCAAATCTCATGTGTACAGGTATACTTCCGGGACCAAAGGAGCAAAACCCGGATCAAATTCAACGGTTCCTTCATCCTATCATATCTGATCTATTACGCTTGTGGAAGTTTGGTATCAAGATTCCGACGGAATCACGTCCTCACGGTATGTGCATCGCTATTACTACATCTTGTTTCTAACCCTCATCTGAATGTCAGGGAGACTTGTCCGCGTAATTCTAGTTGCTGTCATATGCGACAAACCTGCTGCTCATAAAGTGGGTGGGTTTGCTTCCCATTCACACACTAATTTCTGCACCCTCTGTTGGATCACTCTGAGTGACAAAACCACACCAGCTGCCTTTCAAGAAGGAGGTATGTTTTTGAATGTAACACATTTGTCTCTATTGTTCAGGTTTGGATTCTCTGTAGCATTCCGCATGCGGACAAATGAGGAACAGCGCGAGCTAGGTGACTGTTACCAAAATCTTCCAACAGCCAGCGCACACAAGAGTTTTGTCAAGGACTTCGCTACACGATATACACAACTCTCCCAATTACCATACTTCAACTTAGTCGAGCAGATCATCATTGATCCAATGCATAATCTCTTTCTAGGTAAATGACACGGGCTATCACTAGCTACGACACAAACTAATGTTACAATCAGGCCTTGTCAAGACGCATTTCTATAACATATGGGTACAAAGCAAAATTTTACGCCCAAATCATGAGCTCGACACGTTCCACGAGATGCTTGCAGATGTATGTTCTAGTCTCTTAACGCATTCATTATCTAACAAATGCGCAGTTTATTGTACCAGGAGCATGCGGCAAACTACCAACAGATATTGGCATGCCGTCTGGGGGATCTCTAACAGCTGATCAGTGGTTACTACTTTCGACCGTGTATGGACCCATCATCGTGAGTGACATCTCCATTGAAGTTAAGTCTACTAAACTGTTGTCTTCTAGATACCTCAATTATGGACCGCATGCACACCTTCAGATGCCAGTGATCAGATACTCCATCAACGCGTGGCTGCCATCGAGAAGCTCGAAGCAGAGAAGACAGTTGAAGCTACACGTAATGCTGACAACAGAAAGGCTCTAGCTGATGCGAAGAAACGCGGGAAGGATGCTTATGAGGCAGAGAAGGCACGTATTGCCAGTCTGAAACTGCAGGAAGCGGAGGTCAAGAACCAAGAGAAGCTTCGTGTTGCTGCTGTTAAGCAGGCAGAGAAAGCTAGGATCGCTGCGGAGAAAAAGGCGCGAGCAGCTGCGCACAAGGCATGTTTATTATTTGCTGCATTTTGAAGTCATAAAGTTGATTGTATTCGAGGCAACCCGCAAGCGCAAAGCTACGACACAGACAGTTGATGATCTCACTGAAGGAGAAATTCGCCCTGCTCCTCCTCCGCCTTCTACTGCTCTAGCTAACAAAGGCTTTGGCAATGCTGACGACAGTACTGACACAAAGTTCTGCCTACATCCAGATGACCTAGAAAATTTCTTGAAGCTCAGTGCTGCGCTTCGTATCATCGTCCGACATCAAATATCTGACCAAGATATCAGCGAAGTGGATAGGCTCCTTCGTGAATATACTTCTGGGCTCATCTGTGTGAGTAAAAATCACACGTTTGGAGGGTTTCTGATGCATTATGATTTGCCAGCTGTACGGATCAAGTTCCATCAAACCTAATCATCACTATGCAACTCATGTCAGTGAATGTGCACGTAATTTTGGCCCTTTGCATGACTTTTGGACATTCCTGTTTGAACGCCTCAACAAAGTACTCAAATCCTACAAAACGAATAACCATGGAAATGGAGAACTCGAGACAACATTTTTCCACGAGTTCCAGCGTACATGTCAAACTAACCGTATGGTATGCTGTGTAGTCCTGCGCTGTTCACTCGCTTACAGTTACTGCAGACTTACACTCTTGTCCAACGTCCAAAGGACACACTTTTAAGCACAGTTGCCGACATCATGATTAAAGCATCCAACGAAGAACGAGGCACAGTAGCCGGGTTAGCAGCACTATCAAAAGACCTCGATGATGTTGTTGCCGATGGTTAGTTTCAATATTTCTTCATTTTATCTTTTGACATGTATGTGCATTAGCGGATCGAGTGTACACACTCAGCCCTCGCCACCACCTGAAAGACCTGTCTGCTGATACTTACCGACTTCTTGCTGACACTCTTTGTCTTCAATTCCCTCTCACACCAGTTCACTGCCGCATGGATCATCCACTTCTATCTCATAGTCTTCCTCTCAACCGGCAAGCCATCTTTTTTGACTATGTTGTCCTTCGTGGCAAGTGCTATTATGCTTCTCGGACAACAGGATCCAATTGTTCGTCATTTGTTCATGTCATCATTCCAACCAATGGGCCACCTCATCATGCTTATGGCGAGATCTTGGAAAATTTCCAGTTTGACCAGAATTTTCACGGACAAGGTAATCCGATGTGGTTTGCACGAATGCGCTGGCTCAAAGGTTGGCGTGCAGAGCCATCTCCATGGGACAAATTGTATGTTACAAGTTTGACTTGAAACCTACCTATTTACTGACCATTCAACAGTTCGGTCGTGGATGTACGCCTTTGGGAGTTGGGGGAATATTTGGACCGTGACACTCAGCTACCACATCTTATTGACCCAGACTGGGTGACGGGTCAGCTTGCTATGACGACTGTGTCCATCGGTGAGAGCAAGACAAAGGTGTGGGCAACAATTGATATTTCAAAGGTACTTGATACACATCTGCAGAAGTTGACTCGCTGCTAACAAAATACAGTAATAGCAACAAAATTGTGCATTCATCAAGATAACGGTTCGTCAACCTCTAAGTTTGCTCTTTGCTGCTAAGACTAATTGCCGGTGGATGGGCCAGCGACAGGGAGATCCTCTTCATCACTGCTCGACTCATCCTTCTTGTGCCACTCGTTAAGCTCCTCCAGAAACTTGGCATCATCCTTGTGGATATCACCTTCCTTCAACCGACCATAGAATCCACACAGCCATTCTCCACCGTCTAGCAATACGGTACCTGTATTTTTCTTCAGCCACTTTTCAGAAACCATAGATCGGAAGGGAATGGTCTTTTTGCCCGAGAGCGGTGGTTCGCTATGCATCTTATTTGGTGCAAGATCGAAAGTAGATTTGACAACTTTCTTCTCAACAACTTTGCAGTGTTTGGGTGCTGGTGCCTCTTCTTCACCAGGACCTTTATTTGCCTTTGACTTCTTGAATGACAGCCAATGCCCGAAGGCCACATACTTTTGTGTCGAAAGGTCAGTAAATTATTCAAATGTTGACTTCAAAGCTCACATCAGGGCTTCTCCATTGCACACCCTCTACCATGAACGCACCCTTTCCCACGTCAGCATCCCTTCGTCTTTTGAAGGTGTCTTCTGTAAGGTCAGTGTCTGAGCCATAGGACAGCACATCTGACACGAAATCTGTGTCAATCATTGCCAGGACACCATGATGCCCGGATTCCTTCTCAAAGGCCTCCGCTGCTTTTCGACGAGTTTTTGTAACCTAGGGTCAGTCAGATATTGTATCGAGTTTGATATTTCTGGAGGACTGACCGTTTGACGACGTGAACACTGCCGTCCTTGATTCTTATGCTCCATAGCTTTTCTAGCCTTATCATTATCGTGGTGTTCAAGAAACTGCTTGTGGATGTTGCGGAAATACGCCTTCGTACAATCGGTAATCAATTGGCGGTCATAGTCCGCATCTTGTATCTCGGATTTCGAGTTGGGATCTTCGCGCAATCGCTATGTTGACCAGTAAGTCCATAAGTTATGTTCTTCAATTGTTCACTCTCACCTTTTCGTTATCCCACACTAGATCGACAACTTCTTGAATGAACGCTGCATTAACCCCATCATCTACGTTACCCTTCCAATTTGGGTACCAAATCTTTTTCATGTCGACTTCTTCGTAAGCCTCACCAGATTCCAACGGCTTCACAGTGTTCAACAGCCTGGCTCGTGCTGATTTACCCAAGGACTGAGAGATGTTGCACAGGTCTGGAAACATCGGATGAATGATCATCTGCGAGAATAATGGTCAGTTGTTACATCCGATCTGAAGGAATGCGTGCAAACTAACTTTCAACTTGGGATGGTCATTTGAAATGTTCCTTGTAGTCACTTTCTTGTTTCCAGTGGCCTTGCCCGATTCATATTCCTCCTTCAACTGCGCTATCTCTCCCTTAAGACCCTGCATCTCGCCTTGAAGTGTTTGCACTTGTGCTGTAAGTGCATTATTTGAGGTCGTAATATTACTACAAAACTGTTGTATGCTTTCAGACAGATGCAGCAATTCGCTGGCACTGGCAGTTCTACCCTGTGGACCCGAGTACTGCATGTCTCCAATTTGGTCCTGGAAAAGCAAGCCGCCGCATTGGTATGGGTATGTTCCCGCGCCGTGTGATTGATGAGGTCGTGCAAACTGATTATAGTCAGGGTCGTGGCCTCCACCTGGTGCCAATGACTGCGAGCGAGAACGCGGCTCGCTGCCTGATGAGAAAGGAGTGTGCAAGTTTCCATGACCAAGGTATGGTGTACCGGCCGGCGGGGGGTTCATATAATTATTGACACCGTGCATAGACAGGGAAGGTGTACGCTGCTCGTTGTGCCTGGGGATGAATGGGGTTTCTGGTAGGTTGTTATTGCCCAAAGGTCTTCCCATATTCTCATTTACACCGTCCTCCCCTGGCTAATAATATGTGAGTTTTCTGTGTTCACATTGAATTGATTCTGACAAATTTACCATTGCAGGATTGGGCAGCCGTGGTCCACTGAAGTACTCATCGTGCTGCGGCAAGTCATCGTTGAGCAAGTTGAGTGGGGACGGCCCAGGATGAGGCTGGCCAAATTGGTGTGGACCACTCATTTGAGACTGGCGGTCTTGACTAATGCCGTGTTGGTTAGGATACATGGGGGCACCGCTAGGGCGTCTCTGTGGGCCTTGGGATCCATGCATCGTGGATGTGGGGTGTGGAGAACGAAGGGAAGAGCGAGCGATAAGCTATGGGCAAGTGCATGGCGAATCCTAGGAAGCATATGGAGCATATGGACCTCTTGTACTATATCCTTTGCAGAGTCTAATCGGAACTATTTTGTATATGTATGCAGACATAATTCAGATATGCAAGTCATGTTTTCCGATATGATCCTATTGTCTGATTAGATACACAGATAACTAATCTACCTCTGCAAAACTTATGTGTCCAGTGTCGGATTAGAGCCAGCACTGTGTACCTCTCGCTAGTCTAGCGCTTCGGGATTTGCGTTGTATGCGATGTCTGTTTATATTCCGCGTATATGGTCTGTCCCTACACTAATCCGGCCCGACTATTTTCTCGTTTCCGCAGTGACTGTCTTGCCGACATTGATATTTGTTCATGTCACCCTCACTTCCACCTTCATCTCCGACTCGACCCAGCACTCCCGGCAACTGCCTCCCTCCATCAAGCAGTCCCCCATCCTCTCCTCTATCGGGATCTTCTTCAGCTCCTGGGTCGCCTCTTTTTGATTCTTTCCATCTCTCAGAGAGTTCTCCTGATACCAGACATTCTGACCTATGTGCTTCCCTCAAAGGTATCTCCTCAGTGGAGAAGACACCTCCACCCGTGACTCCGGCTTCTGCTACTGAGGGATCAAACAGTTTATTTTATAATCCACCCGCATCTCCAGATCTTTCTCGCAGTGCTCAATGTCAGTTTATACGTGACAGAATGAGCAGGAAGTTTGTACCATACCCCCTGGACCCAGCTCCATTTGAGGTTCGTTTTGCAGCGCATCTTATGGGGCGGGAACACAGACCTTATGTATCCAGCGAATCTCTTCTCAAGGTATTATTATTCTATCCAGTTCCATCCAAACAACTCATTTATATTTTATAAAGCATGCTGGATACTTAGAGAATGGCCTTGCGCAAATGCATCCTTCAACTCTGTACAAAGGATACCAGGCACAGCTTGCAGCTCGTGAGACTGCGCGTCAGCACATGCTGGCGACTGCGTGGGAAATCGAGGAAACTGAACGCTTCATCATATTCCTCAATGCCATACATGCCGACAATGAAGACCGGCTCAAACTCACAGACGACCAGTTACACGCCTTTAGGAACCTCTTTTCTGAGCGTGACTGCATAGATGCCGATGATGACCGAGACTATCTTCAAGCGGTCTATGAAGATGAATGCGAAATTCTTAAGATTGTCGCATCCCAAGCTGAGCATGTGGCAAAGGTCTTAGGCTCACGTGTCGGCAAGGCTTTCCAACATGGGGTTGGAGCATCCAGATCGTCTTCGTTGCAACCTGGGTTTGTTGGTGATGACAGTGTCGATAAGGCATCTGTAGAATCCGGGGCCGATGGTTCCGGATCCCCCACTGCCGGCGGGGTTCCTGATGACGACGACAACCCTATATATCTGGGAACCCCTGATAACCTTGGAATTCGTCCCAAAGCGTCTTGTGTGGCCACCGCAATGTGACTTCTTATCGTGGTAAGTCGATTCATGTGTCTGATTATTACTCCACACTGATTGATTGATAAGGAATGTTGTAATACACGCGACACCCTTTCATCATAGCCTTCTTCCAGACCGTGTTAGTTTGTCATATGCACACCGTTTTTTACCTCCTCGCCCCTTCTTTCCCCGCTTCTTTAACCTCACAGTCACAAGTACATCAAGTCACAAGCTGTATAGTTTGTTTGCATTCGCGTATCTCCATTTGTATTAGAATTGTAATTGATATGCCCTTTGCCCTCCCCCAAGTGATTCTACCTTGATGAGTACCCAACATCGTGCGCCGCGCAAAGGTAAAACCACAATTCCAAAACCTCCTCAAGGATCTGGTCTCAACCCTTCCCACGCGCCTGCGGACACGCAGATCAATATTCCCGACGAACAACCGCGGCCTCCGGAAATGTCTAACTTCGATCCACATCAGCGACAGCACGCCTTTGGTACATATAATCAGTGAGTCTTCCCATCTCTTTTGTCGCGGACTCAGACTCAAAATAACAATAGGCCGAGTCCCGGCTACTCAAATCCTGGAGATAGTAGCTCAGGTGCCGGGTACACCAACTCGCTCTTAGGCGCCGGGTACACTAACTCGCTCTCTAACGCCGGGTACACCAACTCGCTCTCTAACGCCAGGTACACCAACTCTCTCTCTAGCGCCGGCTACACCAACTCTCTCTCTAGCGCCGGCTACACTAACTCTCTCTCTAGTGCCAATCACACCAACTCTCTCTCTGCTGCCGGCTATAGCGCCCAGTCCTCCTCCCAGTCCTTGTCTGGTGCTCAATCCCCAAGGGCTGGTCCCTCAAACATCAACTACAATTCCGTCACTCACGTCACGTACATATTTTTTCTTTTCATCGTAAATCATTTTCTAACAAACACACCATGTTCAGCACCGAGCTCCCACCTTATCGGGCCCATACCTCATTGGTTGGGCGGTGATGCCGACGCCGCACGCGCACTGACACACAATTCCATACTGGACGAAATACCGGTATCCAACGTGATACATGTGAGTACTTAATGTTATATATCTTACTACACGTTTTAATGATAACAGACTTTGGGTCCAGTGCGCTCTATCGAAAGACGCCGACGCTCCCGACGTATGCCTTCAACACCGTCGTTGGCGCCTTATTCGGCGCCCCCATGCCCGATGCGTACCCCAAATCCCAGCCCGCCTCCATCCCCAATGCGCACTCCAAATCCTGGCCCGTCCTCAGCTACAACGTCGAGTGACGTTGTCATCCAGGTCAAGGTCAGTGCAGCGGACCGCGAGCAAGTCTACAGCCGCTCGCGAGACCTTATCAAGGGCACCATCTTCACGCCTGATGCAATCGCATCAAAATCTGAGGACCAGAGTCGCCTCGTCAGGGATATGATCAAAGCATCAGCGCCTTCCATTCCGAGCCTTCGCGGTAAGTTCAATGAAGACTCTTTTAGCTTATACTGAATGAATAGTAGGGCTAAATCGATGGCCATCGACGCCGAAAGATGTGCCGACGATTTGGCAGGGAGTGGTCCTAGTGCGTTCGACGATGATGATGATTGCGCGACAAAACGTGGTGATGGCATATGACCTGCTCCCCGAACACGATTCCAACATCCCGCCAGATCAATTTCGTGTCAATCAAGTAGCTAGTCTTGTGTGAGACAAGGCCTATATGCACAAACATTCATTTTCTCAAGTATGTTTATTTTTTGTTTCGAAATCAAGATCTAACTAAGGCTTAGGATGGGACGGTGATCATTCACAACAAATGCCAGAATAAATTCATATTCACCCTGCTCATCAAACTCATCTGGCTATCAAATCACGGACTTCACGCGCTACTCGGCAACCACCAATCACCTTGTGAGGCACTGCATCATGCGTACTGCCTTGCATGTTCAATAACAAAGCATGCATTAATGGAACAAGGCCAACTAATATTCACGAAGCAGAAGTTCTCGCCAACTGAGAACAAGACGATATTCGATAGCGTTAATTTTTTTAAAAATTCTCTCAGTGAGGAGGAGAAGGCAAGTCTTGATAGATGGAAAGACCATCTGATTGTTTGTGGGAGGTCGCAACAGGGGTCTACTGCCATTCTTTCCGATTTCGACTTGACTATTGAAACATAGAATTTGGACTATAGTTCGCAGTTTTAGCATAGTTCGTAGTTTTTGTGTTAGATTCCCACAAATTTCGTGATTCTACCTACAATAAATTATTAAAATGTATACCGGAGTGCTTCAAACAGTCAGATATTAGTATTACAAACGCCAAACGTATACCGGAGTACTTAAAACAGTCATTACGGATGCCTGACCTGACTATACCATATCCGAGCAGTTTCAGACATGTTTTAAACTCGGTTCGAACACGGACCCTCTCTTAGATGAAGTACTGTAACTTGTATCTCGTTATGATTCTGCTCGGAACCTACTTTGAAGGGTCAACTCAAAACTGACTGCAAACACAGCAAGTCTTAGATCATTTTTTCTCTGCACACACTAACCTTTTGTAAAACATGACTACTGTTGAGAGCCGATGAACCTGAGGACGGAAAGGCCGAGAGAGGAGGAACCAAAGGAGGAAATGGGACTACGGCCGAAGAGTAAGGCAGCTCAAGTGCGAGCGCCACCAAACGGAGATTCCAGACGACGTGTCAACATCGGCAATCTTTTTCGTTCGTTTAGTATATGTTTTCAATCAAAACTCCTGCTGGCACACTCACCTTATAAAAGGAGCCAGCCGTTGTCGAAACATCTCAGATTCTTAGACCGAATACTGAGATGTGAGTAAAAGTCCTAGTCTAACGTTGGTACAACATCAGGAAAAACCAAACATCGGTGTAGTCCCAGTGACGGCTACATAGTGCTACGTAGTCACTGTAGTGATCTGTAGTGATCTGTAGCTGAAGTCAGGGCTATATAGAGCTACAGGAGGCGCTTGGAGTCACGTAGTAACTGTAGTCAAAATTCGCACACTGTAATTTAATCGAGCGCTGTAGTGTTCGATCGTCACCTGACGCAAGCCACATGGCACTTTTTCCTTGAGTGACATCATCACTCAAGGAAAAAGTGCCACGTTTTCTTGATCACGTGACCGCGCCCTTCCGTTCCACCCTGGTCTCCCAGTGCTATTCTATATTCTAAGTAATCGTAGTGGACATACAAAAAGTCTCGAGGTCGATGAATGTATTCAAGTAAAATTCACTCGCCAACTCATACACGTTCGCGCTCGTCCACATAGGATTGACCAATTGACCCATCTTGGGTATGAGGTGACATGGACGAATAATCTCGTCAACATGAATCACAGCCGAATTGCGTCGCAAGTGACGAGTTGAACAAGATATTTGACGCAGACCAGACAACTCGTCTGGCTCTCTGAACAGGGTAAACCATTCAACATACGCGAGGGGTCGAGAGTATGCGCCAAATTGACGAGGCAGCCTGAACAACACACGGACCTGCGCAACACGGACAGCAGCTATAATTTAGATATTGTCATTCTAATACTTTGTAAAATGGAAGCTATTGACATACCATTCAGTGTGAGTAGCGCCTTCGATGCTTGGATGCCATCACTGCTAACCAGTGCCATGTCGAATCGTTTTGGGGAACCTGGCTTCCGTCCAGAAGACGAAGGAAGCGTTTCAGGTGTTGCCCTGACCCGCAGGCACTTGGGCAACTCGGACACACGAGGGTCGGGGGGAAGGATGATGACGACTTGACGGAAAATGTCGAACCGATCTTGGGGACCAGGCACAATATGATTGTGCGGCAAATGCTTCTGTAAAAATAACTTGAGAGCAGGTAGAAAATCGATGGCGCCATGCATGGTTTCAAGATGTTGAACAGATTGCCGAGGATGTGGGGCAGTCTTTGCCAGAACATGAATGATATCCTGTGAAACAACAGGCACTCCATCAAAGCCCTCGTTTTTGTCATCAGAGTCGGAATTATACTCAGATTACTGTTCTGTCCGGTGAGCAGCACGCGCAGCTACCCATTCAAGGTAAGTGGTTCTCCAGAAGATTGATTCCTGGCGTTGAAGCCATAACACCATTTGTTCCTCATAGTCGCGCTTGTTACTTGCGCGGTAAGCCTTTTTAGCGAAGTCAATGTGCAGGCGCTCGGGAAGTTCGGTGTTGAATCCATCTGCAGCTCCGAATAATTTAATTGACTGTACGTAGTGAGACAACTGATGTAGCTTTGGAATGTTGAAATGTTCACGCACTGCGAGCTCCTGTAACACATCCTTGTGAGTGTGAAAAACGGTGAGGGCATTCTCCAGAGCATCCAGGGATTCACTCGTATGTGTATGAAGTCGTGCGTAGTAGCAAAAATCCAGTAAGGCCCGCACGACAATGACAACTTGACTGTGAATCAAAGCAGCTCAACCCGTCAAAACTGAGCAAAAAGGCAGAATATCATAGTAAATACCTTGGGACTGCACCAGTAATTAGTGCCATGAAAACGCGTTGCATTTCTTTATGCTCAGTTCCTGTCCATTGTTTGATGTTGGATATCCCTTTCTTAAAATGTCGAAGACCGGGATAGTCCGGAATGGTCTTGAAGTGTGCGTCAATTTCGTCTTCGCCCACGATGTCGAGGCACCATTTGACAAGATGATCTTTGAAGACCCCCTTGTGCAGTTGGTGGAGGAGATCTGGTGTGAACGCCATAAATATGTCGGTGTGCGGTAAGTTTGCCCAGAAAGGTTTAAACACAGCGCGCAGCCCATACTCATCAAATTCTACAGGGTGCTGACCACTCCTCCGTCTCTCCAATATCTCCTTTGTCAACTCTGCATCTCGCATCAACGAATTTAGTGGGTTTCCCCGTTCATTGGCCGCAACCAAACATTTAGGGCAGCAGTTTTCTTTACAGCAAGCGATCAGGCACTGTTCAGGGAAATCCGCGACATAGGCGGCAAGTATAGGGTATACCCGTCGAATGTACGAGTCAGCGCACACCATGTCTACGCCATCTTCACCAGCTGCGACGAGGGGCTCCAGCAGCAGGGACATGCAGCGATGGAATAATCGGTATCCGGCGAGGGAACGTGCATCGGAGGTGAAGCAGTCAAGCTTTGTGGCTGGTAGGTACCCAATCAGCACTGTCGCACGTGCAGATGTTTGACGTTGTTTCTCCTTTGCAATATTGCCGATTGACAGGTAAACGGGCCAGGCAGATTTGTCGCCTCGAAATTGCGATAACATTGTCTTGTCGGAAGCCAGAATGATGGGAGCTATGGTGGCTCCTTGAGGCAGTTCTTTCTGATGTGAAGGTAAGTCCGTTTCTCTCGTTTCAAATCAATGTGCTACTCACTTGCTTGTCCCACCACCAATCAGCCGTCCACATATCGTCAATGAGCCGCTGACTGCCTGCTTTGTCCTGGTATGCTCGTGATGGTGCGTATACCATATGTTCCTTGAATAAAGGATTTCCGATAAGATCTTTGATGCACTCTACAGGGTCACGCATCCAAAGCTCGACATCCTCGTGCAGTGACTGTCCGTTCTCGTCTGTTCGATTTCCCTTGACGCTAACCTTCTTACAACTCCAGGCAGGTCCATGCGGCAGCTCATCGACCTTCTGTAGGAATGATCGATTGTTGTGGAATGAAGGTTTTGTGCGGTTTTGCGTCTATTACTATGGTCAGTGCATATTTTACGGTCATCAATCCCAAGCTTACTATTGGTAACTTCAGAAATTCATCTGTTCCAGTCTGGCCAAGGCTTTTAACAAGCCATTCTGCAAGACCCCATTCTTCCTTATCGCAAAAGGGAGCCCACTCGTCTTCACCTTCACCCTCCTTATATCGCTGATACCTTTCAAAGCTAGTTTGGCCCTCCTGCAACGTCCAGCCAGCATCAGGACACGGTTCAAAATACCGCTTGCTATCTCCTTTGTCAGCTACATCCTCGACAGTCACTCGTCGACTTTTTGATGCTACCGGGTTGTCTTCATCAAGACCGAAAGATTTAGAGCGTGAGCGGCGAAGTGGGGAAAAGGAATGATTTTCGTAAGCAAATTCAGTTGGTGCGCCACCTTCGTCATCTGTATCTTTAACCATTGACTCCCATTTTCTTCTGCACTCGGGGCGGGTAGCTATATGCTTCTTGACACCTCCTCTTGAAGGGAAAGGCTTGCCACAGAATCTGCAGCTGTGTGGCATGGTTGGTAAGTGATCCGAGTTTTTTTCTGGCTCTTTTTGATGTGTACATTAATTTGACAGGTCTAGGCTCTGGACGTTTTAACTAACCCTTTGCCCTTCATTGCTACCAGGTACGCCCTTTGTCTAGATGCAGTCCAAAAACACACTTTGTTAACTAACCCTTTGCCCTATTGCTACCAGGTACGCCCTTACTATGCACTCTGTTATGGAGACTATACCCTTTGCATAGGAGCGTAAACGCAGTCAGTTATGGAGACTATGCCCATTGCGTAGGAGCAGTCCATGAACACAGTCAGTTATGGAGACTATGCCTACTGCATAGGAGCAGTCCGTGAACGCAGTCAAGTGATATATTCGTCGAGGTATATTCCGATCTGATCAGCGATTGTTTCAACAGAAAATTTTTAGGTTCAGGTCTAGACTTCAGTTATAACGGCACTACACTAGTCTGGTAATACCGTGAGCAGCAAGAAGTAACTCTAACAGTTGTACCTTCTTCGCTTCCTCGCAACGCTTCACCTCTGCATCCCAGCGTTCAGAGACAAGTCTTCGCAAGCTGGCTTGTATGAGGGTAAGATCTTTGCCTGGTGCTATTTCTAACAATTCCAATTTTTTTGCGTTCTCGCAGGCCCGAACTTCTGCCTCCCAACGCTCTAAAATGAGTTTTCGCAGGTATGTCTGAGCCACAGAGATGGGGCCAGGTGTTTGACGATATGGGGGGACTGGGAACATAGGCTCTGCATCAGGGACTTCACGCTTTGGTCTCCTGGGCTCGGCATCAGGCGCCTCGAGCTTTGGCCTGCAAGCCGGTGAGTATTTGATAGTGACGAGGAGGGGTAGATCACCTTTTGATGCCAATTTTGCTTTCTTTATAGCGAGCCTCGGTGGATGGTGACATTGACCTGTAAGATCTGTCAGAGTGTAGTAAGTGATTGAAGCAAGCTCCGCACCATTTTTTGGCTGAGTTAGAGGTATCCATGACAGTGAAAATTACTGTAGCGGTATGCCCTCTTTATCTAACCCATTTAACACAGCTTTGAACCTTGCGTGTTATGCTAGATAAACACGCCCTGAAATCAACAAACATTCAAGGTTCAAATTGTGAGTGTTTATGTCTTGTGCAACATTATAAAATCGGCTGAACTACAGGTCATTCGCACATTGTGTTCTGAGGACCAAGAATCATGCCTCCTCGTAAGCCCACCTCCAAGCAAGCAAAGACAAGTGTTGCGTCATCACCGCACAGCGAGCCACTGCCTGTGCGCACCGCAAGAGGTCGACCACGACGACCAACCGAAAAAGAAACTTATCGAGGCAAGTCACTACTACTACGGTGTGATGCTTCACTCACTTTCTACAGTATCTGAAACACAAAACATGGCCCATCGTCAAGTCACAAAGGAAAAAAGGTTGGAAAAACAGAAGAAAAGGGCGCTCAAGGTGACCTATCAAGACAATCCTGATGTCTTTGAGAGAGAGCCCTCGGAGCTACTTAGTGACACCGACAGGGATGAAAACACTATGGTTTGCTCACTTGTCTTGTTTCTTGCAACTTGAACAATAGCTGATTTTTTTTCAGTTCTCAGACCACGCTCTGCAGACGAAGCTGTCCAATACTAAAGTCCTGGCATTCTGTTCAGGGAAAATTCCCCCGACATCGCGCATCACCAGCGGCAGTGCACGCAAGCTGAAGGGTAGGTAATTGCTGCTTGTTAATTGTAGGTACACTAATACACTCCTATTTGACCTGACGATGCAGCTCCAGCAATCAATAACCCTCAGGACGATCCTCCTAGTACTACCTCGGACAACACTAGTGATGAGTCTAGTGACGACTTAGAGTCATTAAACCAATCTCAACCCGAGGCCGGAGCTCACCAGTCCGATGAGGAGGATGGTAACTCCATCCAGGAACAAATGCCTGCTCCTTGGGTGACCAAACGACCACTCAACACAGAAGATGCCACAGTGCCGGTGGTGGTGAAGATTCAAAAATATTCAAATGGTTCCCATCATCGTATGAAAGCTGGTGATTTTGAGGCTGACTCCAAAGACATCCTTGTAACTGCAACCTCTATTTTCCGCTGTTTGATTGTCACACAGGCGCCGTTTCCGGATACCATTGCTGTCGAGACAAAGCTGGGAAAAGAGGCCTGGCACGAGGCATGCCAAATGAAAGGCATCAACGTCAAATTGACGCCTTTAGCAGTCAAGATGGTAAGCTGTCTGTTCTTTGTGCATTCTTGTTCTGACTTGTATTATATCTTATCATGAAGCTCTTGAAACGTACATCACATGTGCGCGGCGAGCTCAAAACGAAGATGCGATCGCTGACTCGTTCGTTTTTTGGGTTCCGGTCGAGTGATTCGAGGGAGGTGATAAGGCAAAACTGAGATCTGGCGGAATCTTTGAAAGACGGTTCATCCTTTGTTTTCAAGGTACGTAGTGCAATAGTCTACATGACCTTTCAAGTACTGACTATTGGGGATTAGGACTGGACAGCGAAGACAGGTATCTACAAGACTGAATTACTCCAGGATGGGATCAATGTTATGTGGTTTGCAAACCGAGGCGACGAAGGTATTGTCCACAATAAGTATTTTAAGCCCATGCCTATCGAGGTTATTGCACTCACACTTACAGCCGTGAGTCATTTCTTATATTTGACGCTGAATATGTCTGATTGTTGACAGATCGAATGCTGTATTGACGAGTGGCTGCAGGGCGTGAAGGAAGACATCAAATTCACAGCAGCTACCTATGGATCTATCTACCAAACACATTTGAGCTCGCTGCAGCGTTTTGACGAGCGCACGGCACCTTATAAACTCTTGGAAAGAATTTGTGACAATTTGCATGATGTGGCTCGGTACGTTTTACTCTAATTTCACAAGCACTAGCCTAACTTGCGAAGTTTCCATGCAGGTGTAGAGATCCTCACTACAGTGTCAGACGCATCCCAAATCAGTGACGAGGCATTCGAAGATGCCATTCGAGAGTACCAGCTTCAGGATGGTGCGCGGCGAGGCTAGTGGGGAGAGTGACAGCTGAGGCTCGTAGATGGGAACGAAGAAGATTATCCCAGCTATTAACAGCCAGTGAATCTACTAGCTTGCGCTGATTATTTGAATTCATTTGTTTTTGTGATATTTCGTGCGCTATTATCTGAGTGACTACAGTGTGCTATATAGTTGCTTGTAGTTCCTGGTAGCTGTCTGTAGTAGCGCTACAATCTACTACAGTAACTACAGTAGTACCTGGTAGCGCTATATAGCACTATGTAGCACTATGTAGTACGACATAGTCACCTCAGTTGCTATGTAGAGGGCATGTAACTACAGAGCTACACGGACTACACGGACTATATAGTACTACAAGCGTTCTGAACCCTTCTGAAGGTAGTCCGAACGCCAAAAATGAAGACGGAGACTGGAAGATCGCCGACAGTGTCTTGCAATTCCATAGAACTTGAAACTGGCACAAAGCCATCCATTTTCCAAAATCTCTTCTTGAACTCGAGTACATAAGGAGTTGCGTTTTGAACGCCAACGACACCATGTCTTTCCAGTACCAAGAGCAGGCGGAAGCCATGGCGGTGCGAAAGGAGGAAGTGGAAGATCCAAAGGAAAAAAAGCGTCAAAATGTTGGAGCACCACCGCGAATGGAGCAAGCGGAGATCAAAAGGATCTGTGGAGCTCAGGTGGCGCGCGCACATGGGAGTCACAGGATATTGGAAATCGCTCCGTCCTTACAATATGTAGATGTAGTCAACGGGATTTTTCCTGATGAAGTACTAACGTACGCGTAGCCTTACCTTTGTGTCTAGGTAAAAAAACATATGTCAATAGAGATTCGTAGACCGAATACTGAGATCCTTACCTTTGTGTCTAGCTCTGCGTGTGCGCCCCGCTATACTCACAATAACTACAGGATCAGATTCGCACTATGTAGCCCAAAGAACATTTTTCGGGGGTTGGCCAAATTTTGACCAGTCGAAAAGTCGGACCTTGCCTGAGAGAGATTCGCTCGTGCAAATCACTTCGTAATGTCCTAAATGAATTAATGTCCAAAAATCGAAGACCAAATTTGTCGAGTTTGCCTGTCCGCAACTGTAGGCTTTATACTGTGAGTTGTTCTCTGAGCGAATATTTGAGATGAAAACATTGATACTTTGCAGATTCGGGGCCGACGACACTCATCGTTCGTTCGTACCTTGCGCCCAAACTCTCTACTCGTCATCTCGTGCTTTCGTTTCGGCTCCCTCAGTCTTCGTGTCGGGTCGTTACATGCTTCCACTAGTGCAATCTTTCCAAAAAAACTCGAATCCGTAATCAATCCCTGGACTATCCCAAACCGTGCCGCCCAATGAGCGGGTAAAGTTGTAATGATGCGATAATAGAATTTCCCTGCACGTCAGCCTTCGCCTGGATCTCCTGTTGAATCTTAGATAACTGAGCAATAGTATTTTCCGAACAACCGCACGCGCCCTTTAAAACTGTATGCCCTTGTCATTGGACACATACCAAACAGTATCCTAGATTCAGACATGACATCCTACACATCGCGTGCAGGAGTACCCTTCACTTCTAGCCCTGTTGATAGTTCTACAGGCAGCATGAGGGGCGTTATCGCTTCATGTGCGTACTAAAATTGTTCCTACTGATCTACAGTTAGTCTTACTCCAAATGCAGACCGTCGCTCGCAATTTTTTGCCAGTTCAAATATACCATATAACGCTCATTTTTCTGACGAGGGGTCGGATGAAGAGGCTCGCGTTGGAGAAGATGACGAGGAAGGCGAGTTAATTCAAATGTCCAGGGATGATATGACAGAGTTCTGGGACTGGGACGAAATGTCGCGTCCAGTCTTACAACGTGCACGAACTTGTATACCCCAATCACTGAAAACCTCATCGCGTGATATGCCGTTATTCAAATTACAAAGCTGAATCAGGATATTTACAACTGAGATAGTATTAGATGGACCGACATGGGTGATTTCGTAATTATACCCCCGAGTAGAATTATCCTTGTTGTTGAAGAATTATATTCGAATAAATACACTTGTAACCCCAAGTTATATTTCTGTTATCATTATCGAGTTGTATCGCTTCCTCCGTCAGGTAGATAGAGTTGCAAGTTCTGGGCAGACGCCACCTAATTGGCGACACAATCATAAACCCATTGCAAGTACATCTCACAATGTATTGGTATTCTAATATACAGTCATGGTTGCAGAAGTAGACTATGTGATGTCGAGTCAATACCGAATCACCCAATAATCGCGAACTTGTTGTAGTTTCACCCCTACTGTCGAATAATTATATGTCAAGAAATAGCCTTGTAATCTCAAGTCTTTTTTTAGTTCCAGACAATATATTCAAGTTCTATCGCTATCGATGGAATCTCCGGAGAGAATGTCCTTGTTCTCAGCATGGCCAAGTTCAGCAGCCAAGTCAAGTCCCGGACCAGTAATAGGGAGGTCGGCGAGAGACTCTCTGTGCGGGGGAGAATGTGACGCCAAGTCATTCCTGTGCACATGATGTCCATGACGGTTTGAAGATCGCGAATCAGGTCTGGAACATCGCTCCAGATCATTATCCTCCGTCATCTCTTCCTCGACCCTGTCCAACACACTCCTGCCCGTACTCCTAAGACTGCCTGCGTCGTCTACCATCACTTCATCGTCATCATAGCCGCCGTCCGTCGTGTTTGGGGCGCCACCGACATGTTTTAAGAGATCAAATTGGCCGCTTAACATCTTCTCTCGTAACAAGATCATGTAGCTCTCGTTGTCCTCTTGTAATTGATTGTTCACTCTCTTCAAGTCCACAAGCTGTACTTGCAAAAGTATGAGAGTACTTTGCAAGGACGTATAAGATGTTGATAGTGTCGAGAGCTCAAGTTTGAGAGCAGTCATTTCAGCCGGTTCGCTTTTCGGATCGTTGAGGCCCTGCTTAGTAGAATAGTGGTGTTCCTCGCAATTTCTAGGGATAGCAACTTCTGATGCCTACGCCTCCGCCTCAACGTCGGTGTCAAGGAGATCGGGGTGAGAAGAATCCGTAGTAAGATGCTTGTCACTCTGCCTCTAATGTTGATATCTACGATCATCCACATGTGTATGAAGTGCGAGAAGAGATAAAAACGGACCTGCTCATTATATCGCCTTTGCAAATCTCGCTTCTCCCGTTCAAGCTCCCTGACCTGTGCTCGCATCTTTTCAGAGACTTCGATACGGGCTGCCATCTCCTCTTCCATCCGCGCCTGATCAACGTACATTTCGTTCAAGCGAGATTCTGTCATATTCAAGGCAGACATGACATTGTCGTTCTCAGCCGTCAGACTGACAATAATCTGATCCTTATTTTGGACTTGAACGAGCAACTGATCCGGCGGTCAGTGAAGCACTCTCTCTCAGAATTATGAACGCACCTCTTCCTTCTTTTCGGTCTCATGCTTCAGAGCAACATTCAGCGACTCGCGAGACTCTGGTCCCATTGTTGGTGCTGCTTTCGTAGAAGAGCGGCGTGATACTGCTGCGCTCTGTGAATTTGGGACACGAACAGAAGCCAGAGCTGGACGTGGTATAGAAAGGCTCTTCGCAGGGGGAGGCAACGTTGCAATACTAGATGAGCGTCTGAAACCCGGTGGAGTGGCCTGAGAAGTCAGGGCGCTACTAGTATTCATGATGAGTTCAGGGTGGCGTAACGCTGGTATCTGAACGCCCTACAAAGACTGGTACATGAATCTGGCTTGCAGGCCAGCTGTCAGTTGATGCACTGTGAGTATGTACGTGCTTGGTGAGATGTGCTTGGTTAAACTGTTCGTGCGAAACCATGTCCTTCAAATCCAGAACGGGTAGGTGGGTGGTAAGAACACCGCCGCGGCACTAGTACACAGTGATAGTACAAACATCTTGTGGCACGATGCAAATCGAGTAGTAAGTGGTTTTCATCGACCAGTCACTCCACTTGAAACGAATGCGGCTCTTACTGGCATCCTCGTTCGTAGGCTGCTCCAAAGATCGGACAAATGAATGTCGGGTTTAGGATGCTCGCTTCTATGGGATGGGCAGGAGATAGGACTCCGAGAGCAAGCCGGGCCTGTGACGGTTCGCATCGGTCAGAAATTAGTGTAAATATTGTGTACAAAAGTCTGCCTTTGCAATAAAGCAACGACGGTCACCGTTTGTAGTACATAAGATCTACGTCATGCTATCTGGCGTGCATCTTCTATCAATACTGTTCAAGGAATGCTCTTCATCACGCTGTGAAAGAAGCTGTCAGACTCCACTGAAAGCACCAGAACAAACCCCCAACTACGACCTCTTGCACTTCCGCCCTCCAGTTACTCCGAGGTTAAAACTTATATTGATTCCCAACATCGTCCTCAAACTCCGAGTCAGAACCTGACTCTTCATCTTCCCCATCCAAGTACTCTCTGCCGCTGCCGTCACTTCCATCATTATTGTCGCCTCCATGTGCGAGCTCATCCAACTCCGAGTCATCCTCCATCGCGGTATCGCCGGTTGAATCGCTGTCGTCATCGGACTCATTTTCACACTTGTAGGATCCCTCCAGATATTCACTGCGATGTCGTCTGATGGCTGATGAGCTATATTGAACGTCATGTCCCACGCCAACGCCTGCAAAGCGTGCAAACATGTCTCGGTCTGCAAAACTATGAACGAAATAGTTAGAGTACAAAAAGATAGCAGCCGCTCTAGCTTACATGTTCACATAAAAGAATGCCCAGTTGTCAGCTTCCTGCCCAAATCTTGCAACTGAAGGACCGCGCCTGAGAAGAGCATCGGAACGCCCCTGCGCAAAGGCTGGAATAAGGTGACAACCACGGATGACAAATGATGGGTCAAGGAAGCCAAATGCATTGTCGTCTATTGTGGGGACAAATCCAACCCTGGGGAGTCGCGCATCATTAAGGCCCCATCGATAAGCGGGATCCACTCCAAGCCATCGAACCCAGAGTACCTCCAAAGTTTGAGGGGAACGGTTTCGAGCTTGGGGCCCAGTATGTAGAACCTGGATATGAAAGGCTCGCAATACCTGTGCATACCAAAAAGGGTGAGTGTGGTCGCCTTCTTCTCTTGATAGGGTCATGACGGTGCAGTTATATCCTGGTCGCATGGAGTCTTGATCGTGTCGGATGTCATAGGTCGTGTAGTTGACTTGAAACCGACGTGGTTGCCGGACCCGACAAAGGTTGTTGATGAAGCGCAGATCGTTCCTCTCTGAGTCAGAGAACTGGTGCTCATCGCCGTCATACTCATAACCTAGTACACGAGATAGTAGATGGTTTTTGAGTTTGGGGATGAAGTCCTGTGAATATTATCCATCAGATGATTCGCATAAAAGATCAAGGTTTACCTTGACTGCGGGATCACCAGAATTGTTGCTGAGGAAAGCTGCAAGGTTAACACTATTGGCCCAGGAATCTGATAGGTGGTGGTGAAGCTCTGGCAGTGACACGGCAGGTTCCTCCGTTTGAAGGTGCTGCTGCCGCCTTAAGCGTGTCTGTCGCCTTTCATGCCGCGCTAGCTGCCTTGATACATCTTTTTTGTTAGTCATCTGGTAAAATTTCTTGATGGCACGATGTGCCAATTCTCCCTGCATCAAGGGTGAGTCATGAACGGACGTATGTTCTTGAATACTGTACTGACAATTTGAGTAGTGTACGAGTCAGTAGTACCAAATACTTTTATTGATTGCATGTAGTCGCCGAGAGCGTGTAATTTGTAGGTGAAAAGGTTGAACGACTTTAGTCGGGGTCCAGCTGCTTTCACGCTGGGCTGGGATTCGGATGTATAGTGTTGCCTCCGGTGACGTGCAGCTGTCTCACCCGGAAGTTCGAAAGTTCGAAAAGCTGAACAGGTAAACTTGCTGAACTTTCGGAGTTGAGCTCCTAGCCTTCGAAGTGATTGGTCAAGCAAAACAAGTGTTTCATCGGAATGCAGATGCATTTTTGCCAACGCATGCCATTCCGCCATACGGAAGAGCAGAATCCTGATAACGCTATCGTGTGTGTCTGGAAAAAGTCCTTCAAAAGCTGGTATCGCACACTGTGATGATTCAGTTAGTTGTATGAATCTTGACTAAAACTAGAACGTACCTGAAGCATATCTTCAAAGTGTCGAGCTACCTGCTGTTTCATTGATGAAACGTTTTTCGGGAACCGTCGAATGGAACTCTTTCCGAATGAAGGTATGGACCTAAACCTGGCATGCCCGGAATATCATCAAGGACTAGGATTAGTGCATCTGAAATGAACGCCATACCTCTCATCGACGAGGACGACCTTCCATGGGTCAATAGTATAGAGCAACCGCATCAAATGTGTCATCACGGCCTTTACTATTCCAAGCTCGAACTCATGTAGCAGATCGACAACCAGGATGGGGAAAAAATCAAAACCTAACGGTGAGAGGCGATCCACAAAGCTATTCTAGAGATACATTGAGATGTGTCATTAAGCGCATCGGTGAGTAGATCAAACTTACAACTGTAGGCACCAATAAAAAAGGTTTCAGGATACTCTCGACTAAGTCTCCTTTGATGGGAGCACCGCATGTGTACATTGCATTGCGGGCTTGTGTCACTTTTTCAGTGAAATATGTGCGTAGCCGTTTCATCCTCTGCGATAGGTCTTGCAGATATCCGATGCGATTAAACAGGGATTTCGGAGTCAAACAACGAGGACATGGGCAGTTCCCTTTATCACGTATAGTCGCCAGAAGAACCCTACCATGATCAATAAACATAGTCATAAAATGAAAATGAAAGGAGGCTTACTTTTCTGGATAATCTGCTGAATATGTGAATATCCTAGGGAAAATGCGCCGATACACCCCATCATGGCATTTGATAACGATCCCGTTCTTGTACGCGTGAATGAATTCATCATCCAGCAGGATGCGCCAAACTCCATGAAAGAGTTTGCGCTTACAATGTGTAAGCACATCGTCGTATTTCTTTCTCTGTATAAAAGTGCCAATGAAGCTCTTAATCGATTCTGGTAGCTAAATGCGGAGTAGATTAACCAGTCGTCAGGGATTGAGATCTTTCAAAAACTCACAGTGGGAATGAAAGCCACAGGATGGCAAGCGGCAGAGTTGGGTCGCGAACGAACATATTTCGACATATTGCCGAAGAAAAGATATAGCGGCCAAGTTGATGCGCTCCCAAACTGGGCAAGACGAGTAGAGTCAGACCAGAACATAAGACCTGCCACCACCCTCTCCAGTCGACAGCCATCGTCCCTTCTTTGTTTCTGGAGCTCGTCGTGGGCCTGAATCCACGCATCTGATGTGTAAAGCTCGTCGTATAGCCACTGCTCACGTCTGGTGGTAGACGATTTCCAAATGCGCCTGAAAGGCGTTAAGTGGAACAATTTTGATGACGGCTCCGAGAATGCAGCTTGGATAACTGCTATGAGCGGCCGGTAGAAGAGACCGGAAACAGAGAACCGACGCCCATTCCCCTTGGGATTCTTCTCCTTTGAGGGCACCATAATCTCCACATCAGCTGGCCTCCAGCCATCCCTTTCCAGAAGGCTCATTTTGGGCGCACTGTCTTCAGCAGCGTTGAAATGCCTCATCTCAGTGTGGGCATCAAAATGCTCGAGATCGTGGATATCAAAGTCGTCTGCTTGCATTACATCTTTCACTAGACGCGTTGCTTCGGCCTGTGACTTCTGAGAACTTCCTGTCATCATCCAGGACATCAATCTCCAGACTGACATATTTTTCCAAGGCCAAGGCGGCTGACGTGGGGAGGGATAACCGGACTGGGCCTCATCATCCTGCACGCCATCTGCGCCGAGGTTGCAGGGATGTATATTGGAGAGTTGGTCGGCTGATACAAATTCATCAGGGTCGTATGAGGGTCGATGGCGATACTCTCGAGCAATACCAAATTTGTTGAAGCATGTACGGATGGAATCGAAAACGTGAAGAATGACACGAGTAGGAAGTGAGGCTGGTGGGTCCTGATCAACAGGCGGCGGCGGCTCTGGAAGTTCATCCCTGTATCGTAGTGGAAGTCGCCGTTGGCGCATCCGGCGTGAATCGTTGCGACTGCAGTTGGCAACATTAGAAGGGACCGGAAAAGAATCTGAGCTATTCAGAGTATGATCGAGTGCAACATTATAAGATGGGCAGGGAGCCGCGGCGTGGGTTGGTTTGGTGCCAAGGGCGCGTTTATGGGCATATCCGAGTCAGTTGATGGTTCTGGTCCGCGGCTGGGTGTAATCTTGAATGTAATCAGGCTATCAGTAGACAATAAGAGTATGCACTAGTACTGACCTGGATGGCATCGCTAGTACTGGCAGGGGAAGGTTTGATCTTCTTGAACGCTCTGGCAGGCTTGGGGTCTTCACCGGCTCTTTTGAAATGCTGGGCCTGTAGATTCAAGCGATGCTTGTAATACTCACAAGCCTTACGGTGTCGACCCAGCCCTGCACTATCAGAGAACTCGCGAGTGCATGGTGATCCACATTGCCGTTGGCGGTGACCGACCATGACCAAGAGATGTACGCAGATAGAGATATATAGAAGCACGTAAAGAGATGTTCTAGTAATGTTCATATTAAACAAATCATTTCTAAAGCACAACTTGAATGATAAGTCGACGTTTAAAGCAGTGAGCAGGTACTAGTCACTACTAATATGGCATCGGGAAACCACGGCTTGGACAACCAGAGCTCCAACGACGTAATCGCTGACGCTGGCAGTAGGAGGCAATTCGCTTCCCTAATACTACATGTATAGTAAACTAATACGACGCCCCAGCCACTTTTAGACAAACTATGTCTGGGTGCACACTAAGTAAAACGTCAGTACTCGGAGTGAGAGAGTTACGTTAGACTGCTCAAACTCTTACCAGGTTTTCCCCTTCTCTCCAGACATCTCCACATAAGATATAATCACCGTTCGGTGTAGGAAACGAATGAAAGGAATGATAAGGGCAACTGAAGACAGCGCCGTCGAAAACAGGGTGTGCAGAGATGAGAGGAAACCATGGGCGTGATTCATATGTACACTGGGTAGACGATGCATCCGATTTGATATTATCGGGAGAAGCATCAGAATCAGACTCCAATTGGGAGTTCCAGGAGGCTCGGATAGGAGGGATCGCGGCAAGGAGCCTCCGATTTGATATTATCGGGGGAAGCATCAGACTCCAATTGGGAGTTCCAGCAGGCTCAGATAGGAGGGATCGCGGCAGGGAGCGAGAATGCATTGAGCGATGTGAGAACTCGTGCTTCATCGATGAAGACACGGAGGTTGGGATTCACGAGGGGCAAGGCAGGTGGGGGAGACGAAGGAGAGCGGGCTGCCTATGAAGCGAGCGAAGTACGGCTGTAGGCAGGCCCAGAAAGGGCAGGCAGCAAGGGGAAGGGGAGCAAACGTGCAACAGTACAAACCGTTTGCACGCCTGAGGTGTGAAAAAGGGCATCCAACCGTACTAGAGACTGTTGAGAGCCAAGGGTAAAACAAGGCTAGTATGTAGCACTGCCTATGGGTGATGCTCAGAACTGTAGTAGGGATGTGAAATAAGTAGGTCTATAAAAACGTAAGGGAAAGTGGCGCGACTCATCTCGATAGTAGACTTTACTAGGACAACAAGGGACTATTGAATGACAACGACGGCAAGAATGGAATACGACCGTCGTTAAGTCGGGAGGGGGGAGCGAGCGACCAAAGGATGACACGACAGTACATACCGTCGTGTCAGATAAAGCTATGATAGTAGTGAAGAACTGAAGAGCAAACTGTCTGAGATGAATTTGGAGCGAATTCTCAGGGTAACGTGATGTTCAGCCAATGAGAAGACCAAACTTTGTTTCACTGTTGACGCCACGCGACGTGTCCTCCTGCTGCAAAATTCATGAGTCGACTCGTCCGAAGTCACTCGAGTTCAACTTGAAGTCCTCGCCAGTGAAACTTATTGAGAATGACCAGCAGCTGCGCTTCCTGTTTGCACAATCCCACGAGTACATAGATTACATCCGGGTAAAACATCATACAAAACAAGTGTAGAGTACAAGACATTGAGGTTATAACATGAGCAAGGAAAATATGTAACGAAGCTATCTACCCATAGCTCGCTGAACGAGCACCACCACGACTTGTGATTCTACTTTGAGTGCGCGTGCGAACGTTCATCACTAGACGTTCATCATTGGTGCCAATCTCCACTTCATCTGCTGTGCGTTTTACTCCCGTGGTTACTTCGATTCCGTTCCATAAACTGTAGTACCAGGTTCTGTACCGATTATGAGCAGTTTCATTCATTGCATAGGTAAGCCCGTCCAGAACGTCTGCCCACTTGAAGGGAAGGTGAAATTGAGCAGCGCGAAGAGCAGAAACATTGGCGCCTGGATCCGCACGGCGACACTGTTCTACAAAACAGTCCCTTGTAAGGGAAAGTCCTTGCGTAATCATCAATGTCACGTCGTCCATGGACGCTGCATTATCTGCGTTGATGGGAAACAAATTCTATCAAAAACGTTCAGTTATGAGAGTGAAACACAATAATAAACTATGTATAACGTACTCCGCGGGCTGTCAAGCGATTGTCCTTTGTATCTATGTTAATTGGGCTCTTACGCCCTCGAATCCATACCTGGACTTGAATGCTAGAGATCGCGCACCAGGAGTGGTTTTCCACTATAACAGGAATAAGCTCATCCAGAGACTGCGATTCAGCTCGCAAGGAAAGGAAGCTAGGCTCTAAGTGAAAGTGCCTATCGGGTTTCGGATGTAGCTCTCTCCATGCATGGCTCAGACGTTTAGGCGACTGGAAGGTAGGGATCTCGTTAATGACAACCATTAGAATCATTGCCAGCTCCGGATAGGCTTTGACAGCACTTCGGAACCTGTCCAGAACCGCGGCCTCCGGTTGTGAGTACGCTATTTCAACCAGGGAGGGGATCTTCCTAACGGGAGGATTGCAGCGGGCCGTGATGACGTGAACGCAGTCTGGAACGAATTCCTTCTTTCCGGTGTTCAACGTGAAGCTGGGGTGGACTTCTGTACGTATGAGTCGTCCAGTGATAAGATCCTGTAACATTTTGTCTACTGATTCCAGGCCACGTCGGATGACGTTCATGACGGAATCATGCATGCATGAGGGCATTTCGACCTCAAGTTGAAAAGTTTTGTAGTCGTATGATAATCTATACGCACAGAGGATCAGTTATGACGTATGAGAAGTCGTGGTGATTGGCTCACCTTGGTTTTGCTGCAAGCTGTTCTACAGCGCACAGTATACTATTGTATTGGAGTGGATTTATGCGGGAAAATACCTGATGTGATAGTCAGCTTGACCAATCGAATCACGATTCGAACTACGTACTTGGGAGTATGTTTCACAATTCTGCCGGACGATGAAATTGAGCACCCGGTCGCATTGAACTTGAAGATGATCAGTGAAGTGACGAGGATAAGATACAACGGCTTACCTGTAGTCAGCGCTTCACCAGGAGAATATTTCAGAGGAACTGATGTATTTCCAGTAGTAGGAGGCGTAGTCAAAATTCCAGTGGCCTCTTCCAAAGGCTCTGAGGGAGTGGGTTGTGCTGCAGGGCTTGTAACCTTGATCGCAGAACGACCCGCTGAGGTGGCTGATTTGGTTGAGGGACGCTTGCCACGAGATGGTTCAACGGAGTTACTTCGCGTACTATTGCGTAAAACTGGGGAATATCTGCTGCTGTTGATGGGGACTGTAGGGAACATGATGATGGCATCGAACTGAAGGCCAGTGAACAAGCAGGGAGAAGCCGCGCTTACCTGCTTATCTAATCGTTAGGGTGTAAAGATAACTCCGGTACGCAAGTGGCAATGACTCACATCAGATCAAGGCGTAGACCAGATATATGTAACTCAAGGGCGTAGCTTTGCAATTCAATGATGATACATTCGCTTGATCGTGTCAGAGTATGTGCCGGCCCTAATAAACTCAAGATCAGAATGTTATTCTAGCCCCGAAATCGACAATAACGGCGGTTCCGGTTCCGAGAAGTGACTCCAATTTCAGGCAATTGAATGATGGCACATGCATCCGAATAACTTAAGATATCGAACTGCCAAATGTTTCCAAACCTTCTTGACTCCATGATGCCAAGTTCACCTCGAGGATGTGGGCTCGTTATTTACATACTGATAGCGGCGCATGTGAGCCAGTCCCTGACTCCTATCGCAGCCATCGAAGCTAATCCGAGGTATCATGACACTTACCTGCTGCATAAGTGATCAGCGGCAGCCCATGACTAGTATCTCTGTAAGCTCCAGCCTCGGCCAAGCTGCGCCCAATTTTTTTCTAAATATGATGTTAGACTTCTCAATACCTCCACATCACCGAACTTTCCATCGCCGCACTTAAAGCTTAGTATGATTATATTGGGTACGCCTTACCCCAAAAATTTAATTGTCCAGCGATGACAACAGGTGGCATCATCATGACTCGAGTCACTCGATGCTATGCCAGGGCACGGCTCGGGCATGCTACTCAATGTAAGTCCGACACGAATACCGGGCCCCACCATCGTGTCAGATTGTCGATCATCATGCCAGGGATGATAGATTTTGGGAGGGCCCGGTGATAAATGCGACAGTACAGACCGTCGTGTCAGGGGGAGGATCATGATTGAAGGTGCGTTTAAGTATGAGCACTATAGAATATACTGGGTAATGCCCTCAGCCCCATACGCTTGTGGAGCTTAATTCGGAGTTCCAATTATATCTGGTCACATTTGCAATACCAGTGTGACCCGTTCATTCATTGTGAGTTGTGACCCGCCCTTCAATGTGACCTCTTGCAGGCCGCACTGCGCTCGGTGACATTGGTCCCATCGACTGTGTCGTTATTTTAGTGTGTCGTTCAATTATTCAAAAATAAAGCAGCGTCAGTTTTCAAGAATTTTGGCGATGACACGTGTAAACTAACTCTGCCAAGTCCATCTCCGAGTCCTCTCAGTGTATGTACTGCTGAGTTTTAACCCCCATTTCCATATCAGGTCTGAGTCATGTTCCTCGCTGGACTTGCCTCCACCATTCAGCGGTCTGTACCGCTGAGAGGTGCCTCCAAGGCGTCAGACCACGGTCACCTCATTGACTTAGTGCTGAGCGGTATGTACTGCTCAGCCAGTGGCTAGGCTGCTCAAGTCCTTCTCCTCGGCCGCCAGCTTTGCCAAAACCTCACACTATCTAGGTACGAGCTGGTTTTATATAGTGCGATCATTGCCGATATTGATTCTGAATCAGCAGACACTGAAGAGAATCGGATCATATGATAGCATTTCGGGATGGACTGGAGAGGCATAATTTCTTTACGAGAGTGGTTCGTTTATCAATATATTTGGCACGAGTCATACTCTTCATCGCGTAAGTACTACGTTCGTCATAGCTCCATAATCTAAAGATATAATTTAGAAGGGACTCAGGTGGTGGGACTGACTTGTTGCCACGTATTATGTCCGACTCAGTCTCCCTTACGAACCCCCAGGATAGCAGGGAGATTGATGTACTATCGAAGCCGGATGTTGCGCATATTGGAATCAAGTCGCCTGAATTGGAGAAGGAGACCAAGTGTACTGTGAGTCCGCACCCCAGTAGAATACAACTATCCCTAATGAAAGTTAAAGCCAGGCAACCCTTACATTGCGCCTCTGAGTCCTAATACCTTGGATTTCAATGAGATATCCAAGATACAAAAACCATGCACGCCATCCCTCTCCAGCGTGTCAACTGAACTGCTCACCATGCCGAGCCCTATTATGTATAAGCAGGGCGCCCGTACCCCAGCTGACAAATATCATCAAACGTGTTTTGGACTCAAGTGCGAGTATGCAATGTACCTCGAGTCAGATGAGGAATCTGACAATGAGCCCGAGATGACCATCTCCGACGTCCTCAATAGGATCAATAGCCGGTTCCCTGCGTTGGACTTCTTCCAATATCAGGAAGCTCTCTGTCGTGATGGCATCGCTTATCTAGCGGCTGCAGTCAAATTTGATTGCGAATTTTATGTCCACACAATTGGCATGTCGACAGGCGCTGCTTCACTGTTTTGTGAGCAGATTGCTCGGATGAAGAGGAAGAATGATCGAGCCGTAGTGCAGAGAAAGGCAAAGGGTAGGAAACGGGCTCGTTTACCTTTCGATGATGAAGATAAAGAGAACATCCGACCCAGTCTCTTATACACTGAAATCTAAGCAGATCGGATTTGCAACATCCCGCACGTACTCTCTTGTACATTATTGTATGTATTATCATGATTGCTGTGTAAAGTTCGTATTACTATCAACATAATGGCGGCGCCGCTAGCTGCCTTGGCAACCAGTAGCTGTCCTATCCCCCTTCACGCTCGCGAGCAAAATAATCAATATAACAAATTCTACCAATATCATGCAAAAGCAGATCAGCCCAAATAATGGGCGCGATGCGGAGCAAGGTCCGACTCGGCACGTTGACGCCAAACCCTAGTTACAATGACTTGAGCCCTGGTGCCCTAATTTATCTAGCTCGCCTTCGTAAAATGATCACATAAGTTTTCCATCAGTCCGGCGTGAGTAGTATGTACCGAGATTGTGGAACTGTGGAACTTCAATTCTCATGACTCGAATGTTGGGACTAATACACGCTCCATGAATCTTTTGGTAAGCAGTCTACAGACTCTACACTTCTAATCTACGCCATCTTCATCGACTCCACCCATACTGTATTTATGCGTCAATATTAGTAACAACGACAGGTATCAAGACGCGTATGACACGCATATATATATTCATTGATACGGTGTTGGTCACATGACGTCACTTGGCATGACATCCAAAATACTGGTTTAGTGAGCAGCGCCCTTCAACACGCATTTTTCATTGATTCAACTATCTACATAGATGTATTCTACATGAGTAAACTCCGAGCCCTCTTTCAGTCTTCGGTGAACGTTTCCATTACATAACTTTTGGCGTCCTATCGAGGAATTTAGAACGATCTGGTGAGTTCAAATGCAAAGCTTATGTAATGTTACGCGAAATTCTCATTTTGGATCTCTACTCGAGTCACCATTAGCGGGTGACGTTGAACTTGGCTAGCAGCTGCACAGTGCCCAGCCAGTGCAACGGTTTGTACTGTTGCTTGTTGTTTCGTCTCGCCTTTGCTCTATTTCCTACCTGCCTACTGCGTTCAACAGTTTGTACTGTTGTTTGTTTTCTCCGCTCGCCCACTTCTCCGGTTGATCGCAAAGGACTACGCTCCCCTTTGGCACTCTTCGACTACAGTGCCCAGCCCATCAACTTGCTTTCACCCACCTACCACTGCATGCAACGGTTTGTGCTGTTGCTTGTTGTTTCGTCTCGCCTTTGCTCTACTTCCTACCTGCCTACTGTGTTCAACAGTTTGTACTGTTGTTCGTTTTCTCCGCTCGCCCACTTCTGCGATTGATCGCGAAGGACTATGCTCCCCTTTGGCACTCTCCGACTACAGTTCCCAGCCCATCATGAATCATAAGCTCCACGTCTTCATGCACGAAGGACAATGTTTCACGTCCTTGAATGCATCGTCGCTTCCTGCCGCGGTCCCTCCTATCCCGCGACCCTGGAATCCAGTGCTGGAGTCCGATTCTTCATCTGACAACATTAAAGACGTATTGACTACACAGTGGGCATATGAAACGCGCCCATGGTTCCCTCTCATTCCAACAAACCCCGTTTTTGATGGCGCTGTCTTCAGCTGCCTCAATCATTCGTTTTACTCCTTACCTATAGAGTCTACGCCGGATGGCCGCTATGTATTGCGTGGAGACGTCAGACAACAATGGCAGAGTTTAGAGCAGAAGTTAATTTGGTGCCAGGGACGTTTAGCGACGAATATGCATTTTCCTTGGTACGGCCAATTTCCACGAGCTCCGAGAGATTACGGGTACTTGAGGTCCCACAGCGATATGACGCTTGCCAAGAAGGTTGCTCTGAGATCACGTGACGTGTTCTTAGGTATGTACCTCCGAGTCGTTCGTATGTTGATTATTCGGACTCATCACGTGCGTTCTCAGGTATCTCAGCTATCTGTACATACTTCATCATGACTCATCGTTATAGGCCCCATAACGAGTCTACCTGGACCTCTATCTTAACCAATGACGCTCGATGTCCTATACCGTCTACATGGGTGGTTGAACTCTCCCGCACATTCGTCGGGGATCTCACAGATGTCGTACCACGCACTGGTATGATTATAAACGGCGCGTACGGTCTGTCCTGGGACGCGGATGTTCTCATGTTTGAACACTTTCACGTTCCGATCTGGGTATATTGGCCCCCTAATGTCTTACCCAATAAGACCTGGAACCGCTATTTGCCCTCAGCAGAAGATATCGCTGCAGCAACTCACACAAGTTTGGGCGGCTTGCAGGGCAATAATCAGTGGGGCACCCAGTCTCATGATGATCCGTGGGGCACCCAGTCCAATGATGATCCGTGGGGCACCCAGTCCAACGATGATCCGTGGGGCGCTCAGTCAAACGAGCAGACTCCAGCGTCCGCTGTTCAATCCCAGCCAGACTTATCCTGTTTCCCGCTTCCCAATAGACATAGTGGGCAGAAGCATGGCGAAGATTGGAAGGCATTCTTCGCTCGCCGGGCCATGCAGAACAAGAAGAAGGAGGAAAATGAGACACCCTCTCATCGACAAGCACGTCTGAGTCGTGAACGTTCAGCGGAGAACCACAGAATTCCTGGGAAGTCCAGCACGATTCAGGTGTTTGAATGGCAGCCCCAAGATGACTACGATGGCTTCATGTTGCGCACTCACATTACAAAGGCTGGGGTACAGGACGTCTGGGGGGATTATAACAAGTTCACCAGGATCTTCGACTCCTTCTCCAATCAGTGGGACTTGTGTCTCGCCCTTGACCCAACTAGCATACCTGATGGTGACGACCGAGAAGACAACGACGACATCATGCCTCCGCTGCCTATGACTGCCCCTCTTGATGTTCCACCTCCGGCCCCTTCCAGTTTCTTGAACGATATATACACGTACTTCGGCAGTGATGTTTCACTTTCATCGAGGCATAAGGATATTGAAGGAATTGTCCCCGTCTTACATTACTACTTTGGATATCGACCTACGGCGCCTAGTTCTGCTCCCCTGTATGCATCCATGCAGTTAAACGAATGGATCAAGAAGACCTATTGGAATCACCTTCGCAAGCTCCTTGGTGATTTGGCTGCAGAAACAGGCTCGATCGCAGAGCCACAACGCCAAAGCATCACGAGTTTCATTGGGTATCTGGTGAACTTGAAGGAGTCTGACTTGGGCACCATCCCACCCGATGTTTGGGATCTAGGACCCGACCCGTCTCTACAAATCAAACATGCTTATATCCGAGTCTCTTATGTGAAGCTATCGCAACGTCGGTATTATATAATTGAACCCCGCCAGTCCTCAAATCTTCTTGTCTGGATATTGGCCATCCCCGACCCCATTACTGCTGTAATGTGCCTGCGACGTAACTGGGGTTCAGATATGAAGCAGATTGCGCTTGCTCTGCTAAAAAGAGGTATAGCATTCAGGACCCTGCAGCAGATGGCTGTTGCACCCAACTTTCGGCGTCCCCTTACTGAACTTCGTACATACACCTTGGGGCGTCAACTGTCGTCTTTCAAAGCTACGTACGCAGATTATGTCGTATACAAACAGCTACGCCACGAGTTCATGAACCGGCCCCGAGCGAGGGCTGCGTTCCTGCATGGGGGACTCGTATGGCGGTTGGCTTTGCACAGCCTCGGTCTTCACCATCTTCCATCCGTCCTTGATGGTATTTCGACTGAAGCCGTTCTATTTGGCGACCTGTTAGTGGGGAACAGGCCGACTTACTACGACGATGGATTGGCGGATGAAGAAATTGATTTCATGTGTGGAACGTACTACATAAACCGGCGTAAGCTTTCCCTCATACAAAGTTAATCCTGACTTATATTCACGCTTTCTAGCTCAGGGTACATTAGATGTGGTCTCCTGGTGGCCCCGGCCCAATGCTTGGGATGCCTCGGGCTTGAATGTCGGTTTTTGGTCTGCTCGTTGCGAAGATTGGTTCCAACGACGTCTTGACAACATCCGAGAAGGGGTTTCCCGCATGCGACATTCATATACCAGCGACACCAATGGTCCAATGACCACCACACAATGGAAGCGCTCACTTAAATTTAACCCTGGTACCAGCAAGATGATGCACAACACTTCAGTAGCATGTTATGATTTCCTAACAAGAGCATCTGGTAAGAGTAGTCTAACTTGAACCTGGTAAACTCCCTCATTCATAGTACTGACCACGCGATTTAGTTTGGACCGAGACATAGTTGGTACCATTGCGTCACTCGTCATCGTAAATCAGATGTCTTCATCAGTGCGATCACGTAGTACCGAGATTAGAACTAGCCATGCCATCATTGCGCCCGAGTCGTACATGTACTAGCACCAAGCGGTGTGGAAACACTCGCTCCACCGTGACTTTATCCCGCATTACCCCGCAATGTATAAAATGAGTAAGGTTTGCACAATGACATCACATTCGACACAAGATTACTATCAGCCTGAGCACGCTGACTCCGAGTCCGAGTCCCAGCCAACGTCGACCGTCATGTTGCATTTACCACATGAGATCGAAAGAACAATATTTCAACTTGCAGCAGGCGTTCACCCTACCAACCATTTACTCTCATATCTACTAGTCGCTGAAAGAGTTCGACATTGGTACGTACCAGTACTACCGGAATATTGGAATCAGTGTGACCTAGACACATAGGATCAAAGAGGTGATGTATCGTACTGTCATCTTCACCAGCGAAGCACAAGCATGCCGCTTCATCAATTCTCGACCTGTGGCTTCTGCAAAAGTCAAATCGCTCTGTCTTGGCAGTACATTGCATCTTGTGACAGCGGCGGATGTCATGGAGCTGTGCAATCATATTAACAACCTTGCCCTCTGGATTGTACCTGAAGGGGATGCCCCTGGGGTGCCGGCTTGCCTCTTGAATGCCTTAAGCAGGCTTCCAAAGTTGTTGCAGCTGTCCATTCGTGTATCAACTGTCTTCTGCAGAACTGCAGTGCCGTTTCTACCATCCATGCCTCTATTCAACGCAATCACTCACCTGGAATTGCTGGAGGGTTGGGTGCTTTGGGGTTTTCCTGTCGGCATAAATTATCTGACACAACTTACACATCTTTCCCTCCGAATGGTTGCCCACCAGACAGCACCAGCATCACTCCGCATGATTCTCATGAATTGTGTTTGCCTTCAAGTATTGATTTTGCGCGTCATAGAGGGAGTGGATAATATAGAGAAATGGTTGAAAGACGAAGGTATTGATGATCCTCGCATTGTTGTAACAACCATGACCCCTCATCACTCCTGGGTCAACTTCAAGTTAGGCAATGATGATCGCCTGAGGAGTCTATGGCAGTACGGAGATTATATTCTGAAGCATCGAAACCGTACTACAGGCTGACATGTAAACATAGTATACTGACTCAGTCGAAACCTCATACTGCAAAGAGCGCATTCGAATTTACGACCACAACTCGTATTATACACATACGCGAAACAGTAAAACCATGTCTGCGGTGTCGCTTTGAAGGACTTAAGCTTACTTTTCCAAAACATACTCGCTCAGGTCACGATCAATTCCAGACTGCCTGAAGCCTCTAAATGACATCGATATTCCAGCTTGGTTGGAGCAGTTTATCTGCCAGGCGTCATTACACAAAAGACGCGCAAGATGAGATAACAAAGCAATGAACCCATGCAGTACCTGCTTGAGTCGAAAGCGTGTGCAACGTGGATTGCTCTGTCAATATCCACGGTGAACACCATGCGAGAACCTGCAGAACAATTCTGACCGTGGTTAGAGCTACAAAAACGATGAGAACTAGCATAAGTCATGTGAACGAGGCAACATACTAGATACCATTCAAGATAGCCCACAAGTTGACCGTACGGTGGGGCCGTTGCCGCAGTCAGCAGTTGCCGAGAATTGTCATAATGCCACTGGTCACAGCGAAGATGAGTCTGACCACGAGTAATGGTCACATTGTTATTGCTCTATAAAGTTTATATTAATAGTTAATAGCTCAATATTTGACGAGCACTTACCTTGAATAGCTACTAGTACGAAGTGTCGAAGTTACATGATCGAGTCGTACACCAGTAGCATTGATTACATAATGTCACGCTTTGTTTGCAGGCGTTGCCTGACAGCTGAGGCCGGGCCGCCGACTCCGTACTTTCAACTTGAACTTCAGATTTCCGGCCGACGCCCTCAGGCTTTCCTTCACGTCGATCCTCAGCTAATTAGCCGATGGTAGGGCCCGGGCTCAGCGGTATGTACTGCTGAGTCTTACCTCCCGCACCACAATATGGGCAGGCCAAATCTTTTCCTCTGCCAAGTTTACCACCCAGCGGTCTGTACTGCTGAGAGGTGCCTCCAGGGGTGACTCTACGACGAATCAGCAACTTCCATACTTTCAACTTGAACTTGACTCCCGGCCGACGCCCTCTTTCCTTCACGTCGATCCTCAGCCAATTAGCCGATGGTAGGGCCCGGGCTCAGCGGTATGTACTGCTGAGTCTTACCTCCCACACCCACCATAATATGGGCAGGCCAAATCTTTTCCTCTGCCAAGTTTACCACCCAGCGGTCTGTACTGCTGAGAGGTGCCTCCACGGGTGACTCAACGACGAATCAGCAACTTCAAGTTAGCGCTGGGCGGTGTGTACTGCACAACCAGCGACTAGTCGCCATCTCCCGCTCAAGCTGCTGGCACTATCTTTGACAGGCTATGAAGTTCGTACATTCAGTTGGTAAACTTTAGACTAATCTACATCATTGTAGTCTGACATTCTGACTCTGCTCAGCGCGCAGAGCTTCCTGCAATGTGAGCTTTCTTACCTCAGGCTCCAATTCTTGGGTCAAAAGCTTCCTGGCTTGGAGCACGAATACAGCATCGACGACGTGGACGAAAAGATCCATGACCATAATAGGAGACAGGTTGAAAAAACCTGACACACTTTCAGGTGACACGATGCACATGTCATCGATCGTCCTTACTCCCATCCATCTCAATGGGGGGAGGAATATCTCTGACCATCGTCGCGCAGGCTCCTCATTGTCAAGCTTCGCCAAAAAGACTTCTAAGGTGGGATATGAAATTGAAGGGTCAATTTCAATCTCCACGTTTGTAAGTATGCTTGATGCGACGATGAACGTAGTTGCTTGAGCTCGTCGCATGTACCTCTGAATAGTATTCAGTCTCACCTGCGTTCTTGTATTACAGTTCCTGACATGGGTCGGAGCAGTCTGAGGGGCAATGATAGGTGAACGTGATCCTGCTAAGTTACTGGTGGTGTTGAACTGAGTTTCCTCCAAGCCTCCGGTGATATCACCGTATTTCCTCGCTTCCGCATCAGCCCCATTTGAAGGTTCGGGTAAGACGTGTTCCATTCCAGCGCTCCAAACGCTGGAGCCTTTTGCATTCTATTCGGCTATCGAAACGCAACGCTCCGCAGTATTATTCAACCTTTAAAAGCTCGAGTGGCACCGTTTTTCCCCATTGCATCACACACCCATGTCTCAGTCCTCTCACAACCTTGATACGCCCGACGGCCACTACGCTGCGCTAAAACGGCGCATAGCAACTTTGGAGGACCAAAACTCTGAGCTCAGAGGAGAAAGTGGCCCTACAAGGTAAGGCGCGATATTCGACCGCGACCCTGATCTAATAGCTTGCGTCCAACAGCCGTGGTGATCCATACCTCATGACTGGGCGAGCTATTCGGCGCCTCGTCAGCTTAACTGACCGAGTTGAGGATCTTGTTGGAGAATATGACCGAAGGACCTCCCTGTACGATGATGACGACGACCCACAATATACTGAAGAGTGCGCGCCCTCGCTTTCTATTGAATTTTTGACCTGATCGTATTGCTCTATTCTAGGGAGGAACGTACTTATCAATCATTTCAGCAATTGCTGCGCTGGGTCCCAACCGTCCGTGGCCTCATCTCTTCTCAACCCGATGGACATCAACTAAGTATTGCTTATCAGAAAGTAAGCCGCATAATACGTCAAATAATTCTGTTTCTGACATTCATTCAGCTCAACCGAGGAGCTGATTCAGCAAGGGGCGATGACGCGGCATCTATGAAACTAGCGGTGGCTTCATGGCTGAACGAAAGTTGTCCACCCCCCAACCCGCCGATCCACTCACGCGACAAGACCGGACGCGGTTTCTATAACGATGCGACTGCCAGGCTTCTGTGCCCTGTGGACTTCGACTGGGCCAATACTGCGTAAGACCTTTCATTATCTTCTATCTCACTATTTTATACTAGCTGATTGATAGTGCCAAAGAGGGGATACGGAACTACGAACCGAATTTTCAAGTCACGGCTCACTCATGGCCCTCGTTTGTGTATAGAGATGGAGAGTATGACCGGGAAGACCCAACCAAAGGGCTTTTCAAAGGCTCTTTTCTCGTCAGGGTGAGTCCATTCCTTGACCTCCCGATTGTTCCGCTCATATTTTGATATATAAGACTTTTAAACACATCTTTACGTCCCCCAGTTCTGCAGCAGATGCGCGACCTGATGAAGAACTTCCCCTTGAACCATTACCTAAACGACCCAGGACCCAAGGGGAACGTTGCACCCGATCTGACGTTGCTACTTTGTTAGGAATGCGCTCAGTGCAACCGCGAGCCATTGCGTATTCAGCGGTACAGGTACATTTCACTTTTTCTCCTGAAATGCTGATGCCTGAAGCTACTTGTTCACTAGCTACGGTTTGCTCTCTCAAGCTGTGGCTCCTGGCGAAACCTCGATGATGACTTCGAACATGACCAGTTTTATATCTACATCGTCAACTACTTTGAGCATCCGCCAACGCCCACAGCCAAAGCCTCCGTTGATGCTCTTCTCCTTTGGTGGAACCGGTGAGCGCACTACAAGTAAGCTTTTCATTGTGCTCATTGGTTTACAGAAAGGTCTTTGGCCCCCGCAGCGTGTCCACTTATTCCCCTCAGGTTGCCGCCCACTATTCGGTTGCTAATACCTCTGCCAAACGCCATTAATATTTCGTAGCGGTACATCCGTTTTTGTATGTATTATTACAATGACATTATCAAGTGATGATTGTGCAAAATGTGTGGTTAAGCGTCATGCCAGCCTGTCTTTCTCTCAGATTGCGTCTGAACATTTGAAAAATCTATGATATTATAGAATGACCTACGAAAGAAACAATACGACCAATACTCACGAAATGTTTTGCAAGATAATTGACCGTCCCGTCTCTCCATCAATATAACGATATTATAGAATGACCTACGAAAGAAACAATACGACCAATACTCACGAAACGAAATGATTCTCTCAATAACGATATTAGAATAAGAAACAATACGACCAATACTCACGAAATGTTTTGCAAGATAATTGATCATCCCGTCTCTCCATCAGTATATTGTCATCCAGGCTGGGGCACACACGGCTCTTCTGGATCATTAGTGCCATCTGGAAACTTCGGGTCAACACATTCAAAAAATGTACGATATTAGATCACATGTATCGAAAAGGGACAAGTTGGGGAAAAGTATGAGAAAGTGGTCCTACGTAAACGCAGTTTCAGACTTGCGTCAAGCCGATAATAATCCGACTTGCAATCCACAATGACTACATATTGAATCGTTGTGTCTGTTTGTCACCAGTGCGCCGCGGCCTTTACCATTATAATGCTTCATATACCATCCAAATATTGCCTTAACAGATTGAATTGTTCCCTATGGCTAACGCGGTGATCACAACAATTATTTACTATTGAGATTACGCAATTGTACAATGAAATCCATTCCAGACATCATATCACATTTATGGGTGAGCAGTTGCAATGACATCGCGCAGAAGTAACATTGCCAATTTCAGTACAAATGAGAGGGTAGTCAAATAACACTTGTACTACTAGTTGTTGGCCACGGAGGTTACCCTTATAATGCTCTGTCTCACTCTACACCTTAACGTGTCATAATTTCACTAATTGTAGGTATTGGTCCTTATATAAGGTGAATATAAGATTTGACAGCAAAACTTGGATTTCAGTGATGTTGGTAAATGCCCAATACCCTATGGCGTAGGAAATATCCCGATAAGGAATCGGATATCAGGAATGTCGACTCGAACGGTAGGCTTATTTCCAAGAAAGGTCAGTCTAGACCAGACGAGTGTAAGGTGACCTGTTACATAAAAATAGAGAGCCGATTTATTCCTGAATGCCACACCTACGTTCAACTTCTCACAGTCACGGTTTGGGATCATTTGAGGGTCCAAGTTTACCGCTATGTACGACTTCAGGTTGCCTGCAGGTGTCGATTTTGGGCGTGCTATTTGCGCCTTAACCTGTTTGGAAATTCAGACAGAGCGCCGGCTCGGCGATATAAGGACAACCTCGTTGCAAACTCGCACTCGGACTTCTGAGTCCTCCAAGTTCTTTGTACCATTGACATAGCTCAAGTCTAAGTTCCACAGCTTTTCATATAACCACGTCATCATCACAAGCTTCTCTTGTTCAACAGACCATGTTGGACCTACTCTCCAGAGATCGAATAGTCAACGAGGCAGGCCTCAGAACCGCCTTGCGCCATCTGGACACGATTTCAAGTTCGGGGGCAACCGCATTACAAGCTACAGTCAAACATATGTCGTCATCACCCTATGTTTTTGCATATATTATTTCTGGTATCTCACAAACTTCCTTCAAGCGTCATCAGCTCTGATTCTCTAACAGTTTGGGATCGCCGTGAGGCAATGATCTCACAGATCATGACAGACTTTCCAAGGAAATCTCAAGAATATCCAACATCTGTGGCAAGAACGATGCTAGACAATCTGTCTATGTACTTTTTAGCTTTTCCAGACGAGCCTCTAGCGATGGATGTCGCTAGGGACATCAGCCGCCACAGAGGCTTCATCGAGGACGCTTTACATGTACTCTGCAGATTGAACACTATGAAATTTTCTGGTGCAGGGTCGTTCGAAGATGAGAACAATCTCTTTGACGAATCTGATGATGGATTCGTCAAGAAGAAAGTCCCTCATAAAATACGCGAGAGTAATCTCCCGATAGCTCATACGTCTATCGACGCATCTATCTTCCCGAGGCTTGATGTGGTTGTGCCTCTCACGAGCGAGGCTGCCGGATCATTGTCTACTCATATTCTTACGAAGCTGAAAAATGCTCTCTTGGTGTGTATATTCGCTGCTTTTTGACATTTCCCCTGACAGCTCTCCATAAGTTCTACCTCTCGCTTTTGCGGAGAACGGAATTGGCAGGCGCCATTAAAGCCTTACTTCTCCCAAACGTGGATGAGTCTGCCAAAGATGTTGCGCCTGAAGTTTCGTCAACCGAGGATGTCGAGAGCCCGACAACTCGACCCAATGCGTATCAAATGGTGCAGTTTATGAAGGCTGTGCTTTACTTTGAGAACGCGGACGGGTTCGGAGAGTGGCGAATCCTCATATCTACGCAGGCCTACAAAAAATTGCGTGAATTCCGTAGAGCAGATAAGAATATATTCAAGATCATCTTCAAGCAGATCAAGTCTGTCTTCTGATGAATTTCACTGCAATGATCTCATCGTTTCCACAGACAACTATCGAATGGCCATTTCTCAGATGATAATCACAAGCGACTCAACAGGCCGGATGCAGGCATACCCATCTACGATGCCAAGATGACAAAGGACCTACGATTAGTAGTAAGTGTAATGTCACATACGTCATTTAGAGCTTGCGACAACCGACCTTTTCTCACAGTACCAGATCGATTGTGTCCCTGACCAAGATGGAAAGGTACGTCGTTTTACATCAACATCGAGCATGATACTGAGGCTGTAGTCTTGACAGTCCGAAAGACAAGGTAAACTATCAAGCGCAATTACGTCTGTCCGCCATTAGCATTTATATGAACTCCAGTAATCAAGATATATGGCATTTATATGGATGCTCAGCTTGACAGAGTATGGGATGCCTTGAGTAGCTATCTCACACGCAAGGGCAGAGAATATCGTAGCAGGTGAGGGCATTTTTCGACTCTTGATGCAATTCAGTGAATTGTTGCTTGCGCAGGTGTATCTTTCGGAACAGGCCTGTCTTGTCTAAAGAGAGCACGATTCTGCCTGCGTCATTCCCACTATCTGAACATGAACCAGAATTCTCAGCAAGCCCACTTGATCTTAGTGATAAGGACATGGACCACGTTGAGTATTTTTAGTTGTCATTTGTGCGGCCATTGATCCATGCCATAGCTTCAATCTTTGCTTGTGTACGGATTTTTGCCATCCTTATACAAATTGGTTTCAATCTAACAATTTTCTAGTTTGGAGAAATATTTCACATTCTCGCAAGTAAGTTTATAAATACTGTTTATGGTCACGCAAATATTGACTCGGTAACCTCTCTTTTTAGGCGTTCCTGCATAGTGAGTGATCATGTAGTTAGCTCGCCACTTATTCTCATCTTTGCAAAAGGTCTCATCGCAGACCAAGATGTACAGCACGTCTTTATGCTCACGTAGGTTCTGCCCCAATGAACTGAATTTACTGATCGATATTGGATCAGACCTCAAGAACAAAAGATTGTCGAATGTACCACGTCATGTTACATCTTGGGTCGCAGAGGCACGGGGTAAGTGTCCTGCCCCTGATACGAGTAGCTTGTTAATCACGCTCAACTAGAAAAACCACGACGATGCTATTTAAGATTCTCGGCATTCAGCGAGCTTGGGAAATGAGTGCTGTTGACATGCCGAAGCCACGCCAAATTTTCGTCACCAAATACAGAGTGCTCGCTACAAGAGCGAAAGAGTGTTTCACGAAGTTTCTCGAATCTCTGGCGTTAGCAGACTATACCCTGGAGGAACTTGCTAAAATGAAGGCACAAAGTATTCAGGAAGGCCTTGTTGATCTCGACGACCTGTCCAAATCACAGATGAATATACCTATGAAATACAGCGAACTTGAGGATGAGCACTTTCCCCTCTTTGTGACTTTCGATCGAGTACGTCCCAAGCCTTCGCCCGGACAGTTCCCAAGCTAATCGTTTATGTAGCTAGCACAGATGATCGCGGCAGATATCTCAGATAACGATGTCCCCGAAACGAGAGAGAGTGCAGGACCTTTCTTCAATATTGACAATGCTGAAGCGCATGACTGCTTCGTCACCTATGATGTATTCGCAAATCAATACTGGCCTAATTTTCCGTGGAATCTCACCAAGAATCTCAGTAGTGTCATTTTCTCTTGTGATGACAATCAAGTATTGACACTACCCCATCAGACCCGTGGTTGGTTTTCAGCGAATTCGTGGGTGAGTACTAATTCGTATCATCTTAACACTGACAGTTCCTGGATATACCTACAGGGATCGTTAAAGGCTCCGAACACGGACTGACCTGTCCTGAAGGAGTTCTTGATCGCCCAAACTACATTCGTCTTTCACATCGTTCTTACCCAAATTTTGCGAACCAGAGGGGAATTCTGTATGACATCTTCGAGTGTTATACGAAAATCAAGAAGCAGCGACGTCATCATGATGCTGCAGACCGGTACGACCTACCACACCTTCTCACCCACGTAATGTCACGTTATGTGCCCAAACAGTACGCATGCAATACTCAAAGTCTTGCAGAGCCAGAGGTTTCCTGGCCAACAAATTGATTATCTGTACGTGTTATTTCCACCAATGCATCCTGCTTCCGACCACCTACACTAGGTATGTCGACGACGTACAAGACATCCTCCTGATTGATGCACTCTGTAAGTAGTTACTCCATTCTTCATTGACAGAAATCACTTTAGAACTTTCTGTTGTAGTTTTGAGGCGATTATGCAGGAATCCAGACGGTTTGTTCTGGGCTGGGGACACCGCACAGACAATCTCTGCAGGGAGTTCCTTCAGGTTTGATGATCTGAAAGCGTTTCTCTATCGTGTTGAGGTCAGCAGACAGCGACTTAGCTCGGGCCTGAATTGATACCTTGAAGCAGCAGCAGGATATATCGGTCAATTCCGCCGGAGCATGTCTTCGTCAGCCTGCGATATTTCAATTGGCGATTAACTACACATCGCACGGTGGAATCGTCAACTGCGCAAGTTCTGTGATCGAACTAATCACAAAATTTTGGCCCAACACAATCGATAATCTTCGGCCAGAAAAGGGGGTGGTTGACGGGCTGAAGCCTGTGTTTTTTACCGGTTGGGATAAAAACATCGTTCGCCATGAACAGTTCTGGTTTTGGACGAGGTAAGTGGTCCTGCATGATAACCCTGCTTTCCTCCTGAGGATTCTTCCAGGCGTGGTCGCATTGAGTTTGGGGCAGAGCAATGTAAAGTAATTGATTGGAGGTTTCATTCATACACTGATAAGGTATCTAGGCATTCTTGTGCGTGACGATGCAGCACGTCAGAAGTTACGCGACGAAGTTGGTGAAGTTGGACTGATTATGTGAGTTGTGTTAAGACTACCTTTACTCTGTGTTTTTATGTTCACATATGTACGCAGGACACTTTATGAGAGCAAAGGCCTGGAATTCAATGATGTAAGAAAGCCAAGTTTGCTACCTGATGGATGTCTGACTTCGGTCAGGTGCTGCTGTACAACTTTTTCGAGGATTCTGCTGTAGATCTGTCACGATGGCGCGTAGTTCTCGATGGGGTAGATGGTCAAAGATATGTACCAAACTTCGATCGAGACGAGGTGCAATACGCTGGGGTTTGTAGCGAGGTAGGCACCGATCCTTGAAACAAACTCCAGCTTACTTTTATTAGCTCAAACTTCTTTATGTGGGAATCACTCGAGCAAGGAAGAACTTGTGGATCGTCGACAAATCTAATAAATCAGACCCGATGCGTGTACATTTAGAGCATCATGTTGGTGTAACTCGATCTGATTACTTTTCAGCTGTTCTGGACGTCTCGCAATCAGGTCCAGAATTGTACCCCCGGCACAGATGTCCCTCATCTAGCCGTCTCCTCGACTCCAGAAGAATGGGCATCCTTCGGGCGCTCACTATTCTCGCACAAGCGCTACTCGCAGGCTATCCATTGCTTCGAACGTGCCAACCTTCGTCGTGAAGTGAAGGTCTGTGAAGCATATCAACTGCGAGATGTTGCACGTTCTAGTGTCGGAGTGGCCTTACTCTGCGACCAAAAAAGAGCTTTCAACGTGGCTGCCGATGCCTTTACTGATTGTGGGGCGACCGCGACAGGAAATCAAAAGCTCCAGTACTATCGTAACTCAGCGGATTGCTACGTTCGAGCAGGAGACGATCTTAAAGCCGCTGAGGCCTATTTCAATGCTCAAGAGTTTGAGCAAGCGGCGAGGAGATATCGCAAGGTTGGACGGTTTGACAGGAACCTCCATGTCCTCAATGACCATGGAATGGATATACCCGAAGAACCCACAGCGAAGTTATGCGTTGTGCGCGAACAGTCTTACTGCAGCAGGAACAACACTCAGTAAGTTTAAGACTCTCCACAATGTTTCTATTTAATAGCAATTGCGCAGGCCCCCCTTGCCCCTCTTCTCGACATTTGATGAGGAAGTTGATGAGGAACTCGAATCTCTGGAGGACTATGATCTCGATGACGCTCGCGCCTCACTGCTTGAATCTCATTCGAGGTACTATGAGGCCGCAGAGCTCCACTTGTCAGAGAATAGGCCCTTGGAAGCTGTCCGGGCATTCATGAAGGACGAAAGCAACATCGATTCTACCATCCGTGCGGCCGATACTATATTGGAATACTTCTGGCGCCAATGCTCCTTTAGAATCACTGTGGAATCCATTGCTGACGAGCCAATGCAGCATTTCATCGCTCTTGCTGATCAACTAGAGACGAACAAACTAACGCCGGCGACACGTGATCAAGTACGTATTAGCAGTACCGAAGTGACCAACTGAACTGATCGACATCCAGATATCGATGTTTCAGAGCATCTTGCGCGGAAATCGCGAGCCGTTGAGAAATCTTGCGCTTAACTTCTATATACAGAACAACGAGCCAGCAGCTCTCCTTTGCCTGGACCATATATTCTCTCGAACCACAGACATTCGAACTTTCGCGGTCGATGAAATGCAATGGTTCCTTCAACAATTTCACGCCTATGCACGACTGCTCTATCTGATTTTAACCTTCCCTGACCCCATGGAGCATAGGGGTATTCAAAGACTATTCTCCATCGTGCGGTTGTCCGGTGACCAGTTTCTCATACCAGATGGAACGTTCCTCCACAACAACTTAATGGAAATCCGCCAGGGCATCATTTTTGTATCGAAACATCCGTCCGGGTACACAGCTTCTCGTAGAATCGTCACCAAGCTGCTACAACAATCCATTCGAACGATCTTGAAAGACAAAATATCGGAGATCGATGTTATGTGCTGCAAATCTCCCGTTTTCTCGCAATGCCTGCAATTCTTGATATCCGGAGTATGTCGAATAGATAACTGTCCCCAAGAGCATGTTGCAGTATCGAAATTGGATCGCCAGTATTACAACAACCGTGTTGCCATCCACATATGGCAAATCCTGATCTTGCAATTCATGTATTCCGCTCACCCATACATTGAGCGACGCGATAGGTACGCCTGGAGGTAGCTTATAATCGAGTACTCATACTGATCACTTTATCAGCATGAGGGACTGGCTCAAGCATCTTTACGAGGCTATCAATCCACCCTTCTTCATTCAAGGTTCTCCCGCGGACCTCGACATGAACCTGATGCCTCTTCGTCTAGATGGCATGAAAGTGGTGAAGCTCTGGATCCGCGAATCCTTCTACTCGCTCGACGCATTCCATACCCAGGCTGAATTTTTGACGGCGTTGATGGGAATAACCAGTCTTAGTTTTGCTTTTGACAGGAACGACGCACCTGTCTACATCTCTCGAGCAAATTGTACGATCTCCGGACCGTTAGAACTGTTTCGCAAGGGGGACAATCGCTATATGGTCCATGACCTACTTAGTTCTTACCAAGGAGCTACCCGCAGCAGCATCTCGTCGGGGATTCTGTATATTATGTAGGCACGTTCTTCTTGTCTCTACATGCAATGAACTAAGTGCAATTCAGACATGTCCTCGATAATCGTTTATATGTCAACCTCTCGGTGTTGTGCGACTGTATCGAGGACATCTGCAGCACTTTTGTAATCAACTATCAAATGGACCCACACTTCAATAAGTTTCCTCTTCATAACGTCGTCCTTCCATGTAGCTGGCTACTGTTCCCCCACAAATTCACCACGGAGAAAGAAACTAAGCTATTTTTGATGGGTAAGCTTCTGGATGAGATAGCGAGGCTGGTCGAAGCATTGCGCGTAGAAGCAGGCATGGGTGAGTCTCTCGACTTCTCGGAGATCCGAGACTACAATTAGGCAGATTTCCTCTGGCTGAACCATACGAGATTTACGCCTATTCTCCGTAATGTTTTCATTTCCCGGATGTGAGTTCAATTTAGTATCCGTCGGCGATGTGCATATTGATCACGTGTATTACAGCTGCAGAGTTCTCTGCCTCAGTACGCTTATTGTCTCTTTTCAATACCCATCCGCTGCTGAATTGTGTTCATTAGTTGCTCATAACATCAGGAATCGCTTCTTGAGAAACAAAGTAGACAATATCATTCTTTCTCTGCACGACAACAACACTCCTTCAAACTGGCGTCTAGCTAACTATCGGAAGCTCGTGGATGACGTGGTCAGATACATGACACCCTTGCCAGGACAGGCGCCACCCTCAGACGTTTACTTGCGAGCTCTCCTGGCTTTCGACGACAATAAAGGAGTGGGCAACCTGGTGCATCTTGTCCACAAAACGATGAACCAATATACTCGAGTCAATACTAGTATAGGCCGACGGCTCGTATATGAGAAGACCATCGAGATCCCCCATCTCCTCTCATCGTACGCAGTGATCGCACAGTCTACCCCGAGAGTGGAGGCCCTTGCCTCTGTACCTCGCTTAGGACATTCCAAGGACCAACCAGAGGTTATGCAGCACAATGAGAAAGAGATAACAGAACCGAAACCACAAGAATTCGAAGGAGAGGGAGAAAGGGAGGGAGATCTCATGGCGAATGCTGATACAGAGACCCGTAATGCGTCGGAGACTTTGGATGAGGCGGCAGTGTTGTTTGCACCTGATCTTGACGAGTCACTAAGCACCGACGGACCATCAGCGATAGAAGAAGATGCGGCTCGCAACATTCAGAACGCATACCGCCGTTACGTCAGACGCTGCTCGAGTCGTGCAGTCAATACCGAAATCGATGCGATATTCATGACATGCCTGAAGGAGACGCAGTCCCCTGAATGGCGTTCGGGTTATTACAGCTTGCTCTTCCTTGGACCATTGCCTCACCTTCTGGTGTGCTTGGAGCGAGGCATTACTCTGACTCGCGCTGCCAAAACGAAGACCAAAGGCCTTCTCAACAAGGAGTCTCATGAAAAGCTCGAAGAGTTGGGCAAGCAGAGAAGCGGAATAGCGTCAGTCCTCACTTACTCAGCAACATACAATAACTAACACCGTCCTATTTACAGAACGCTCCTCAGGAAGGGATTGAAACTGCGCAAGCAGCTGGAGCCTTCCTCATCCGCTCATCGTGCCCGTGACATTGATGCACTCAGATCTGGAGTTCTAGAGGTTGAGGAATTCATGCAGGGAGTTCCGAGCAGCATGAAAGATATGCAATCTGACTTTCAAATGGCCTATAAGGGCATTGTCGCGAAAAAGGTTTCTCCGGGAAAGAAGAAAGTGAGGCCTGTTCTCAATGTCGAGGATATAAGCCACTATTGATTTTGTTTAGGTTGTGGAGAGTCGAGACTGCCATTTCGTTGGTGTATCATATATCATGTAGTACAGTACGTATTTCCGTAAATCAATGCCTGTACACGCGAGAACAAACGTTAACGAAAGTGGACAATAAACAAGTTTTCATCATGATCCTTAGGTGTTCATACTTACCACTACCAATAACCCAGTCTGCGACCATGTAGCACTGGAACTTCAAGTTACCACACTGCAGCCTAGTCCAACAGCGACCCCTTTGAAGAGCTGTTAAGTTTTTTGGGGCAGGATATGCGATACCCATCAAGAACTGTTGAGACAGCAATGGTTTCGGTACATCACACTTGGGCACTGTGGTCAGACGTCCTCATTTTCACGGCTATCGACCAGAAGTACGCTGTCCTTCCCTCATAAAATTAGTATTATCCTGTCTGGTGCGTTGTACGAGGCTCGTGACGAGGAAACGAGATTGATCGTATATTGAAAGACATAAGGATAAGGAAAGAGACATAGGTGCAGAATCACTAGAAGCAAAGGTGAAGTGGTTGTCCAAATGCTGCAACGTTAATTGTATCAATGACTATTGGCATGTGGTGGAGATGCACAGCAGAGAAATAGCACGATCTGACTCCACCATGGGATGGGTGGTGACTGTGAGGTTGCTGCACCTATTGTGGTAGTGTTAGTGCCTGGAACAGGAGGTGTCGCTAATGTTAAAATATGGGCAGGCTGAGTGCCCGATGACGACGCCTGAGCTTGGGTGTGCGAATTGGTTCGTTGCTCATATGCTCGTTTTGCTTTCTTAAAATTTGGCCTCCAAGCAACAACCAAACTCTGAACGGAGATCACTAAACCACAGCGATTGTAAATGCACCAAGGAGAGCCATACCTGCTTGTCCCGCACTGCAGCCACGTCGACAACACGAGGACGACTTGGACGTTGCAAAAGTTCTGTTTGTTCATTGGTGTGGGGTTGAGAGCGGAAGAGTGAAGACAGCCGGCTGATGAGCCTCGCATCTGAACGTGAACTTGAAGCCACTGTGGGATGATGTTCGGCTTCTTCGTTGGTGTGGGGTTGAGAGCGGAAGAGTGAGGACAACCGGCTGATGAACCTCGCATCTGAACGTGAACTTGAAGCCACTGTGGGATAATGTTCAGCTTCTTCGTTGGTGTGGGGTTGAGAGCGGAAGAATGAGGACAGCCGGCCGATGAGCCTCCCATCTGGATGTGAACTCGTAGGCAATGTTGGATGATGTTCGCCTTCTGCGTCGGTATTGAGTCGAGATCGGGGGAAAAGTGAGGAAAGGCGAGCCAGGAGCACATGCGGATCTAACCGGGAAGACGTGGAGGGTTGCCGAAGTTCATTTGGTGCATCACTTTCTGGTGGAAAGCGGTGAATGAGTGAGGACAGGCGAGCGAGGAGTATGCGCAGATGGACCGCCAAAGGCCGTGAAGGTTGCGGAAGTTCAGTCGTTCCATCATTGTCGGGTCGAAAGCGGCGGAGGAGCGAGAGAAGGCGAGCGAGGAATGCATTTGCAGAGGAATGTGGGCGTAAACCATCCATTGGGGAGGACTGAGGGGCTTCCATGCCGTGAAAAAACATTGGCGGGAGTTCATCTATATCGTCAGATTGGCCAGGACATCGCGTAGCATCAAACTAGAATATTGCTGTTATAATGAATGAGAAAGATTGTAAACTCGGCACGTACCTCCAAAAATGACCTGTCACTGAGCGAAGAGCGGGGTGTATGTTGTATTCCTGACTCATCATCTTGAGGTGCCGTCTGTTCCTGTTCCCGTCTCTCCTCTGGTGCCTAACAACAGACATTGTCAGAGAGAGCGGGTGATATGGATATGTCGACACTTACCGTGACAATATTGGAACCAATGGAAAGTAGGTCCTCAAGGCCGGCTTCTTTGAGGATGGCGTGAACGTCCCAAGTGTACACGGTTGTGTCCTCGGAAGTAACTAGCACCTTTGCATCAGAGGAAAGAGCTACGGACCACAAAACGTTTTCATGCTGGAGGGGTGGTCCAACTGGGAGGTTGGTGTCAAGATTCCATAGACGCGCTGTTTTGTCATAAGATGCACTTGCAAGGAGGCGATTGTTCTGAGACAAGGAGAGGGCGGTGACATGCTTTGTGTGACCTTCAAGGATAGCGATTTGCTCCCAAGTGGCGGTGTCGTATATCCTAATCAGATCATATGAATCGGAGATAAGTTTGCCATTTCCATCCAAGGACGTCCATGCCAAGCTGCGAACTGTCTTTGAGTGTTTGAGTGTTTTGAGACGCTTTCCTGTTTTCGTATCCCAGATTTTTACAGCGTTCTCCTCATATCCCCCCGTGGCGAGTTTTGATGAGTCAGGCGAGTACATTCACCCGGGCGTGACTGGTTTCGATTTTCAGAACAGTTTTGCCCCTCTTGACCTCCCAGATTCTTGCCGTCCCATCCCAGGATCCACTTGCCATTCGTTTATCATCTGCACTCCAGCACAATGATTGCACAGTATGGGCGTGCCCTGTCCATCTGGCAATGACCTTCCTCGTCTCGACATCCCACAACCTCACTTTTCCGTCATAGTCTCCGCTTACAATCGTTTTGCCGTTTGGAGACAATGACATGGATCGAAATACTACGTTATCCTCGTCTCGCCAGTCCTCGCCTATTTGCGCGCCACTCTCCAGGTCCCATAGTCGGAGTGAGCCGTCCGACGAACATGTGATGATGTGTCGTCCGTCAGGCAAGTGCACAGCACTGTTGACCTGTCTTGCATGACCTTGCATCGTGTGGCGTGGTGTGACCACTGCCGTCTTACTGGTGGATGACGACATGGTCGGCGCTTGGGTGATCAAATAAGGTAGATCGTGTACGCGAGAGAAGTCTGCAGGGATCTTGGAATCAGATCAGGTTATCTGACAATGGCAATGATTGTTGGTGAATCCAGGGGCTTATCTCCTTCCAATTTAATGCTCATCAGAACCACACAGGCCATTACTCACGAGATAGTCTACTTACAAAATTTAATATCCAATCCTCCCCCACAAAACAGCTTTGGACGACGAGTTCAGGTCCTGCTAAATTCGATAAGATGCAACAAATCTTCGTGGGTATCTGAAGTCTCTGGTAAGCGAGTCGTCAGCTTCAACCGGCAGAAGAACTTGGGGTATCACTCACGGGAAGCACCTTTCAGACGACCCCAGCGCGCAATGACCAGAAATCAGTGGGTGTCGGTTGGGAGTTGAGGAAATTGGGCAGTTGTTCGTTCCCACAGTTTCATGGCTGCGTGGACGAAGCGCTCAGGTGTCACGGCAACAAGCGGACCCCTAACGAGGGCATTGATCTCGCAGCAGGTCTACCGTTCTGGTGGTTCAGGCACTTTCTGGGTAGTCAATGACGCAGTCACAAAACTCATCGTCAAGGCCCTTTACGAGAACATGTTCAAGGATTCGAAGAATGGTAGTGCCATGGACTGCACGAAGGTAGCCTGGGCTCACGCTGTGAAGACAAAAGTGCCGCTCGAGCAGAGGACGGGTTTCATCCATATAGATGTGTAGTTCTGCGCCGTATTCCTGTCGTCTGGTACATACTCACAAGTTGTTGATCTGTGATTTCTCATTCTGTTGTTTCTAGAAATGACCCTGACTCGGATACGGTGTGCTCCAGTTATCTCGTTCTTGGCATGTTTCTCGTGTTATTTCAAATTACAATCGTTTGCAGCTTCGTCTTCTGCTTCAGTACATAGTACGAGCACAGTCAAGCCCATTCGCGCGCAAGTCATGTCATTGTGAAGGAACTGGATCCAACCGTCCTTGGTATAAAATATGCTTTCTCCATTTCTCGATGCTACTGACGATTGTTCCCAAGACTCTTTAGACCAGTAACTCATCGGTCTTAGATGGCCTATATACATGTCCTTTGTATCCCATGGAGATTGTCTTTCAGAAAATTCAGATCAGTCACAACTCCTCCGAAAAATTCAAGCCTTCGAACATCATTGAAAGTAGCTACGGATCCTCTGATACTTGTGTATGTATGTGAGTCTTGGGAACTACAGGCTAACTACAGGTTTAAACCAGGCCGCTTTCAATAAAAGGTTTCGGCTAGACGCAATGATGGATTGACCATTAGTATTCTCCAATGAAGCTGTGTCCTGTGCGGCACTGAATAAGACAGCCATATACTTCGGGGGTGTTACGTTGCAACTCAGCATCAGGGTTGAGGCCTGCAAGTCAAAACATCAAGCTACCTCTTTTGAACACGAACCAACACTTACGGTTGTGTTGTTGTTGTCAAGGTAAGCCTCTGATCAGGTGCATTGCGGCCCAAGATGGGGTATGCACCCGGCCAACACTGTTGTTTGATTGACTCGGACTCTTGGTCACGGTGACCGCATTCGTGAGAGTCATGCGTTATATAAATTGTATTCATACTACGTGTTTGACGTTCAACTGTATATATACCACTGACTGGAATTCTGAGAATAGCAGGTAACAAGTTAACACTCATTAATATTATTGGTCCCACGCAGGCAATGCTTTTAGGTTTACATGAAACCTTGTCTTGAGTCCTGACTCTACCGTACCCCAATGATGCATCAAGCTTTACTTGTTCCCGAAGTCATCCTGGAGATATTCGCCTATGTGAACACAATACCATCTACTCAAACATCGACCCAGAAATTGTTTGCAGGGCTTGCAAGGACATGCAAAATCTTCTATGAGCCTGCGATGGATTTGTTGTGGGTTGAAATCCATGAGTTAGAACCACTGCTAGGTTGTGTAGCGAGGCTACATCCACTGATATATCATCATAGTCGTACAAGGGTCAGTGCACGACTTTATTACGCTTTGTTTGTTTGTTTTCGGCTCACCGAGCGTCTACATAATATTAATAGTGGAACGAGCCCTGGGCAAAAGATGTCGAGCCATTATCTGCCCATGAGGTCCATCAATTTCTGCGTCACTCCTCCCGTATACGCACATTGGACATAAAATCCGGACATCCGCACCTTCTCTCTGTCATCCCTGCCGAGGCATGCATATTTCCGAAGCTGAAGTCATTAAGTCTTTCCACCACATATTTGAACCACTTTCTGCCTCACATGCTGCACCGATGTCATCTATTGAGCGTCGACGAGGGTCTGCAATCTTTTGTGACACGTTGCATTGCTCTGGAGCATCTACGCATCTACACTCCTGAAATATGCGATGGCGACAGCACAGCAGATGAGCTGTCCCCGCTATCTGATAGGATTCATTGGTGCACGCAGCTTGTAACTCTGGCTTGTCCAATGCTCGACTGGGCAACATGGAAGCACCTCTCCTCCCTCCCTACTCTTCTCAAATTGAGAATTGAGCAAGGATGTAATGACCCTTCTTCGCTGTCAAAACGAGATATCGTGAATTTATCATTCCTTAACATCACAACCCTTTTTTTTCAAGAGCTCTACGATCCTAAAGATATCATCACAGTCATGCAACACTCGCAATTTCCCTCGCTGAAAGAGTTCGCGTTTGAAGCCAACTATTTCTTTTCAGAACAGGCCGAGCAACTCTTTCATGCTCTGTCCCACTGTCGGACTCTAGAAGAAATCTCCATTTGTTCTTATGATGACGAATTCATGGGAAACGACGGATCTTTGACACCAATTCCGCATTTCCTTTGCTTCACACAGCTCCGAACCCTGAAGCTCATGTTCAATAATTTTCACATCTACCTGGACAATGACATGCTCTTGCAAGCTATGTCTAGTTGGCCGCACATCCGCACCCTGGAAATCGATGACTCTGCTTTTTCTTCCGAAGTCACCCTCCGTGGATTATTCACAGCGCTCGGTCTATGTCCACAATTGCATACACTACAAGTTCCAATCAAGATTGCAACTATCGACATCGATCCTGATGCTGAGCCAATACAACATACCTCCCTACGATCATTGGATTTGGAGTCATCCGAGTTTCAAATAGCAGATGCTGAAATTATCGCTCGCATCATTTCCGCCTGGCTCCCTTGTATCGACCAAGTTCAAAACCTATATGGTTTAAGTTGGGTTGAAGTCAACAGGTATCTTAGATCTTTCAGAGCGGCTACTGCGCCGCATGTCGTGGGAGCCTCCTAGAATATTTGGGTTTGGAATACATTCACATCCGGGAATGTTGTTACATACCTTCGAATTCTTTCTTTCATTTGTTATCGTTGTCGTTCGACGCTGTTGACTGTAGTTATAAACTGCTGTACTAGTACTTCTGTATTATCGCCAACAACAACTCACTGGTTCAGTCCTCTTGATATCCGCATCTGTAACAGCCATCTGATCACACAACACAATACGTGCTTAATAAAATCCAACAACTACATAGGATATATCCATGCCATATGATGAGATACCATAGCCATATCTAGCGCGCTATAAAGATAGTCTAAAAATCATATAGAAGATGTACCAAGTAATAATGAACAGGGGAAAGCATGTCAAGAAGAACGAATGTTCAAGACAAATGTCGTCAGTCGTAGATGGGAATGATTTCAAGAACTGGAGACAACACTAGAGTACGGCAGTAGGAATTTAGCAGTAATGACAGATGCAGGGCAAGGGGATCGTACAAAGTTGAATGCTGGACTATTCACATATCACCTTTAGCACCGTCAGCAAGGATCATCCTCTTAGTATAAGATCTCCAATATGCCGTTCTTTGCTAGAACCTATGACACCTTCGTCGGACTGCTCGAACGAACGCAGTTTAGTGTCCATCTCGACAGAGCATGAGAATTTCTCGATGTGGCGTCGCAGAATCACATACTATAGGAGTTGTTGACCTATTAACTCGGGACGTGTTACAATACAAAAAGCATGGTTGCTTGAGAAATGGCGGTTCTGCGTAGTACGTACAAATTGTATCGTAGGGTAGGTTCCAACGTTCCAGGCTTGTAGGAATGGATTATAAGGGTGGGTTTACCCAGGTCGTTGAGCTTTGTGACATTCAGGGAGTTGAAGGGTTCGAGGGAACGTGGCTTGGCAATCTAGTGTCCATGGATTGAGGAACGAGTTATAAGCACTGATTGAGTGGACAGTCAAGTTCTGCGCGCAATGTTAGACAGCTTTCAGGAACACGACGAAAGCGACCGACCGTGATCAAGGCCCCTTGACACGAGTGTTAAATGGCAGGATGGTGGTGTCAACCACAAGCGACAGGCTGGTCTATGCCGTAGTAAGTACTTGTTAGCAGGCTTCGTAGCCGCAATAGGGATGCAAGTCGTTATCTTTGAAACACTTGTGACTCACTCTACGGCTTCTATCATATGCCTGCCAGAGTTATGAGAATGAGTAAAACTGTCACCAGGTTTATCACTTACTGAGATAGCATCGATGACCGCGGCTCCGCTCTAGTTTTGCGTTTCGAAACTTATCACGCCACACGACCAGTTGCACAAGGCTGGTCTGGCAATCATCAGGTGACAGAGAAGAACTGGTTCAAAGTCTGCTGATAAGCGAATGAGATCTGTTTGAAGGAGGAGCCCATGCGCGTCGTGTGCCATTTTTGCATGACATGGCAGGAGTAGTCTTGGCCAGACAGAGGCTCAATTGACAGGCTAGTACGGTTTGACGTACATAGTTCCATTTCGAGAATTCGGTCGTCACGCGATCGTGACAGACGCGTTTACGCGCCGTTGAACCGCGGGATTCCACCTCTTGAACGATGGACGTGCATATGGATGATTCAAACTTCCGAAAGCCATCCACGCTGGGCCTGTCAACGCCGGACACATGCAAAGTTTCTAGTTGCACTGGAATCCTGGGTCACTTTAGCGTTACGTACGCATGTTGAAAGCGCACATGCCAACCCTCAAGGCCTCACCGGTCACCACTAGCGCTCAGTATTTAGCTGTGACTTTTATAAACAGCTGCAGTTCAACTGATCGCATCTTTAACCCGCGCATATTGATTCATGGCCTTTTCTCGCTACCTTATCATCCTGGCACTTGTCACAGGATGCATCCTTCCTTCTGGTGTCCAAGCTCTCTGGCCCATCCCAACTACCCTCGAGACCGGCATGACTACCCTCAAAATTTCCCCCACATTCTGCTTTGATGTTAAAATTGAGAGCGCGCCGTCAGATTTACGCGACGCGGTTGCGCAATCACAGTACTATCTCGAAAACGACAAACTTGGACGTCTCGTCGTAGGACGCGGCTCAAATGACACTAGCGCACTTGCTACCGCGAGGACGCTTTCAAAGTTGACGCTGTCGCTCGCGAGTGGGGTTGCTGCAGAGCCAATCTCTTCAGAAGCTGTCAAGCCCCTGGGAACCCGTAGTGAGGAGTATGCACTGATCATTCCAGCAGACGGCTCGGCTGCTACTTTGACGGCGAACTCGACGTTAGGTCTGTACAGAGGACTCACCACTTTCAATCAGCTTTTCTACTATTATGAAGGAGTAACCTATACTTTACTCGCCCCGATTTCTATCAAGGATACTCCTGCATATGTGAGCAGCTATCCCTTACACTTTGACGTCTGGTGCTGAACCCATATACGTAGCCTTTCCGGGGATTAGGACTGGATACCTCGAGAAATTACTACCCGGTCAGCGACATTCTGCGAACGTTGGACGCGATGAGCTGGGTGAAGGCGAGTGCTTTCCTGATGTCTTGTCTTGTCATCCCTCACGAGCTATACAGATCAACACTTTCCACTGGCATATCACGGATAGTCAGAGTTTTCCACTCGAAGTCGCGCAGTACCCCGAGCTTTCCATCAATGGTGCATACTCTCCTCAAGAAGTTTACACAGCGAGCGATGTCCAATACATCGTGCAGTATGCTGCTGCAGTACGTGTTTCCCTTCATCGTGATCTTTTGTTTGCCGATGGTATTCTCGCAGAGAGGCATCGATGTTATGATGGTCAGTGTTCATTAGTTAAATTTGTAAATAACTCTGAGCATTCCAACAGGAAATCGATACACCCGGCCACACCGCTATCATTGCAGCCACTTACCCCGAATATGTTGCATGCTCTGATGCTAGCCCGTGGGCAGACTTTGCCAACGAGCCCCCTGCCGGCCAGCTTCGTTTTGCACTCCCAGAGGTCATGAACTTCACTGCTTCCTTACTTACAAACGTCGCAAAGGCCCTCCCTTCGCACTATTTCAGCACCGGTGGCGATGAACTTAACACTAACTGTTACGCCAATGACTACCTAACGGAGCAGCAGCTCAACAGGACCGGCATGACGCTAAACGGTGCTCTTGACACGTTCACACAGACCACTCACGGTGCATTGATTGCCCAGGGAAAGACGCCCGTCGTGTGGGAGGGTATGCGCCGTGTTTCTTCCTTTGAATGACAGTATTAAATGGAGACCGCGGTCATTCAGAAATGGTCCTCGATTGGAATATCACACTCTCAAACGAGACTATTGTGATGTAAGTATAATGATATCATGATCTGACTTTGCTGATTCAACTGTATTGAAAGAATTTGGATTTCTTCTGCAGATGCTGCTGCAGTGGCAGGAAGGGGTTTCAGGATCATCCACGCACCATCAAATTACTTCTACCTGGTCAGTTGACGAGTTTTTCTACAGGACACAACATCCTTATTATCCCAGGATTGTGGTGCTGGTGAATGGCTGGGAGACGACCCAACTGGGTCAGTCCTCGTCTTGTTGAATGTACTCGATCTGAACTGACATCCCTTGGGAGAACAGAAATAGCTGGTGCGACCCCTTCAAGACCTGGTCCAAGGCGAGTATGAATGTCGAAGATAGCCACGCATCTCACAATGTTTCGTTAGGCATATACCTTTGATCCGTTGGCAAACTTGACCGAGGCGCAGTACGAACTTGTTCTCGGAGGTAAACACAATCTAGTCTCAAAGTTAAACCAACCTTTCTGAGAAATCTGCAGGCGAGCAAATTTTATGGAGTGAACAGTCTGGTCCTCAAAATGTCGATTCGATCGTGTGGCCACGCGCTGCATCATCAGCAGAAATTTTCTGGAGTGGGAAGCAGCCCACTGGCGCTGCACTCAACGTCACGGAGGCACTTCCCCGTTTGCATGTAAGTAGTGTTTCTTGATGTGGAAGTACTTCGATGACAGATGAACGATACAGGACGTCAGGTACAGGATGGTACAGCGTGGCATCAATGCCATCCCACTCCAGCCGCAGTGGTGTGCACTTCGACCGGACGCATGCGATATATACGCTTAATTTAGAACTTGATCCAAACTCTTGGTCTTTTCACGATTGGTCTTAGCGTTAATCAGTCTGCGCCGTTGCTTACAAGATTCGTACAGCTCTCATTCACCCAAAACTTGACTTATATCGAGAAATTCATTCATCTGCTCTGCGAGAAGTCACGCGGCGAAATAGAGAATTCGAGTGATAGATGCACTGAACAAAGATTCATGAAGGTATCCAAATTTTCACCAATAAATTGTATCCGTACTACGTGTATATAGCGCCACTAGAATTCTCAAAATAGCAGGTAACAACACCCAACGCAGGCAATGTTCTTAGATTTACATAAAACCTTGTTTTGAGTCCTGACTCTACCGTACCCCAGTGATGCATCAAGCTTTACTTATTCCCGAAGTCCTCCTGGAGATATTCGCTTATGTGAATATAATACCATCTACTGAAACAACATCGACCCAGAAATTGTTTGCAGCGCTTGCAAGGACATGCAAAATCTTCCACGAGCCTGCGATGGATTTGCTGTGGACTGAAATCCATGGATTAGAACCACTGCTAGGCTGTGTAACAAGGTTACATCCACTGATATATCGTAGGGGTACAATGGTCAGTGCACGACTTCATTACGCTTTGTTTGTTTCTTTTCGGCTCACCAAGCGTCTACATAATAGTGGGACAACTCAGACGAGCCCTGGGCGAAAGGTGTTGAGCCATTATCTGCCCATGAGGCCCATCAATTTTTGCGTCACTCCTCCCGTATACGCACATTGGACATACAATCTGATCATCCACACCTTCTATCTGTCATCCCCGCTGAGGCATGCGTATTTCCGAGGCTAAAGTCATTAAGTCTTTCCACCACATATTTGAACCTCTTTCTGCCTCACATGCTGCACCGATGTCATCTATTGAGCATCGACAAGGGTCTGCAATCTTTTGTGACACGTTGCATTGCTCTGGAGCATTTATGCATCTACACTCCCATAAGCGATGATGATGGCAGTACAGCAGATGAACTGTACCACCTATCCGATAGGATTCATTGGTGCACGCGACTTGTAACTCTTTCTTGTCCAATGCTCAACTGGTCGGCATGGAAGCATCTCTCCCACCTCCCTACCCTTCTCAAATTGGAAATTGAGCAAGGGTATAATGACCCTTCTTCGCTGTCAAACCGAGATATTGTGAATTTATCATTCCTTAACATCACGAGCCTTTCCTTTCTACAGGTGTGCGATGCTGCAGACATCATCGCCGTCATGCAACACTCGCAATTTCCCTCGCTGAAAGAGTTCGAGTTTGAAGCCAACTATCTGTCTTCAGAAGAGGCCGAGCAACTCTTTCATGCTCTGTCCCACTGCGAAGCGTGTCGGACTCTAGAAGAAATCTTCATCAATTCTCTTGAAATCAGATTCGTGGGACCCCAAAACCACGAGTTTTTGACACCAATTCCGCATTTCCTTTGCTTTACACAGGTCCGATCCCTGCAGCTCCAGTTTTCTGATTCCTGCATCTACCTAGACAATAACATGCTCTTGAAAGCTATGTCTAGTTGGCCGCACATCCGCACTCTGGACATCAGCCACTTAGACGACCATCTTTCTTCTTCCGAAGTCTCCCTCCGTGGATTATTCACAGCGCTCAGTCTGTGTCCACAATTGCATAGACTACGACTTCCAATCAATATTGCAACTATCGACGTTGATCCTGATGCCGAGCCAATGCAACATACCTCCCTGGGATCATTGGAAATGGAGACATCGGAGTCTGAAATAGCAGATGCAGAAACTCTCGCTCGCATCATTTCCGCCTGGCTCCCTTGTGTCGACCAAGTTCTAAGCACAGACAGGAGGTGGGATAAATTCAACAAGCATCTCAAATCTTTGAGAGCGGCTACTGCGCTGTATGTCGCGGGAACCTGCTAGAATGATTGAGTTTTGTAATACCTTCGCGTCCGGGAATGTTGTTACATACCTTCGAGTTCTTTCGTTCTTTCGTTATCGTTGTCGCTGTTAACTTTAGTTATAAGATGGTGTACTAGTACTTCTGCATAATCGCCAAGGACCCACTGGTTCACTGTCATTAGTACGATTTCCAACATCATTACAATGTCCCGGCTTGGAGTGGAGCTGAGGCGTCTCGCCTGTGAATATAGGCGTGTTGCTTGAAAGCTTTGTCGAGGTAGTTTCAGAAGTTGGAATTGTACGAAATGGTTATATTATCACACAATATGGCGCTTTTCCCAGTATGGTGTATGCGTGTTTGAAGCACATCGGTGCACCCTCAGCCGAGAAAGTGGTGAGGACTTGATATGTCGGAAAAATCTGAATTATCTGAGCACGAGATACCTGAAATCCCCCCATCATGCTGATAAGGCCTGGCTAGGCAAGCCACCATGGTAGGGCCTGACAATGCCTGATGCATGATGACCCTCAATGGACTTATTTATGATCGGCATACTGTCGGTAGCACAAGAACTTGGTTTTTCTATAAAGGACAAATGGTTATTGCTTAGTAATCAAGGCCTCTCCTGGTGCTCCCAACGTGCATGTCTTCCGTTCCAAACGGTGCAGACATCTCTGCTGGTACTCACCCAGATCTGTCGCTCGGTTCATTTGTATCAGGTCCCAGTACACCCGGCAGACCACTCCGTGTTCCGTCAATTTCATCACCTGCTCCCAGCAACGGTGATGGCCCAGACACACCCCTTCCACGCGCACGACGTCCAAGACAAAGCGCACCAGGAGGAAAAGGCGCTGCTTTATCTTTAAGAGACCAAGAAAAGGTAAACCAAACACCGCCGCCCACTGGCTCTGTCTAAACTAACCTACACAACAGCACATCGACTCTCTCAAAAAAGAAAACTTTAACATCAAACTACGCGTTCATTTCCTCGAAGAGCGTCTTGCGCAGCTTGCACCCGACCAGATAGATGCTGCTCTCAAACAGAACATTAATCTCAAGATCGAGGTCCAGCAACGCGGTCTTGAGATCAAGAAACTCAAGAAACTTGTCTTGGAGCTTGAACGTGAGTTGGAGCGTCTTCAGCGTGGCTCGACGCGCGACCATGATCTGGAATCGCGGCTGCACGAGCGCGAACGCGACTTGGAGACACAGCTACATGAGCGGGAACGCGATCTTGAAATGCAGCTTCAAGAGCGCGAGCATGAGATCAGGGAGTTGAGGAAGACCCAGGTCATCATTGAGCGCAGTGGGGACGACTCCATAGATCCCAGTTATGCACGGAAAGTTGAGGATCTGCGTGCTGAGAATGAGGAACTTCGTCATGAGCTCGAGCAGCGCGATCAACTTCTCATTGCACGCGAGGAGGAGAATGAGGCACTTGCTGACCATGCTGATCGGTTACAACTGGAGGTCGAGGATTTGCAGCGACGGAGAGAAGCAGAAAGCATCGAAAGGAGCGAGAGTCGGGCTCAAATAATTGAGGAGAGAGAGGAACGCGAGGCTGTGGAGGACGATCTCAACTCAATTCGGGATAAACTTGCTGCCGCCACCATCGAGCTACAACAGAAGGAGGACGAATTGGAGCTCAAGAACAAAGAGATAGACGATTTGATCCAGGAACATGATCGCGTCGTTGATGTTGTCGAGGAGGAGTGGAGGGGTGAAGTCGAAGAGGCCAGGAGTCAGGTTGAAGAACTCAGAGATGTTTGTTTCATTGTCCTATTTGTCTTCTGTCTCTCACTATCGTATAGGTCCTTGCAGAACGCGAAAACGAAGCAAGAGAACTCCGCCTCAATATCACAGAGCTCGAAGCCAATACCAACGACCTCCATGCCAAGTTCGAAGCTACACTCGCACATCTCGAACAAGAAGCAGAGGAGAAAGATGCCGAGCTCCGCGCTGCGAACGAGGAGATCGAGCAACTCGGAAAGCAAGTATATGCACTCGAGGAAGATGCAGATCGCATGGCTGAGGATCACGAACGTCAGAGAGAGGACGACGCAGTCGAGCGCGAAACACTAGAGGCACTCGCGTCTGCGCTCAAAGATGTACATTCATTTTCGTCTCTCACCAGAAATTCAAAAGCTCACATTGCAACAGAAAGTTTCAGGACTGAAATCCCAACTCCAAGACCTCCAAGAACTCTACGACCAATCTCTTCAAGACATGCACGCACACCGAGCCCGTCAGGAAGAACTAGCGGGGCACATCGAAGACCTAGTAACTCAAGTGAAACGCGAACAGGAAGCTCGGGAGAGTCTTGAGCGCGAGTTCGACGATGTCGAGAAGACGCACGAGTCTGAGCTCCGACGCGAACGCCGTGCACTCGAAGACAAAGACTCTGCACTGCGCAGCACCCTCGATGACCTCTCACGCACACAGTCCCTCCTCTTACAACGCCAAGGCGACCTCGAAGCCGTCCAAAACGCGCTTCGGGATATGGAACAACGGTCTAAAGAGCTCGGGGAGACCCATACGACCGCGCGGTTCTCGTTGCAGCTAGAAGTCGACAGGCTGAAACGTGATGTCGACCGTTTAGAGGACGAACTATCTCGTACGAGGAAAGATGTCGGCGACCGAGAGGGTACAACTCGTGATCGTGAAGATCTGATTCATAAATTGCAGCTCGAAGTACAACAGCTCACCACACAGCTCAACACCCAGACTCAAGCGCGTCTTAGTCTCTCAGAGAAGCTTGACAGCGCGCAAAGCAGTCTCAAGACGGCTGAGGCAGAGTCGTTTGGGTATAGGACGAGAGTGAATGAGCTGGAGACGCGGTTGTCTAAAGACCAGCGGACGTTATTGAGTGCTGAGAATCAGTATCGTGATCAGCTTACGGAGCGAAATACATTGCTGCTTACGATATATCAGTACATGGATAAGATCCTCGGGGTGGATAAGACTCCCGTAAGTTCTTCCGTTACTCTCTAACACGCGTCACTCACTCACAAAAACATGTGATTTCGCAGAAAAAAGGTAATCAAGCAGAAACGAAGCCCTTCACCAATTTTAGCGTCTTCCACGACAACCTCATCACACGGCTCAAAGCTCTATCCCAGATCCAACTCGACTTTGAAAAGCGCGTCAAAGATGCAGAAGGGAAATTCACTGACAAGCTTGCTGAGATGCGGAGGCAGCTTGATGTGCGGTGGAAACAGATCGATAAGTTTGAGTCGAGCGTAAAGGCGTATGGTGAGGCAAAGTCTACATGGAGACGGAAGTTCACTGCAAAGGAAGGGGAGATTGAGGGGTTGAAGGTGGGTGTTTTTATGAGTGTTTTTGATTTTACGTTGATTTTGATTAATACTCTTACTCTCATCTGCAAAGGCCACCAACGCAGAATTAACCTCGCAACTGGTGACATCCCGACGACCAACCCAAGGCGACTCCCAAGAAACAAAGACACTCCTTTCCCGCGCAGTAAATGCTGAGAAACGCCTAGTGGTGGTTCAAAACCAGCTCCTCCTAAGCGAAGAGAAGATTTCGAACATAAACCAAAAGACGACTACGGCTGATCAGAAGTGGGAGGCGAGGGTGAAGGAGTATGAGACAAGGTTGAAAGCGGGGGAGGAGAAGTATAAAAGGGAGAGGCAAGGGACGAAGGAGAGGGTGTTGGAATTGGAAAATCAGTTGAGGTTTGTGTTTTTTCCTCCTTGCATGTTCAAGGTCTTGTGCTGACGATTTGGCATGGCAGGAGTCTAGAACGCCAGAACGAACTCGCTCAAAAACGGAGTGCGCAACTGGACAATGTGGCAGAGGCAAATAAAGGTCCCTCGCGGCCACGGTGATGATACCCTCCTTGCTGTTTGCCGTGTCCACGATGTTCACCCTTATGGGTGTTTTATAGCGAAGGTGTGCTCTTGCTTTCGTTCGATTCTTGACGTCGCAATTTTGTATTGATTAGTAACATACATCTCATGTATTTTTCTTTCCTTTTTCCGCTCTGGGACAATTATCGTTGACTCGCATCGTTTGGGGATAAAAGTGTGCGCGATCACAGTGAGTTGTTGCTGGGTCTCAGGTCGTTTGCATTGATGGGGTTTGCGACATTGGTATTTCTATGTATATGATCTTTGGTACCACCGTGACTGGCCGGCGCTTCTTCATTTCACGTTTAGTTAAAGGAACGTGAATGCGGAAGAACTGTTGAGATCCGAGTCACAAATATGACGTGTAGAGTGAACGGGATAAGATGAGCACATGTTTACGAGCTTGTAAATTTGTGTCATTCCCTTACTTGCAGATTAAAACTCGAGCAGCACGGGTCGACGTTTCAAGGTTGTCAACCCTAGCCTGGTGAAACAGTGATGGTAAGTAGCATCTATACCTGATCTTCTGGGCTATAATAGTATGTTATGTAAATATAATGTCATTGCTTGAACACGTGCATTGATTAGTAACTTGCAACTTTAACTTACGGTTCTATATCGGTTACGGTCTTGACTCGTGATGTATCTTGTCGGCAGGTAGGCAACTCATCCTTCTCAGTGAGTCAGCTCACGATTCATGATGACTTCAGAAGAAAGTCTTTCGCTGGTGCCCGCCACCCATGAAGCTATCTATAACAGATTCGCGCCACATCAAAAGAGGTGGATTCTGTTCCATGTGTCCTTTGTGGGTTTGTTGGCTAGTGAGTACTGCGAGTTTAAGCGCATTGTTGACCCAGAGGCGTAATACTGACGAACATTGGTCAGTGTTCATTCAAGCGACGTTCGTGCCTTCGATCCCTCGGATAGCTAAAGATCTCGACTTAACGAATGCTGTCGTCAGGTGTGTTGTATGCTCATCCGACGTGCAGTGATCGAGCTATTTCCCAGCTTGGCTTTTAGCATATCGATCTTTGCTAATGCTATCGGAGTGTTGATTTGGTCTGCTTATTCGTCTTTCTGTGCGTGCATCCACGGCGTGTCTTGTACTCTTGATAGCTTTTGAGTTCTAACAACAGTCCTACAGATGGATGCCGAGCAATATACCTGTGGGGAATGCCGTTTATATGCATTGGGAGTTGTGGAGTTGCGCTGTCGGCTTCGTTGCAGAGTCTGTTATTCTGGAGATTCGTGCAGATGTTTGGATGCGCCGGGGCGTTGTCGTTAGGTTTGGGCGTAATTGGTCACATTTATAAATTGGAGGAGAGGGGCACGGCTATCGGGACATTCTTTAGTGTGAGGGATCATGATGATTGAATTTTTTTTTGGTTTGGTAAGTACTGACACTGCTATCTCAGAGCATACTTATCGGGGAAACTGTTGCCCCATTTCTTGGAGGTAAATGCATTCTGCATATTTATGACCTCTGACTCTAGCAACACATTTGAACAGGTGCGGCGACACAGTATTGGTCATGGCGCAATTTGCATTATTCCATTGCTGCATGGGGATCACTCGAAATGCTCTTCATATACCTTTCATTTCCTGAGACGAGTCATCCCGGCACATTGGGCATCGATAAACTGCCATCCAGGGGATTGATCCATATCGCACGGATCAATCCTCTCAGTAGTCTTTGGCTGCTTCGCAGTCCGAACGTATTTGTGGTTGTGAGTGCATATACCACGCGCTAGTACAGACTCTTAATGTTGTGTGAGATGTAGATGCTTGTGTCGACTATAGTAACCAACACTAACTATGGTGGGTCGTTACTTGTTACCAATCGTACAGTGCAATCTCACAAAAAATGCAGTTCTCCTCGTACCGCTAGCGTATACTATTGTAAGCTGACAATCGTCTTTTATCTCGCGTCCTGATCGCGGTGTAGGGCGTCCGGTATGGAATCACGAACGAGGCCATCATCGGCGCGCTTTTCCTCCCGAACGGATTTGGAAGCTTCAGTATGTACAGAGTATTGTACTTGCAGTGCAACTCAAAAATCTTTAACAGCCGGAGCTTTTATTGCTGGACGCCTATCAGACGCTGTAGCAAGAAGATGGCGGGAGAAGCGCGGAGGAGCATGGTGTCCCGAAGACCGCTTGAGAGCAGCGTGGATCGGAGGGCTCATCATCCCATGGTCTATTGGGGCGTCAGGGCTGATCACGACGTATATTGGGAGCCCGATCGGCCTTGCGCTGAATATATTATGCCTCTATGTGAATGGAGTGGCGGTAAGTCCTGCCAGCTAGAACCCTCATTCTGTGCATAAAGCAATTCATTGATTTTATAGGTCGACTTGGTGTTGGGTCCTCTTACCGTTTATAATGTGGACATAAACCATGCTCGAAGCGCAGAGGCCACAGCTGCTTGCATGTCAGTCTCCGTGATATTGTGTGACTATGTAACCTGATCACGTTCATTACCTGTCAGGGCGAGTCGGTCGCTCATTACGTCTGCTGCCACTGCTATTATCGTTCCATCGATTGAGCGTATGGGTGTTGCGTGGACGGACATCATCGCAGCTGTCCTTGCGGTCATTGGACAATAGTAAGAATCTTCTTGACTGCAGGACTGGCGATACTGACATTGCACCGCTTCAAATTTTCTGTCGTAGCATCGTTTTTTTCACAATTCGTCATGGCGATCGCATGAGGGCGATCATAGATGTTGGTTTCTCGACCATGGAGAATAACTGACGGATTCATCTTCGTTTATCTGAAGGGAAGCATTGTATCAATATATGTAGCAGAATAAACCTGTCACCATTGCCAACAGGCTGATCTATCCTAACGGCTCAGAGCCACCTTGAGTGAAGTTGGCAACTACTGGAGGCTCAATTGCACCTGCAACTTTGTGCTGACAGGTATATGTAGCAGCTTGCGGAAAATCACGAACTGAAATCCTACGATGTTCCATATCAATCACTGGTCAGTGATTCCAAGAGGTGAGGCGATATGCGGTCGATTCCTCTGTTGTGGCTCGAGTCGGGTTGATACCGTGATCTGTGCTAATAGTTGCTGTGCGCTCGTTAGATACTGTGGGCGTGTACAGAGTCAGCACCTTTTGAAACCGATAATATCATATCATCTCGAACACAGACCGAAGGCGCTGGTAGATATAAAACATCTTACCCTCTCTGAAGGACTCGTAACTCGTTGGGAAGAATGGATTTGAAAGAGTAGGTCTAGAATCCAATTGTATTTATCTACATCAGCCACGGCAACTCGCACCAAGCGGCAAGCTGACGACATGGATCTATGTAGCAGGTCGGTCTCAACCAGGACGAAGTCTGAAATGACCGGGTGAAAAGTCTGTGTCGGGCGGCGGAGTTTGAAGCCGCCACCACTGCTGCTGCCACCATGGACTCATCGAGTTATGCACATTCACCGTGTCTGCATCTACACGATCCTAGCAAATAATACATCATGTTTGTATCAGGGCACATAATGATCTTCAGGTCTCCACTCGCAGCGCCCTTCGAAGGCCGGCATCAGTCGCTGTGTACTCAGGAGTCAGTACTGTCTCGGTCTCGATGACCACATGTATCCTGCCGAGGTTCTCAAAGACAGCTCTGCGCCTGGCAACGAGCATCAATGATTCTGTGAGTTCGACCCTCGCTCTGAATTAAGGCTTGTGATTCTTTTCTTTCTTTTCTTCCTCAACCAACCATCGTGCCCTGCCACGCCCTACCATAGAGTCACAGCACTAGACTAAGCCCATGGCAGACTTGTGTCACTATCACCCGCATCTAGACTCGCGCCTCCATACACGAACCGTGTGTTATTCATCCGCAGTGCTACCTATAAATTAAGTCTCCACCTTTCAACGCTTGGATGTTTCACACGCAATGCCTCCATTCGATGCCGTAGACGTCAATGGATCTTTGTGCCTGGGCCCTTTGGGCCTGGCTATTACCTTAAGGTCTACTCGATGCCTGATACGTCACGGCAAACGACACAAAATATGCAAGTAAAGTGAACGCAGTACTGTGATTGAAAAGAATCAGGTATCATGTAGACTTGTAGGAAGTTGTGCTGAACGAACACCTTTCCACAGCAGGCGTAGATAGGTTTTATGTTGTCCTTTTTTGACCCTCTAGACTAGGTGCAATTTATCACTGCCGTGGCTGCCCAAAAAATTGGGAGAAGTCTAGCTGAAGAGTCAGACATAGTCTGTCCCTCAAAGCACGCTTCATGCTGAGGTAGGGATGGTTGTACATTGAGCTCATTGTTGACGAGATTGAAGGTGCCGCAGAGCAATTGGTAAGTGTTTGAAGGAAAGGCTGCGAATATTGCGAACTTACCTTTCGAAGGTTCACCGTAATCGAGTATCTGCACTCTGCCAGCAGGGTGCTAGTACCCCTGATAGGTTCTAAAGATTCATATCCTTCCGGGTCCGCAATTTGGCTTTGGCAAGAGGGATAGGTTGTGCAGAGTCAACGATAGTAAAATGGCATTGAGCTCGAAGAGCGTAACTGGTGCGAGGTCTGAGGTTCGTCGACGAAAATTGCTGGGAGGAAAGATTGCTTGTAGACGGTATGATAACCGAGATGACGTGCGACATCTACATTTGGCATGGGCAGTCGTTTAAAAATACGTCAGCCGCCCGGGCCGTCCGTTAGACACTAGATCTTGGGCGACACCTAGTGACAAACGCGGACCCGACGTGAACGCGTGCCTTGGATCAGAATAGTCAGCAAAGCACCTCGGAGAGGAACTCTCGAATCTTGAGATCATGCTATTGATATGCATGAACCATTGTGGTTCCAGCAAACTCACATAGTCATTCACACATTCACAATTGGTCTTGGCTAGCTTGGCTGTTCTGCCACGATACTTGTAATTGTAGAGTGCGTAATATGTCAGTATCTAGGACATTCCCCGTTCGACCCGACAGATATGATTCTTTAGCATATATGGGCGCGCGAACCTCTTTCCACAGTAGACGCAGACGGCCTTGACCTTCCGCCGGTGCGTCTCATTTATATGACGGGTGAGACTGTCCTTCCTGAGAGCCTTTGAGCATCCGGGCCAAGTGCACTTTACTTTATCTTGATCAGCCTTCGCAACTTGAATGGGATGACTTGATTGTTGGCCGTGACTTGCTGAAGACTCGGACTCGGACATCTTCTTTTCATCAAAGTACGTGTCGTCCTGAGGCAAGAACTCGGGTGCACAGAGTCTATCGCTGCCACTGGTCAATAGGTCTGGTCGTACACGGTAAGCATCTAAGGGAAAGGATGTGCTAATTGCAACTTACCTTGGGGAAGTCTACCGATGGGAAGATCCTCCGGAAGAGTGCTAGTAAACCCTAAAGGACCGTACTCTAGGTTTGAAGGTTGTCCTTGGAATGCTTGCGACTCTGCCAAGATGAGGAGGTCTGGCGGAGTCAGCGATGGTGAAACACCATTGAGCTCATCTAGGGCAAGAGGCATGATGGTCTGAGGGTCAGAGTCATAAACCATTGCCTGGAAGTCAACGCTGTTATCCAATGTACTCTCATCCTCCATGGTGACGTGTGATTGGCAGATGACAAGTTCTGCGCGTAGCTCCTGTATTTCCTTGTAAATACAGTCTACCCTATCATAGACTCGGTAAAGGTGCTCGAGACGTGATTGTAGGCTTGATTGCATTGAATCTTGGTTAGGAATATGCCCTAACTGTGAAGGCGACGTCAACTGGGGGGCTGTTGGTGACGACTTGGGCCTTGAATGTGCATCCGTGATAAGCGCATGTTGTATCTCGAGTCTACATAGAACAATCATACCTTTGCAATTGAAACAAGCTCATGTTGAAACCTTGAGTTGCTGGGGAAGTCATACGAATGTAAGAGTCTAAGAGAATGCTTGCAAGCCTTTGCAAGAACCTTGCTTTTATATACACCACACAGGTAGCGGGAGGACGCCAGAGAACGTGTCACATGTGTTTAATGTCTGGCATGTTGGCACCGTGGCATTTCTACAAACAATGTTTGATACACTGGTTGGCGTTTTAGTGGTATTTCTATAGATATGATCTTTGGTACCACCGTGACTGGCCGGCGCTTCGTTTTGAAACGTGAATGCGGAAGAACTGTTGAGATCCGAGTCAGACAAATATAACGTGTGGATTGAACGGGATAAGATGAGTATATGTTTACGAGGGTATGTTGTTCAAGCGTCATCGCCGCGGAGTTTCAACAATGGGAGCGGATGTCTACTGGCGTGCGCGCGTCTACGACGTCTCAGATGGGCTAGCCACTGAAGCACTATCAGTCTATAGCTAAATGGCTGTGTGACGTGGCAGCGCATCTGATGAGTATCAGCATGCTGGTCGAAGATCCGATTGAAGCTTGCCAGTGCATCGTGTCCGAGTATTTAGAAGAGGCTGCGCATTTCCACTGCAGTGCGTGGGCAGTTGGCACTTGCTCAAACAGATCCGGTACTCAAGGACTCACGTGTATGTTTTTGTTGTGGGGAATGTCCTCGGGAATGACTAGGACCGTTGACGTTGGCGTTGGCGTTGAGCTTGTCGGGAAAGAGTTTCTAGTATTAATACTGTATTAGGCCAAAAGTTGGCCTGGGCGCATGCGTCATTAATAACGGCACGATAATCTTTTCCATGATGGGCATCAGTGCCCTCCTTCATGCCTCACTCATCCGATTATGGGGCTTTGAAGGTGCTGATCAAACTTGAATCAACTTTACGCTGAGGTCTCACGGTGATGAGGCAATCGAAGCAGCACTTAGAGGTAATACCGCGGCATTGTCAGGGTTCAAACGTTCATGTGGAATCAGTCAAACCGTTTATTCGATCATCTTAATAGAATCCTCGTCTTCCGAGTCTTCAAGTTAGAACTCATTATCACACAGTCTGCCTATCACCTATAAAAATGAAATTAAGCGAGGTTATCGTTAGCATTGTTCATGTGGAACCAGCTACTGAGCTAATTGAACCGTTTGCCATTGGTGGCTGCTCCCTACTGTCACTATCACAGCCGGTGATTCGATCGGGCCCGCCAAATAGTTGACGCATAGGTTCGAACCCGTGTTTCTGGCTGACAACAGCCTTATGGGCTGATGCCCAAATACTCAACAGATCCTCGCATTTCACTCTTTTGTGGATGATCTATAGACCAGCTCCCTCGCAAAGCCGTTTGCCTTGATTCCGTACATGATCGGAATCTCCTGGGCTGGACCAGGGCCTGCGTCTGACTTTTATGATTAGGGGACTGCATGGGTATACCTCCGGGTACGGGAGGTCACACATGAATACAAAGAACGAGCATGACCTGTGCAGATCCCCATCTGTGACACAGTAAAATGCAGGTCAGATGCTGTCTGCAAGCTGCGAAGCGAGGAACTCTCAGTTCAATCCAAATTACCCTTCGAATAGCATGTTCTGTTCTGGATGGTCAGACCTTCTGCTGACATAAATCTTCAGAACGAGATCAGCATCGGCACATGCATTGAGCGTGACACGAGCTTATGGTCACCTATGCTGGTAATACTGGAATAAACACCCCCGAGACTTTCGGATAAGTCGCAACCATGAGTTGGTAACCTATCGTCCACCATAACAAGTCATGTAATTCATGCATTGCAATAGAGACATACGGATCTGAATTTGGATGCGAACACCGTGCACTTGCAAGTTGAATTGACAATGAATTTACAATCAACTCACGCATGCAGTCCGTCCTCTCTCAACACCAAGGCAACTCGACGGAGTCCAAAAGTTAAAACGCGCATTGGGATATGGAACAACGGTCCAAATAGCTCGGGAAGACGTGTAGTACACAAGACAGTACTATTCTTGTTGCTGCTAGAGGTCGGGGACGAGATGCCGATGGTCTTGAGAACGAACTTTCACGTGAGTGCGAAGATGTCGGTTGAGAAGGATGACTCACAAATCATGATCGTGAAGATCTGGTTTATAAACTGCTGGTTGAAGTAAAACCACTCACCGTTTAACACCTAGACATAAGCGCACCTCAGTCCCTCATATAGCACGCAGAGAAATCTCGAGACCGGTGAGGTGGACTCATTGCTCAGGCCTCAGGATAGGGTTACCCCAGTCCTACATAGTCAACGTTATGTCAAACTGCTGGCGATTTCACGACAGACCTACTTATCTAAGGGGATTCCCACGAAAATAGGACATTCTCTCTGAAAAATTCTTGATGTCGGTGGTTCAAGGACGACTAAGACTGGTCAGGAATGGGAAGTGAGATTGAAGGTCGAAGAGAAGTCTAAGAAGGAGAGACAGGGTGCGAAGGAGAGGGAGTTGGAGTTGGAGAGCTGGATAACTTTGCTTCCCCCTCCCGGTTTGTCTCTCTCTTTTTGCAGATCGAGGTCTTCTGCTGATGATGTTTTGCGGTAAGACTCCGAAGAGTACGTCTAGAATGCCAGAATGGTACTCGCTTGAACACGTGCATTGATTAGTAATCAATTAGTAACTTGCAACTTACATCTATATCGGTTACAGTCTTGACAGGTCTTGACTCGTGATGCATTGATGTATCTTGCCGGCAGGTAGGCAACTCATCCTTCTCAGGGAGTCAGCTCACGATTCATGATGGCTTCAGAAGAAAGTCCTTTGCTGGTGCCCGCCGCCCATGAAGCTATCTATAACAGATTCGCGCCACATCAAAAGAGGTGGATTCTGTTTCATGTGTCCTTTGTGGGTTTGTTGGCTAGTGAGTACTGCGAGTTTAAGCGTCTGTTGACCCAGAGGCGTGATACTGATAACATTGGTCAGTGTTCGTCCAAGTGACGTTCGTGCCTTCGATGCCTCGGATAGCTAAAGACCTCGACTTGACGGATGCTGTCGTCAGGTGTGTGTTGTACTATGCTCATCCGACGTGCAGTGATCGAGCTATTTCCCAGCTTGGCTTTTAGCATATCGATCTTTGCTAATGCTATTGGGGCGCTGATTTGGTCTGCTTATTCGTCTTTCTGTGCGTACATCCACGGCGTGTTTTGTACTCTTGGTAGCTTTTGAGTTCTAACAACAGTCCTACAGACGGATGCCGAGCAGTATACCTGTGGGGAATGCCGTTTCTATGCGTTGGGAGTTGTGGAGTTGCGCTGTCGGCTTCGTTGCAGAGTCTGTTATTCTGGAGATTCGTGCAGATGTTTGGATGCGCTGGGGCGTTGTCGTTGGGTTTTGGCGTAATTGGTCACATTTATGAATTGGAGGAGAGGGGGACTGCTATCGGGACATTCTTTAGTGTGAGGGATCATGGTGATCGAATGTTTTTTTCGGTTTGGTACTGACACTGCTCTCTCAGATCACACTTATTGGGGACTCTGTTGCCCCGTTTCTTGGAGGTAAATGCATTCTGCATGTTTATGACCGCTGACTCTAGCAACGTATTTGAACAGGTGCGGCGACACAGTATTGGTCATGGCGCAATTTGCATTATTCCATTGCTGCATGGGGATCACTCGAGATGCTGTTCATATACCTTTCATTTCCTGAGACGAGCCATCCAGGCACATTGGGCATCGATAAACTGTCCTCCAGGGGATCGATCCATATCGCATGGATAAATCCTCTCAGTAGTCTTTGGCTGCTTCGAAGTCCGAACGTATCTGCGGTTGTGAGTGCATATACAATGCGCTAGTACAAAGTCTTAATGTTGTATGAGATGTAGATGCTTGTGTCGACTTTAATAACCAACACTAACTATGGTATGTTGTTATTTGTTACCAATCGTGCAGTGCAATCTCACAAAAAAATGCAGTTCTTCTCGTACCGCTAGCGTATACTATTGTAAGCTAACAATCGTCTTCTATCTCGCATCCTGATCGCAGTGTAGGGCGTCCGGTATGGAATCACGAACGAGGCCATCATTGGCGCGTTTTTCCTCCCAAACGGCCTGGGAAGCTTTGGTATGTGTAGAGCATTGTACTCGCAGTGCGCCAACATAATCTTTAACAGTCGGAGCTTTGATCGCTGGCCGCCTATCAGACACTGTAGTAAGAAGATGGCGGGAGAAGCGCGGAGGAGCGTGGTGTCCCGAAGACCGCTTGAGAGCAGCGTGGATCGGAGGGCTCATTGTCCCATTGTCTGTTGGGGCGTCAGGGCTGATCACAACGTATATTGGGGGCCCAATTGGCATTGGGCTGAATATATTATGCCTTTATGCGAATGGAGTGGGGGTAAGTCCTGCTAGCTAGAACCCTCATTCCGTGCGTAAAGCAATTCATTGATTTTATAGGTCGACTTGGTGTTGAATCCCATTACCGCTTATAATGTGGACGTAATGCATTCTCGAAGCGCAGAGGCCACAGCCGCTTGCATGTTAGTCTTCGTGATATTATGTGACTATCTAACCTGAACACGTTCATTCACCTGTCAGGGCGAGTCGGTCGCTCATTACGTCTGCTGCCACGGCTCTTATTATTCCATCGATCGAGCGCATGGGTGTTGCGTGGACGGACATCGTCGCAGCTGTCCTTGCGGTCATTGGACAATGGTAAGAATCTTCTTGACTGCAGGACTGGTGATGCTGACATTGCACCCCTTCAAATCTCTGTCATAGCATCGTTTCCTTCACAATTCGTTATGGCGATCGCATGAGGGCAAGCGTAGATGTTGGTTTCTCGACCATGGAGAATAACTGACGGATTCATCTCAAGGGACGCAATGTATCAATATATGTAGCAGAGCATCCTCATCATTATTCCCAATAGGCTGGTCTTTCATAACGGCTCAGAGCCACCTTGGGTGAAGCTGATACTTCTATGCTAAGCTCCAGATTAATCACTCCTGAGTATATCCGAGAGGTGACATGCAGTCGATTCCTCCGCTGTGACCTGAGTCGGGCTGATACTGTTGTCTGTGCTAATAGTCGCTGTGTGTTCGTTGATTGTTGTGGGCATCTACAAATTCAGGCGATTTGGCTGAAAGCAGACGTCGTCCGCCACCCATCAGACACTGAATGTTCGAGCCATCCTGTATTTCAGTCCCATGAGAAACATGGTCCCAAGCGGAATGTGTGCCTCCTTCCGATCGAGATGTCCACGTGGAACAGTCAGCAAAGCCTGTACCTCGGCGAGGGACTCTTTATTGGTATGTCATAGACCATTGTGGTCCCTCTTCTCCCACGTCAGTGATGAAAACTTGTTGTGCCTGGTAGAATCTACGTGAAGGGAGGGTGCCAAAACTTGCCAAAACTTGCCAAAACTCCAGACTCGCATTGGCCTGAGATCTGATAAATGATAGTTTGCATTCCGTACAGCAACAAGGTACAAGGATGTCCTCGTATCACTAATCAATGACAGGTTTGAGCGCCCATAGCCTACCGATCGAACCATCCTACCAAGTACTCCTCAGCGTTCAGCCCCAACTTCCAAGTAGCGTGCCTATTATTTGATATGAAAAAGACCCGAATCCGGATCCGAATGTCAATTTGCCGTTCTGCTGCGGCCACTGCTATCAAGAGACACAAACCTTCCGGTCATAACCAGCAAAAATGACCCTTGTAAAGCGGTTTTGCCTCCTACCAACGCCGCGCTTGCTTCTGGATATCGAGTTCCAGGACCCTGGAAGAGGGTCTTTTCTTGTGATGTGAAGTACCTTCCATTCTATCCTTCCACTCTCTAATCTTCACCCTCCCTCTCATAAACACATTTACAGTGTCTCTTGCACACGTATTCATGCATCCCTAAGGCTAGTACTTCAATGTTGAAGTCGGAGGATTCGGAGATGTCGGATCACGCGTGATACGAGCGCGACCGTTTTGACAGAGGCACGAGAAAAGAGACGTCGAGTGTCACTCGACGTCTAGATACCAATGTTTCAGTTCATCATTCTCCTTGCAACGCTAATATACGTATCGCGTCAGTTTTCCCTTATTAACTTCGTAGATATCGAACGAACATCTCAGTCCTCGAATACAGACTGAGATGTGAGTTCTTACACTTAAACGTTCCTTCGTTCGTGCGCTGATTTTACGAGTAGTATTACTATCTACTAGGTACTGTACATGGACCATGAGTCCTCGAATACAGACTGAGATTATTACTATCTACTAGCTCCCGCTCGATCCGTTGGCCTATAAACTTCAGAGGTTATGAGCCCTGCTTCGACTATGGATACTACGCTCCCCAGCTCCAATTCCGCGCTGTTCAACATCCCAAAACTCGCCGACGATGGCTTGAATTGGATAACCTACAAGGGAAGAATGTTAACGGCCCTTGGCGCTCGAGGCTTGATGCGATATACCGATGGTCGTAAGACAAAGCCTGTTCCCTTCGCCGTTGATCCGTCGACGGGAAAAGTGACGAAGCCGGACGGCACTAAACCGACGGATGCAGAACTAGAGGACCTAGAGGATAAGATAGACGAATACCAGCAAAAGGACTCACTGGTAAAACAACAAATCTTCAGCACTATATCCGACCAACTTCTACTCCGGATCCAGAACCTGGGCAGCGCAGCAGCTATCTGGGACGAAGTCTGCAAGATCCACGAAGGGAAAACAGAATTGGTCCAGATAGACCTCCGCCGCAGACTCCAAGAGTTGAGATGCGAGGAAGGAGGCGACGTAAAGGCTCATTTCGGAGAGCAGCTACGCCTCCGAGAGTTGCTTGCGGGGATGGGCGCTAGTATCGAGGATCGCGATTTTTACGCGATAACGTTGGGTTCGCTGCCCGAATCTTACCGCCCATTGGTCTCGTCAATAAACGCAATGGCTAAAATAGCCAAAAAGGTACTCACCCCTTACGAGTTGATCAGTGTGGTCACCGAAGAATACGAGCATCGCCTGCTCTCGGATCGTCGTACCGGGAAGAAAGGAAGCAACTCAGCGTTTAACGCTAGGGTCGCTCAAGGGAAGAGCCGAAATGCTGGAGGCTCGAACCAACAGAACCCGGACGCCGTGTGCACCAACTGTGACAGGAAGGGACATTGGAAGAGCGACTGCTGGAGGAAGGGAGGCGGCAAGGAAGGGCAGGGTCCACGTCAAAAGAAGGCGAGACAGAACAAGACAGCTGCAACAGCAGCAACAGCTGCCGACTCCCAGGATAACTACGCGTTCGCGTCAATAGACAGCGTGCCTATGACTGGGGAGAAAGACTCACCTGCAAAGAACCGCACGGCAATCATTGATTCCGGCGCTACCTCTCACTTCTGCCCAAACAGAGCCGAGTTCATCTCGTATAATCCAATCAAACCTCTCGACATTCGCACTGCAGACGGCTCAATAATTAGTGCCATAGGTCGCGGTGATGTAAGAATGAACTTACCGCTAGGATCCAAGTGGACAAGGGTCACTCTCAAAGACGCACTACACGTGCCAAAGATGAGCTATACGCTCGTGGCGACGAACCGTATAACGGCCGCAGGATTGGCAGTCCATTTCGAAGGAACCAACTGCAGGATCTTGTCCGCGGGTCCCGAACGACAAGTGATCGCCGAAATACCTCATGTGGACGGCCTATACACCATTACGGGTCAGCACGAGCATCATGCTGCATTAGCCAAAGGAAAACTCACCTTGGGAGAACTCCATCGTGCGCTGGGACACGTAGCGCACTCGGCGGTTAAGTCCGCTGTCGAGAAGGGTTTGGTAGAAGGCGTTGAGCTTGACTCCGCCTCGGAACCAGAATTCTGTGAGGCGTGTGAGAAGGGAAAGGCTGCGAAGCAGCCTTTCCCTAAGGAGTCGAAACGTCGTGCGCAGACGTATGGCAAGTTGATACACACCGACCTCTGGGGACCTGCGCAAACTGTTAGCATAGGTGGAAGCTCATATTATATGAGCTTCACTGACGATTTCTCCCGCGAAACGCACATCCTCTTCCTGAAGCACAAAAGTGAGGCCCTTGGAGCTTTCAAGCAGTATGAAGCTCGACTCACCAGGCAGCACGACGCGAAGATTAAGACTCTGCATTCCGACCGGGGAGGAGAGTACCTAAGTGCAGATTTCGACGAGTACTTAGCAGGTCAGGGTATAAAACGAGAGCTCACCGTACATGACTCCCCCCAGCAGAACGGCATTGCAGAACACCTCAACAGGACGCTCGTCGAGTTGACACGCGCGATGTTGCTGGCGCGAAACGTGCCAAAGTTCCTGTGGACGGCCGCAGTTAGCTATGCCAGCTGGCTGCGTAACCGTTTACCTTCAAGGGCAACGCCGGGACACACCATACGACCTCGTACACGGTCGACGTCCCAATTTGGCCCAAGCCCACGAGTTTGGTGCTAAGGTGTATGTCCACCTACAGGATGCTGGGAAGCTGGAAGCGAGGGCGGAAGAGGCGATTTTTGTAGGGGTGGATGACCAGAGCAAAGGGTACCGGGTCTACTGGCCGGGTAAGCGTCGCATTTCTGTAGAACGGAACGTAAGTTTCGTGCCCACAACAATAACTGTGGCTGCAGACGTACCGATCGAGGGGGAGAAGGCGTCATTGCCAGCGAGTAACGATCAGCACGTCTCGACACCCACACCATCTACTCCACCGAAGCTCCAAACGCAACTCCCAGAACCTACTGCCCCCAGAGCAACGCGCATTCGTCCTCCAATCGGGTACTACAAGACCCTGAATGAGGGGGAGTCAGCTTCTATAGCGATAATCCCAGAAGAGGACGGAGAGGACACTCAACTTATCCACTGGGCTCTAGCAGCCGCACTGCCCGAACCGACGCTCCAGCAAGCCTTGAACGGTCCAGACGCCGTGGAATGGCAAGAAGCGATAGACTACGAACTTAGTCAGCTCGAGAAGTTAGAAGCATGGGAAGTAGTAGACGTACCACGTCATGCTAACGTCATACCCTGCCACTATGTTCTGGCCACCAAACGCGGCCCGGACGGTGAAAAGTTGAAACTCCGTGCTCGACTCGTGGCAAACGGCCAGCATCAGAAGCACGGCCTAGACTATTCGGAGACCTTCGCTCCAACCACCAACATGCCCACCATACGCACCGTTCTCGCTATGGCCGCCCAGAAGGACTGGGAAGTCCAACAAGTCGATATCAAGAGTGCGTACTTGCACGCGGAGATCAAGGAGGACATATACATGAGAGCGCCCCCTGGATACCTGAAGGCGGGAGAGGAAGGGAAGGTGCTGAAGCTGAAGAGATGTTTGTATGGGTTGAAGCAAGCGGGATTCGAGTGGTCGGAGGAACTGGCAAGTGTATTCTTAGAGATGGGCTTCACGCGTTCGCAGATTGACCAAGCCGTGTACTACGTACGCGAGGTCGACAGGCACATGGTCGTGACCGTGTCGGTCGACGACATGGCCATAACATCAAAGCACCTGCGACACATCACCGAGTTCAAGGAACGCCTTCGTCAGTACTTTGACATCACGGACTTGGGAGATCTCAGCTGGCTGCTAGGTCTCAAGGTCGAACGCAACCGATCCGAGCACACCATCACACTCTCACAGCACGCATACGTTAATACCATACTCGAGCGTTTTCACCTCACCGACTCGAAGAGCGCCGTCATCCCCATGGACGCAGGTAGTACGCTGACTGTGGAGCAGTCTCCAGACACCCACGCCGCACTAGCTGACATGCAGGATGTACCTTACCAACGTGGTATCGGGTCGCTTATGTATGCAGTGACCAGTACGAGGCCCGATATCGCGTTCGCCGTAGCGACACTCTCCCAGTTTATGCGTAACCCTGGACGGGCGCACTGGGAGGCGGCAAAGCGCACCATGCGCTACCTAAAAGGTACAGCCGAGTATGGGATAATGCTGGGAGGGACGGATGAAGGTCTGGAGGCTTACGTCGATGCTGATTGGGCGTCCCAGCCTCATCGTCATTCGATGTCTGGGTATGTGATCATGTTGCATGGGGGTCCAGTCGCGTGGAGCTCGAGGAAACAGCCCATTATAGCGCTGTCCACTGCCGAGTCCGAGTATATCGCTCTGACAGCTGCCGCAAGAGAAGTACTCTACTTACAACTTCTCCTCAAGGAACTCTACGACGAGACGCACACTTCCACTCCCATTCATTGCGACAATCAATCCGCTATAGCGTTAGCGTCGAACAACAAGTTTCACGCACGTACCAAGCACATCGACATACGCTATCACTTTGTCCGCGCCCACGTGAAGAACGGCACTTTTGAGCTACGCTATTGTCCCACAGAGGACAACGTAGCCGATACGTTCACCAAACCATTACCCCGACCTCGCTTCCAGAAGCTCAGGACCATGATGACACTCGGTCCCGCTCGAGGGGGAGTGTTGAAGTCGGAGGATTCGGAGATGTCGGATCACGCGTGATACGAGCGCGACCGTTTTGACAGAGGCACGAGAAAAGAGACGTCGAGTGTCACTCGACGTCTAGATACCAATGTTTCAGTTCATCATTCTCCTTGCAACGCTAATATACGTATCGCGTCAGTTTTCCCTTATTAACTTCATAGATATCGAACGAACATCTCAGTCCTCGAATACAGACTGAGATGTGAGTTCTTACACTTAAACGTTCCTTCGTTCGTGCGCTGATTTTACGAGTAGTATTACTATCTACTAGGTACTGTACATGGACCATGAGTCCTCGAATACAGACTGAGATTATTACTATCTACTAGCTCCCGCTCGATCCGTTGGCCTATAAACTTCAGATTCAAGTCTCTCCCAAGTCTTTCCGGTCATGCATACTTAAGTTCCCATTGGACCCCTCGGGGGATCTTCTCACTGGCTATTAATAGGTTCGACCAATTAAAGAAAATTAAACTCGATCAAGATCGATTCTGTATCTATTTGTTCTTGGTTTGTCAGCTTTTTTGTGAACTACATAAACACTCACTGCGGAAACGAGATTTTGATCAGAGGATATTCCGAGGGAGACAGGAAGAAAAATCAGAGGCAAAACGTACCTAGCTTATAATCCGACATAAATCAGACGTGTGGCCAAACTTGAGAACGAATAGTACCAAACAGGACATTTTCAGAACCTTTCCAGACAAATTTCAGAGACCTTTTCCAGATCTTCATTTGTCCGTAAAATACATACTGTCCCAATGCAAATCAGCCCGTGGATATAGTGTTCTTGACCGTCTGAATACACTCTGATTTGTTGAAGGTGACTTTGTCTAAATTTTTCACCAAGTCCATCATTCACTCAAACACACATGTCGGACGAGAGGAGCTTCACCATCAACCTAGATTTTACCTGCAATACAACGAAACCAGGTCCTGTAGTAAGTGCACCTTTCTTGTCTTTTTGCTCACTTACCTAACGCTGATGATACTCTGTCCGTGTCCCGCTCTTGCTTACTACCCAACCCTGATGATGCTTTGTCCGCGTCCCGCTCCCAGCCAGTACTTGTGTGTTCTCATCTTTTAGCTCGCTTACATGACCCTGATGGCGCCCTGGTTGCATTCTGCTCTCAGATAGTGCGTGTTCTCATCTTTTGGTTTGCTTACCCGATGCTGATGATGCTCTGGCCATGTCCTGTTCTCAGAGAGTGGGTGCTCTAGTCTTTTGGCTTATGCTGAAAGGTGCTCTGGCAGTGTCCCGCTCTCAGTCGGTGTGTGTTCTCGTCCTTTGGTTTGCTCACCTGATGCTGATGACTTGACAATCCCTCGGTGTCAATGAGGTAGCGCATGATTTCAAGTACCACGGGCACACGACTCACTGGACACCACGTCACCATTCGCACCCCCACCCCCACCATTCGCGCCGGCATTGGCGCATACCCCAACACCACCACCACCACCAATGACCACCACGCTGCGTCCAATGCCACCAGCACCATGCGCAAACGCCCAACGCACGCCAGCAAGTGCCATCAGGAAGTTGGGGAGTTGGTGGTATGACTAGGTGGAGTTGATAAATCTTAGTCAGTCAGCGAAGTGTTGGTCAGACTAGATAATATACGATAATGTATTGCCAGGGAAGTGCCAGACTGATAGAGGATAATCAAGTCTATGTCAACCAGTTGAATAGTAGTCAGACTTGATAATAAATTATCACTGGTTGTCATGCGAGTGTCAGGTTGACAGAACATGATCAAGTCTTTGCCACCTAGTCAATATGCAATAATGTATTGCCAGGGAAGTGCCGGACTGATAGAGGATGATCAAGTCTATGTCAAACAGTTAAATAGCAGTCAGACTTGATAATAAATTATAAACTGGTTGTCATGCGAGTGTCAGGTTGACAGAACATGATCAAGTCTTTGCCAACTAGTCAAGCAATAACCGGACCAAATATACACTGTAAGTGGTTGTCAGACCAGCGCCAAATTGACCAAGGATGGTCGATTTTTTACCAGTCAGTTATTTCAAGTCAGTTTTGATAATATATTGTCAGGCATCCAGATGCGTAAGATAGACCAGCAACTCTCGCATCTGCTTATAGAGGACAATCATACCCAATTCATATATTGTCAGGCATACAGATGCGTAAGATAGACCAGCAACTCTCGCATCTACTTATAGAGGACAATTGTACCCAATTCCTTCATGAATTCACGAATGATTTCACCCTTGTCATTTTCGACAATTAGTACCTGAAACCATCGTTATACCGAAGAGACAAGAAAGGAAAATTGAACCGCACCTCCTCTGGCTTCATCATTCGCTCGATGACAACAAGTCTCAAGTTACTCAAGATGTCGCTGTAGGTGTTCTTTCTCAAAGACATGCTGTTGAGCATGTTTCCACTGCTGCTCCGAGCGATAGCACGCAGATGGGTGGACAGGTATATGCGGATCACTCGCTTAAACGAGGGCGAGGTTCAGTTTGTTGATGTATGTCTTCTCTTTCCGTGTGGTGGTCTCGTCAGATGCCACCTTGACGGTGACTTCAACAACGAAATTACGGATTCCTACACGTGACGTTAGCTACGTCAGTTATCTCAAGGAACAACCTGCCTAATCTCTGTCCATCTGGTAGTGTTTTCCAGGGCACGAAGAACGAGCCAGGAGACTCATATTTATTGCAACAAAAATAAGTGGTTAGCAGATCAGGGTTATCCTGGCACACCATTCAACGAGCGCGGGACAATATTCAAAGTGATGTGGCGTACGAGAAGGTTAGGAAAGTAATTGGTGAAATGAGCGAGAGGTTTCGGCTTGGAGATCTGCGTGGTGTCTTCCGCATCCAGCTGTAGATGAGACCGATGAGGTCGTCAGAAGGGCCGGCGATGATATGAGCGCCCATTGGTATTTCATTCGGTCCAGCAAACTAAGTCAAGCTATTTCAACGCTAGCTCATGAGGGACAACAGAAGCAACACGTACATTTGGAACTACTTTAGGGATGAGGACGTCCTGTTGGTTGCCCAGACCAAGCTGACAGTAGCCATTATAACCCCACACATACACGAGGCTAATAGCACTTGAGTGACGTATGGCTGAGTTTAGATGGTACCTACCCTTGGGAGTCGAGGGCTACACTGTGCTGCGGTCTGCACGCAATGTCTATGATAGTCTTTTCATCAAGTCCTTTCACGGGTACTTTATAAACAGATCAGTTGGTGATGTTGCAAAATGAGTGTCGAAGCTCACCAGGCTCCGTCTCGATGTCAAACACTGTCTTGTTTCCGGTAATGATGTGTTCTCCTGTCCTACCATTTCCTAATTGTCCCTTCTCGCCACTGCCAAAAGAAAAGACTGAAGGGCGTCAGCTAGCAGAGGAACGGAATACGTTAAGGGGTATGTACCTTTGCCAGAGTCATCGGTAAGTATAATGGAAAATGTTATGCCCACTGCTGCCTTGATGACGTGCAGTCTTTCACCATCGAGAAAAGGCCCTTCAATGGCTTCGAAAGTGGACTGCGCAGTGACTGGATGTCCGCACTGACATACCCCAGCCGGTCAACCTACACAACAAAGATCGCGAACTGAAAGCACGACTCACCTGACCCAAGTTATTGGCACCCACAGACCAGACCTGTCCATCGTCGCCTACTAACAAGGAATGACTACATCCACATGCCGCTTGCACGAATTGACACCTGCAACATGACGCGTGTATGGAAGCAATTTTGATATTGCTGAGAGAACGGAGGATATGGGGCTTGAGGAGGTCTGATCTGGAATATGGAAAACTGGGCTTCAGTTGATGTAGCTATGCTGGCTAGGGAACGACGCACACATTAGGATTGCCTTCACCTTTTCCACCACGTTTAACCTTTCCTCCCTAGTTTCGGCCTTAAGCTGATCTGGGCGGACTCGGAGGTGCTGGGTGCTGCAACATCAGATGTTGAAGGTCTCTGGGAGAGTATACTGCGGTGGTTCGGGCTCTGGCTGGAGAAGCGTAGTATATGGGGGGAGCTGAGGGTATTCCAACTAGTTGAATGATAGTCAGACGATCTCGGACAACCGCTGTTTGTTTGACTCCGGATGGGAAACTTTGCAGATATTTGTGCCGAAAAAGGCAAGCATGCGCGTACTAGCTTATAGTAATTAGTAGGACCTTCAACTCGATAATCATTAACGTCGTATATTACAATCCTCGAGTCTACATGGATAACTACTTTCAAGCACAACCGGAACTGACGGTAAGTCTATTATCGAAGTATCACGCTGCCTACTAAATGCTATTAGCCAAGCGCTCAACCGGAACCTGTCGTGCCAGTGATACCAGGACCTCTGATCATAAACGAATCGTCAATCGTACGTACGCATAGTATTCAGATATCACGCTAAACTGACATAGTTTTAGGTGATCTGGAATACTGCTGTAGCATTAGCAAAAGATCGCCTCCAAAACTACCTTTCGATGTTGCCAATCGATCCTGTTCGCACTACAATGGAGGAGAGGTGCTGGGTTACGTTGATGGCACTCAAGAAGGAGCAAGAGTTGCAGGAGAGTTTCAGGGAGCTAGAAAAAGCTTGGCATGAGCTCGATGAAACAAAGAAGGTGTTAGGGATTGGAAGGAATTAGCGACTGGACAAAGTTTAAGCATCTGGTAAGACAAATGTATCCCAGAATCCAGCGGTTCCGTTGGTTGTAGCTGTATCTGTAGCGTCGAGGCCCAGCAGTCGCATCACGAGGTTGTAGATCTCGACATTCTGGAACCCTGGCATGACGTATTCTCCTGTGCCATCATCCTCTCCTCGTGCGACCACAGCCGCCTTCGCGCCCTGCGAGAAAGGCCCGTGTGCGACAAAAATGGCATGCATCGACGGGTCTTCGTTGTCATAGCCGTGGTTCTAGGAAGGCGCAATGTCTTAGCTCAATGACCTACAGATACACTAAGGTGAACTCACTCCAGTTGACATTTCATCTTCGCCGTCCGTGTGATCAGTCAGCGCGTAGCCTGTGCACGGGACAATCCACACAGGGGCGATGCAGTAATTGTGGGAGAAATGGTATCATTCGGGCATAGGCTCCACTGTGCCTGCAGACATCTTACCATAGTTGAATACGTCGAGGTCTACCAAGGAGGTGCCGGGGTCGGTGGAGAAGCTCTCAGTCATGAACACATCGAACTGATCCGGGTGGGAAAGTGTGTACTCGCACAGACGCTCAAGGGCCTCGGTCACGTTCATGCCAGGAGCGAAGTGTAAGCCCATGGATGGCCAACCTGAACAGCACAGAGTAAGCAATCCGCCACTTAGTCTAAACATTCTGGCAAGCAACAGACTATATGATGGAATTACTTACCGTCCACCCCGGTAACACCTTTCCACGACCTTACATTAATGGCCTTGGACATTGGCCCTGTCGCATGGCCAGCTTGGTCTAGCGATGGTTCATACCCTATGAAACAATGACATCAGCATGTCACAAGAGAGAATCGACGAGGACGAAATGACAAGCAGAAGAAATAAACATCGCTCGGCTTAGAGCAAAAGAAGTATACTGGTCTAGAAGCAGAGAAAGAAAATAGATGCAAGAACACACCAAGAATAAGCTGCGGCCACTCTTCCAGCGGGAGGTCAACCCACTCTAAGAGATTGGAAAGTTTCTTCTTGAGAGCATAATTATTCTGCGTTCCACTTCAGATCACATCGTATCCTGTTTCGAGTCCAAGACTATACCCTTACCTCCCAAGGTAGAAAATACGTAGAGTTCACGCCCGAGGATGTAGACCAAGGACCAGGCCTGGTCAAGTGAATAAAGAGCAGATTAAGTTACAGAGGGAAGAAAACCGACCACATGAGGTTTGCGGTGATGATGCCTGCACGTTCGGCGGTTTCCCACACCTAATTTGTACAAACAGCAGGAAATGCAGAGGACAGGGAGGCCGACATGTATCAGTCAAGTGACGAGACGGACGTGCAAAGTTACAAGAGGTGTTAGGAAACGTATTAAGCGGGCATACAAAAACAATTTGGTGGGTACTGACAGGTTCACCGAGCCACCAGCTCGGGTTCTGCGCGGATTCAACACGAGCATAATGGAATGTGTCTTGGAAAACGGGGTCCCAGAAGTTCTACATGGCCAATGTGAGAATGCCAGGCAGTTGAAGAAAGTGGTAAAGGACGAACGTTCGCAATGATGCTGTGCGACTCAGCGTAGAGGCCAGTCCTAGATGTAGCATAAACTCGTGTTGAGCAATATACGGGTAATATTTACATCAATGCCCAGTGATTTCTGAAACAAACATCATTCATATGTGTCAATTACTTCAATAAATTATGACTCACGGAAACGTCAGAGTCTGCAGAGAGGGAAGTGTTTAGTGTTAGAGCAAAGAACCGAAAGGGAATGCGCACGGGGAAAATAGGCTTCATGTACTTTGCCCTTATACCTTCCCGACTGATATCTAGTAAATGCGGCGTGAGTCCACGATCCAAATAATCTGCACGAAGACCATCGATCGACACCATAAGCACTGTCTTCTTGAACTCGTGCGTTCCATTCGAATACAATGCGTTCCGGCCAATTCTCGTGTCATGTTGAGTACGGGGCCAGAGTTCAAATAGGGTGGCAGAAAGAATAAGCGAGAGGAGAACACTGAATCCAGCAAAACACTTGCGTTTGTGTGAGGGGGCAGGGGAAGTGGGTTGCTGCTCAACATCAGGTTGGATAGCGTCATCATCTTTCAAGAGTAAACCGCATCGCTCATCGGGCGTGGCTGATGCATCGGCATCATGTGTGCGTGTCATCGTGCAAGACGACGACGAAGAACTAGAGAAAGTCGAAAGGGAAGGGAAATGAATGATAACTTATCGCAGAGGCCACATAAGAAATAGACTGTATGTGGCTGTGCTCATACGGTATTACCTTCTGCAGCCACGTTTGAACTTCGCAATGACATGGCCCGGGATCCTGGGCTGGACAGTGTCCTTGCTCGCCTTCATCAAGGCCCAACTTGTGATTCTGCTCCTCCATGTTCTTTCTGCGGGCCCTATTCCACGTCATGGTACAACATGATAGGGTGGGTGATGGCGTGTGATAGGGCGTGATAGGGCATATGATAGAACACCATCTTGCAGCAAGGGTGGTCAACATGGTGTTTGCATGGCGTTCTACCCCCCCAAAAAAGGGCTAGCCAGAAACCTACTATGGGAACTGTCAACAATCAAATCTAAATAATGAACAATCAACTGACAGTGTTCGAGCGCTAGAACTAATGCGGATGTTTGAACTCCTCGAGGATCTCCGGACTCAACCTTGGTAAGGTGAGCAGTACGGCCCTCTTGCCACAGGACTCTTGAGTACGAAGGAGCGGTTCTGAATAAAATACTAAATGATCAACTGACAGTGTTCGAGCACTAGGACTAACACGGATGTTTGAACTCCCATCGGACGACGTTGTTCCATTGACATTGAAAAAATGAAATTGCAATTGAATTGGAAATTCGTGAGTCTGAGTGGCGCCGGCCGCTTGAAGGATATCCAAAAAGGCAAACATTCTAACTCAGCTTCATTTGCCACTGGTACAGCCGCGACGAGCGTTAGCACCAGCAAAGATCAAGTGCCACATACCATGGAGCAAAATGGGTTTTTCAGCCTACAACATAACGATCAGCGTAATCCTCAAGTGCAAGGGCCAGCGGTAAGCATTTTCTCGAAATTCTGCCTAGTAACTTGCCTAACCATATCGGATCCACCCACCAGCAACTACCACTGGATCATATTGTCCCAGAACCGTTGATCGCCCCAGAACCGTTAATCGTCCCAGAACCGTTAATCGTCCCAGGACCGTTAATTGTCAGCGACTCAGCAATCGTATGTGGCACCTACTACTATAGATACCATTCCAGTACTAACAGATTGTAGGCGATATGGAACACTACCACGCAAACGGCTCAGGACCGAATTCAAAATCACCGTTCTGCATTGCAGCGCGAGCCGATTACAACTACTGATGAAGACAAGTGTTGGTTGACTTTGATGGCGTTACGGAGGGAGCAAGAGTTGGAGGAGACCATGAGATATGTTGACAATTCCTGGTGCGAGTTGAGCGAGATCAGGAGACTGTTGGGAATAAGGAGGAGCTCTTCATATGGTGGATGAGTGGATGATGGACGCTCCCATGTTTATTTGGATTCCAACGATGCTGCGTATGATCAACCATTTCTGGCTGCAGTTGTGGTTAGTTATCAGTAAGCTTAAGCACTGCTGAGAACATTGCTCAGCGAACCAAAGTCCTGGGTTTTGGCGTCGAGAGGCCTTCGTTAGATCGTCAGCGTTGTTTGTGTGGATTAATCCCGAGAAAAAAGAATAAAATATCATTTTGAATCAAAGACTTGAAACATGTCAAAAACTGAAAACTCACGAAGCAACTAACCCAGTCAAGTATGACTGGACCGTGTGTACTTGTTGCAGGATTGTGACAGTAAATTGCTAGAACAAAATATCATTTTGAATCAAAGACTCGAAACATGTCAAAAACTGAAAACTCACGAAGCAACTAACCCAGTCAAGTATGACTGGACCGTGTGTACTCGTTGCAGGATTGTGACAGTAAATTGCTAGAACAAAATATCATTTTGAATCAAAGACTCGGAACATGTCAAAAACTGAAAACTCACGAAGCAACTAACTGAGTCAAGTATGACAGGACCGTGTGTACTCATTATAGGATTGTATAGATACTCAACGCGAAATGACATTCTCGAAGGTTAACTGTGAGGGAAATTCCGAGTCGACTAAGGACAGACGACTCAGATGAGTAAGTGTGGGGGTTGGCCATTTGTAACACGTCGCATTATTAAGAAATACTTGGGGGTAATCCAATCAAGCGCACTGCCTTTGAGACTTTTGATACCATTACCCCTTGCTTCAGGTGTACCTTTTAGCGTGCTACAATACTGAGATAAACAGTTAACTTGAGGATGTAGAAGGGAGGTGCTTGCCAGCTCTGTATTGAGGTTAACCTCGTCATCTCCACCGTGCACCAGCCGCTCTTGAGAAAGGCCATGATCATGCCATTCCATTGGAAGATATACATGATTATACTGATGTCTTTGCCAAATCTCCCATCCATAAAATTCCATTGAAGGGCTTGCCACTGGCGCGGCGCTGTGGTGGTTGAAGTTGGGGATTGTTGGTCCGCCATATGACAGGCACAATGTTCACTAGGACAAAAATCAGCTCTCACTGTAACCCTGAGGGCACAGTCAACCATGATAATCAAAAGATGCACCACTATGGCAAGGACTAGTATGGAGAATGGCAGAGGGCTTGCCACTGGCATGGCGCTGTGGTGGTTGAAGTTGGGGATTGTTGGTCCGCCATATGACAGGCACAATGTTCACTAGGACAAAAATCAGCTCTCACTGTAACTCTGAGGGCACAGTTAACCATGATAATCAAAAGATGCACCACTATGGCAAGGACTAGTATGGAGAATGGCAGATTGTTATCAAGGTTTGGAGTCCGCCTCCAAGTGACTCCTTTGAGTTTCAATCCGGAATCTTCCGATGGTATTGCAAAACGGGGGTGCCCAGACTCGAGGAAATTCTAAAATAATCTGAGATAACAGTACTAGTTAGCTTGAACGAGTAGGTGCGACAATATCAAGAACTGTAGAGTGCTAAAGATACTACACAACTTTGGATTGGAAACGCAGCTTCAAGTTGCGGAGACGGTAGTACGACTCAGAAAGGTTAATGTCAAGATTGTGACGACACTGGTCCAGAACTAACTTAAAATTCTTCACAATCATTCGTTGAAATTTTGCGACTACAGGTCCAAGTTGCATGTAACAATTGAGTACTAGTACATATGTGTCACTCATGGCGTCCTGACTACTGAAAACCTTCACACGGCAGGTGCACTGGTGGAGAATCGTGCTCCCCGGCTTTCATGTGACAACCTCAGTACTGATACTCTGCGCACACGGGACCAGTGAGTCAGTGAAAAACTTGATAAAATTCACTCAACAGGTCCTGTTCCCAGCCACCGTCTCCATGACACGTATTGATCCACCGATTCAGTGCAACAGCTGCATCACTGGTGCCCTCACGGGCCCTCCTGAGGAGAACCAACTGGTGGCATGCCTCCCTTTCCAAAAGGGGAGAAGATATTTTGTGAATTTCGTGTCCAGGAAATACCCGCCTGAACCATATCACATACTACATAAGAGGATGAGACTCAAAACACAAAATCGAAGGCATTACATACCATGGCGCACACTAGTGCGATAGAGTGCTCTGGAAGGCTTTCATACTGATGAGGGAATAGTTCCAGCAGGGACCGGTTGGATTTGTGCTGATGAACCACCTTCAAGATCCGATATGCCAGTAAGATTAGAATTGTCTTGCGTCGATATAGATTCTGTGGGGTGCGAGATTAGCGATATTAGACATCAATTCTGACAAGAAAATAACACTACCCCGTCCGGAGATCTGGTGAATTCTAATGAGGTTATGGTGCTGTTCCAAGCTGTTAAGCCAGTGATGCTAGTGATGTAGGGAATGATCTCATGGGGACGCTTGGTATTCAAGGCAAAACCATCCAATCGAAGTTTTTTCTTGCAGTTGACGAGAGGGTGCGAGTTGTCCTTCAAGGCCTTCTTGAATCTGTCGTACTCCGAGGATACCTATATTAGGTCTGTATCAGAACATTTAAATACAGCTAGATTCAAGACGCACTATTTTGATTGCGTCCCGACTGTATAGATTTAAATCTTTGGTCTTTTGGGTTACGCAGCATCGAAAACCTGCCGGCACAAGGTAAGCTGATCCGGGTAGACATCAATAGTATTCTTTCCTACCTGACTCCGCTGGTTGACCGGCACTGTTTGCCACGGTCAACATTTCTTCGATAGCCTGAGTGCAATACGCGGCGAATGAATCCATGTCCATGCCGCAAATGGTGAGATAATTCTTAGCCAGAGCCTTGGCATCCTGTATGCATACATGTGCAAAAGGAAAGTGAGCCGTGAGGAAGTCGCAATCATAAATGATCCCAGCCTTAAAATCGGCTGGGGTGCATAACACATAACGCTGCAAGCTTGAGGCTCCAGGCAAACTTTGACCGCTAGCAGTGACGTTGAAAAGTGGTGTCAGAAGGAATGTGGTGAACATGGAACCTGGACCATTTGACAACGGGACACCTTCGTCATCAGGAACTTGGGAAAGTAGCTTTACCCCAGAAGAGACTGGAGATGTAGTGCCACCTATGGCAGGAACTGAGGAGGTGTCGATCCAATCGTTGAATGCGGATAAGAAGTTGCTGTCTTCAAACGAAGCGCCGTCAAACGAAGGACCATCTGATCGGAAAAGGGATCCTTCTGTCTCAGCCTCTGCAACCTTCTGTCAAGATGTTAGTTTGCCTGCTACACATTAGATGATGTACGTACCTGTAATACAGGCCTTGTAACGAGGTCATGATCAGTATACATGCAGACCCTTATCCAGCCAGTCGGGATAATAAATTGAGTTAGTCCCTCTGATTGTTCACCTTGACGAAGTTCCTGCACCAGAAGAATTTAGTGGTCTTGTAGATCGTTCAGATGTAACTTACCATGTAAACAGATTCGTAAATGGCCTCTGAGCCCAACGTCTGCGCATATGATACGGGCAATACGTAGGCGACTTTTAGGAACGTGCCAGAGTCGACAGTAAATTGCTAGAATAAAATATGATCAAAGACAGGCTCGAAACATGTCAAAAACTGAAAACTCACGAAGCAACTAACCCAGTCAAGTATGACTGGACCGTGTGTAGTCGTTGCAGGATTGTATATATATCCAACACGAAATGACATTCCCGAAGGATAGCTGTGGGGGAAATTCTGAGTCAACTAAGGACAGACGACTCGGATGAGCGAGTGGGGGTTGGCCATTTTTAACACATCGCATTATTAAGAAATTTTCGCCTATATTTCTCATTTCAGTTTATCGATGGCTTATCATCAAGACCGTCTTACCTCGATGAGCCTGAGATCTTAGGTCTGTTCTACTATGATGTAAACACTGCGAGTTAGAGCGTTACCTATTACTATTGAATTGCATTAAGTAAGCACTTACAACTGAGTGACGACTCTTGTTTTGGAGTACATGTTCGCTGACTAATTCAACACTGCAGCTGCCCAGTTTCTGTCGATTCATGTTCGCGGACTTATTTAATTTACTGACAGGTAGCGCATTCATGTTCGCGGATGCATTTAATTTGGCGAGATCATGTTCGTGAAGTCCGCATACTTATCTTTGCAGAAGCACAAGTCCTGTGTAACATGAGGGAATCATGTGGTCCATATCACCTACCGGTCACTGCAGGACACCGTGCACCTCGTTCTTTACTTGTCGTTCATTTGGTTTCAAAAATCGCATCAATGTGAGGTTATCGTAGGGATAAACCCGTTACTCATATTTGGTCCCGCTGCTAGACAACACCCGCAGACAACAGTAACGCGTTGATCAGTTCCTGGGAAACGGCTTCAGCAATTTGAAGGTTCGGGGTGTTATCATGATGTATTAGAAGGTCGGTACCAAAGCAAAAATTTTCAGTTCAGACAAATTCGGTTCAGTGGCCGCGAGACTGACTCAAATTGAGTCGCTTCTCCACTAGTATTAGTAAGGATTGGTTCGTGCTCAAATAACAACTGAGTCGGCGGCTCCTGATCGCTGTTCAAGATGTAATCACGTTTGCGACTTTCAGTAATTTCCTTTTTTTTTTGAAAAAAGGAAAACAAAACCAGTACCCCCAGGGGTGCACGAAGTCCCACTACCTAATATGGCAGCGTGATAGTTTGAGGTAGTGCGTGTCATCTGGTGGAAAGATCCGTCAACTTCCCAAGTACTTTGAACTTGAAGGATAAGAGGAGACAAAACTCACCGAACGGCTTTCATCGACAATGACCTCCACAATCAATCCTTCTCCTATACCTCTCTCCCCCATGAGACATGAGTATCCAGGCGCCTCATGCGCTAATTTGTCAGCCTCGAACCTGGTACTCAGCCATGAAAAGACCAACTTTTTGGCCTGGCGTAACAATGTCTCACAACAGCCTCAAGAGGCATACCCTTCTCCACCCACATCCCATGAAGCGGTTTTGCAAGAGCTGCCACCCGTGAGCGATAATTCTGCATATTGTTGTGCGATAAGTAATGAAGATTGATAGATGGACACCTTGTGTCTTCCCCCATTCTGGGAGACACGCTATGATAGCGATATCACTATTCGCCTTATCAGTGCAAGACAATCAGAGCGTCGGGCAGAGTCTCGACTTATCCGAAGTCGCCTACGCCGTGTGATGATCGAACAAGAGCTCTATAGTAGTATGGATAAGCGTACTGCTCAGAGGCTTCACAAAGCTAACATCAGCCTTGGTATTGCTCGTGGTGTGCTTCGTTCGTCTGGCTTGACACCCATGGGCAACACTTATGAGGGAGATAGTGACGCCTCGAGTGTGTTGCATGAGTCAGACCCAGAGTCAGACCTAGAGCCATCCTCTTGAGATCTTTTCATTAGTGCTCCCATCACTGTACATACTACCAAGCGCTTATATATATACATATATATTACCAGGTACTGAATATATGTACATACTACATACATGTGTCGTATGGATTGCTCCTTTGTTCCCTTCTTGAAGTACTCAGTTTTTGACATATATCATTTGCAGTGACTGGACTCCTAGCACTTGTGCAGAGGGCGAGGTACCATGGTCGAATGTTTATGTAGTTCTTGACCAAGGTTTGTCTTCGACTCAGAATAACTTAAGCCAATCGTGCGGATATTGAAGGTGGATAATTGATGTACAAGATCATAGACACACTAACGTCGTGGTCTAGTTGCTAATCATCTTCTGTAGTTAGATCAATGATCTCGACCTCTCCCATCTCGACCTTTCCTAAACAAGTGTGCCGTTCAAATATCCGCCTAGTCATGATGAGTTCACAACCGTAACACCGTGTAAGAAAATGGCGGAATTCCTCTTCTGTGAGGCCGGGCCGAGAAAAGGAATCCAGTCTTAGAAGCCTGTCGAAGGTTTTGTGAGTTTCATCTTGTCGAAGCTGGCGCCTTTGCATGACGTCTACTAGTTTGATGTCTGTAAACAAATAGGTATCAATCAGTTATCCGAGAAAGTCTCTTTCCGGTGCGCTTACCATTCCCATCGAGAAAGGCGACTTCTCTTGGTCTGGGTTGATCAGAGCCTGTGTTACAAGGCATGTTAGATTGATGACGTGACTGACCGCTGCCACCATGACAGAAATAGCTCACTTCGTTTTGGATAGCGTCTGATGGGTAACCCAGGTGAAATGTGCATCTGATCCATGAAAACTGCACGTAGGGTTGCAGTCGCGTTGGTCCTTCAGATTGATCAACAAATTGTAGCTATGCAGACTTACCAACATAACTGCATTTGCTCAATGTGCAGCAGGCTAGGTACTCTCCTGCATTTTGTCCCCTTGTTAACATAACTATTGCCGCTTCACAGTGGCCAGGAGGATAGCAGTTATCTATGAATGCACATAGACAGTGTGGTCCTCGGAATTGATGAGAATTACGGTGCGCTACAAGGTCAGAAGGCACGACACGCCCTCCATCATCTTGAACTGGCCTGGATCGCAGAAACATAGGTAAGACAGGGAGATACTAATGTTTGCGTCAGCCTTTAGCACTCACCAATACCATATGCACAGGGTTTCTCCGGTCTCATCTAGCTCAAGCACAGCATTTGTCCTGTTGCTGACTTGGGCTGCAAGCTTGGCTCGTTGACGTTCTCGATGAAGTCCATTGACTGCAGCTCTGACCCGACTTGTGCAATCGGGAGGCATCCGAGTACCCGGGTATGCTAACTTGAAAGGGTTCAACTTCAAGGGGTGCAATTGACCTGCCAGCAGTTCTCAGACTTTATACTGCGATTTCTGAGTGAGTCACAGTGCGCCTGCTTGCTCCAGCTTTTACTAAACTACGTAATTCTGCGCCTTTCATGTGTGCTGATTAGTAGTAGTTCTTGTCAGTTTCCTAATTGAAACTTTCAGAGAGTACGGAAGAGGCCATACCATTTATGTCAGTAACTTGAAGCTTTTCTGCCAGTAAGCGGCGTCACGGTCCGAGTCGGTGAACTCACGTACACTAACTAGGTGCCGAAGTGACGGCAGATTTGACTGCAGTACTACTACTACTTAGTTTTACCATGACCGCCAGTTTCAATAGTGTCTTCATGCCAGGTTCAGTCACGACCTAATCGCTCCCTGCTTTACCGCCGGTCACGACCATGGATGAATCATTTCCAACTGCCGCTGGTCTGGCACAATATTCAACTAGTATTTGTACCTGTGGAAGAAGCTTTGCTCAACTAAACGCATATGCAAACCACCAGAGAACTTGTAAAAAGCGGAAGAAATACCTTTCGAATGCGCTAGCAAAGGCCAAGGATGTATGGACAACACGAAAAAGGCCATGTAGAGAAGTTGGACGTGGTGAACACCTTGGGTCTGTTGCTCCTGCAACACGGGTCCCAGATGCAGCAACTAGCATTGGCATAGTATCTCCAGCAGGAGAAGGCCAGGAGCCCCCACAGTTGGAGCGTTCTTTCGTCACATCAGAATTCAGTTCTGGGCATGCAACTTTCGAGGAATGCAAGGTGAATCTCGATATCAATAATGATTCGTGCTGTTGATGCTCAATCACTTCTTTAGGATGGGTCCAGTCTTTCAGAATCTTTGCATCATGCAGTCGATGACACGCTGTCACTTGCCGAGCGTCGTCCAAGATGCCTCAATCGTCGTCTTCCTGCACGGTTTCGAGACGTTCTTCCTCAGCCACCACCACCGCCTACAGCTGAGCCAGCCCCATCACCAGCTGCAGATCCCCCTCTTGCTTTGGCTGCAAACACACTGCTGTCACGGTCACTTTCTTTCTTTCGCACACTTCCAAACTTATTCGGACTTTCACGTCAGTATTACGGTGCCTGTCTGCCGACCCACGACCCAGAAGCGGTCACAACTCTGGAACACCTCACTGACCCATTCAGACCATGAAAGTCAGGATCTCAGTATCCCTGCTCCTGCAACGCGGGGTGACTGTAGCAACGGCCCAGATTCCTTCTACCCATATCCCAACAAATCATCATTTCTCCTCGGCGACTGGTTTTGGAATGGAGGCCTGCAGAAATCACAAAAAAGCTTCAGGGAACTATTGTGGATCATCGGCGATACTGAATTTTGACAGGAAGATGTACATGCCATGCGCTGGAACTCGATCAATGATCAACTTGGATCTAGTAAAGAAGAGGCAGAGGGATGGGTGCCTTTGGAAGGTGCGGGGTGGAAGAAGACCGCGATCAACATCAAGATACCCATTCATAATCGTTCGGATAATCCAGGCGTTCACGACTACCTTACAGCAGAATTACATCATCGATCACTCTTATCTGTCATCCAGGAAAAGCTTGCTAACGAAAGGCACGACGACCTGTTCCATTATCAGCCCTACGAATTGCTCTGGGATCGCGGAAAATCTGAGAGACCCACCCGCATCCATGGAGAACTGTATACCTCTGATGCCTTTATTCAGGCACACCGTGAACTCCAAGAGTCCCCACCTGAGCTTGGGTGTGATTGAGAGCGAGTGGTTCTTGCTCTCATGTTTTGGTCGGACTCGACCCATCTAGCCTCATTCGGCAATTCCAAACTTTGGCCGTGCTATATGTTCTTTGGGAATGAGTCTAAGTACCGAAGGTGTAAGCCTTCTTGCCGTCTATGTAGTCATGTGGCCTATTTCAACCATGTAGGTACCTACGTGCTTTCTAGTGCTTTCTTCATACTCACACATACTTGCGGTCAAGCTTCCAGATAGTTTCAAGGATTTTGCCGTTAAGCACTTCGGTGGAAAAGGTCCCAGTGCTGACTTTATGGCACATTGCCATCGCGAACTTTATCATGCACAATGGAAGGTCCTGCTAGACGACGAGTTTGTGGAAGCGTGCAAGCATGGAATTGTCATATGCTGTTGTGATGGGGTTGAGCGTCGTTTTTACCCTCAGATCTTTACTTATTCTGCCGACTATCCAGAAAAGTGAGTCAAGCTCCGTTACGGTACCTAGAGGGCCAATCAACTAAATTTACTACACATCTCGTTATCAGAGCGTTAATAGCTACGATACGGACTCTGGGCGGGTGCCCTTGCCCTCGATGCCTCATCCTGAAATCCCGCGTTCAAAATTTGGGCATGTGGCTGGACATGAAACAACGCCAAACCCTCTTACGCATAGACGACAATATCCGGCGAAGTGAAGTCTCCACCTCGCGTTCACTCATCTACGATAGTGGCTATGGCATCCACAGCAATTGTGTTGAAAACCTACTGAAAGAGCACTCATTGGTGCCAACCTCTGTACGTTGAACTTATCGCTATTAAACTCTTTCGTGTATGACGGTCGATAACAACTACCTTTCAGAATGCATTTTCGGAGAGGCTCGGGTGCCTCGGCTTTAATCTGTTTGCTATGCTGGTTGTAGATCTCCTGCATGAGTTTGACCTTGGGGTCTGGAAAGCCCTGTTTACCCACCTGATACGCATTCTTGGAGCTGCTCTCAAGGGCGATAGATTGGTACACGAGCTTGATCGTCGGTTAGTTTTGTCCAAGAAGGCTGACCTGCTCTGACTAATGGAGCCCTTAAGTTACAGACTCATCCCCACCTTCGGCCGCGATACCATTCGAAAGTTTGCTTCAAATACATCTGAAATGAAGAAGATGGCTGCTCGCGACTTCGAAGATATTCTTCAGGTAAGGCTTCACGTTCTTTTTAACCGCACTCAACTTATACATAAGTATATAATCAGTGCGCTATCCCGGCCTTTGATGGCCTTCTCCCAGAGCCACACAACACCAGTATCTTAGTTCTGCTCACTACTTGTGCAAGCTGGCATGCCTTGGCAAAGCTGCGCATGCATACAGAGGAGACACTCAATCTCCTGGATGCTGAAACAGTTACGCTGGGAAAGCAACTTCGCCATTTCCAGAAACATACCTGCGCAGCTTTCAATACTCGCGAACTAAAGCGGAAGCAGAACGTCGACAACGCCAGCAGTTAAGGAGCCTGGCTGGAAACGGAGAGGCAACGGGGTCAAAGCCTCAGACCGCTCGAAGACAAAAGACGTTCAATCTACAAACCTACAAGCTACACGCCCTGGGTGACTATTCTACCTCCATACGCAACTTTGGTACAACCGACTCATATAGCACTGAACCGGTGAGTGAAGGCATTTTGATGGTATCCTCTGCCATGTAGATAATTATTTCAAAATATAGGGAGAGCTAGAACACCGCACCTCCAAAGCAAGGTACCGTTGAACGGACCGAAAAGAGTTTGTGAAGCAGATAGCCAGGATTGAACGGCGCGAGGCTCGCATACTCAGCATCCGTGACAAGCAGTCGCCACAGGGTACGGTGATGGAGGAAGAAGTTGCTACATCGCCTGAGGCTCATTTCCACGTCGGGAAATCTCAAAACTATCCTGAGAACATTCCTCTGTTCCTTCAAAGGCACGCGGGGGACCCCGCTATCAAAGTAAGTACCACATACCTCTTATACAGCCCGGTGCTGATTCCGAGCAACCGTGATAGGGTTTTGTACCTAAGCTTCAGCATTTTCTCCTTACTAAGATCCAGGACTCGATCACCAGAGAGGGTAGCCTTTTGTATACTGACGGTCCCACTCCAGCTGCAATCCCAGGAGCTACCCCAGTGTGCTCGGACTGGGAGGGACGTGTTTTTATCAAGGCCGATCGCATGTATAGGCACAACTTGATGCGCCTCAACTACACTACATATGACGTTCGCCGAGCGCAGGATGTCATCAATCCATCGACATCTCATTGTAACGTCATGCTCCTCGACCAAGCTAGCGAGGGCTCAACTACCGGTGAAAGTCATCCTTATATCTATGCTCGTGTACTCGGCATATATCATGTCAATGCCACTTATATTGGCCCTGGGATGGTTAACTATCACTCACATCGAATTGACTTTCTGTGGGTGCGCTGGTATCAATACCTTGGCAAACACTCCCAGGCCGACCGGCAAGCACCTTTAGATCGTGTTTGCTTCCCGCCTATGGCAGAGCAAGACTCATTTGGGTTTGTGGACCCTGATGACGTTCTTAGGTGCTGCCATGTCATTCCACACTTCGAGCAAGGCTTGCAGCACTTGGATGGTAGGGGTATCTCCCACTGTGCTCAGGATAAGTTGGACTGGAAATTCTACTATATAAATCGGTGCATCAATTGTGACTACTGATGGAGTTGCGCTGACTTTATGACCTAGTTTTGTAGACCGGGACTCATTCATGCGGTATCAATGGGGGCTGGGAGTTGGGCATACCTATGCTCATGGTGCCGGCGGTCAAGAAGAAGATAATGCGGTTGCTGTAGAGTGTTTTGAGGACTTTGAAGAAGATGCGTTGAGCAGTGGCCAAGACGGTTGCACTGCCTCTAACTCGGACCCAGGTGGTGAAGCTTCTGACTCGGACTGGGGGTCTGCTTCAGATGACTCCAACTCGGAAGAGCGTGACACTGATAGTGATTCGGACCAGTATGATACCCTTGACTACGAAAACTAGTAGGTCAGTTGGCACAAATGCATGTCTCTGGTACACTACTTCATGTTTTGGCGGTTGGCTGCATTCTCCATTCTGGTGTGGGTGTGCCTTTGAAGTCACGGTAACTTCAACCCTGCAGACGCTCCAGTAAGTACTCAAGCAGTGGCCATATCGCAGTGCAAGGCGTTGGTCCGAGTTAGCGATCTCAGGGACTCGGATTGTCCTTATAGCCATTTCTAAATCCTTCCCGGGTCCAATAAGCCTGAGGTCGGGCAGGTTCAACCGCCACGGCTACTATCAATTCAAGTTGGAACGTTCGTAAGTCACGTCACATTCACCACTGCGTCACATTCACCACCGCATCACATTCACCACCGTGTCACAATTCACCGTCTGACAGTCTAATACGGCTTACTAACGAGTTCGCCATACTTGAATTCCCAAAACAGAGGTTCAAGTCACTCAAATTGCACCGAATGTGACCATAGCGGACTCGCGTTTAAAATCGACTGCCCTCCGAATGGGAACTGTCAGTATTTCTTGTCCTGCCTCCAACCATTGCACCTGTTATGACCGAAGATCAACAGTCCTGCGGCCAACGTCGCAAACAACCTGTTGATGCCCTTCAACTCGGTCCTAGGAAAAGGCCGTGAGTGACTTCGGATAGCCATTGCCGCTGACCATTGCAATCATTATACAGGAGTGCAGCTGATCCATTGGTACACTATGGTCGTCATTTCGGACGAACAGTACACGCTCTTTGCAACTTCCAAGCCCTCCTCACAAATGGAATTTTACGAATGGGAGAATTGGCCGAGACTCCAGAAGAAAACTTTACCGCTGAGTATATCACTTTTTTATAGAGTTACGTGTTACATATTTAATCACATGTACAGGGAACGGCGCGAGCATCGTATTTTTCAAGAGCTCCTCAAGTCTGTGGCAGGCCTGGAAGAGCGCTTGATGCAAGGCGGAGATGATGAGGTTGATGTCATTGCAGAGCTGGTAAGTACTATTTCGTTTTCCTATGTCTTCAAAGTTAACTCTGTATCTCACATCCCCATCAGCTCACCAAGGGCGCCTCTGGAGCAAGGGGTGATGACACCAAAAGCCTCAAAGGCAGTGTGCTTGATTGGATTACCCCCAAGGGACAGAATCTGGTTCCTCCTCTCGCTCGAAACATGAAAATTGACCGCGGTTTTCATCATGAACGGACGGGTGCGTTACTCTGTCCTGCTGGCCTGGACTGGTCTCACTCAGAGTAGGTGGTATCTTACTACTTGTCTGTTTACTTGGCATCCATACTGATGGCACGCAGGACAAAAGCTAAGCTACAAAGTGGCGAGATTATCGTAACGGGAGACCAGTGGCCGCTGTTCTTGTATGCTGACTACCATTATGATTCCGAGGATCCGTGGAATGGCCTGTTTCGAAGCGCTTTGTTGGTCTGCGTAAGATATAAGCTCTGTATCACTGAGTCCGAAATTCTCTGCGCTGAGCTCTACCTACAGGCATATAAACATGTATTCACGTCCCCCAGCTCTGTAGACAGAGAGCCAAAGGCAACTCGCTCAGGCAATGCTCGTATTCATGGGATGACCCGAATTACTCTGCCCTCCATCGCATACATTGCAACTCAGGTGTGTCTACACTTCAACTCTGTACATTTCTACTCAGTGAACTTTCTTTCCAGGTCCGATTCTCCCTCACATCATCACCTGTTTTCTCGCGTACCGACACAGTCACAGACTCCGAAAGGTTTTACAACTCCATCTTGGATATTTTCGAAGACCCGGATGAAAAACAAGAGGTAGATGATCTTGCTGTATGGTGGAACAGGTGATGGATACCTTTTTCCGCTTTGCTTATCCTCATGTGTTATAGGCAAATCTTCCCTTCATACTCGACCGCTCAACGTCCTCTGGTCAAGAATAGTGCGCTGGCGAGGATTCGGGAGAAGCGAGCGCAAATAAAAGAGGCTTCGGTCACTGATGGTGGTAGTGGCAATGCGTAGTATACAGTTAGCACAAGTTAGTCGATTATACTCACCAAAGAATTTATATTCAATGATCCAAACCTTGTGTGTGAGTATCTTGCGACGCCAAGATTATACCTAGCCTTCGGACTAAAACTCAGTGATAATATCAGCTCATTTTTGTATGTTTTACCTACGGTGACAATCAAGCTGGTCATGTTACAATGATTGACTACACGGTCTGCCTTTCTAGCATACATCATTGTGATATTCTTGCTCCAATAGTACCCAGCTATTACTTTACTGGTCACAAGTCCAACAAGTTCGTTTGTAGCCGATACTTGTAAGAATGATACCCATTGGACACACCTTTATGAGAGGTGTCTTTCTGATATTCATTTGTGCCTTTCATAAAAGCAGGCATCCATTATATACTTAGACACTAAAAGTTGATAGAGCATCATGATTGTGACACTTGTCATGCAGATAGCACTCCCGTGCAATCCCTGCCATCATGGTGATGCTTGTGAGCTCTGTCAGGGCAAGCGTCCATTATAATCGAAGATACTAAAAGTTGACGGAGCATCATGATTGTAACACTTAACTTTCTTGCCATGCAGATACTCCTGCATAATCCCTGCCATTATGGTGATATTTGTGAGTTCTGTCAGGGCAAGCATCCATTATAATTTAAGGGACTATGGCTAATAAATGGTCACAATTACAAGGCTAGGTATATGTTGGCAATTCAATCTATTAATGCCTCATCCTTACATAGATGGCGAGTCCTACCTTGTCTATCCTACCATGTAAGGCTTCACAATGTGACTTATCATTATTGTACTTATTATAGCGATTTTGCTTATTATAATTTTTTGTATACCAATATAATTTCGTGGTTGGATGTCTGATGTACTCGTCGCCCACCTACCTTGAATTCTCTCATACCTTTCTTCCTCGTCACAACGACTCAAATGATGTGAGTTTTTTTGCCTTGGTCGTGTCAATACTAGATGAAAACGTTCGAAACAGGGCGCATATAACCACTCCGAGTCATTCAACTCAATCTTCTAGTACCTGACATGTCTCGTGCCACACCAGTACATTCGTTTTCAGTACTGCTACTCTGATTCACTGATCTGTTATCAGCCTAGGTTTTGGATCAAGAGGACTTCGGCTCGTTATGGTTCGGGCACCAATAAATACCACGAATGCTGTCAAGCGGTATCATTTTCATTCATTTCATCGTGCTCTATTCTTATTGTTACAGAACTATGACATTGAAGCTTCGAATCTGGTAAGTACTCATCCTATTCCTATTAATGTATGCTCATTTGTGTATTCCATCTAGGTTACTGACCGCATGTCGTCCGCAAATACGGTCAAAGTCCCTGCAAAGTTCTCTAGCGGCACGTTTCATTAGCCGGGCACCGGGGTAGGACAATCCTAGAGGGAGGAGCTAGCGCGAATGAGCGCGGGTAGATTTTATTCCCATGTTTTGTATTGTATGTCATGTTGCAATGCATCGATTTCCGTATATTTGCGTCGAAGCCAGCAAAATATCAAAGGGATACACAGTTATATTCAAATCTACGGAATTCTATCCAGTAGTCAATGCATTGAAAAGCATACACCAGCGTTGATGTGCATCATTTTCGCAGCTACGGAAAGCGCAGATACCGACGCGTATCTACGCAATAAGAAGTGTCACAGCCACAGTATATCTGCGTTGCTGCGGGTAAAACGTCGACGAGCGAACTCGGAAGCATAAAGCCGTTGTCTTGCGAAAAGTCTTCGATAACATTATAATCGAGCCAATATTTGATGGGAACTGAGAACAATCAGTGACATCAACGCTAGTGAGCTTCCGTCCCTTACTCGTTACGAAGATAGCGTGTTACAATTTTGTTACTAAGCGTCAAGCCAATCTCTATTTGTTGTCGAGGGCTAAAGCCGTTGTCCTGCAGAAAGTCTTAGATAACATTAAAATCAAAGCAATATTTGATAGGAACTGAGAAAGATCAGCGACGTCAACGCTAGTGAGCTTCCGCCCATTGCTGGCTGCAAAGGCCGCTTGTTACGATTTTGTCACGGTCTCATCTAGCAAGTCTATGTTGGTGACCATCCATGGCTAAGTATGATCAAGTCAAATTTCTCGTGGTATACATAGTCATATTCGGTAGGAGCAGAATTACATCATCCTACAGCTGCGACGGGTACAATTTCAAGGACTCATACGTTCGCTGATGCATGCCACCTGTACTCGTGTTATTTGTCATACTACTGCCACGCTGTCCTTCCCCCGTTATTCAAATTCCATGTTTTGCAGGCTTCTACATGGTTCTATTTTTTCCCGCAGAATCAATCTGTATGCCACAATTTGTTCACGTTCTTAGCATGAGCACTCGATCCCTGATGTGTGGGTCTACTGAACGGCATGCCACCTCAAGATTTGCGTGGCTCGCAGTTGGAACGTTGGCTCGCAGTGATATATGCTCTGGTGGGTGCACTGGCCTGGATGACCGGTGGGGATAAATGGATCACCATTTGCGCTCCCACGACAAGTCTTCTGGAATCGCCCGTGGGTTTGGGGCACTTGACTTCGACTGTGGCTGCATACTGCGCTACACCCCATGCACACCATGACTGACATGAAAACTTCAGTAACCTCCGAGTCAGCCCAAGGCACGTTAACATCCAATGTAGAGCTCGATAAACAGGCTCCACCTTCATTCGGGCACGCTATGCACAAGCTATTCGAGTTTGACCCATCTTACGTGAACTTTAACCATGGTGAGTTCTACCAAGCGATATCAATGTCGTACATTGATTTATGACCGATGCATCGAAGGTTCGTATGGTTCATTACCCATGCCAGTCAGAGTTGCGTGCGATAAGCTCAGCGCTCGCATCGAAGCTAACCCAGACAAATTCTTGCGCATTGAGCGCGTTCACCACTGGATCGAGGCTCGTACTCGAGTGGCCAAGCTCATAGGGGCAAATACTGACGAGTGTGTTTTGGTGCCTAATACATTACATGGCATAAACACAATTCTCCACAACTTCGAGTGGCATGAAGGGGATATCATCATTGAGAGTAGGTCAAGAATAAACATATGGAGGTTCTTCCACTTAATATTATTCCTTCTCCCCATACAACAGCAACCACAACTTATAATGCCGTGTCCCGAGCGATTAGGCATATCGGAGATATCCCGCCATATCCACAAGTATCCACATGCAATCTTCAGTTCCCTACCACACACGCGGATATACTGGAAAACTGGCGAGAACATATCCGCCGAGTGACTTCGGAAAAGAGCGGCCTCCAAGAGACTCGCAAGGTTGTCGCATTAATAGACGCCATCGCGGCCAACCCTGGTGTGCGTCTTCCTTGGAAAGAAATGGTTGCCATTTGCAGAGATGCAGGTGTTTGGTCAGTGGTGGATGCCGCGCATTCAATTGGTCAGGAATTGGATATCAACTTGTCGGAGGTGAAGCCTGATTTTTGGGTATCGGTTAGTTCATCAATTCTGACTCGTGATATTGTGTTATTGACCGGTTGAACTGAACAGACTTGTCACAAATGGCTCTTTGCAAAGAGAAGTTGCTCAGTCCTTTATGTTCCAGAACGGTATGTTTCAACCTTCCAGAAGCATGATATGGATTGATATACAATGGGATGGGCTAGAAACCAACATGTTATCAAATCTTGTATACCTACCCCACGCAATTATTGCTCACCTCGAGACGAGGGTTACAACGGCCCACAAAGTTTCGTGAATCTTTTTGAACGTTAGTTCTCTCGAAGAAATCAATCTCGAGTGCCCGTGTCTTATTGATTGCTAGGAAACGGGACCATAGATTATGTTCCACTCCTGAGCGTGAACGCAGGTTGGTGCGAAGTTGTCATCAGCACTACTGTTCTGACTTGCGACTAGCCTTGGACTTCAGGCAGTGGCTCGGCGGCGAGCACAAGATCAATGAATACACTCACAATCTCGCAATCGCAGGTGGAAAGTATCTGGCAAGTCTCCTAGGAACTAGCGTCATGGACCCTGACGGCGACTTGACTCTAAACATGGTGCCTTAATCCAGTTTTGTGTTCCTTTATTCACTTCATGTTTCCTTGGTCAGGTCAACGTGGAACTGCCCATTCCTGGCGACATCAAATATTCGAATGAAATCAACAAGCTGCTGATACATACTTTGTTGGTCGAGTGGAATGTGTATGCTGTTCCTTACTATCACAATGGAAAATGGTGGACAAGGTGTAGTGTGCAGATTTGGAACGAGGTGAGAAATCGAATCTGTTCATAAAGACATCTTGACTCTTATGGATAAAAATCAGATTTCAGACTTCGAAGTTCTCGCCGATGCTTTCAAAGACGCATGCCAGAGAGTAGTGGAGTTTGCAAAGCAATAGATACTTAAGTGCTCGATGTACGAAATAGTGGGACTCACGGTAGGTTTTGGGAAAATCGCTAAAGGTCGCTAAAGCCCGCTAAACTCGGATAAAGCTGGGCCGAGCGCCCACCCAACACGCGCAAGACATGCGGCACCCTTCGGCATGACAGCGGACTTCGAAATTATGCCTGCCTCTCGACCACCACGTCCTCGTCGCTCTGCGCGACTCAAAGCCCTGCACACTTACTCGCGGAAGGTCGTACCCACCATGGAACCCACCCAGCCACATACCACTCGTGGGAAAGGGAAAGCTCGAGGATCGCGAGTACGTTCGACCGCTAGTACTTGTACTAGCGGTCAAGACCAAGCGCGCGCCCCCAAATTCAGTGTCCAGTGGCAAGCTGACCCTAGGCGCACTGAAAAAATCATGGAACATCTTCGCACACATCCTGCTGACTGTCGCGTCCTATTCTACTCTGACAATAAGTCGCACGCTGACGGTGATCGCCCCTCGGCCAAAGACAAGGTATCCATTTGCCAAATCATCGCAAAGTCTGTCTTCGAGAACGATCCTGAATACGCGAACTACTATCCCGACGATCCTGAAAGATTCCGTGACTCCACAAACAGCCATATCTCTGGGTGAGTGCCCTCCTATTTTTTTTGTATGTATGTAAACTTATCTCCTTTACAGCCTGAGGAAAAAATATCGTGAATTCCACGATAAACTACATTCGACGGGCGCTGGCGTCACGCCACTTGACGAAATGACCGCAGCAAATTTGCACGGTACGTGCTTTGTTTAATTTAATTTTACTACTGACTATGTTCATAGCGCAAATCTTGGAGGAATTCTCCTGGTACGACGACCTCGCTGCTATCCTTGGGGGGAACCCAGCCCTGTCCCTCAAGACAATATCATCGGCCCCGGGGGTGGACCATGCGTCCAAATACTTTTCCCTCGTGCAGGCGAGCACTGCCGGTAGTGCGTCATCCTCTTCAAGTGCTCGATATGGGGGCTATGCGCCTAGCGCACAGCCCCCTCCTCCCAGTGCTCAGTTTGGGGGCTGGGCGCCTTGCGCCCAGCCCCCTCCTCTCAGTTCCCAGCCCCCTCCTCTCAGTTCCCAGCCCCCTCATCTCAGTGCCCAGCCCCCTCCTCCTAGCGCTCAGTTTGGGGGCTGGGCGCAAGGCGCCCAGCCCCCTCCTCTCAGCGCTCAGCCTGCCCCCCATTCCAATGTCCTTGGCGCTAGCTATGGCAGCTACGTCCATCACCCTGGCCCTAGCGCCCTGCCTCACTATGCGCCTAGCGCCCACCCTTCAGCGCCCACCCCCCATCACATCCAAACACCTGTCCCCCACTCTCATCCTGGCCAAGGCCAGCTCTTTTCCCCCCTCAATCACGAGGACGGGGGAATGGACTACGACGACGACGGCGACGACGACGACGACGTGCGCATAACTGGGTCCCGTGTGACGGCCGATTACGGCGAGAACGTCACGGACCTCAACAGCCCCCCCAGGCGCCAGTCCACCCACAAACGCCAGCTCCCCCCATCCACCCCATCGCCTTCTATCACCCCCCCTCCTCGTACCGAATTCAAACTCCCCGAGAAGCCGCAGACGATGCAGCGCGATAGCCGCGCTGCCTTTGCCACCCCTGACCCTACGAGACGCGTGAGCGGGGGGTCGCTCAAGCCTCTGTCGGGGTCTTCGCGTTCGCGGTCGACACTGACATCGACGCCGTCAGTCGCGATGTCGACGACTCCGACGTCGCAGTCCGCGGGCTCTGAGAAGGGGAAGGGTCGGCCGTCGAAGAAGGCGCGCTCGGACATCTTGAGCCAGGTTGGCGCCATCACCGACGAGATCGGGAGTATCAAGTCGGAGAAGTTGTCCCAGGTCTCTCGCGAGGAACTCAAGAACGATCGGTACATGGCCAAGCTCAATCTCACCCGGCAGGAAAACGAACACCGGTTCCTCCAAGCTGAGCGCCAGGACGAGTGCATGGATGCCGCCACCGTCCATCAACGTTCGCAAGAGGCGAAGGACACTGAGATCCGCCTCCGCGAAGCGGAGGCCAGGATGCACGAGTCGTCGGCGAAAGCGCATGCTGAGGAGGCAGCATTGCTGCGCCTCAAGATCCAGTACCGCCAGCTCACAGGTGGGCCTTGAAGGTTCGCGCGCTGTCACAATGTATGTCATCATTTCAATTTTAGTTATATTTGTGTCGTGTCGTGCTTTGTCTTTCTAGTTCTGTTGTTTGACATTCCTGTAGCTACTCTTAGTATGTTGCCCTGTTGCCCCCTTCCCTCATGTCATGTATGTAGGTCTTGTTAATACTATATGTTGAACTTTATGTGCTGTGTGATTGATTGTGTGAGTTCCCTATCCTTCTCGGCGCTGTGCTCTCGACGCGGGGCTATCAAGTAGTAGGTCCATCAACTTCGCGCGGGAAGCCTGACCTGGTGTGCCATCATACAATCTGTCACCAACCACCTGGTTACCATCAGGGGCTTCAAACTCCTCATCTATCATGCCTCTGCCCTGCTGATGGGCCCATGCTACTGTACCAGTGTCCTCATTCCATCCTCGAGCTTCTTCTAGCCTAATGATCATGTTATGGAGTATTAGGCAGCATTGGATCCAATGAACGGCCGTACGAAGGTCATTTTCTGAATGGATATTCCGTCGAAGGTCCCTAAGAGATTGAAAGCGTCCTTTGAGAGCTGCAAAGGCGTGTTCTACACGAACTCGGATCTAAATAAATTTTAAATCAGAAATTAACTGCAACAGAAAAAAATACAAACTGAAGAAAGGTGATAATTAAATGTCCTCTGATTGTTTGTGAGCCTGCCATTGCGGGGTTTCTTGAAAGGGGGGATGCACCAGGGCTCCAGAGGATATGCACTATCTGCCCAGACCCAGTGGTCGTCGGGAAGAAGTGTGGCGTGTTCTCGATAAAGGTGAGTGGCCCTGAAAGCATAGGCATCATGGACACTTCCAGGGTGACCAAGAGCGTAGTCGACTATAAGAAGATTATGGGGCATAATGATGGCCTATAATTTAATTTAATTACAAACAGGAGACAGACAGAAAGGAAACACACCTGACAGCCAAGGGAATATCTTGACTTCCTATCAAAAAAAACTTCACCGTGAAAACCAGGCTTCTGATACACATTAATTGTGGAGCCATCCACAGCTAGAATCCCATTCTGCCACTCAGGGCAAACAGTTTTGGCTGCATACTCCCGGGCGTGCTGGAAATCCTCTGAGTCAGGAGGAGGGAAACTCATGAATGCATCATGCTGATCAAGCAGTGCAACCATAACACGGTTCGTACAATTCACAACTGATCCAACACTAATACCTGCCCACTGGGCCACATCCTCCACCGTTATGGCATTACCGTAGTGGCCTGCACGGTTGAGAAAAATGGCGAGCTGGATAGAGACGGGGAGTTGGGAATTGTGTGAGTTGTTGTGAAAGATGGGATGGTCAGAGATTAAATCCAGGATGTCATCGAAGATTTCAGGCTCGACACGTAGCTTCTGCCGAAAAAGGTGGGGACGATGTTCCCCAAAATGCACAAGGAGGTGCAGCTGACTGGCTCGTGGCATAGGCTCGTCAGGGCGGTGGAGTATACGTGCCTTTTCCACCTCATCCCGGAGAGCAGCAATCTGGTCTTGAAGGCGGTTATAACGAGCCGTAATACGATCAGCTTCATCGCTGGATGAGTCGAAGTCTGATTCAGAAAAGTCGGAAAGGAATGGTGAAATAGGTGAAGGAGGTGTGATAGCCATGATGCTCATGAAATCGCCAAGTTCCGAATCAGAAGAGGGGCTTGAGAGAGAGTCCGTACTAGAACGGGTATCTTGCACTACGTGCTCATAAGTGGCCCTGGCTACGGCAAGCGCAGCCATGTCAAGGTCATGCAGTATCTGTGCACGGTTGCTTGGACGAGGCATAGTGAGGTTCGAGGGATCAATTCCCCTATTTTTGCGCTGGCTGATATGATGTTGGTTACGGCGGAGTTTAAAAATTCGGGAATTTCCGGTCAAGTCCAGCTCACAGCCTAGGTCAAGCCTAGATGCACCTCATGACCGACATCCACGACGTCAACAACGACCACGGGTGCACCAGCTCCACAGATCTGTGCTATCCCTCGACGATCTGCCAAACGAATGCGTTCTACTTTCACCGTTCACACACGTTCTTATCCAGGCTCTCATTTGCAATCTCCTCCGGCACAAAGACTTTACTATCGCCGTCCTCACTCCACCTTGTTCTCCGTCTTCGTGGCGGTATGCAGATCTTCGTCAAGACCATCACGTTGGAGATGGAGTCATCAGACACCATCGACAACGTGAAGGCAAAGATCCAGTTCTCCGTGCTCTCGGCGTCATATCTTACGATCCACAGACTACTTCTCGCCGCTCTTGAACGGAGAGAGCTGGATGGTCCTCTACTCGCTGGTCTATTCCGCATGCTGTTCAAGAAGTTGACGAGGGATGTTTACCGTTATCTCCAGAAGGTACGTCACTCTGTCTAGTTGCACGTTTCTCTATGCTTATTATTTCATAGTGTGTGGAGACGCACAAGGAGTTCAATCTCTCGCTAGCCGTCAAGCATCAAACAATTACCAACGGTCTCAATCACACTGGAGGTGAGTCATCCGGCACTCATCATCCTCCTTCACCCGGCACTCAGCCTCAGCTTCTTCCCCCCGGCACGCAACCTCAGCCTGCTCCCTCTGGCAGTGAGCCTTATTCAGCTCCCTCCGGTGCTCCCCACCTACGGCATGCACCCTAATCTCAGTGGACTTCGTTTATTTTCACAAATTTATTGATATACGTCAGTTCAAATACAAAGCGCCTTGGGGGGATCTACTTTATCACTACTCCTCACAAGTACATATCTCGGATTGCCTACTCTATCTAATTTACTCATTTTGTGTATCACAACCTTTGAAAATGCATAAGTGTCGTTTCTAACTCCGCTATTGTGCCGATGCGCGCCGAGTATTATGTAGCTTTTCAGCCGCTGTTTCCTGCAAACTCGACCCGAGTTTAGCGAGCTTTAGCGAGTTTCCCAAAAGCTACTGTGAGTCCCACTAATATTTTGAGATTGAACGTTGAACAAAGATCTACTGGTGCCTACATGCTGACTAAGCTGCGGGACTAAAGGTAGCGGAACGAAAACTGCATAGATTTTGACTTCAAGGGTGTACACCATGGCGAAAACCGAATTAATCGACTCCCATGTTTCCGTGAAACAGTGCACACGAGCCGTACACGCACTGCATGCATATGCCTCAAAAAAACAAAAGGAACAGGAGGAAACCGAACTTTTACCATCCAGCGAGCAATATGTATGGCTACAAATCACAGTGAAGCGGATGCACCCCGAACACAAGATCAAACCATTCAAAATGTACGTTCTGCTACTCTTCAATGGATGTACAATTGTGACATTTCCAAGCCCACTCAAGCATCCTCTCATCGATCCACGAGTTACGCCTGTCTGTCTCATCACCAAAGACCCTCAACGAGAGTACAAAGACCTTCTCGAGTCTCGTAAAATCAAATTTATATCAAGGGTTGTCGGGATCACAAAACTCAAGGGCAAATTCAAGTCCTACGAAGCTAGGCGAATGTTGCTAAAAGAGAATGGAATGTTCCTGGCAGACGAGCGTGTAATTCCTTTACTGCCGGGCTTGTTGGGAAAGAAGTGGTTTGATGCAAAAAAGTAAGATTGTTCAAGACTACTGCTATCGCGAGCATATCTGAATTCATCTTGCAGACAGCCAATCCCGGTTTGCTTGACACGCAAAGACCTCAAGGGTGAATTAGAACGAGCCATCGAGTCGAGCTACATGCATCAGAATAGAGGAACGTGCACGTGCGTCTGTTTTTATCTGCCTCCTGAATGCGAGCCTGATGTAAAGATGGTTGTCAGGTCTGTTAAGATCGGACTACTATCACACACGCCAGAAAATATCCTCGACAACATGAAAATATCTTTTCCCGCCATCGTGAACAATATAAAGGGTAACTGGGATAACATTCAAAGTCTTCACATCAAGACGAATTCAAGTATCAGCTTACCGATATGGACATGCGAACTCGGAGATGCGACCGGTGGACGGTGGGATGGTATGGTCCAATCCAAGGATGCATCTGAGGAGAGTAAGTTGGATGAAGACTCTGATTCCAACGACACAGACATGGATTCGGAAGAACATGTACCGGAAGTGCCAGTTAGCAAGGGCAAGAGCAAAGGCACGAAGAAACCCCTGAACGAGGTTGTTGTGAAGTCCATTACGCCGAAGGAGGTGAAACAAAAACGGAGCACTGAAGGAGCAGAGAAGAAGAAAGCGAAGATTGCAAAAGGTGGCCCAGTAAAGAGTGCAAAGAGTGCCCTCATTGGCAAGAAGCCAGGTCGACCGTGATTACCTGCTGCTGGGTGGCGGTGTAGTATGTCATCGAGCAGATATGTATCACTGGTGTTGTTTGCGAGCTTGTGCAGATACCTCAGTATCCCTTTTCCCAGGCATATACTGCCAGCTGACAAAACGCCATTGTTTGCATTTCCCTCTCGTCATTCATTTGTTGCTCAGCTGTATATAAGTATGTACATCGAGCAAACCGGAGTGCCATAGGGTGAACACTACCTTCCTTTTTGGTCATACTCGGAACCACTCGTGACTGTCATATTGCCTTTCCTCACACCTACGATGGCTACTAGGAAGTCCACAAAGCTACGTATACCGCATTCTCAAGATGATTGCGAGCTGGTTGGGATTTTGGAACAACTGGCACCTGAAGAGTCCACGCAGGGCAGAAAGATTGCCCTGGTATGATACTGATCATCATTCCGGTCTTGGCAAAATTACTTGACTCATTGTATGTTCCAGATTCTTCACGGGACTATGGGGTACGTTCCTACTATTTCTGCTCCTTCTCTCTTCTAATCTCACTCCAGTCATAAAGACTACCTATTCCAAAAACGTCTTGCACTACGTTTCCCGATGGACTCATTCAGATTTGATTTTCGGTCTGTCAGCCGTTCGTCTTGGCGTCAATCAATCCCCATTCACATAGAACAGCGGCAATCATGAAAGTGGGGGCCAACGGACACAAAGTGGAATTGCGAGAGATGTCGAAGACCTCGTGACGGTCGTTTCTTACCTCCGTAATACGTACGGATACGAGATTGATGCGGTGGTGGGCCATTCTCGTGGTTCTGTGGTTGGGATGCATTGGTTATGCACGTCGGAAGAAGGCCAACGTGTTCGTGCTATGGTCAATGCGTCAGGTCGTTACCGAATGAGTGTAAGAGAAATAACCTCATGCCTGCCGCAAAATAACTGAAACAGCTGTGACTAGGGGGTTTACGGTATGCTCAAGAGTTTCAAAATCCAGACGGTCGGTCATCTTATCCTAATTTCTAGACCTTTACAAAGAGCAGTGGGACTTCAAAGGTCCCTACGAACGGACACTGACAGTCGCTCGACAAACAGTTGTGGAAAGAGTCTATCCAGAAGATCTAGAGGAGTTCTCCAAGTGGAATACCGCAATCGTTTGGGACAAATTCCCTGCTCAAATTGATGTTCTGACAATGCATGGTCTCCTCGATAAGACAGTTCCTTCGTGAGTGTTTGCGAACTGATAAGGGAAAAAAATCTCATTGATCAGATACGATGCGATTATTTACTCTCGAGCACTTGGTGCCAGAACGCCTGGCACCCACAACCTCCATTTAGTAGAGAAGGCCGATCACAATTTTACAAAGGTGAATCTCGATTCTTATCGTCGTAGCTACTACTAACAATATACTTAGCGCCAAGACGAGGTTGTAGACTGCATTCTGGAGTGGTGGGATGCTCTTAACCAAGGACGCTTGAAAACAGGCATATTTATGACAGGCGTACGTGGCAAACTGTGACTGCGAGTGCCTAGCCCTTGCAAACACTGGTTGAATATACGTTATTTCCCCTGGACATCAAGGAGTGGCAATGAACCCACGACCCCGAGCTGGCCGTGCCAAGCTTCGGACCATCTTGCGAATTTCGGCTGTGCCACAGAATTTCTAAGCGCCTTAGGCTATATTCGACCGCGTTCTCGCTCAGCTCTTGATCCCGTTTTCATGACAGAAAAAACAAAAAATATCGTCAGCTGTGTCATTTCGTACACTCGTTCGGGATAATTTCCTGATGAGTAAGTTGAAACACGGTAGAAAGTTGAAACAACCGCGATAGCGCATTATGCATCATCAATCATCTGGGATACCTGTCTCCACGGTCAGCACCGCATGTTGGTTCGATGCGCAGTACAACACTTTAGCCAAACTTGATCTGACGTATTTGGATCCCTGGCAAAGCACAGCCTGAGGTCGTTGATCGGCAATCATTCTGTCATGGTACTATGTATACATGCAAAGACCGGCATCAAGGAATTGGTGAGCGTCCTCAAACATTTACGTGGTTTTTCAACGTTATTACACAAATACGTATGTCGAAGACCCTGTACATGTCTATATACGATTAGATATCGGCACACATGACGATATCTAGTCTCTGCTCGGCGGCCACTCAACGAGTCATCATCACAGCCGGGCGTTTCTCGGACAGGATGACAGGCTGAGCATCCTCGTCTTTGATGCTACCATATACGTGCATGAAGACAAGTTCCGAGATTCTGGCGCCAGGCCATTATAATAAACATGCAGCATTGGTGCTTTCGATAATCCATAAGCGCCACCGCATTGCAATGTCCCGCTGAGTACAATCGAATTAACTCCAGCAATTACTAATTACTAGCTACTGTAACCGAATAGCAAGCCAAATGCCAAATACATAGTAATATCTGTGGTGAATCAAAGCATGGTCCGTATGATACAACTTAGATTTGGCCAGGATTGAAATTTGAATGATCTTCCTCCTCCTTCCATCCCTGCAAATCTTCTTTTGCACATATTAAATTGTGATTATGCGGCAATGCATCCCAGCGCACGCGGTGGGGAGTGTGAGGGTCGTGGTGATGAAATTATGATGGTGGTGTATGATTATGGGGTTGTCGAAGAATGGGAGCGTGCTCGGAGAGCGAACGCTAAACGCCATGTGGCGTGAGGTAACGTCGAGCGTTTAGGCAAAGATGCCCTGGGCCACAGCACGTCAGAAGAACACTGGTACGACTGTGCTGGCACCAGCACGAATGGTGGTGCGCTGCGACGAGTATTGTGAAGACTGCGAGTGTGATTGACCACACGAGTCTGAATGGCTGGAAGGTGACTGCGAGCTGGGATTGCTCGAGTACGACTTGGATGAAGCGTAAGCAGCTTGCGAAGTGTTCGAGGTGTTATATTGGCTGCTCATGACGGGAGATGTTTATTTGACTCGGAAGAGTTCTGGTACGCTGCTGGAGTGGTGGTAGGAGTGTTTTCTGGATGACTGAGCTGGCATTGGGGCAGGGCTCTTTATAGGTAGCAGGCTCATCGCCTTTTGCTGTATTGAATTAAGAAAGATTTCGAGATCTGGATTGCCGGGACCGACACCGTGACAAGCCCGATCGAGAATAAAGGAAGGGGGTGCTCTCACGGATACGCAATGGCTCGCGAAGGCACATCAACCTTGCTCGTGAGTTTATTAATATTGGCGCTCATTTCAGGGTAGCTGTTTACCAATGGAGGAAGCCCGCAACGAGTAGGTAGCGTGGTGGGTAGCACAGGCTGCCGCTCGTTCCTGCCATAGATCCGTTGTGTACGTAGAACGGCGTTTGCCGCCCCGCTCTCTCACGCTTCTTACCTCCGATGCTGTACAGATCTGGTCCCACCCATCTTGGAGAATAAGTCTTAAAGACTCATCGTTAGAACCCTTCTCTTTTTCCAGTACTTTTCGGATTCACATTTCATTTGTTTTCCCCGCAGCATTCGGCACGTGTTGTGGTATACTTATGATTGCCGATTTGTTTCACGGCCATTCGTCATTTCTAGCTAGCACGGTGGGTCCGAACTTCCGATACATCCAGTGTCAGATCTTGGTAAGTTTGATACTCGTGACTAACGTACGTTCCCCTTCATGATCAAGGCACGTTCTTGCTAGCACTCTTCTGTGTGCAATTGTCTGGCCAATTCTGTGCCTGACACTTACCTGGACTAGTACTGGAGTGGTATAATACAGTGAGTCATGAAAGTTAGGATGTCCACTGAATATACCCTTCTTTAAGACTCGCCCAAATCCTAAACCTCCTTGGCGGCGTAACACAACTCGATACCGAGGTCCCGAGGTATCCATGTCGAGTCTGACAATAGCAGTGAAAAGGCAGCGAACATCGTTACATGTAAGCGCACACACTAGCACATACTAGATCTGACCCTTGAAAATTGAACGATTGGATTCCGGAGAGCCCCGCTGTTCCTATGATCGGCTTGATTTGGGGCTCGTTGTATATCAATCACTCTTGCACTATTTCTAGTAAGCGGACGTTGACATCCGATGACTCCTCCAAACTTTACAGTACATTCACGTCCAATGAATGAATATGACTAACAGCAACCATTGATTCCGTCCCGCACTGCCTGTCTTGATGCCATGGAAAAATTTATGCATAGATATAAGCGGCCAGATCAAGCGAAGAGCTGGCAAATTCTTGGAAGTTGGAACCCGATATCGGTTAGTGCACTGTTCGGGTTTCTATCGAACTTCAACGATGATCTTCCCGCTAACAATGAAGTCTCGGCCTCCGCTAGATCTTCCGATGGAAACAGAGTGCTCACCTATTCTTATTGTCGGCCATCTCATGATGAGCACTTTGGATCTCTGTCCAAGGATACACCTGTGGAATTGTATGTCCGTTTCCGACGGCATCAGAAGAGCAGAAGAATATACTCACTTTGTGAATGTAAGTCCGTATCGGGCCACCTCCGTTGACACCAGTTACCTTATCGATTATATCACGGAAACCCGAGCTAATAAGATGAGTTAGTCTGGAAGTGAATCACATCAGACAATATCATGACAGAACCTTGTGATGAGCTCGGTCTGGTACTGTAGACTACGGGAGCGTAGCGTGGAGCCTTGAATACGGAGACGCTTGTAAAGGATCGGGCCAAGGTTGACTGTGGAGACTTCGTTCCCTAACCAACCACTTAGTCAAGAGTTTTTGGATTTCGAGACACAACAAATACCTACCACTCATAGTAGCCAATATCGTCATCCTACCATCAATAGCGAGTGATTCCACGTTCTTGGCCCAATGACTTTGTCCAACGAAATCTATAACGACATCGACGCCTTTGCCGTTGGTGGTTTTCTTGACCTCCGCGGCAAAGTCTTCAGTTCTGTAATTGACGGTATGTGTCGCCCCGTTAGGAATGGAGCGCAGCCAATTAAGTTTTTCTGCAGTAGACGCCGTTGCAGTAACGGTTGCCCTGTCAACGGCGTGATACGTATTCAGCAAGAACGTGTAGAACCGCAAGGAAGAAAAGCATCGAAGGCAGTGAGGACCGGGAAACTGAAGACCGGTGAAGAACACTCACGCTCCGAATTCCCTTGCTATTTGAATTGCCGCAATGCCTACACCAGAAGCGCCTGCGTGAACGAGTACATGATCGCCCTTCTTGACTTCCCCGTATTTCACAAGAGCTTGATATGCTAAGAATGATCCCAAAGCAGTCAGAACCGAAGACCACCGCTTGGCTGATCTGCCGTACTTACCTGTGATATAGTTTTCGGGTATGCTAGCTGCCTCCACCCAAGATAAGTGACCGGGCTTCTTCAACAAGAGTCCTTCGTCACAGTTTATGAACTCCGCATAAGCTCCCTGAGATAGCCGTGACAGTTTTAGTCAGTGAAGAACATACACTTTGACTGGGGCAATCGACTAACGCCGCCCACGAGACCAAATACTTCATCCCCAACAGCCCATCTTGTTACTCCTTCGCCGAGTTCAGTCACACGTCCAGAGAACTCCACACCGAGAATGGAGGAAGCGCCAGGGGGAATAGGGTAGCCACCCTGACGCTGGTAATGGTCCATGCGATTAAGGCCGAATGCGACAATCTACCATGAACATGCCAGGTCAGACTAGATCAATTTACGTAGATCCATAGGATGAAGAAAGGCACAAACCTTTACCAAAACCTCTCCCTTCGTTGGGACCGGCTTATCTGTCTCCCCAATGTAGAGGTTCTCGATGGGACCATGCCCGTCTTTGATTAAAATGGCGCGCATTGTCGACATCACAGTAGCGCTGGGCGTTATGGTATGAGCGATTGTTGTTCTGTGTCTATGTGATTTAGTTCTCGTGCAACGTGAATGTCCCTGTAAACTGCGTAGATGGATTCAAAATGGTCCGGGCTTCCAGATTTCAAATTGGAATAACTAATTATAGGTGGTCTTGTATTCCACGAATATTCAGCGACTACCCAGCTGTCTCTGGACAGAATACCCCGCAGACATCGCATGGAAGTCTGACATCAGAAGTTGTTCAAAGGTCACCGTTCTCGAAGCAACGATATTTAGTCGGCGGTCCGGGTGTGATCGAAAATGAACTCAAACTGAGATGGTCGATGCGTGAAATCGAAAGAGTCTGATTTGAAACCGGATTGCAGTCACCGTCCTTCCCTGTTCTCAAATTCTTCCCGACTATGTAGGACCATCAGCTGAAATGTCCTATAAATGCTCACCACTGGGGAATCACAAGGGGGGCATGCGATACACAGGGAAACAAGAATAGCAACCAGTAAGGCAACGACAAGGCCTAGATCATCAGATTCAAAGTATAGAAGAAGATACTCATCCGATAGCTGCAGAAGGTTCACTGTTCTGCCGACATTCATTAACGAGAATTCTCATGTCAACATGTGCTCACCACACGATGCCTGAGTATGCGGAAATGAATGGCTATCTCTTGGCATGATCAACTTCATTAAGCATTGTCCTCGACCCCAGCTCCAATATCTTCCGTAACCGAGAGGGTGGTATCCTCCGCGCCAGAGTAGAACACCGAAAGATGATAAAACTGGTGGGATAAGTCAGCACTGCGAATGTATCGCGCATAAGCTATCGCTGCCTCATGGTTGATGACAATAACAGGTAAATTCAAATTCCTGACCTTGAGTTTGAGGTTCACAAGTAAAACGCCGGTGAATAACTCAGCGCAAGGTATCATCCATGTATGTCTTAATGTTGATTGTAGATTGCTCGTCCAATTCCCTAACCATATCCCGTTTAGCATTAAGGGTTTCATCGAACCAAAGTGGGAGAACAAAATAATACCGTCCAAAAACACCGTCCAATTGTCGCCGTATTGGGTAGTGCCTACCAAGCTTACATCGAAATCGTCGGTAACAGATGCTGCAAAGCCGCTAGAACCTAGTAGTAGCCACGAGGTAAAGCAGTTTAGTGCTTGCAAGTTGCCAGTAAACGGTTGAAACCGATGAATTGATCGGAAGTCGGGGAGAACCGGAAACAGCTGAGTAAGCGCAGCGGCTGGCCAAACACGCATCATCATTGACATTGACGACCAGCGTCGAACTCACACAGCTCACAATTTCACTTGTGCTTGACATTTCAAGTAGTCTGGAGGCGCAAAGGCCATTTATTGCAATGGCTCAGTCTTACTTTTCCGCCCCAGCTCGGTCATCTTCATCGCTGGCGAAGGAGCCTTTGCTTTCAAATCATGGTGGTGAGAAGCATTTGAAGGTGGAGGATGTTCAAGAAGCCTACATCGAACAAAAGGATCGGTTTGTTTGGAGCCTTTCCTTACTTTTTTATGTTTTTCTGATGCGTCAGGCAGTCTGATTCAGGCCCTTGATTCCTCCAAGTCTATTCTTGGGGAACTGCGTCGGTTCAATAAGGAGGAGTGGGTGGTGAGATACCCCACTCTACACGAGCAACCCTCCGCAGAACCTTCATCATCATCATCATCAAGGACAAAGCCTCGTCGCTCTCTTCGCCGTTCGCTTTCGTTTGCAGATGATCCAAACAACCAAACAGAAGTCCTTTATACTCCTGTGCGGGAGGGCCTGACCCGAGCTGTCACACTTGCATCAATTTCCGATGCCCCGGAAGGTACTGATGTCAAGCCTGTGGATGAAGGCACGAGTCAGGGTGAACGGGACATATGCGAGGCGGAGAAGTTGATGCTGTCGTCTCAGAATGGAGATTTTAATATCCTTCGTCTGGACCTCAAGCTCGGCCCCCATGGCTCGACCACATCCCCTGCCGCTCTCGTATCACACCTCGAAAAAGGTTCTATTGCCAGTTTATTGGACGAACGTATCGGTGCTTCTGTCAATCATATGGATAAGCTCCGCCTTCGTGTGGAGGACACTTCATCCAAGGTTCTTGTCACCGGAGACCTTAATTCTGGAAAATCCACTTTTGTCAACGCCCTTCTTAGGCGTGAGGTGATGCCAATTGACCAGCAGCCCTGCACAACCGCCTTTTCCGAAGTGCACGATGCTGCTGAGAATAATGGCAAGGAGGAAGTTCATATCATCAAGGAGGGTGTGGTGTATAACATCTCGGATGAGTCGACCTTCACTCGCGTTTCGCTTGCAGACTTGGAGACGATTGTCTCAGACAATGAGGGTGTTCAGCCAGTCTTGAAAATATACCTTTCTGACAGCCGGGCACCGTCGGAATCATTGCTCAATAATGGGGTCGTTGATATATCCCTAATTGATGCACCCGGTCTCAACCGCGATAGTTTGAAGACAACGGCTCTCTTCACTCGTCAGGAGGAGATTGACGTCATTGTCTTTGTCGTTTCCGCCGAAAACCACTTCACCTTGTCCTCCAAGGAATTCCTATGGAATGCTAGCAACGAGAAGGCATACCTTTTCATTGTCGTGAACAAGTTCGAGCACATCAAAAATAAGGAGAAATGCAAGAGGTTGGTACTGGAGCAAATCAAGCAGCTGAGCCCTGGGACGTACGAGGACGCTGAAGACCTTGTCCACTTCGTTGATTCTGCCGCTGCTCTCCGACCGTACACAGCCAATCCAGCATTCGACGACCTGGAATCCTCGCTTCGTTCGTTCGTTCTCGTCAAACGCTCCAAATCGAAGCTCCAGCCTGTCGCAACTTACCTCTCCAACCTCCTATCCGATGTTGATCTTTTGGTTGGCGCAAATGCCATCGTCGCCCAATCTGATCTTGACCGCGCTCAAGATGATTTGACGCGTGTCAAGCCAGTTCTTGAGAAGATGAAGGACAGCCAAGAATTATTGGAAGAAAATCTGGAGTCTGTGGAGGAATTAGGGGCAGAGAAGACGAGTGCCAGAACAAAAGCCATCCTTTCCTCTGCTATCGAGCGCGTCGGACAAGGCCTGCCTGGCGTTAATCATGCTACTATTTCCCTGCCAGCTTTCCCTGGATTCCTTCGCATTTGGGATTATACCAGAGACGTAAAGAAGGCTTTGTTGGCGAGCTTGGATGTAGCTGTGAAGTTAGCTGAAGATGAAGCGCGCGCCACTACTTCTGCAGGGGTGAAGAAGATCGGCGAGCTTGGCGACGCCAATCTTCCTGAAGGAGTCGGGAAGTCCCGAAGGGTATTCATGCCCGAGGCCATGTTCTCGTTGCGGCCAGGCAAGAAGGGACTCCGCCGCCGTTCCTCTGCAACGGCCACCGCTGTCGTAGCTGGAGGGGTCCACAATCTTGGCATTGGTCTCTCCCAGCGCCGGGACATGCTAGAGACATCTGCCCTCGATATCCTTGACTTCCACCGACTCTGGCTTCAGTTTGCTGATGACAAGAAGGAAGCAGAGGATGAGGCCAGCCCTACTACTGCGCTCAGTGTCGTCTCCGTTGGCGTCGGTGCCCTAACAATGGTTGGTGGTCAGACGTTTGGTGCCCGAGGCATTATCGATGGTATCGTACGCATTTCTGAGTTGTTTGGAAACGAAACTGCAAGGAAATGGGCGGCTCCTCTTTTGGGCGCTTTCGTTATCGGTGCAACTGCCTACTTCGTTGTTAAACTACCCAACACCATTCCACGCACCATCGGTCGCCGCATCCGTACATCCCTGGTTGCCATTGACGAGAACACAACCGAGAATGAACTCTTCGTTAATGCCCATGCTGGCCGTGTCAGCAGGGAGACACGGAAGGTCTTGCGTATGGCATCTTGGGACCTCAGGGAGCGCTTCAGAGCCGCGATGGAAGAGAGAGGCAAAGAAGTTAAGAATGCAGAGGAGATGGAGAGGAAGGCCAGGAGAGCACTCGAGTACTTCCTGGAGGTGGAGACAAAGACAGGTTTAATCAGAAATGATGCTGGCTTGATCAGTGTGTTGTAAGACTATCTCGCTTGTTTATTTTCTTATGCTCTTACCACCTTACCATCTTCGTTCGTCCTTATGCGCACCCTGACGTCTTTGTCGTTGCCCCTCACTGTCGTTGATTGAACTTTTTATTGTTTTGTTTTGTCTTTCATGCATATGATTTTAACGTAGAATAGCAACGGAATCTCCGCACACTAGGTGATCGGAATGTCACTATATGTTTTAGCATGGATGAAAGAGATTTACAGTACTTGAGCGTGCCTACCCTAACTGCAACTGCTAGGTCGAGTTGCGCGGCGAAACTGCAGAGCTACGTCTTCAGTATAATAGAATGGACTACATTCGATATTGATTTACAACCCCTCGTCATACAACTTCCGGGATAATGCAACATAAAATCTCTCCAAATCCGACTTGGAGGCCAGTTCGTGCTTGTCAGACTTCTTAAGCTTATGCTTCTCTGAAATGTCTCCAGGGCGAGACGACTTGCTCGTCGATGGGACCTGATCGATGATCCAATCGAACACGGCCGAGAGCTTATCCGTCGACGCTTTCACAACGGGGTCGCTTTCTCCTTCCTTGCGCATCTCTTCCCTAGTCCCTCGGGAGACTCTCGCATTCGATGACGACATCGAAGATCCACCAGCACCAGCAAGCTCATACCCATTCTCTTGCTTCTTCCACGCCCGAATAAACTTCGACCAGTCGCCGAACGCCCACCCATCTGCACCGACGCGACCCGCTAAGCTCGTCAAGGGCACAGACGGCAAGTCGACATTGAATTCCAACCCCCGGGCACCTCTGATCTCCCAGTGATCGCAGCCCTCCATTGTCCCGAGAAATTCGCCCCACCTTGCGCTCTGCACGGTTACGAGGCCGTCGTTTCCCCACTGGTCGTCATGCTCCCATGTCAGAGGTGCACATGTAGCCCCTGAGTTGGCGTGTTGCCGCTTGAGGCGCTCCTTTGCATCTTGTTCCAACTCATCGAGCACCATCTTTGGGAGACAAAGCGGGTGCCAAATGCTCATGTCGGCGATACGTCCAGTGACGCTGAAATACTTGACACGTGGATCATCGGGGGTGGCGGGATTGAACACGTTGTTGAGGTAGGAAGATGTCAAGTTGGCATATGCAGGCGAGTCCAGGATGGATAACAAGAGCGTTGTGAAAGAAGATGGCAGGGAAACCAGTGACAAGGAGAATGAAGTCTCGCGCTGCTCAGTGCTCGTCCCCTTTTCCGACATAGACTGCTCCTTAATCTCGGTCGTTTTCTTGAATATTTCTTCCTGAGGTCGTCTTCCGAGGCCGATATTTGCCTTGGCATCAAGTAAAGTGAATGCACTGCAAAGTAAGAGTAAAACGTTGGAACTTACCGCACACCAGTCCATGAAGGGACTTCCTCTATGGGGAGTACTGATTGTTGTCAGGGATAATGGGATATATTCACTTGGCTGCACGTGTGTAATGAGATGGCGGCAATCGAGACCTCCCATGGAATGAGCCATGAGATTGACGCCTCGTCCTCTAGCCTTCTCTTGGAGTAACCGATCAAGGTTTTCTGCCCTCGACGCTATGGAACCCGTTCTAAGTATATATACAAAATCAGAAATGGTCTGATACCAAGCTTGATGACCGTACCCGGGTACCGCTGTAACAATAACGTCTGCTCCGACCTTCTTCTTGAGAATGTTGAGGACATTGGCCCAGTAGTGCATTCGAAGACTGGGAAATGCGGCAGGACCTCGCACATCAAATCCGTATAGCCCTATGGATCAATATGTGTGGTCCACTCTAATTGAACCCATTAAGATGAACTAACCGTGGCAGAGGACAATCGGAAACCTAGGGGCTCTGATTGGGTCATACAGTGTCGGATTTCGCAGTAAGCGATGAATGGTATCAGTGGAATCACCCTCGGATGGTTCTTGAGGCGGTAATTTCCCCTGCGGCAAGTTGAAACTGATAGAAGATGTGTCAAGAGCGGTGGTATGGGACTCAGATGACACCTTCGAATCAGGAGGGGATAAATTTAGAGGCGATGACTTAGTTTCGTCCTTAAAGAAGCATCGGCCTGTTTATGGACGACTGTATGAGTCTGGTGAACGCTGGCGAACGCCAAACGTAGTAACTTGCCTTTCGAGGTCCAATGAGGGAGCGTTGGAGTCAGACGTTTGGTTGGTTGCTCTAAAGCACTATCCACAAGTAACCCTATACGAAGCCAGTCCCACTTATTCGGAGACAACGGGTTCCACCAAATATCATGGGAAGTGGTGTGGACTTCGGGTGTGTGACTGGGGGTATCTTCGGCTCTGACTCTCGATATAAGGTACTGGTTAGACAATGAAAAAGTAGCCATGACATTGATGAGACGTCGAAATAAAGCCACGACTTGAACTGGGAAGTGGACGTTGTTCATGATTTCGTTGAAGAAACATGCATGAAAGTGAGAATCAATGAGTTGCTCGATTAGGGTTGCATGATCCACTATTATTCAGATTTACTTTTTCGAGTCACAAGCTGAAAAGCGCCGACCTCCTACCTTGACCACACAAAATGTCAGACGAAGAAACTCTGCAAAAACATCACGAAGAATCAGACTCTGAAGAAGAGGAGGAACAGCTGGAGGATGTCCCGAAGATTGACATAGATATCACGAAGCTGACGCCACTTTCGCCTGAAGTAATATCGAAACAGGTGCGCAACCAGCTTTCTTTTATTTGAAGCAATTCGTTGAGCGCGATCTTTCTAGGCTACAATTAACTTGGGTGCGCAGACTTCTGCGAGTACATATGATCTAGCCATTGAGTTATCTCTACAGGAACGATCGGTCATGTCGCACACGGAAAATCGACGGTGGTGAAGGCCATATCAGGCGTCATGACTGTACGATTCAAAAACGAGCTCGTTCGTAACATCACGATAAAGCTGGGTTATGCAAATGCAAAAGTATGTTCCTTCTGATTTGCATCTGTTCCATCTTTAATCTCGAGAATTACCATCATAGATCTACAAATGCGAGAACGAAGCATGTCCTCGCCCAGGCTGCTATCGATCGTATCGCTCAGACAAGGAAGACAACCCTCCCTGCGAACGGCCAGGATGCGGTCACAGAATGAAACTCATTCGCCATGTTTCTTTCGTGGACTGTCCCGGTCACGACATTCTGATGGCTACCATGCTTAACGGTGCCGCAGTCATGGACGCTGCTCTTCTTCTGATCGCAGGAAACGAAACGTGTCCTCAGCCGCAGACATCGGAGCACTTGGCCGCAGTGGAGATCATGAAGCTGGAAAATATCATTATCTTGCAGAACAAGGTCGACTTGATCAAGGAAGCCCAGGCTCTTGAGCACCAAAAATCAATCGCTGCATTCGTCAAGGGTGCGTCTCCGGTAGCATGGACCATTCAGTATTGTACTAATTCTCTTAACAGGTACGGTGGCCGAGTCGTCACCTATTGTTCCCATATCTGCGCAACTGAAATACAACATCGACGCTGTGAACGAATACATTGTAAAGCGCATACCTATCCCAGTCCGGGACTTCACTTCCGATCCCCGTCTCATCGTCATCCGTTCCTTCGACGTCAACAAGCCTGGTGCCGAGGTCGATGAGCTCAAAGGCGGCGTCGCCGGTGGTTCTATCCTCACAGGCGTCCTACGGCTAGGGCAAGAAGTCGAGATTCGTCCGGGAATTGTTACGAAAGACACTCAGGGCCGGAACCGCTGCAAGCCGATTTTCAGCAGGATTGTTTCTCTGCACGCGGAGAACAATCACTTACAGTTTGCAGTCCCAGGAGGGCTGATTGGTGTTGGGACCAAGATTGATCCTACATTGTGTAGAGCGGATCGTCTCGTTGGTCAAGTGCTGGGAGCAGTCGGGAAGCTGCCAAAGGTCTACACCGGTGAGCATCCTCGTTTTTGATATGCTGTCGCGTTCTAAAGAGAACCTAGAGCTTGAAATCAGTTTGTTCCTTCTCCGCCGTTTGCTGGGAGTTCGTACAGAAGATAAGAAACAAACAAAAGTTTCGAAACTTGCCAAGAACGAGCTGTTACTGATCAACATCGGGTCGACGTCAACTGGTGGACGGGTGTTGAGTGTAAAAGGGGATCTCGCGAAGATCCAGTTGACTTCGCCCGCATGTACAGAGGTTGGAGAGAAGGTCGCGCTTTCGAGACGTATTGAGAAGCATTGGCGGCTTGTAGGCAAGTGTTTCTGTGAACTAAGCATACTCATTCGCTGATTTCCCATCAGGTTGGGGAAGTGTACAACGCGGGACGGTGTTGGAGTTGGACTGAATTGCGTCCCATATTATTGCACTTGATGTGACCGGAGCCAATCTACACATGTATTATTTCTGGAGCACGCAAATGCAAGTGTTTCTCATTTCAGTAGTACATATATGATTCGCTTTCCCGATCAGTGAAGGCTTATTGGCAACGACAAATAATGGAATCAATCGTGGTATGTAGAGTGATCGATAATTTTCCATTTCATGTACTGGAAGGATAGGATGGGAAATATCTTCACAAGGCACAAGAAAAAGAACGGGATATATTACTGATGGCTATGGGTATAGTCGGGAGAGGTACAACAAAAAAACAGCCAGAAGCGAGTCCAGCGTCCAGCGTTTTTGATCGTTGCATCGAGACTGGGGTGCGAAGGTGTGTTAACGACGGGAGGTGCAGTGGAAGTGGAGACAGCAGCCTGCGCTTGCGAAGATTGGGCTTGAGTCGCACTATTGGAATGTTGTGCGGTGTTGCTATTGGGAGGGCCTGCGGTGCTTGCAGCAGGGTTCCCGGGTTTGAATGGAATGATTTTCATTCGTCTTTCTCTTGCACATGCGTTCCTCTATAGCGTGATATGAGATTGCGTGAATACTCGACAAGGACGAAAATGACATACAGGTTTGCCCGGGGCACACGGAACATCTACGACTGCTGAGGGACGCGCGCGGAGCTCGATATCTTCACCACTTTGTCTTCCAGAGAGTCTATTTCGAACCCAGTGAAAAGGGCCGGGCCGGGATGACGTATCTTGGGCATCGGAATGTATGGGGCGGAATAAAGAGGAATACCGGCTACCAAGGATGCTCACATGCGATGCCCACGATCGAGGGTGTAGGCGAGGTTGCGCTGGAACCTAAGAACATTGAGATCAGGAAAATAGCACTAGGTTAGACATTAACGACGTACGTGAGCTCCATCTGGAAAGTCGTCAAAAAACCCTTGAGGCATCCGGCGCTGGGGAACAATGCTTGGCTGACGGACTGGACGTCGTGTAGCCTCAACCTACATATGTTTAGATGATTAGTGAGATCTGATCATAAAAGTGTCACGTACAGCGAGGACCGACGGCTCGTCGCGCTTGTCCAACAGAAGTTCGTCGAGACCAGCTTCTTTTACTATCGCAGAAACGTCCCAAGTGTACGCATTTTTGTTCTTACAGCTAGTGGCTAGTAGCTTCCCATCTGCCGAAAAGGACGCAGAACCCACGTAAGATAGATGCTGGAGGGGCGAACTGATGAGCTGGTTGTCGTCGAGGTTCCATAATTGTGCTGTGTAGTCCCATGATGCGCTTGCGAGAATGCGGCCATTGGGAGATATGGCAATAGAATAAACGACATGGTCGTGCCCCTCCAACAGTGCGATCTGCTTCCAAGTTGAAGTATTCCATGTCCTGATTGAGAAATCGTGTGACCCGGATATAAGCGTTTTTCCATCTGGGGTCCAAGCCAGGCACTGCACCCAATCTGTGTGTCCTTCAAGAGTAGCGATAAGTTCGCCCGTCTTGACATTCCAAATTTTGATCGCGGACTTGTTATCTCCAGTACCAGTGTAATCCCAAGGGCGTTCGCCTCCGCCAGTCGCAAACAACGACATGTCTGGGGAGTAGATGACTGCCAATAAATAGTGCCCCGCTTTGATTGGTGCGAGGATCGTCTCTCCGTTTTCTACGTCCCATTGCCTTGCAGTCCCGTCGAGGGATCCACTCAAGACTCGCTGACCATCTCGACTCCAATAGACAGAAAGCACTGCATCTGTATGCCCCATCCATCTCCCAATCACTTTGCCCGTGTCGATGTCCCACAACCTCACCCCACCATCATCACTCCCGCTGACCACTTTCTTTCTGTCTGGAGACAGCGCTATGGTCCACACTCTAGTTTCTCCATCCCGCCAGTCGTCTCCTATCTGTTTGCTACTCTTCAAGTTCCATACCCGCAGCGAGCCGTCCCATGAACAAGTCATTATCCGTTGTCCGCCTGGCAGATGTATGGCGCTACAGACCAAGCGGGTGTGTCCCTCAAATTTCTGGCAGTGTTTGATCGCTAGTGCCTCCTTTCTTCTAACGGTGGCTGAAGACATCTTGGCGCAGCTCTGTCTCAGCTTTCATCCAACAAAGTCCAAAATCATCACTTACAGCGATATGTTCCTCAGTCGCTTCTTACTATGTATAGGCACCAAGACACAAAGAGCGTTTAAGTCAAGAGTGCACTGCAAGTTTGAGCGGTACGGTTGAAATGCGTTATCCTCGTGTTCACTTCACAGCTTCTAGCACAGGCTGTGCAACCGAAGTGCCCAAGCATCATCCGGGCGTAGCTATTAAGCAATTTGGTGAGAGGTGAATACAGCACTATAGAGCCTGTACGCAGGCAGACACTCACATTAACGAGGATTCAAAGTGTTTGGAATGACATATGAAGTTGTGTGAACATGATCGGAATTTGTTACAGTGCCGCGTCAATTTCACCTGGTCCGGTTCGTGCTATCCTTGTACTGAGCATATACATCAGCCATCGCAGCTTTGATGAGATATGAATACGTCTGCATTGCTGATGTACTATGCGCGTCGTCCCTCGTATATTGAACAAGAAGGATCTATACGCTTTTTTTCTTTTGTCCAAGTTTTCCATTTAGAGGTATACTGAGCGTCTCTCTTTAGATACATACATCCAGATATACAAAAAAGACGCACCACAATGCAACAAAAGCGGCTAGTGCTCCGACATCCGCCGTGTGCAGTAGGCTAAGCCCGGTACTTACTACAAGCAGATGCAGTAGGCTGAGCCGGTACAGGCCGGTACTTAATACTACAAGCAGAGATCGCGTTGACCCATCACGTGAGTAGCAATATCGGAAAAACAGTACGTGATCAGATGTTCCCCGATACTTATCCTGGCTAGTAACTGCTAGCTTCAGATCACATCTAGCCTACTGTACGCAAATAGTTTGAATTTAATCCTATTGCCACAATGCCGATACTTCTGCCGTTCCATAAATCAATACTTGAGGAGATTCACGACCCTGCAACTTCAGACTTGCTCATCCTTGCCCGTGGACTTGGACTTCGTCGTACCATATGCACGCTCATGCAAATATACGACTCAAAGCAAAGCCTTATTTTGCTCTTGAACGCTTCACCAGAAGAGGAGATTGCTATTGGAGATGAATTGGGTATCATGGGGTGCAGGCGGCCTGGATTACGGATTGTGGGTTATGAGATGGGAAAGCGGGATAGGTAAGTTATTCATGCTTATGGTAAAAACCCATCACTTTGAGAACGATTCGTAACTATTCGCGTCATTCTTCTGCAGCATATTAACACAGAGCTCGCAGACAGGACCTCTACAAGAATGGCGGCCTCATTTCTGTCACCTCCCGCATTCTTATCGTTGACATGCTGCAATCCGACATTCCAACAGAGCTCATAACGGGTTTAATCGTTTTACATGCTGAAAAGTGCGTGACAGCTCTTCTGCGTTGTGTTCGGTGATGAATCGATGTACCACCTAGGGTCACTACCCTCTCCCTTGAAGCATTCATTGTCCGGCTATACCGAGAAAAGAATAAGACTGGCTTTCTCAAAGCATTCTCGGACCAGCCTGAGCATATCACCAGTGGCATGTCTCCGCTGAAGAACATCATGAAGGAGCTTCAATTAAGACGCGTCCATATATATCCACGGTGTGTGACCTCCTTCCTCACTGATGTTCGTGTTTTTTTTGCCTTCTGGTGCTCTTGTTTCCGTCTTTCTCATCCGTTTTTCGTTTTAGATTTCACGAAGACGTCAAGAACACGCTCGAAACGCGTAAAGCAGATGTCATCGAATTGTATCAGCGTCTCACAGAGCCCATGGAGGCAATTCACCATGCGATTGTCCAATGTATGACCATCACACTTTCCGAGCTCAAGAGATCTAATAAGACAGTAAGAATCTTTGAGCTGCCTTATTAGCCCCTGAACGAGTCCTCACTCATTCATCCCACAGCTTGAACTTGATGATCTTAATGTAGAGTCCGCATACTTCCGTTCCTTTGATGCAGTGGTCCGCAGGCAATTAGACCCCGTAACGGACGAAGCAACTTGTGGGTGACCTCGCGACGCTCAGACGTCTATTAACGTATGTTTTCTACTCTTTTAATCGTATACTTTGTCTCTGCTATCTACTATATTTCATGTGTTATGCTGTTCATTTTATACCGTTACTGATCTAGGCCCTCCATCAAGGTACCTGTTGTCCTATGACGCACTCGCTTTTCACGCATACCTTGAAACTCTCGTAGCCTCAAATACCACAACCGTAACTGGTGCAGCTAAACAACACCAGTCCCCTTGGATGCTCACTGATGCGGCTAATATCATTTTTAGCACCGCGAAACGACGGTGTTATGTCCTTACTACTCCAAAACCTACATCTTCGGTTCCTGAGAGGCAAGTGATTGACGTTGACAATGAAGACGCATGGGCTGCACTTGATGAGGCCCATGGGTTAACAGGAAGCAGTAATAGAGATAATGGGAAGAAGAAGGAAGAGAAGAAACCATGGGTTCCGGATAACATGTCTCCAGTGCTCGAAGAGCTTCCAAAGTGGGATCTCCTTGCAGATGTATTCCAAGAAATCGAGGAAGAGTTGATGAGACAGGAGGCAGTGTCGACTCGTGAGTCCCATTGACCGAAGAACGATTTTCTTGCTTGACGCGCGTCAGGTCCGCCAACTCGCGGGACCAATACGGTACTTGTCATGACCTCGTCTCCACGTTCTTCTACCCTTGTGAGTGAGTTCCTGGGGGAGATGGACGGTACTGCTCCGAAAGGCTCTCGTGGACGATCCATGATGGAGCGCAAATTACGGACATACCTGTATTGGAAAGGCCAGAACGCCAGACAAAAACAACCAAGGTACCAACAACCACCTCGGTTCTCTGCCCTGCAGCCACAGTCATCATCGCAACCTGAGGGCGAGATTAGTGAAGCTTTGAAGAGGAAAGATAAGACGAGACAAGAGCGAAGTGCGAATCGGAGAAGGGTGCGTGGCGGTGCACCAATGACTGTTGCACCAAGTAAACCAGCGGTTGTCGATCCAAAAGTGGAGTCGAGAGACGATGGAGATGATATCGCAGCCTTGTACGTCAGGATGCTTGTAATTGTGCATTCCTCACTAAGATTGGATTCAGCCTTGCAAGTCAACCTTCAGACCTCCTTGTCTCCTCCGATGCAGACGCTCTCCTCCTTGAAACGCTTCTCTCAAGCGAAGCAGGAATAGACTTTGATACACACTACGGCTTGCTTGCGCCCTCGCAGATGGTTGTTGTGCGAGCATATACTGATGACACGGACGACCAGATTCTCGCAGAACTGCAACCGAGATTTATTGTGATGTTTGAACCCAACCTTGATTTCGTGAGGCGCATTGAGGTCAGTCTTTCATCTGAGAGCTGTTGACACCCTTGAGTTTGATGCGGCAACTTGATAGGTGTACAGAAACTCTAACCCTGGTATGGGCGTCCGTGTATATTTCATGGTCTACCAACTCTGTTGCGAGGAGCACAAGTATCTTGCTGGACTGAGGCGCGAGAAGGAATCTTTCGAGAAGTTGATCAAGGAACGCGGAGTACGTCGCTTTGTTTCACTATCTTACGCGTGGTGCGAGTCGTTCATTACTATGTCTAGTCTATGCTCCTGCCGATCTTCGAGGACAAACACGCTGGGAAAAGCGATGCAGTTATCAAAACAATCAGCACCCGTCTCGCAGGCGGAAGGAAGGAGCTGAGTACTGTGCCATCGCAGGTAATCGTCGACATGCGGGAATTCCGTTCCACACTACCTTCGCTTCTTCACGCATCTGGTCTGCTCGTTATTCCGGCGACGCTGACTGTCGGGGATTACATCCTCACGCCAGATATGTGCGTCGAGAGGAAGAGCATACCTGATCTAGTCGCGAGCTTCAATAGCGGTCGATTGTAAGTCTCTCGGATTCGTGCTTCTTTATTGCTGACTAGTTGCAGGTACACGCAATGCGAGCTGATGTCGGTGCACTATAAGCAGCCCATATTACTCATCGAGTTCGAGGAGAACAAATCGTTCTCACTTGAGGTACATCTTACACGACAGATCTCCAAAGATCTAGTATCTCACCTCTCTTTCAGACCGTAGCGGAATCAGCAAAGTCGTATGCCAAGCCCACAAGCAAATATCCCGCGAAGAAATCAACAGGTCCAACAGATTCTGATCGCGCTCCTCCCTCTATTCAATCCAAACTTGTTCTCCTCATGCTCCACTTCCCTCGTGTTCGAATCATTTGGTCGTCGTCCCCCTATGGTACAGCAGATATATTCAACGACCTCAAAGCCAACGCCTTCGAGCCAGACCCTAACCGCGCGATTGCAATCGGCGCCGAGGAAGACACAGAAGCGGGAGCAGGCATCAACGCTGCTGCAGAGGAGCTGCTCCGATGTCTACCAGGAGTGACAGCGAAGAATGTTAAATATGTGATGAACAAGGTGTGGAGTGTCCGGGAATTGTGCGAGCTGGACAGAAAGGGCGTGCAGGATATTTTGGGTGTTGAACCGGGGAATGCGTGTTATGACTTTATGCATCGGGGAGAGAGGAAGACGGGCAGTTTATAACCTTCGTTTGTGTTAGAAGGCAAGGTACTCGTCGAAATGTTGGATGAAATCGTACATGACTTAGGAAGCACGAAGGTGAAGATGTAGAACTGCAAGTCGGTCTTGTTCACGGCTGCTCTGTAAAAATATAACGAAACATGGGCACGCACTGAGAGATTTGAGCACTTCGTCGTTATGTATGCGATTTACAAACTTAGACCCTGTGCCTTGTCAAGTCAACGAGTAGCGCTGATATATAGATGGTTAATGCAGCACAGTCGAATTACCAAGTACACGAGACACGTCAAGAATGTCCATTGTGTATCGACATGCCAGCTAGCATGTACAATAATATAAATATATCATAACACCCTCAGTCCACTTCATAACATGCAGGCCCAAATTTTCTCCCATCCATGACCAAGACCACTGTACCAGCGTAATTTAGAGAGGGACAACCGCAAATGGGTACCATCAGATCGAATAGCCTCCTCTCCAGGACAAGATATAGTCCCAGTCCCGGTAAATGCCTGTATTTCATTGGGGATGCCGTTTTGGGCCCTCAGCAGGGTTGCGGGAAACGCCAGCAACTCCATATGCATATCAACTCCCCTGTTGCTCAGTCCACTCACACTGACAGGAGCTTTGGTACGCGGGTACGGTAGTGTGACGGTTTGAAGGCTCTTGAAAGAAGCCAATGGAGCGGTCTTCATCCAATCAGGCAGGCGATAGTTTTGAGATGAAATCAGCGGCTGAGGGTCCGTGTAGTCACGGTATACGTATGTGATGCTTGAGAGGTGACAAATGGAAGCAAGGAAAGCAGATCCTTGGGGAGTGTCTGTGAGGCTGTTCCACTTTGTGCCGTGGATGGGATTCCCAACTGTTAGTGACAGTGTTTGGGTCTTCCAGGGAGGCTGGGAATGCTCTTCATTGACAGGTGTGGCTGGACGGGACTTCCATGCGTGTTCTAGACATTCTATAAGAAGGTCCACACTTTTCCAACTGAGGGCAAGTGATGGTGCAGCGAACATCACCGGAGTGAGAAGGCCGATGGCATGTGAACGCTCAGACGCAGATGTGAAATTATCATCTGGGGGTCCAATCCACATCTTGCGCACGTGTGATACGTAGTCACATTGAAACACGTTGTTTGCCTTCTTGTATGCTTCTTGTATAAGCAGAGCTTGCATGAATGCTGTCACGTTTCGAGATTTCGGTAGTAATATAGTGTGCAGGAGTTTGGGAAGTGCCGCGCGCCTGAAAAATTTGGAGACAAGACAGAGATTAAGTGCGGACGAATATGGACTTGAGCGATCATATCTTTCATCTTGGTCAAAGGTGGGTTGCGCGGCATATATAATGATGATGTGGACAAGCTCTATGGGAAGGTCAGCAAAGCAAAAACGAGCCATGAAGGGCGAGCAAGATGTGAAGCTGGTTTGAAGAAGCCCTGCCTTTAATACTTGCTTCGTTTATTGTAGCGTCATACACAGCAGTGTAAGTACATTGTGGGTGAGACCACGCGCTGTGGCCTGGTGGTCTATAGCAGTGTCCTTGTTCCTTGTAGGTTGCACAATGTGCTCGGGCCCTGTGAAACTTCAAGGTTTCATAGTAAGGACCCTTCGAGCCTGTGGAGCACATCGACGTTTAACGGGCGGACACTCTTCGGCCGGCAGAGAAAAAACTACAGCTTCGGATAGCTCGTCTGCAGACTCCAAAGATGTAGCATCAGAGTTATCACTGAAGAAGGGGCCGCGCTGTCAATCACATAAGTTAGATATCTATCGAACGGAGCAGGTAATGTCTTCCTCACTTCAAGTTCACTCTCGGTATAATCTTTTCCAGAAACCCATTCATCAGGAATTCCGAGGGACCGAGATACACATTCCATCGCCTGTGATGTTGGCCAGCATCCAAACCCCACTGCTGTTTGCCTGCAGGTCCTGCTTCTTCGGAATCCTCGAACATCCTTGCTTCTAGTGCGGTCAGACACTCGAGGTCGACGTCAGCCACGAAGCTATTGGTAGGATAGCTTATCATGAGATCAGCCCAAGCCATCTGCGCGATAATAAGGGTTTCTTCTCTAGGCCAGAGGAGACAAAACGAAAGGATGCTTAGTAAAATAAATTTATTACTGCCTATGGACAATCACAGTGTACGACGTCTAATTCTGTCAGGATGAAAAGGAACACTGTTAGAATATCAGTTATTATGACAGATCTAAAATAAAATATACCTAAGTTATACGGACAGTGTGACAATTGAGGTGGTGAGGTTTGACGCGGCACTGACGTGCATGTGACGCGGCACTGACGCGGTATGTGACGCGGTACTGTAGTAGGCCTTGACGCGGCATAGAGTGTGGATGTTGATATTCTATCAATGAGTATAGGTATACTTGGGAGATGCACAACAAAAAAACAGCCAGAAACGAGTCCAGCGTCCAGGGTTTTTTATCGTTGCATCGAGATCGGGGTGCGAAGTTGTGTTAGCGGGGGATGCGGTGGAAGTGAAGGCAGCAGCCTGCGCTTGCGAAGATTGGGCTTGAGTCGAACCATTGGAGTGTTGTGTGGTGTTGCTATTGGGAGGGAATGCAGTGCTTGCGGTAGGGTTCCCGGGTTTCAATGGAATAATTTTCATCCGTCGTTCTCTTGCACATGCGTTCCTCTATAGCGTGATATGAGATGATGTGAATACTCGACAAGGACGAAAATGACATACACGTTTGCCCTTGGCATACGGAACATCGACGACTGCTGAGGGACGTGCGCGGGGCACGATATCTTCACCACCTTGTCTTGCAGAGAGTCGATTTCGAACCCAGTGGAAAGGACGGGGTCGGGATGACGTATCTGGGGCATCGGAATGCATGGGGCGGAATAAAGAGGAAAACCGGCTACCAAGGGTGCTTACATGCGACGCCCACGATCGAGGGTGCAGGTGATGTCGTGCTGAAACCTAAGAACATCGAGGTCAGGAAAAAGGCACTGGATTAGACATTAACGACGTACGTGAGTTCGATCTGGCAGGTCGTCAAAAAACCCTTGGGGTATCTGGCGGACAATGAGTGGCTGACGTGTTGGACGTCGTATAGCATCAGCCTGCATATGTCCAAATAAATATGTAGTGGGATCTGTTTATAAAAGTGTCACGTACAGCAAGGACCGAGTTGTCGTGCTGGTCCAACAGAAGTTCATCGAGACCAGCTTCTTTTACAATCGCAGAAATGTCCCAGATGTACGCATTTTTGTTAGCGCAGCCAGCGGCCAGTAACTTTCCATCTGCTGAAAACGACACTGAATTCACGAAAGATGGACGCTGGAGGGGCGAACTGATGGGCTGGTTGTTATCGAGGTTCCATAATAGCGCTGTGGTGTCCCATGATGCGCTTGCGAGAATGCGGCCATTGGGAGATATGGAAATGGATCTGACAAAGTAAGTGTGCCCTTCCAACAGTGCGATCTGCTTCCAAGTTGAAGTATTCCATGTCCTGATCGAGTTGTCGTCTGACCCGGATATAAGCGTTTTTCCATCTGGGGTCCAAACCAGGCACCGCACCCAACGTGTGTGTCCTTCAAGAGTAGCAACAAGTTCGCCTGTCTTGGCATTCCAGATTCTGAACGCGGACTTGTTATCTTCAGTGTTCATATAGTTCATAGGGCGTTCGGATCCACCAGTCGCAAACAAGGTCATGTCTGGGGAGTAGACAACTGCCAACACAGTGTGCCCTGCCTTGATTGGTGTGATGATCGTCTGTCCATTTTCTACATCCCATTGCCTTGTAGTCCCATCGTGAGAAGCACTCAAGACTCGCTGACCATCTCGACTCCAATAGACAGAAAGCACATCTGTATGCCCCATCCATCTCCCAACCACTTTGCCCGTGTCGATGTCCCACAACCTCACACCACCATCATCACTCCCGCTGACCACCTTCTTCCCGTCTGGAGACAACGCTATGGTCCATACTGCAGTTTCTCCGTCCCGCCAGTCGTCTCCTATCTGTTTCCCACTCTTCAAGTTCCATACCCGCAGCGAGCCGTCCCATGAACAAGTCATTATCCGTTCTCCGCCTGGTAGATGTATGGCACCGTGGACCAAGAGGGTGTGTCCCTTGAATTTCTGGCAGGGTGTGATCGCTGATGCCTCCTTCCTTCTAACTCTGGCTACAGACATCTTGGCGCAGCTCCGTCTCAGCTTCCATCCAACAAAGTCCAAAATCTTTACTCACAATGATATGTTCCTCAGCTGCTTCCGCAATGAGATACAAATGGCGTATAGGTCAAGAGTGCACTGCAAGTCTGAGCGGTACAGTTTAAATGTGTCATCCTCGTGTTCATTTCACAGCTTTTAGCATGGGCTGTGCAACTGAAGCGCCCAAGCATCATTTCTGATCATGAGTCACATTCCATCAGTCGCAATCTCTAGTCCACAGTGGAGTCACGACAAACTCCATCCGCGACGACCTTCCCCAATGCAACTTCACTCTGCTATCCTCGCGACAAACGTCTCGAACTGACCCAACTACTCCCCGTGGTCCAGAGCCCTGGATATAATCACGCCCTCAGCCGGATGACGCGATTCCCTAGAGCTGTGGAAAGTAGTCTTTAATTGTATCACAACATGGGTAGGCCCTGGCATGGAATATCCAACATTTTACTCATTATCGTTACAGGCACGACGGTTCAGTATTCACCTCCGATACCTGTGCATCTTAAATGCTGTAAAAAAACAAATACCTTGTAGACATCTCCGATTCCCGTCTTATCGTCATCCCTTCTTTCGATCTCAACAAACCTGATGCCAAGGTCGATGACTCGAAGGTGGCGCCATGTTCTCTCCTCACTGGCCTCCTACAGCTAGGGCAAGAAGTTGAGATCCATCCACAAATTGTGAAGACAGACGCTCAAGGCTCCCGCCACTGCCGGAAATTCATCTTTAGCACGGTCGTCTCTCTGTACGCCGAGAACAACTACTCACAGTTCAGGTGTCTAATTGATGTTCGGACCAAGATTGATCCTACGCTGTGCAGACCGGATCATTTCGTTGGTCGAGTATTGGGTACCATCAATGAGCGCCCGAAGGTCTATATCGACGGTAGGCATTCTCGTTTTTCGCATGCTGGCGTGTTCTAAAAAGTATGCAGAGCTTCAAATAAGTTTGTCCTTCCTGCGCCGTTTGTGGGCGTTCATACAGAGGATAAGTAATGAACAAAGTGTCGAAACTTGCCAAGGACAAGCTCCCGCTCATGAACATTGGTTCAACATCAAGTTTCCAAGTTGAGCATGACACACGATCTGGCGAAGATTCTATTGGCTTTCTACTGAAATTGGGAAGAAGGTCGCGCATCCGAGCCGTACCGAGAAGCCATGGCGGCTTGTAGGCAAATGTGCAACGTGGAACAGTGTTGGAGTTAGACCGATTCGCTACACTTCATGTGACCAGAGCCAATCTACTCCTGTATCATTTCTGCAGCACGAAAATGCAGGTGTTTCACTGCAGATGACTGTTGGGACTCCTTGCGACAGTCGGTCTGCGATCCCTCAAGTATGACTTGATCGTCTTTGACGCTGTCTGTATGCATATCGACCTTTCGAATTTCAATTCTTGCTGTCGATATAAACTATTCGGTCTTAGCTGACCAGACGACTTCTGACCGTTCTGAGCTGCAAGTTCGCACGTGCGCTGCCTTGAACAAATACCATTTCTGCCCACAGGCTTTCTGTCGCCACCAGCCTCAAGGGACGCCCTTGTACTGTCACTGAAACTCTACGGTGCGAAGATAGTCAGCAATGAGTACACTCCAGGCTATTTTCTTTGTCTTTGAACATACTAGACCTGACACCGTTATTTCACTACATCGATCAAGCACCTCGACTCCTGATGTTCCAACTATCTCGTAATATAATTCAAAGGCAAAAGACTCATGAAGATCGTGTTGAAATCTGAAAGTGAATGTCATTTGCATGGTGCAATGAAACATGTCAGTTAACGATGTATAGCGTGCAGGTATATGTGAGAAATGACAAAGGATATCTTTTAAAGACGAAAAAATAAACAGGGTAGATTAATGATGACCGTCGGTATACTCGGAAGAGGCACAACATATAAAGAGCCAAAACCGAGTCCAGCGTCCAGCGTGTTTGATTATGACATGAGGGTTGGCGTTTGGTGTCGTGTCAGTGACAGCAGGAGGTGTGGTGGATGATGTGGAGACAGCAGCATGTGCTTGCGAAGATTGAGCTTGAGCCGCACCATTGGATTGTTGTGCGGCGTTGCTATTGGGAGAGTGTGACGTGCTTGCGGCAAGGTTCCCGGGTTTCAATGGAATAATTTTCATCCGTCTTTCTCTTGCACATGCGTTCCTCTATAGCGTGATATGAGATGGTGTGAATACTCGACAAGGACGAAAATGACATACACGTTTGCCCTTGGCATACGGAACATCGACGACTGCTGTGTGACGCACGCGAAGCTCGATATCTTCACCACTTTGTCTTTCAGAGAGTTGATTTCGAACCCAGTGGAAAGGACGGGGTCGGGATGATGTATCATGGGCATTGGAATGCACGGGGCTGAATAAAGACGAAAACCAGCTACCAAGGGTGCCTACATGCGATCCCCACGATCGAGGATGGAGGGGATGTCGTGCTGAAACCTAAGAACATCGAAGTCAGGAAAAACAGTGCTGAATGTGTCATCAACGACGTACACGAGTTCGATCTGGCAGGTCGTCCAAAAACCCTTGGGGTATCCGGCGGACAATGATTGGTTGATGGATTGGACGTCGTGTAGCATCAGCCTACATATGTCCAAATAAATGAAAAGTGGGATCTGATTATAAAAGTGTCACGTACAGCGAGGATCGACTTGTCGCGCTGGTCCAACAGAAGTTCATCGAGACCAGCTTCTTTTACTATCGCAGAAATGTCCCAAGTGTACGCATTTTTGTCCCAACAGCCAGTGGCTAGTAGCTTTCCATCTGCCGAAAACGACACAGAACGCACGTAATCTGAATGCTGGAGGGGCGAACTGATGGGCTGGTTGTTATCGAGGTTCCATAATAGCGCTGTGCTGTCGAGCGATGCGCTTGCGAGAATGCGGCCATTTGGAGATATGGCAATGGAAATGACAAAGGAAGTGTGCTCTTCCAACAGTGAGATCTGCTTCCAAGTTGAAGTATTCCATGTCCTAATCGAGTTGTCGTCTGACCCGGATATAAGCGTTTTTCCATCTGGGGTCCAAACCAGGCACGACACCCAATTTGTGTGTCCTTCAAGAGTAGCGACAAGTTCACCTGTCTTGGCATTCCAGATTTTAATCGCGGATTTGTTATCTCCAGTACCAGTGCGATCCCAAGGACGTTCGGCTCCACCAGTCGCAAACAAGGTCATGTCTGGGGAGTAAACGACTGCGAACAAAACGTGCCCAGCTGCCTTGATTGGTGTGAGGATCGTCTCTCCGTTTTCCACATCCCATTGCCTTGCAGTCCCATCGTGAGAAGCACTCAAGACTCGCTGACCATCTCGACTCCAACAGACAAACCTCACTCCACTTGTATGCCCCATCCATCTCCCAATCACTTTGCCCGTGTCGATGTCCCACAACCTCACTCCACCATCATAACTCCCGCTGACCACTTTCTTCCCGTCCGGAGACAACGCTATGGTCCACACTTCAATTTCTCCGTCCCGCCAGTCGTCTCCTATCTGTTTGCCACTCTTCAAGTTCCATACCCGCAGCGAGCCGTCCAATGAACAAGTCATTATCCGTTCTCCGCCTGGCAGATGTATGGCGCCATAGACCCAATTGGTGTGTCCCTCAAATTTCTGGCAGGGTGTGATTGCTGATGCCTCCTTTCTTTTAACTCTAGCTAAAGACATCTTGGCGCACCTCCGTCTTAGCTTTCATCCAACAACTTGAAAGTCCAAAATCTTCACTTACAATGGTATGTTCCTCAAGTGCTCTCCACAGCAAGACACAAAGGGCGTTTAAGTCAAGAGTGCACTGCAAGTTTGAGCGGTACTATTCAAATGTAACATCCTCGTGTTCGCTTCACAGCTTCTAGCATAGGCTGTGCAACTAAAGCGCCCAAGCCTCGTTTCTGATCACGAGCCACATTCCATCAGTCGCAATCAGTTTACAACGGAGTCACTACAACCTCCATCTGCGACGACCTTCCCCAACGCAACTTCACTCTGCTATCCTCGCTACAAACGTCTCGAACTGCCTTTTCCCACCCAACTTCTCCTCATGGTCCAGAGCCCTGGAGATAATCATGCACCTCAGTCGGATGACGCGATTCGCTAGAGCTGCGGAAAGTAGTCTTTAGTTGTGTCAGAGCATGAATCGTCCCTGGCATGGAACGTCCAGCATTTTACTCATTATTGTTACAGGCACGGCGGTTAACGTTCAGTATTCACTAGCGCTCACCCAGAAAGGAACTTCGCTTTTGCAATTCGTATTCAACTATATAATAGCCTCGTCTGTCTTTTTAATCAGCCATCTGCAGCTCAGCGACGGGCCGACTGGTCAGCTACCGGCTTTTCCTCAACACGTGTCCAAGTCTTTGGAATCAACCCTGTCATGACTTGAAGGCGAGACCACACAAAACGCTTTGGCAGCGATTTCCTTGCCGCGCTTTTTTGTCTGCTAATGTCAGAGCCTCCTACTGGAACATAGCACACGAGCTCGAGACTCGAGACTATCATAATATATGAGATTTGATTCGCTTCGTCTCCATCCACATTGAAGTGAATGCAATTTGTATAATGCAACAAACTTAGCAGTTAGAAATGGTTTGGTGCGCAGGTGTGTAAGTATGCCTCCGTTGTATGTACTTGAGGGATGAAATAAATATCATACTAGTGGCGAGTCAGATGAGATTGATGTGAATGACAAGAGAATGGTACTACGATCAATGATGACCGTCGGTATACTCGGTAGAAGCACAACAAATAAAAAGCCAGAAGCGAGTCCAGCGTCCAACGTGTCTTATTGTTACATGAGGATTAGTGCTCGAAGGTGTATCTTTGACGGCGTAAGATGTGGTGGAGGTGGAGACGGCAGCATGCAGTTGCGAAGACTGAGCCTGAGCCGCACCACTAGATTGTTGTGTGGTGTTGCTATTGGGAGGGCGCGAGGCAGGCTTTTTAGACTTCAATGGAATTATTGGCCTGCGCCTTTCTCGTGCTGATGCGTTCCTCTATGTGGTATGAGATGGGGCTTGAAGATTAGAGAAGTGAGTGTGTGACATACCCGTTTGGCCTGGCAATGAGGGACGTCGACCAATGCTGAGGGACGCTCATGCAACTCGATGTCTTCACCGCTCTGTCTGCTAGAGAGACGATTTCGAACCCAGTGAAAAGGGCGGGGTCGAGATGGCGTATCGTGTGCATCGGGGTGTGTGGGGCGGAATAAAGAGGAAACCCGGCCACGAAGTGTGTTTACATGGGATGCCCATGATCGAGGGTGGAGGCGGTGTCGTGCAGAAACCTGAGAACATCGAGGTCAGGAAAAACAGTGCTGGATGTGTCATGAACGACGTACATGAGCGCGATCTGGTAAGTCAAAAACAACTCGGCGCTGAGAGACGATGATTGGCTGACGGACCGGACGTCTGGTAGCATCAGCCTGGAAGGAATGAGTTTAGATATAAGGAGAACTGAGCACGAAAGTGTCACATACAGAGAGATCGAATAGCCGAACAGGACGTCGTGTAGCATCCGCCTATATACATATGTTTAAATGATTGGTGAGATTTGATTATAAAAGTGTCACATACAGTGAGGATCGACTTGTCGCGCTGGTCCAACAGAAGTTCGTCAAGGCCAGCTTCTTTTACGATCCTAGAAATGTCCCAAGTGTACGCATTTTTGTCACCGCAGCCAGTGGCTAGTAGCTTTCCATCTGCTGAAAATGATACAGGAAACACGTGAAATGGATGCTGGAGGGGCGAACTAATGGGCTGGTTGTCGTCGAGGTTCCATAATCGCGCTGTGTTGTCCAACGATGCGCTTGCGAGGATGCGGCCATTTGGAGATATAGCAATGGATTGGACAGACCCAGTGTGCCCTTCCAAAACTGCAAGCTGTTTCCAAGTTGAAGTACTCCATGTCCTAATCGACTGATCAGATGAACCAGATATAAGCATTTTTCCATCTGGAGTCCGAACCAAGCAAAACACCCAGCGCGTGTGTCCTTCAAGAGTGGCGATAAGCTGGCCTATTTTCGCATCCCAGATTTTGACTGGGGAGTTATCTTCAGTATCCCAAGGCTGTTCGGAACCTCCAGTTGCAAACAAGGTCATATCTGGCGAGTAGACAGCTGCCCACACCCATGTGTGCCCTGCCTTGATTGGTGTGTGCATAGCCCGTCCGTTCTCCACATCCCATTGTCTTGCAATCCCATCGGTAGATCCGCTCAAGACCTGCTGACCATCTCGACTCCAGCAGACAGAATTCACTCTCTCTGTATGCCCGATCCATCTCCCCATCACTTTGCCTGTGTCGATGTCCCACAACCTCACTCTACCATCCTCACTCCCGCTAACCACCTTCTTCCCGTCCGGAGACAACGCTATGGTTCGTACTTGACTGTCTCCGTCCCGCCAGTCATCTCCTATCTGTTTGCCACTCTTCAAGTTCCACACCCGCAACGAGCCGTCTACGGAGCAAGTCATTATCCGTTCTCCGCCTGGTAGATGTATGGCACCGTAGACCAAGTGACTGTGTCCCTCGAATTTCTGGCAGGGTTTGATCGCTGATGCTTCCTTCCTTCTGACCGTGGCTGAAGACATCCTGGTACAGCTCCGTCTCAGCTTTCATCCAACAAAATCCAAAATCATCACTCACGACGATATGTTGCTCAGTTATTCCCCCACGTATTGGCACCAAGATACAACGGATGTTTAGATCAAGAGTGCATCACAAATTTGAGCGGCACGATTTAAATGCGCTATCCTCTCGTTTGCTCCGCAACCTCTAGTTTGGCTGTGCAACTGTACAACGATGTGTTCCCCACCAGATCACAACGTGTTGATGCCAAGACACAATGAACATTCATCCCATGTTACCGTAGCCCCTGATGACAGCTAGGCACCGTAGCGCCATATAAGCATAGATAGAGGCTTGATAGAGCTATGTAGCCTAAAGCCGCGCTACATGCTATATGCAGCTATATAGGAGCTGTCAGGTCTAAAAGATATTGAAGGTCTAAGTAGAACAGATTCGATAAGTCCTGAGGTACATCAGTAACGAGTGTGCATGTAGTAGGTTATGACTTACCCAGTCGAGTATCATAGACTAGTACTGAGTACTGGGGAATTGAAGGAAGAGAGAAAAAGGGATTGTAGCCGAGTTTCCCAATTCGGTGACGTTAGTAGTAAACAAAGAGGTAATTAGCAGGTCTAGATAACACTACAACGACATGCTGCCTTCTAATTACCTGAAGCATCAACGTTGCAACCACGGATTCGCTGATCGTCCCATCTTCGGTTATCAAGAGTATCCAGTCGCGACGAGTGAAGTCTGTTCGATATCAACATATCAAACCGAGCAAGACAACCAAGCTTCCGGTGCGCCTCTACTTTGGTTTGGCACTAATTCGCACATCGAGTGACGTCACAATGACCACTTGACGATGAACGTCAAAACGGCCTTGAAGCCCCGGTATTATGGTGCCATGTGAGATATTCTGGGTAGGAAAGATTGGAGAGTAGGGAGAAAATCGGTAGCGTCATGGGCTGTTACATTGGTTTGATTAGATTGGTATGGATACGCTGATGACATTTCATTTAAGCCTTGTCGACTACAAATAACGGGGTATCAATAAACGACTTTATGTGTATGTTTCCGATGCTCAAGGGATGAGATGAACGTCGATGAGATGGGTAGGATCTTAGTGAAAACTAGGAAAATAAATTAATGATGACCGTTAGTATACTCGGTAGAAGCGCAATATATAACGAGTCAGAAGCGAATCCAGCGTCCAGCATGTTTGATCGTGACATGAGGATTAGTGCTGGAAGTAGGTAGCGACAACCGTTTGCCCTTGACAAACGGAACGTGGATGACTGCTGAGCGACGCTTGCGCACTGCACTACCGGGTCCGGTAGAGAAAAGATTCTGAGACCAGTAAACAATGCGAGATTGTGATGGCATATCGAGTTGCCCAGAAGACTGTAAACATCGAGGTTAGGAAAGATAGTACTAGTAGACGACATGAGCGACGTACGTGAGCACGATGTGGTGTGCCATTGAAAAATCCTTGGGGTACCCGATTGGAAAGCTTGATTGGTTGACGGACTGGACGGCGTGTAACATCAACCTGGAATAGATGGGTTTAGATGCCATGAAACCTGTGATCAAAGTGTCACGTACAATTAGTAGCGATTTGTTGAGCTAGTCCAACAGAAGGCCGTCGAGGTCAGCTTCTTTTACAATCGCAAAATATACGCATTGGTGTCACTGCAGCCAGTGGCTGGTGGTTTGTCAAAATGATACAGAAAGCACACCACTTGGATGGTGGAGGAGCGAACTAATAGGCCGGTTGTTGACGAGGTTCCATAATCGCGCTGTGTTGTCCCGCAATGCGCTTGCCAGGACACTGATCATTTGGACATGTTGCAATGAAAAAGACTAAGTGGGTGTGCTCTTCCAGCACTACGAATCTGTTTCCAAGTTCAAGTTGAAGCTTGAAGTATCCCAGGTTCCTAATTGACTGATTGGATGACCCGGATTAGTAAGCGCTTCTCCATCCGGGGTCCAAGCCACTAGCCAGACGCAATTTGCTCAAGAGCACTCATTATCGCAAGCTCGCCCGTCCTGGCATCCCAGATCTTGACTTGGTGCTTTTTATCTCTATTCCAAGGCCGTTGGGAACTACAACTAGTACTTGCGAACCAGGTCATGTCTGGCAGATAGATGAGTGCGAGCACCCATTCATACCCTGTCTTGATGGGTGTGAGGATCATTTCTCCGCTCTCTACATCCCATTGTCTTGCAGTGCCATCGTAGGATCCGCTCAAGACTCACCGACCATCTCAACTCTAGCAGGCAATGCTCACTTTCTGCGTATGCTCCATCCATTTTGCGACGACTTTGCCTGCGTTGATGTTTCACAACTTCACTTCACCATCCATACTCCCGCTAACCACTTTCTTCTCGTCCGGAGACAACGCTGTGGTCCACGCTCTACTTTTCTCGTCTCGCTAGTCTGCTTTCTGTTTCCCACTCTTCAAGTTCCATACTCGTAGCGGGCCGTCCTCTGAACAACTCGTCATCCGTTCACCCTCTGGCAGATGTATGGCGCCTTCGATCCAATTGATGTGTCCCTTCAATTTCTGTCGGGGAGTTATCCTCCATATGTCCTTCCTTCCAACGATGGATGAAGACATCTAGGCACAGTTCCGTCTCAGCTTTCATCCAATACAGTCCAAAACCATCAATTAATGGAGACAACCACGCCCTCAGTCGAAGGATGCGGTTGCTGAAGGTGGTATTTTGGATTCCACCTTGTCTGCGCCCACACCTGGCTGTGTAAATGTTGCCGATATGTTCATCAAAATGATTGGATTTTCGTCGGACCCAGGCACGTTGAACTGGCCGCAGTGTGTGAGTGGTGTTAATCAGAAAGGCGCTTTGTGTCTGACTTTGTTGGCGCTTGAGTTAACATTACTCCTTGCATTATTATGCCAACCCCAAACTCCCTAGAGTGACGTGTGCATTATCGCACACTGTCCAAGAAGAACATATTTCTAGTATCACTCGGCTATGACTAGTTGAGCTTTAAGACTAACTTGCTTTGAATCGTACATCAACGACTGAATATCAAATGGTCTACCCGATGAAATTGCCGTCGTATCCACGTATACGGTCTCTCACCAGCGTGGAAGCCTTCACACAGGCTATGTAGTATAAGTATCTTGAGCTGTCGTTAGGGAGGGCTGGAGCATCACTTTGAACACTTTCCGCGACTGTCATGGGCAATCACCTTTCTCTACTGGGTCAATCATTCCCGTCCGAGTCGAAATTTCACGTCGATGACATCCCCGACCTGACCGGGAAGGTCATGATCGTTACTGGAGCTAATACTGGGATTGGTAAAGAGACAGCAAAGGTAAGTTGCAAGGGATGGATACTTCATGTTGCTGACCATAGAATTCAAGGCCCTGTTGAACCACAATGCCAAGGTATACATAGCTGCCAGAAGCCAAGAGAAGGCAGAGGTAGCCATCAAGGATCTTAAAAACAGTACTGGGAAAGAGGCTCTCTTTCTAAAGCTTGACCTCGCAAATTTGAAGTCTGTGAAAGCTTCTGCGGAAGAATACCTCAGGTTCGTCTCTTCCGTCGCAATGCTACAGGGGCTTCTTTGACACTATCAACAGCAAAGAGACTACGTTGGACGTCCTATTCAATAGCGCGTGAGTGCGCAACATGTACTGAATGCCGTGGTTTGGACATGCTCATATTAGTGTATAAGGGGGGTCATGTTTCCTCCAAAAGAATGGTTTACTGTGGACGGATATGATATGCAATTTGGAACAAATGTCCTTGGTATGACGATTACATTTCTGCTACTACAAGACTCTAATTTGTCTGCAGGGCACTTCTACTTCACTAAGCTGCTATTGCCCACCCTCATTGCTACCGCAAAATCTGCGCCTGATGGCAAAGCTCGTGTTATTACGACTTCGTCCTCGGCACATATCCTGAAGGGTCTCAACTTCTCGGCGTTCGAAGATAGTCCTGCTCGTGGGAAGATGTCTACTACTGACCTTTATGGGCAAAGCAAAACCGCAAGTCGACTCTGTGATTTTGCGTCATCTTCTCCTGACTCGCCAACAGGGCAACGTCGTACAAGCATTCGAACTCGCAAGGCGCTACAGTTCAGAGGGCATCGTTTCCATACCCCTGAACCCAGGTAACATCAAAACGGACCTGGCACGCCACATGCCGTCCTTTTTACGTGGTATTTTGGTTCGCAAATGTTCTATATGCAGCTGCTAGGTGAATGCTGACGGAGATGTAGAACTTGTTCCTCTACGACGTTGAACATGGAGCACTGACCCAACTCTATGCTGGAACTGCCCCAGAAGCTGTAGAGTTGAACGGCAAGGTGATATCTCTATCGAATGATGGCCGCAAAGGGACGCTGACGCCCCTCGCTCTCTCGTGTAGTATCTCGTTCCTTGGGCCAGGGTTGGTCCAACTCGTAAGGATGCTCGGGATCCCAAGGTAGGCGAGGCTCTATGGGAATGGCTCGAAGAGCAGGTCAAGGATATTTGATCTTTTTTCGCTGATGCTAAGAAGCATCATACATACAAGTGTTTTTTTTGCGGATCTTGATGGATTGCAGGTGCGAATAGTAGATACCCATAGTTGTATTTCCCGTAGTCAGACCTTGAAGAAGGAAGATAGCCATTCATTCATTTTCAATAAGGTAGTTGCTTTTGTGGAATAATCATGTTTTAAACTTGGAGGGATTGGCCAGGCGAAGGTAGCCAGAGCAACGCCGAAACAGTGCGCATTCATTATAACTATGGGTGAAGTACATGTAGTAGGAATACTACCCCATGTCAAAGATCTGTGAGAGATGTACTTTGCCTCACGATGGTATTTTTTCCTTAGCCTTCGTGACAGCTAGATCTGAGGTATATTCAAAAGCTGTCGGAGGCGTTGAGGAGCGTCCATGACTTACGTGACGATGGCCTGAGGATGACCTATGGCTTCGTGCACTTGGCACGTACATGCATCCCTTGAACCACAACATCCTCAATCATCATCAACGTCAAGGTCGCCTTCGACGCCTGCTCCCTCTCCCGTATCATCAAACTCCATTGCGTTTGCATCATATCCCCAAGTCTCTTGATCCGCTTCTTCGTAGACCTCCACTGCATATTCATCGCGCGTCTGTTTGACTTCAGGTACAACCACAGTCCCATTCGGATGTTCAGGAGCCCTTTCGTTCAACGACTTAGATACTGCAGCAAGAAGGTCTTCCATCTGGTTCCCCAACCGATCTTCGAGTTCTTCGACGATCTGAATGGCGGCGTTCAGTCCATTTTGGCGTGATGAATACGCAGACTCGCACATACAACATATAGCTCTACCGGCTCAGTCGGAGCCAAGTTGACTATCTGGAGCTTTTCTGCTTTCGACAATCCAAACGACTGAAGACCGCCCACGAGCTGCGTGATGCTCGCGTCTGATTGATGGAGGCTCGGCTGGTAGTCCGCAGATAGATATTGAATAGCTTCCAGCTCGACTGTGCGAAGGTTCTCGCTTATCTCTTCAGTATGAGTGTCATGCGAGTTCTTTCCCGCAGCCTCTTCTTCTTTTTTGACACGGATGGCAGTTTTTGTGCGGGCGATGTGCTCCGCATCTAGTTCGCGAAGGAGGTTCAGGACTTCAAAGTTTGATAAGAGTGCTGACCGAGCATTTACAACCTCCATAGACACGCTAGTAGGTTGCGAACCAGGAACAGAAAAAATGTAATGAAATTTCGCGAACGTAAGGCCCGACTCGGATTAGCCGGACGTCTCCGACTCTACAAAGTACATAATTACATTGCAATCGGAATATGTCGCTAAACAGCTAACGCATGTGTTTTTAGATCGGTAACGGCGCCAGAGTCAACCCGCCGCATATTCTGTACATAACTCAACATCACTCGAATTCTTCAAGTCCATATTGCCTTCGAAATCGTCAAAGGCAGACGCTGCAAACAATCCGCGTAATATTCTGAGTAGTGGAACCAGGCATGATCCATTGCGTTGTAACATAGCCGTACAATAAGCAACACAGGGCATGTGAGGAAGTGGGAGAGGGAGATACCAGCTAAAGATAGTGCTAACACCAGCGCCCGCTCACCAGCACCCATGCAAAGACAGGAATTATCGACCGTGATAGTAACACGGCATTCGATTGAACTGCAACGTACACAAGAGGCGGGATGCGAACACAACACGAACTGGAGGGGGTAGCAGAAAGAGGTCGCGGTTGGGTCGACTTGTGGATGCAATTGGAGACCGTAAGTCACATAGGATCCTAATAAATTGGATGTTCGACAGTATGGTCAACATCATGAAAAGGGCATTGCGCCTCATTGAGCACGAGGGACACAGCAGATACGCGCTTATGCAGAAATAGAGCCATGTCGAACTGCGAATGGCAAGGGTCAGCAAAGATCGAATCCAAGACGCACAACCGCAGGCCAATCTAGAAACTAGGCACTGTGAATGGGAGAAAAGCAAAAGAGGGAGGCACAAGATCAATGTTCGGCCAAAAATAGCCCGTGTCGGCAGTTTTCCCTAGAAAGGACTTGTTCCAACGTTCGCTTTGACGGCACATTTGGTTTTGGCAGAAACAGCGGAACATTCTCCCTATTACTCCCACTAATCGTGAGAGTTGTTGTTCTCGCCCCTTGTGGTGCATATGTTTGTATCCGTCTCTGTTCTCTGAAGTCCAAGATACTGGGCAGAATATAAGTAACACAAAGGGCAATCGCCCAGGGACAGCCAAAGAAGGGAGAGTGCGACCAAGTTGCGGTTGATCCGGTAGAGTCGGGGTTACAATTATGTAATTCGTCCTGTATAAGAACAACGTTCCCCAACGTTGCTCGGCCGCATCATCAAATCCGCAGTTTGGCCAACTGTTTCAGATTCTCGAGGCCCAGAAATTGAAGTTTATTCAACCACTGATGGGCCCATCATGACCAGGCTGCCGAACAGCCGACCGTCTGTCCTGCTTCTCAGATTCGAAAGATGATTGCCGTAGCAGGCACCGCGTAAGCTAATTGTAAGCTGTAGTATTTTTGAACCCCACAATTCAGCAAACTTAAAGAACCACACAGTGGTTCTCTCTGGAGCCTGTGGCGCTGGTACGACGGAGGTCGCGGCGCAGTTGCGGACCCGATATATATATTATGAACTAGTGGTACTCCTGCACGTCACAAAATTTACCGTCTTTCCCTCATGGTATCTACTCATTCCATAATGGCAACGGCGCTGGCCTGCTTGGCGTTCTCCGTTGCGCCGGTGACTGCAACAACGTACTCTATGGTCAAAGAGTACTATGGTTCTACTTTCTTTGACGAGTGGACTTTCTATAATAATTGTTTGTGCTTCAGTTCGAATTTGCCATATCTCGAGCTCACTTTTTGCAGATGATAATTTGACAAACGGAGATGTTGTGTGAGTATACTTTAAAGTGTCCTTTTTGCATTTGCGATCTAACATTTTCATCGCAGTTATGTTTCGGCTCAGAACGCAACTACAGATCAGTTGGCATATGTAGATACTTCAACGAACCATGCCATCATCAAAGTAGACAACACTTCCACTGTACGTTGTTCTGCAAGATATATCATCTCCACTGACAGCTCTCGTCAGGTGGTTTGGGACAACAAACGCAACTCCGTCAGGATTTCAAGCGACGACACCTTCGGAGTGGGAAGTTTGTGGGTAGCCGATATATATCATGCGCCTTATGGTGTGCGTGAACTCATTTTGTGTCATGATGCTGGCGTGCTAAAGCTCGTCTCTGATTTAGTGCTCCGTGTGGCCCGCGTGGTGGAGGTGGGTCACTCGAGAGAGAGCATTGCACTCTTTAGTACCATGAAAGCTGACGAATCATAATAGTCAAGCAGCTGTCTGGCCACAGGGTGGCGAGATCGATACTTTCGAGGGCATCAATACCAATACCCAAAACCAAATGTCCTTGCACACGGAAACTGTTCGTGAACTGGTGCTGATCTAAATCGCTTATTCTCCAACACTCGCTTGTCATTTCTACAGGGGTGCACGGCGATTTCCCAAAATCAAACTTCAACTCTGGTTGCCAGCACAAATTGTTCGTATGCCGCGAACGAGGATCAAGGTTGTATTGTTACAGACCCATCGACTGGGTCCTACGGTGCTGGTTTTGCGAGCAGTGGAGGAGGAGCTTTTGTGACCGAGATGGCTTCTACTGGTATAAAGTACATTGATTGCCTTTTGATCTCTGTTAGACCGCATCACTTAACTTTTTGTATCATTTAGCATTTGGTTCTTCGCAGTGAGTTCCGGTATGGATGATAGGCATTGCCAAGTACTGAACCAAATTTCCAGAGGTCCGCAATACCTAGCTCGCTGTCGAGTAACGCAAGCTCGATTGATACCTCGGCCTTTGGTACTCCTGTTGGCAATTGGCCTTCTACGGGTTGCAACATTACGGAATTCTTTGAGCCCCAGAACTTGATTTTCGACATCACCCTCTGCGGAGGTACGTCAGTCATATATCAGTTTGATGATTGAGCTAACATTCGGCTCGTCTTAATCGATAGACTGGGGTAAGCAGATTTTGTTAGCAACGGGCGTTGCAGGATGCTAAGACAGTTTCGCAGCCGATGGTGCTTCATGGAACAGCACATGCTCAGGGATTTGCTACAACAATTGGGTCATGGGCAATGGTACCGATTACGATAATGCCTACTTCGAAGTCGGCTATGTGAGGGTTTTCAGCACGGAAGGCACCAACACAGTCGTATCTCCCACCACCACTGGTTCTGGTTCGTCCTCGACGACTTCAGGCTCATCATCACAAAGTAGCTCGTCTGCGGGCCTCCCGTATGGCGGCTATTGGATGAGTGCAACATTGCTCGTTGTCGTTGGACTTTTCGGCGCTCTCTTTACACTTCCTTGAAGGGACTAATGATGGTAAAAGATTATCTCCGACATTGCTCAGTGATAAGAATGTACTTTTTGTATGTATAGGCTCTATTCACTTCACAACCGGAGAATCATCATGGTCAGGAATAAGTATACCCAGGACTTATGTTTACATAGTATTTGACATTGTTGAACAATATAGACCCGGACTTTGGAAAAACCTACGGCTGCCGTGACTTATAGCTATCAACCCCAGACGAGTAGCTCCGACTGGCGTTCCTTAAGATTGCTTGGGCCGTAGGCACCCCAGTGCTTTATTTATGTAGACTCATATGGAGAACTCTACCTTGTCATCAGTTGCAGTGTAATCGACTCCAAAAAAAAACTGGATGAGCCGCATCTATTCACACCAGATCAGGAGGTGCCTGGAACACAAGAGAGTGTGGTAAAGAGAGTGTGAAGGTGGGGTCTGACCAGGATATGCCCGGAGCACAAGAGAACGTGGCCAGGAACGTGCGACACATATAACATAACAGCATTATAATGGTGGAATGTGAAATTGGGGTCTGACTATGATATGCCCGGAACACGAGGGAATGTGGCCCAGAGCGTGCGATATTGAGGGCTGCATACAGCATGCAACAGCATTATAACGGTAGAGTGTGGCGGTGGTAGATGTACAAAAACAGCACCAGTCAACGAGTGCAGGTACCATTGCAACTGTTCAGTGAAATGGCACGAGCACCAGAATAGTGAGAGCATGTGTATGCCATGTGCGAAGAGTACGAGTTATCGAGCAGAAGAATTATGCAGTCTGGGAATCACCAGACTTATGGAATGGAACTCCGCAGCGAATACGTTGGCCTGCAGTCAGATCATGACGAATAGTGCGAGAAAAATGAACTCGAAGGATACCACACTGGCGCGGATGCGCTTGACGAATCGTCCTTTCTCTTCAACAGCGACGATGTTCCGTTATGTGGCAAACTCACATTGGCAATCAATTGTGCCAGACGCCTGGTAATTGATCCAAGAAATGTTACACGTGTAGCATGATAAGCGAAACCCAAAAGATAAGGGGCACAACATCCATGGGTCATGATGGAGGATAATCGAGCTGAAGCAGCCAGGTCTGATACGGAAGACGGTCCATGAGAGGAATGCCAGTAACGGTATTGAGACACAAATGTGGGCGGAGACAGTGTGCCACGACGTGAGAGGTATCACGTGTATTGGTAGGGACGACGTCCTTATAGGCATCAGGTTGCGATCACTGCCAGGACCCAGTCATATGGAAAGGAGCGGAGTGCCAGAAAACCGGTCGACGTACCAGACTGGCCTGCGCAGCATTTAAAAGAAGAGCTTTAGGTTGGTGAGACTGCGTCCGAGTCAGACTGGCACAGCGTTGCGATAGATAACGGTATCATCCACGAATCATATTGATTTGATCCGATGAGTTCTTGCGCTTGATCTGATGAAGAGAAGGGGATGTGGAAGAGATCGTTCGATTGGAAGGGCAACTTGGAGCCCTTGAACTGGCGTGGAAGTCTTGCGCGCTTTGCACGGCTGGAGTAAAATTAATGTAATGTAATTCAAAAAAAGTTGTACCCACCACGAAACATAATTGCCATGTTTGACGATCCGCCACGCTCCTAGCTGTACAGGAACTTAAGATATCATAGATATAGGTGATCCGTGAAATCTGTTGTATGGGAGTTACAGGTAAGGGCATCGGGACTCCTTGGTAAAAGTTTGAAATATTTAGCACTAAAGTTACTATTAACATTTATTTGCACAGATCATCATCAGCTTCTTACGCTTGTGTGCTATCACCTCGGCCCTAGAGTTGCAGGGTGATAGTAATCCGCCACGGCGCCATTTTGCAAGTCGACGTTTGCCATAAAGCAGTTTCAAATTGGGACCCCAAACTCCACTACAACTATTTAATAAATATCGGCACACAATGCACACATCTCAAATTCCTGCCCGATACCATTATGGCTAGTATAGGTGCATCCATCCATACAAACCCTGCTGTCTTGTTTGGCGTAGAGGGACAAGTCGCTGTGGTCACAGGGGGTGGCACCGGTACAGTCTTTTCCTTTCCTTGTAGCAAATCTTGCTCATCAGATAATGTCTTCTAGGTATCGGACTCATGATGGCTACTGCATTAGAGAATAACGGTGCCACCGTATATATCATTGGTCGGAGGCTTGAAGTCCTAGAAAAGGCTGCCAAGGAGAACAACGTATGGAATATTGCATGCACTGTAGCCATCGTTTCTGACACCGAAGTCCCAGAAATTCGGAAATCTCATCCCGCTACAGGGTGATATCACGTGTCGTCAGTCTCTCACACAGCTCGTTGAGACCGTTAGAACACGCCATGGCTATATCGACCTCCTTGTCAATAATGCCGGCATCTCCCGCAATCTTTTACCCCCGAAATTACCATCTCCTCTGGATGACCCTGCAGATGCCTCCCCATCCATCAAGGCGTTCCAAAGTGTCCTATGGGATACTGGATCCCCAGAAGGTTTTGCCGAGACGTTCGATACGAACGTCACTGCCATTTATTTCACTACTGTTGCATTCCTCGAATTGCTTCATCTTGGCAATCTAAGAAAGGGTAATTTACCACCCGTCATATCGCTGCGTCCACCGGGTTTCAACAAGGAACCCTGTGATGATGATGTTTCGAACGATCGAGGCTTCACATCCACCAGCCCCTCAGTAGCCCATCATTCCTCGCCTCCAACACCCCCCTCACCTTTTACGTCTCTTCCTGCAGAATCCTCTGCCACTAATTCCACTCAGGCCACTCATCTTCCGGAGAAATGCATTCCACAGCCGACATCTCAAGTTATCACCATATCCTCATCTGGCTCCTTTCGTATTGATGCGCGAGTCTTATCTATCTCTTACACGATGTCAAAGAATTCTTGCACGCACCTTGGAAGGCTTCTGGCTAACCTTTTGGCTGATTGGGGTATCCGTTCCAATGTACTATGCCCAGGCGTCTTCCCAAGCGGTGAGCGGCTACTTCTCTAGACATTAATTGGCTTATTGATATACCCCTGAGACAGAAATGACATCAACTCAACACCTCACACCTGCCCTTTTGGCTCAAGCTGTCCCTCTTGGGCGTGCAGGCACCCTGTCTGATATTTCCGGTCCTATTCTTTTCCTGGCTGGCCCTGCAGGAGCGTACGTTAACGGCGCAGTGTGGCTGGTTGATGGGGGACGAGTTGGCTCTGTCGCCAGCTCCTATTACTGATTCGACTGGGTGCCTCGGCCTACATATGGCTTACATGTTTGTTTGTACCCCGCACTTTTTCATGAGCGGTTCAACGATTATCATGTCCAGCTACCGAAATAAACACCCTCATCCGCGGCTTTCATGATTCCTTGATTTTTTTTTTGATCTGCGCTGACCCGGAAGGGGGCTGTTGATATTATTATCTTATCATCAATTTCATGCTGTTTTGGTTTGATTCATGATCACACCGTCGAATGCTCTGAAACGGTGACACGTGTGGTCAACGTTGCTGATCGACTAGGCAAGTTTCGTTCCGCGCCCCAATGAATTTTGCACGGTGGTGATAGGTAGGTCACGTTAATTCCTGTCCCATCCGCACAACTTTATAGATTCAGAATCGGCAAACCATCATGTACCCAATCCGGACTCTAAATTTAGACCGACAACCACGTACCCTCTATTACTGAAGATTTCACCATTCACACCCACCAACCAACTATAACCTCGGCAGTGGATCATGGATCCGATGGGTGCGTGGATTCTCAGATTGATGCCGGGCTCCGTAATGATATGTATAATTTGGTTAGCCTACCCCGGTCAAGATACTATTGAGGTCGATAAACGTCGTCATCGTCATCGTCTCCGTCGACTATTCCATGTGAAGTCACATGAGAAACCAAATAGCATTAATAGGCTCCGATGCTATGTACAGATGAGTCCACTTGTTAAACTTATATGCCCCAAGACCCTTTCTGAACTCAGCAGGCCGTACAAAGAACGATGTGACATCGTGCGGACCCATCAACATGTAGGCACAGTATTACGTTCGAAAAAGCTCCACCATCAGAATCACAAGTATGGTCTGTATCCCAACGTGCGTGTTTACATCCGCAGTCGCATTTTATCAATTCAACCTTTCTGGAATACACTACAGGCAGCCAATACGTATGTTAAGTTACACAGTCTTCAAGCTTAAAATTCTCAGAACTTACCATGGGGTTGGTTTGTCGGCCTGCTGGTACGCATAAAGTATTATCAGCTGCTCGCTTCACTCTGCGCGATTCCATGATGCACTCTTTTCTTCGCCATCCCAACCTTCAGGATCAAGAGACACTCCGATGTGTCATGCATAAAAAAAGCTCGTTCTCTCAGTCAGCAGCTGGCTCTCGTCTTCGATGATCAGTAAGCTACACCACTGCGGCACCTCCCCTACCCCGGACTTGCTTGGGTTCGCGTCCTATAGCATCAGTCCGTTCCGTTCTCGTGTATCGGCATTGACGTTGAATGCCGGCATACAGCTGCCAATGTGGGGAAATTTCAGATGCAGACAACTGAAGGACACCAATCGCTGCATTGTGAAACGCCATTGGTCGCTGCGCATCACAATAGGAATGGTCTACTTGCGGAGCCGAAATTGCTACGTAGTACTATGCACAGGTTTGTACGATCTCCATAAGGCCTCCCCACATATTCGGGGGTTCTTCTCCACATTAACTTGCGGTGGTTTTCATGGGGCGGCCCTATGACACTCCCTCAGGTCAGTCCCGATCCAAGACATAAGTAACTACGATGCCAACGTTTAGTCCAATTGCGCTCTATCGTCGGACCGTGTGGTAACTTAGTACCCAGCAGTTATCAAATTGAACTTACGTAGACCCACTGATATGATGCGTCACTTATCCTCAATGAAATTCCTACTGGAATCTGCGTTCCTAGTGAATTAAGCGGCGATACGGAAAACATACCTAGTGTCGATGGTTATGTACTGATCAAGTTCGTCACCATATGACATTTCAATTCAGAAGGTTCGGGATTGAGAACGGGCCAGCATTAATGCTGGCGAAAGTTCTGATGTCGTATGATATCGTGATATTCGCCAAGCAACTCGTGTTTATATAGGAAATTATACGATGAAACATTATTTGGCCAGTGAATAACTGAAGTACATCACTGTGATTGGTTCCCTAGAACTTAGAAATCCTTGTAAGGTGTTTACTTACCTTGAGAACTAAGATGGGGTGTGGGGGATCATGCAACGCGCACAGCAGTCCCTTACCAAGTTTTAACGTGTAATGTTTGCGCTATATACGGGCGGTTGACACGTAGTCAATTAATTTGTACTCGTCCACCTGGCAAACTGGTCTTCGAGCCTATTATGTGGTTGCATTACAAACAAGATAGGGTCACATCTAGGTACGTACTCCCAGATCGGAGCAACGCCGAACCCATATGGGTGATATTCTCCATTTGCAGGACTCAGACCGTGTCTTGCTGATGAAATTACTGAATGGCTGAACGGTTACCGGAGCCGCAGATCAGATTAGTACGGGTCCTATGCGGAGTACTTCAACGCAAAATCATACCTGATATCTGTAGTAGGCAGTCACTCAAATCGATCGATTTATGTGTAGTACTCGTTATGGGCGCCAATGACCGCAACTGGGTAGCTGCGTGATGCAAGCGCATTTTTTCAGCCTGTTTTTAAGTCATGAGAAAACGATAAAAAAATCCCAGGCTGACCGACCATGTCGTCAAAAAGAATCCGGCAGAATGTCGACAGATAGACTCAACGTAAGGGCAAACAGGAGAATGGGCTTATTTTCCAGTTCGACTGCAGGATGACAGAGAAAATAGGCATACTCCAACGATGGATTTTTTGCAGAGCGTGAAAGCGCGAGACTTGTATCCGAGCACTTGAGATGCCCTCGGGCAAACTACTGAGCCACACGACATCATGTGTCGCTTGCTGATTGCTGTATCAAGTATTATCAAATATTAATACTAGGATCGATGTGTACTAACCACTAGTACTTTCGGTAGACGCATTACCCCATCAGCAAGAGTGCTTCAAGTGAAGTCGGCGGGTGTGATCGGCAAGATTGAGAGTTCGCCGTGATGCAGGAAACTGACGATCCGGAATGGAGCTAAGTTCGGCATCGGGACTTTTCCAAAAAGGGAAGACAACAAAACGTTTGGAGTGACACAGCAGGAAGCGGTTCAACGTTGTTCAACGTCGTTCTTGTTCGTCGCCCGCAGGTATCTTGAATTTCTCTTATTCTTGTCCTTCGCAATCGTCTAGCAGGCTTTGACTTTCGCTAGACCGGCAGGCTCCGCTGGTCTCGTCTCAGCACAACGCAACGGTCGCACTATCATCAGTTCTGCTCAGCAGACTTTGCAATCGTGCTTTTGATTCTAGCATATAGTCCCAAGACTAGACGTCAGGGCTCCTTCTAAAGAGAATTAGCTCTCATCAAAGGGCCATCTCAACCTCATATCTACTCCCCTCCTTCCAAAATCTCATCTTCGCATCGTGTCCTCGAGGATTAGGAACACATATCTACCCCCTTCCTCTATCTTGCAAAAACGTGTCTAGCGACATAAATTCTTCATCCATTTTACCGCTAGCGGATCTTTACGAGCGTCGCATTTCAAATTTCACCCTCTGATTTCAATACACATAGCGTCGTTCATTCCAGTCGCCTATAGCGCCCATGTCTACTCTTCGTCCTCCCTCCAGCCCTTCACCTTCCCCCCTCAATGCTGATCATGGTCGCTCCGCTCGCGCCTCTATGGGTCCTCGTCAAACTTTAGCGCCAGCTTCCCCCCGTCCTGGTGGAGGAAGTGGTGCTCGTCCCACAAGCGAACTACTCGGTAGCGCGACTATGTTTCAAACCCCAGAATCAGAGGCAATCGACCAATGGTTTGAGAATCTCCAAAACTACGAAGAGACTCTTGAGGAGATGGCCGCTGCATCCCTGGATGTCAATTTCAAAGAAGAATTGAGCGCAATCGAGCAATGTAGGCGACTTGTCCCATTTTAGTTCGTCGTTGACCACTGTACTTTTTCAAAGGGTTTAAGGTCCTCTCTGAAGCAGAGCGCACTGCTGCTCTTTACAGTCTTCTTCAACAATCTACCCAAGTTCAAATACGATTTTTCATTACCGTTTTGCAGCAGATGGCGAGATCAGATCCGATGACCGCTCTCTTGAGCCCTGCTATTGGCGGTGAGTATTCTTGGTCAATGTTTATCGCCTCATGAATTTAATTTCGAGATGCAGGTTCGATGCAGAGTCAGATGGAAGCCAAGTTGGCCCAGATGACGTTAAAGAGCCCCGCACTTAAGTCGCCTATGCCCGCCTCTCCCCGCGTATTCAGCGGCAGTCAGAACAGGCAATCCCTTGCACTCGATACCACTTCTTCCGGGTTTCTTTCCCCAGACTCAGCTGCAATGGGATCCGGCAGTGATGCAGCTGCCACTCTCGCCCACCAACGCGCTAAGCTAAAGGCAAGCAATGCAGCCCACAGAATTTCTGCACCCATTCTTGCGTCTGGCGGCAGTGACCCGCGTACCTCATGGGGATCTGCACTCAGTCAAGTCGCAGAACAGAATATAAACTCTCCTGCACAGGAAATCGTTGTTCCGTCCGTTAGCAACAGCTCAAGGCCCAAAAGCACTGAGTTTAGCGGCTCTCTTGGAACGCCTCGCGCTGGAATTGAGGCGTTGTCCCCTATGGTTGGCGATAGCTGGGCCAGCAACGTCAATACACCCTTAATTCCTATGTTCTCTAAGGACACACATTCCCACATCGATGCGGCGGCTGCCAAGCTTAGTGACTGGAATGCTGGTACACGTGTTCCCCTCATGGCTGATCCGAAGTCCTTCCGTCGGCCGTCGAGGAGTAACGGAAGTGCAAACGCCCCTGCTCCCGAGAACAACGTACAAGCGAACAACAATATATATGATAATGAGGGCAATCTCGTTTCTCAGCAGCCATCCGGTCAGCGTCGGAACGTTAGTCAGGGTTCCAACGCCAACAACGCACAGCTTAACCTCGGCCAGCAGCCAAGCAACTGGAACAACAATAGGAGTCCTGCGTTGCCTCAGTCGAACAGGTTCGGTGGGGAAGATGTGAACGGCCCCTTGAACGGGCTGGGCATGAATGGTTTCAACATGGGTGGACTCGGTAGCCCCGGGCTCGGGATGGGTATGCCAAGCGCAGGGTTATTGGCGGGCATGAACCCCATGCAGATGAACATGTTGAACCTACAAGCTCAGATGAGTGCTATGGGGATGGGTTCAATGACGCCCGAGGCGCAGCTTCTTGCGGCGCAAATGGCTGCTGGATTCCCGCAGAACTGGCTAGGCATTCAACAAGCTGCTGCTATGCAGCAGAACAACAGTAGCAATAATAGTAACAGCAGGAGCCGTGGAGGAGGACGATCTCCTGGACTTCCGAAGACCGGTTCTTCTGGTGGAAATAGCGCGGGTAGTGCAGCGAAGAAGGATGAAGAAGAGGTTGACCCCGCGTTGCTTCACGATATCCCGGCTTGGCTCAGGAGCCTGAGGCTACACAAGTATACGCCTAACTTTGAGAAGATGAAGTGGCAAGACATGGTCGTGCTCGACGAAGCGGGCCTGGAGGCCAAAGGTGTCGCCGCTCTTGGCGCAAGGAGGAAGATGTTGAAGACGTTCGAGGCTGTCCGGAAGAAGATGGGCATTGAAGCTCCTGCTGGCTATTCCAATAACTCGGGTGGAGAAGAGTCTTAAAATGGATATCTTGGGAGTATGTATCTGCCGGGGCAGATTGAGGCATGCTACCCCGGTTGACTAAATCTTCACTGATGTTGATTATGATTCCATAGTTTTGTATGTGTTGACTCCATTTCGGTTCACTAATAGCCGCCGCTCGTATATGGACGAAAAATGGCTAGTCGTTATGCTTTCTCGTTACTGTAGTACTCGCGTACAATCAATGGTCCGCTTCTTCATGCGATAGATACCCTGTTTTTGGTAGTCTAACTTTGTATCTACGGCCTCTAGCATTATTGTCTCACTTGACTAAAGTTATTCCTGAAGCTGAAGGATCACTAGCACTAGTCAGGGAGCACATATGCGTTTTGCAGGGCTCCTTATCTCGAGTTTACTAAGCCAACGTCACATTATGTGCTTTTTGCGTCATATTTACTCCGACACCACACCCGTGCCAATGTTAACGTTATGCTAACCTGCCCTACCACATCCAGGGACGGCCTTAGCTAGACTCTTGAACCAGAGATCTGAGTCTTGGTTTCTAAAACCAGAGAGCCTGCCTTAGGACCGTCCTAATACTTGCGCGCTCGATCATGGTGAAGGTGCAGAACCGATTTCTACTAGTGCCTTCTAGCGTTCGCTGAACGGTTCAGCCGTTCAGCCAGAAACTGAACTTTAAACATTTCAGAGCAATGTTTCACAGGCACGACTATCCTTCTGGAAGTTTCAAAAGTCTGGTCAGCTGGGAAGAACTAGCACTAGGGTCGAGCATCGAGATCAACTCAGATGACCTACCATTCATGGCCAAGCTTGACTGTTCACAATTACTCCGCGTTTCAACTTACATAATTCCAGATCGAAAAGCTGCTTGCAAGACCATCTTCCTACCGCACTGGCCCCAAAGACTGAGGAGTTCAATAGCTTGGATGAAACAGAAGCTGCGACCATTCGACGTCAGCGAGGACTCCGAGGAGAGTTGCTGGCAGCCAGCAGATCAGGGAAACGCACAACAGGCTGCAATAATAAATATTAATGCCGATGAACCACCGAGGCCAAAGCGATCCCAAGTTCGAACAATTGGAGACCACGTTGCGGCTTGGCGTATGTACTTCGTACGCTAATCCGAGTAACTTGACTTTACATGCATGCACCGTCTACGATCAACCCCGGTCACCGGTGGCCTCAATTTTATTTATTTTATTTTGGGTTATCTTAGTTGCACTTTGTTTCCGAGTCCAAAGGAGTCCAGACCACTATTGTTGGAATTCTAGCTGAGTTTCAAAAATATAATTATGTACAAACAAACATCCTTGGGAAGTGTTTCCGCTGGATTTATAGTTAGCATGTGCCCAAGGGATGAGCACACACTTTTTGTAAGCCTCATCGCAGGGCAAGTTCAGGCCATTGTTGTTGATACGGTGTGCACAAGGGACCGGAGATGATTTGGGTCAGCCTTTGTGATTGTTTCACATATAATGACAGTTCAATTCCTTATGGCAACACCATCTGGTGTTCAAACACTTGTTCTGCAATAGTGCGCAACTCTGGAAGTTCAACTCATTGGGTATCGGGTGGCCAGGCCTCAAGAAAGCAGGATGTCCCTACATGAATTATGCTTCACTAGCAGTATTTTTATTGTAAGGAATTTTCAATCAATAACACGATAATTGGGACATCATTTGGACATCATGGCACATGCCGGGCGAGGGTGATGAATTAAGTACACAAATATTATGTTGCAACAGAATGTAATACAGTTGGTGAACCAATCTGGTGATGGGTAGATGGGGCTCCAGGCAATGCGTGCATCATGTACCACTTGAACATCTCCAGAGTCTCCTCTGCCTGGGATTTATTTTGTTTTATTTAATTTAATTTCTCATGAACAACCACGAGTATAGTTCAAGTGTCCGGCTATTTTGGATTGCGGCCAGTTAAACTTCTCATGGTATATAAACATCTTAAATATAAACTTGTCCTAAACATTGTATGAGTCCTAGTTATTTCTTTTGACTGTTCGACAAGACAGCGCTCGCGAGTCCAGCGAGTCTACCAGAGCAATTTAATTGCATTTTTGTGGGTTATATTTATTCCGATACTATGCACGACAGCTACTGACAATGCATGTCATATGCTCGACTATGTTTCTCTCATAACAACAACCAATCATTCCCCAGTTATTTCTCAGGAATCGCACCGGCCGCTAGACCTACAGACATGCCTCTTGATCGTGGTCCATCACCTTTTACCCTCTCCTGCCACAGACGTTTCGAAGCCATGTCTCCCCTGGATAATGAAGTTCACCCAGTCTTCCATGCTGGTAGAGTAGCAGTTATCACTGGCGCTGCGAGCGGTATTGGCAAAGCTGCTGCTATCGAATTGGCAAAGTGCGTGGGTGTCGTCGCTCTTGACCCCGCGAGCGAGATACTCACGAATGTGATATGTCTGCGCTGGCGGTGTCGACTGTTGCATTCGGTGCTTTGGTAATTTGTACTGCACCTAGGCTCGGTCTGAAAATTGCAATGGCGGACGTCATAGAAGATGTCTTGGCCTTTGCTGCCAAAGAGGTCATTTCCATCGTTGGAGAGGCTAATGTACTTGTCATTCCGACCGACGTGTCGAACATCGACGACGTTGTGCGTTTGCGCGACAAGGTATATGAAGCATGGGGCGAGGTGAGCGAATCATACCATTATAAACAGAACCTATAGTTCCCACTTCATTTCATTCCATCTTACATCGGGCGAACATCCTGATCTGATCAATATTGGCAGGTCGCAGTTCTCCTCAACAATGCTGCAATAGGTCCCGACAGCAAATCATGGAAGATGTTGGACAACTGGAAGAAGACCTTCGACGTCAACCTTTTCGGGTTCGTCATTTATTTGATAAGAGCGTGGGCATAGTTCAACTTACAGCGTTTAGTGTGGTCAATGTGCAGCAGACTTTTGTGCCAGTCGGTGTTCCCCCTCTGCGTTTATCTATATCATGACGCTGATGGTAATGTTATTCTTATTTTTGCCAGTCCATGCTGCACCAGGAGAACCAAGCTGTAGTCATCAACACTGGATCCAAGCAAGGGATTACTAATCCACCGTAAGTTTCAGCAACACACCATCGTTGGATAGATTGCTTACCTATCACGATATCCTATTCGCGATATTGTGGTACAGTGGCAACCCAGCATACAATGCCGCAAAGGCTGCCGTGAAGAGCCTGACGGAAGGACTCGCATACGAACTTCGCGAAAGTCCAGCGTGCAACGTCACAGCGCATCTTTTCATGTGAGCTTTCTCGGATTCTTTTGGATCTATCCACATGAGGCTCACTTTGGCTTTCACAGCCCTGGATGGACCTTCACAGGTTTGACCGCCCGTAACGGTGGCGAGAAGCCTGCGGGTGCCTGGACAGCCGAAGAAACAGTTCTTTTCATGCTCGACCATGTTCGTGCTGGCGAGTTTTACATCCTCTGCCCTGACAACGAGTCTCACCATCAACTCGATCAACTACGCATCATGTGGGCTGCGGCGGATGTCGTTGAGGGCAGGCCTGCACTGAGTCGTTGGCACAAGGACTGGAAGTCCCTTTTCGAAGAGTACGTGCGTGACGGGCTGGCTAACATGGAGTGAGGAGAGGCACAATGATGAATTATACCGATCATGTTCGGGATGAATGCGGAAGAAAAAGACGTGTTCAGAGTGTTGTTGTTCTTATCGCTATTGTTTGTACCATGTATAAACGTTGTTCCTATATGTAAGTAAATGATATCAACATTCCGTTCGAGTTTACTTGTTTGGTGGCAGATCTTATCCACATGACTTGTGAGTTCTACTTGGAACCACATCTGCGCTTCGATCGCGGAACTTATCAACCACAGTCATGTCCTGTGTGTCTCCCGTGTCTGCACCTTTGTTGATGCTGTAGGACTGTTGCTACGTGTTCGCCGTTTAAGACTGATGGGGAGATCCCCTCCTCTGCCGCGCGCTCAACACTTCCGATGGAACTGACCTATCGGGGATACTGGCGTAAGTTTACCAGCCGAGTCAGCTTCATTGTTTGAACTTGGAAGGTTAGATCGCATCTGTCTGAAAGTAGCGCTGTGCCACGCGTTGCACCGCGGGTAAAGTGGCACTCAGGTTTGAAGCAACGGCGCTTCCCGAGTATATAAATTTATTCACCGCATTTGAATGGTGATGCAATTGGACCCGCAATGCCACCTCAAGCTATGACGAATTGGTGAACCTTAACTCGTACGAATTTGCGACAGTACTGTCGTGGCAGACATGGTTTCGGCGATGCGAATGACATCGAATGGCTGTAGAGCCAAAACGCCCACAATTCTACACACGGTCCGTATAAATACGCTGTTCACCCTCATCGTCCATTGATTTATCTTTTCGACAACTGGCCACGACCTTCCTATAGATCATAGACCTTTAATCACCACTAAACGACGTGCTCGACGCCGTCCTGCTCGTCCTAGTTCAGGCATTCACCGTGACTCCAACATGACTCTCCTCAATGGACATGACTCCGGTGCATCCACCGAGAAATCCTTTCATCGCGTCAGGAACTTGCCTGGCTATACTACGCCTATATTCAGTGGCAAAGCTGAACAACGCGCTAAGGTGAAAGTCGATGTTACTGCTAAGGTGCTGCAATCTGTATCTTTTGAGGTCAATCCTCACTGCGCATCGCGTCATCTTAACATCATGTTAGGGTTTCATTCCTCGTGAGCTGGTCGAGAACGAGGTTGACTGGTTCTACTCTCAACTCGGCATCGATGATACCTACTTTCAAAATGAATCGCCCTCTGTGATATCCGATCACATCATCGCGCTCTTTGGTGCCAAGATTCTTGCATTCACGAAGCACGATTTCAGCAAGCTCGTCATCGACCTCGAGAAGATCGACGAGAATGGAAATGGAGCAACTTTCATTCACACCAGTTTGCCGGGCCTGACTTCTACGGAAGGCCCGGGTGCTAATTGCGAAACTAGGTGTGTTGACACCTAATAACTCCCAATGACTGGGTGAATGCTGTTTGTGATACAGAATTGACTCTCTCTATCTCGACAAATCAACCCCGTCAGAATGTTATCGTCTTGAAACTTACCGATCAGTCGGATCCATATCAGCAACAGCAGCGAAACAGTTGCGCTGTTACTTCATTACCAAGTGCAACTTCCCTTCCCCACCCCCACCCCCAACTCGGGCGGATGGGCGTACCGATATCCGCACTGTCTCCGACATTGCTTTCCTTGAGAGAGCAAGCCAGCATACTCTTCGGGTGTACCAGAAGATCATGTGGCAAGCCGAGAGTCGCTATGGTCCTGTAATGGAAGTATATGAAGTTGAAGGCACTCGTGAGAGGCGTCTTGTCATTGGATACAAAATGGGCAGCACTTCCCGGTTCTTCAGGTGTGTTAACCCATATGTAATAGCACGGTGGTTACATCCATTTGCAGCGCTCTTTCGCACCTCTATCACTTTTACCAGCTGTACTCGGCCCGAAAGTATGTAGAGCAGTTCTCCAATGGGTTCACGATAATCTCTCTGTACCTGAATCCGATGCCTAACTCAACCGGCGCGCCGATCGAGCACTCCATATTCCAGGTGATGAAAGAAGCATCTCTTCTGTACTGCCTCCCCGATAATCCCTTTTTTCGTGATTCCGTCAACTCTGGACATGCTGTGCAAGAGGCGACCTATGCCTGTATGTCCAACATTTGTTTAGACAGAAATTTAATTCATTCTTCATTAGATTGTGGTTGGGTTTTTGCTCAACACTTCTGCAACCGCCTGGGTCCCGCATACCACCACCTCAGGAATATCTTGGACGAATCAAACCCCTCGCACGCTGAAGTTCTCAATGATATCAAGAGACGCTTCAGAGAGGAAACTTTCACGCGCGACAGCATCGCTCAAGTTATCCACGCACATTCGGAAATTGTGCGTTGTCAATTTTTCTCGGTTTCCTGTATGAATAACCTCTAACAGATCCGCCTCCTGTACGTCAACTTCGCCATGGTACATTATCCAACTGCGGACCAGACGTCACAGTTGCGGTGAGTATGGTAATTTGTATTGAGCAGCTTTGACAAGCAACACCCAGTCCTACTCTCTCCTACCAGCGTCTTCACACGACACAGCCCCTGTCCGACTCTGAATTGTATGATAAAATCAGACGTGCAGTCCCGAACAAGCAAGATCTACAAGTTCTCGAGAGCTTTCTTATTTTCAACAAGTGAATCCATAAAGAGGTTGATTGATTGGGAGCTGACCTTGCTTAAAGGCACGTCCTGAAGACAAATTTCTATCAACCAACCAAGGTCGCACTATCATTCCGTCTCGCCCCCAATTTTTTACCCCAGGGTGAATATCCAACACCGCTTTTTGGGATGTTTCTCGTTATCGGAAACGAATTCCGTGGCTTCCATATTCGCTTCAGAGATGTTGCCCGTGGCGGTATTCGTATAGTCATGTCGAGAAACGAGGAGTAGGTTCGTCTCTTTTGAAGGAGATTCTACGACTGAGCAGCGGGCGATAGCGACTACATGATCAACAAGAGGATGCTGTTCGATGAGAACTACGGATTAGCTTCCACCCAATCTTTGAAGAACAAGGACATTCCGGAAGGAGGCGCCAAGGGTACTATTTTGCCTTCGTACGTGATTTTCTGTGTTCTTTTGGGTGTTATTTCACTCGTCACGCAGTCTTGGAGCACCACCTAGACGCTGCTTCGAGAAATATATTGATGTAAGCATGCATTGTAATATGGGCTGATAAATTATTGATTGTCATTCCAGGCTATCATCGATCTCCTTATCCCTAATAATAGTTCAGGAATTCAGGAACGTCATGTTGACTTGTATGGCGAAGAAGAGTTGTTGTTTTTCGGGCCAGATGGTGAGATTCGTTTGCAATGACTCATTGAGATGACTGACATTTCGTGTAGAGGGTACAGCAGACATGATGGATTGGGCAGCATTGCACGCTCGCGATCGTGGTGCAGAGACATGGTGGAAAACATTCACCACTGGCAAGAGTGCTGAGCTCCTGGGCGGTGTTCCCCATGATGCGTATGGAATGACGTCGTTGTCTATTCGTCAATATGTTCTCGGCATTTATAAGCAGCTTGCACTGAGGGAGACGGACATCACAAAAGTGCAGACTGGTGGTCCTGGTACGTTTCGTTTTCGTTTTCGCTATTCATGGTTTCTTGTCCTTGACGCAAGATTTTGCAGACGGAGATCTTGGTTCAAGTAAGTCGTGATATGCGGTCGACCCATGGAGTGTGTTCATTAACCACCCTGCAGATGAGATACTCTTGAGTTCTGACAAAACCATTGCTATTATTGATGGCAGTGGCGTTCTTGCCGACCCTGTGGGTATCAACCGCATGGAGCTCATCCGCCTCGCAAAACTACGGCTACCTGTGTCTCACTTCGATAAGACCAAACTGAGCAAGAACGGGTACCTGGTCAAGATCGAGGAACAAGATGTCAAGCTACCATGTCCGTTGACTTTCTTAAAGTTCGATTTTATCTGACATAATCTGTGCTTAGCCGGAGAAGTCGTTCTCGACGGTAACGACTTCAGGAACGGTGCTCACTTCCGTTTCAAGGCAGATCTTTTTGTTCCTTGTGGTGGACGGTATGTTTGCGTCACCACCTGCATCAAACACCAGCTGACGATCATTTAGTCCTGAAGCTGTGAACGTTTCTAATGTTGCTGCTTTGACGGATACAGAAGGCAAACCCCACTTCAAGTACATCGTCGAGGGTGCAAATTTGTTTTTCACTCAGCAGGCACGGTTGCACTTGGAGAAACGAAGGGTTATCATGTTTAAGGACTCCAGTGCGAACAAGGGTAAATTACCTTACCATCACTTGTTTGATGATGATGTTGACCCTACTTCAGGCGGTGTGACCAGCTCCTCGCTCGAAGTGCTCGCAGGTCTCGCCCTCACGACACAGGAATACATCGACCTCATGATATTCAAGGACGGCAAGCCGTCAGACTTTTACCGAAACTACGTTAAAGATATTCAAGCCAAGATTGTTGAGAATGCCGCCGCAGAGTTCCACTGCATTTGGCAAGAGCACGCCCGCCTCCAAGGTGCCAAGCCTCGGACGCAGATTTCGGACGAGCTCTCCATCATGCTCAACGAATTGCACACCAAGCTCGAGCATTCTGACCTCTTCAAGGATATTCCGAGCCGCAAAGGTGTAATGAGACGCGCTATACCTACCACCCTGGTGGAGCAGGTTGGTCTCGATGTCCTACTGGAGAGGCTTCCCGAGCCATACCAGCGCGCTCTATTCTCGAGCTGGGTTTCTTCGCATTTTGTGAGTCTTATTTCATGTTACATGAGCACCATCCTAACCTCTCACAGATCTATAGATACGGCATTAACAGTTCCACTATAGATTTTTTTCATTTCGCTCGGGATCTCTCACGAGAATGATTAGTTCTTTGGGCGGGCCGGTGTTAATATTGGTACAGCGACTTACGTGGTAGTATTTTCATAGTAGAGAATGAACGGAGCAAGCTCTCAAGCACCACTGCTGGAAGGAAAGACTCGTAAGTAGCTAAAATTTAAAAAGCCACGCACCGGGGAATATTGAGAATTTTTGCTTTGCGCACACGATCATACCATCAGTGTGATTGGATGTGTGCAGTTTGAATTCTCGCGATCGCAAGAATCAGATTTCAACGTTCAACTCTGCTTACAAAGTCAATTCCCCGAAACTGAGTGCAGAAAAGCACCTTCGGCCTGGCACTTCGGAAGTGAGATCATGTATGACAGATGGGGAGTACATCTAATTCACTATGGGCCGTGAACCTGTGAACACAATCAACTAATGGACAGAAGGGCAGTGGGCGCTGGTCGAACATTAATCGAGTTTCATTGATTGCAGATTCTCGGTTATGGCCGGACATGCAGACTTGGCTGAAGAGGTGATTGAATATGCATATAGTCATTATAGAATGATGCATACATATCCAAGAGATATCGCAGCTGAGAAGACGTACGAGCTCGACAATTTTTTGATTGCAACATGACCGATCGTCCCTGTAGAAATGACTCAATGGCTAGATTATGGGTACTTGCAGAACTATGCGTACCCAAGGCCTAAAAGGATCCCGCTCGATGAATAAAGGAAAGCTGCTTGCACACCTGAGGCCTGAGGGCCGAATTAATATTGCTTCAGGCAAAAATGGCGTCAGCTTCGCGATATCTATATCAGCTTTTGGCTTTGCGAATCCCTCCTCTTCTTCAGAGTCTCAGTCTTCGTGATGTTTCTTCGTCTGACATTTTGTGTGATCAAGGGCAGGAGGTCGACGCTTTTCAGCTGTCACTCGAAAAAGTCTCAAATCTAAATAGTATTTGGATGGTGAATCATGCTGCCATTATCAAACAACATCGGAGGCGATCTTATTACATACCATCATTAGTATCTTCAAGTTCAAGCAAGTGTGAACAGAGCGCTGCCGAAAACTCCAAATCCAACGAGCAATATTTGCTGAGGGCGAACATCTCCTCAGCCACTTTGCTGCTCTGAAGTGGCGATCGGGGGTAAAGCTATAGTGCTAAATTCATACATGCTGACTTTGTGTCCAGATTTGTGAGGAACTTAAGAAGATAGGCATGGAGCACCGGGCACCTTCAGGGAGCAGTCGGGTAAGGAGAGGCAGTTTAAGATGTTTTTAACGAGGATATCGGAGTGAACGAGCATTGGCAAGGTTGTAACAGGGCACATGGAAAGTGAGCGAGGACTCCATTGTAGACTGATTGTGACTGGTGGAATGTGACTCGTGATCAGAAACGAGGCTTGGGCGCTTCAGTTGCACAGCCTATGCTAGAAGCTGTGAAGTGAACACGAGGATGTCACATTTGAATCGTACCGCTCCAACGTGCACTCTTGACCTAAACGCCCTTCGTCTCTTGGTGCCAATACGTCCTGAGCAGCTGAGGAACGTATCATGTAAGTGAAGATTTGAAATTTGCTGGATGAAAGCTGAGACGGCACTGTGCCTAGATGTCTTCACCCATCGTTAAAAGGAAGAAGGCATCAGCGATCACACCCTGCCAGAAAATTGAGGGACACACCCGCTTGGTCTGCGGCGCCATACATTTGCCAGGCGGAGAACGGATAATGACTTGTTCACCGGACGGCTCGCTGCGGGTATGGAACTTGAAGAGTGGGAAGCAGATAGGAGACGACTGGCGGGACGGAGAAACCAGAGTGTGGACCATAGCTTTGTCTCCGGACGGGAAGAAAGTGGTCAGCGGGAGTGATGATGATAGAGTGAGGTTGTGGGACATCGACACGGGCGAAGTGATTGGGAGATGGATTGGGCATACAAGTGGAGTGAGGTCTGTCTGTTGGAGTCGAGATGGTCAGCGAGTCTTGAGTGGATCTGACGATGGGACTGCAAGGCAATGGGATGTAGAAAACGGAGAAACGATCCTCACACCAATCAAGGCTGCAGGGCACTATTTGCGGGCAGTCGTCTATTCCCCAGACATGACGTTGTTTGCGACTGCTGGATCCGAACGCCCTATGAACTATATGAACACTGAAGATAACAAGTCCGCGATCAGAATCTGGAATGCCAAGACAGGCGAACTTGTCGCTACTCTTGAAGGACACACAGACTGGGTGCGGTGCCTGGTTTGGACCCAGGATGGAAAAACACTTATATCCGGGTCAGACGACAACTCGATCAGGACATGGAATACTTCAACTTGGAAGCAGATCGCACTGTTGGAAGGGCACACTTCCTTTGTCGAATCCATTGCCATATCTCCCAATGGCCGCATTCTTGCAAGCGCATCATGGGACGACACAGCGCTATTATGGAACCTCGATAACAACCAGCCTATCAGTTCGCCCCTTCAGCATCCAGATGACGTAACTTCTGTGTCGTTTTCGGCAGATGGAAAGCTACTGGCCACTGGCTGTGATGACCAAAATGCGTACACTTGGGACGTTTCTGCGATTGTAAAAGAAGCTGGTCTCGACGAACTTCTGTTGGACGAGCGCGACAAGTCGGTCCTCGCTGTACGTGACACTTCTATAATCAGATTTCACTATTTATTTAGACATGCGTAGGCTGAGGCTACTACACGACGTCCAGTTCGGCCATTCGATCCCTCTGTACGTGACGCTCTGATGCTCAGTTCTGATCGCATTTAAACCTATCACTTCTAGGCTGATGCTACACGACGTCCAATCCGTCAGCCAATCGTCGTTCCCCGGCGCCAGATACCCCAAGGATTTTTTGACGACTCACCAGATCACGCTCGCGTACGTCTTTAATGTCTAATACAGTGCTGTTTTTCCTGACCTCAATGTTTTTAGGTTTCAGCACGACATAGCTTCCACCCTCGATCGTGGGCATCGCATGTGAATACCCTCAGTGTCCAGTTTTCATCTTTATTCCGCCACACGCACTCCGATGCCCATGAGACGTCATCCCGACCCCGCTCTTTCCACTGGGTTCTAAATCGACTTTCTGGAAGACAAGCCGATGAAGATATCGAGCTCCGTGCGCATCCCTCAGCGGTCGTCGATGTTCCATATGCCAAGGGCAAGCGTGTATGTCATCTTTGTCTTTCTCGAATATTCAAAACTCATCTCATTATTCATACAACACAGAGAAACGCATGTGCAAGAGAAAGACGGATGAAAATAATTCCTTTGAAACCTGGGAACCTCGCCGCAAGCACCTCACGCCCTCCCAATAGCAACGCTGCACAACACTCCAATGGTGCGACCCAAGCCCAATCTTCGCAGGCACAGGTCGCTACCTCCACTTCCACAGCACCTCTCGTCGCTAACACAACTTCGCACACAAATCCTCATGCGACGATAAACAACGCTGGACGCTGGACTCGCTTCTGGCTGTTTTTCTGTTGTACCTCTCCCAAGTATACCCATGATCATCAGTGATATATCCCATCCTTTTTATTGTCCTTTATCAAGATTTCTCCCATTTCATCCTCCTGTACATGTAATGGACGCTTTACATACCACGGTTGATTCCAATATTTGTTATTGCCGACAAGCCTCCACTGATGAGGAAAGCGAATCATCCCAATAAATATATGTACTACTCAGATGAAAAATACTTGCATTTGTGTGCTACAGAAATGATACATATGTAGATTGGCTCCGGCCACATCAAGGGGGTAGCGAATTCCAACTCCAACAGCCTCCTGCGCTGTACGCTTCCCCAACCTCATGGGAAGTCAACGAATGAGGATGCTGAGTTCACAGAAGCACTTGCCTACAAGCTGCCGATGCTTCTCAATAGCATGACCTTTTCTCTAACTCAAGTACATGTGAACGAAGTCAATTAAATCTTCGCGAGATTCCTTTTCACGCTCAACACCCACCCACCAGTCGACGTTGGACCAGCAAGAACTCATTCTTGGTGACTTTCTATACCTTCGTTTGTTTTTTGTCCTCTGTACGAGCGCCCAGCAAACAACGGATGAGGAACAAACTGATTTCAAGCTCTAGATTCTCTTTAGAACAAGGTAGCATAATATCGAAGACGAGCATGCTCACTGCTGTAGACCCTTGGGGAGTTTCCCGGCTGCGCACAGCACTTGACTAACGACACGATCCGTTTTGCACAGCGTAGGATCAATCTTGGTCCCAACGCCGATCAGTCCTCCTGGAACTGCAAACTGCAAGTGATTGTGTTTGGCATGCAAAGAAACGATCCTGCTGAAAATTTGTAGCGATAAGTGTGCGCTTTACAATGTATTCTCGATGTTGTATTTCAGTTGCGCAGATATGGGAACGATAGGTGACGACTCGGCCACAGTACCTGTCAAGAAAATTTAGTACAATATTGAATGGTCCATGCTACCGCACCCTTGACAAATGCAGCGATTGATTTTTGGTGCGCAAGAGCCTGGGCTTCCTTGATCAAGTCGATCTTGTTCTGCAAAATAATGATGTTTTCCAGCTCCATGATCGCGGCCAAGTGCATGTTTCGTTTCCGGCAATCAGAAGAAGAGCAGCGTCTGTGACCGCAGCACAATTGAGCATGGTAGACATCAGGATATCGTGACAAAGCCAGTCCACGAAGGAATATTTGAGTTTCATCCTGTGACCGCATCCTGGCTGTTCACACGGAGGATTATCTTGTGTGAGCGATACGACCAATAGCAGCCTGGGCGGGGATATGCTTCATTCTCGCATTCGTAGATCTATGATCAAACACAAATCAGATGAGAATCAGAAGGAATATACTTTTGACCGAGCTTGATCGTGATGTTACGAACGAGCTCGCTTTTGAATCGTACAAGTCATGACGCCCTATATGGCCTTCACTGTCGATTTTTCGTTTGCAACATGACCTATCGTCCCTGCAGAGATGACTGAATGGCCAGATTGTGGGTACTTGCAGAAGTCTGCGCACCCAAGTTAATTGTAGCCTGGAATGATCGCACTCGATGAATTACTTCAAATAAAGGAAAGTTGGTTGCGCACCTGTTTTGAAATTGCTTCAGGCGAAAGTGGCGTCAGCTTCGTGATATCTATATCAGCCAGGCCTTTGCGAATCCCTCCTCTTCTTCAGATGCTCATTCACTTGGTGATGTTTCTTCGTTTTCACATTGTCTGTGATCTAGGCAAGAGGTTAACGCTTTTCAGCTGTCACTCGAAAAAGTCCCAAATCTGAATTGTATTGAATAGTGGATCATGCTGCCCTAATCAAACAACATCGGGTGATCATATTACTATCGTTGGTCCCTTTAAGCAAGTGTAAAGAGAGCGCTGCTGAAAAGTAAGCGATGTCTTCTGAGGACGAACATTTCCTTGGCGACTTTGCTGCTGAGGTGGGGATCCGGCGAAAAAGCTATAGTGCCAGGTTCGTGAGGAAAGACGAAAGGTGAGTTGTGCCTTAAGCGGATGAGCATCGAGCACCGGGCACCTTCAGGGAGTAGTTGGGTAGGGAAATGCAGTTTAAAATGTTTTCAACGAGGATATCGGAGTGAGGGTAGGTTGCGCAAGGTCGTAACAGGGCACATGGAGGGAGTATGGTGACTCCATTGTCTCCGTTGTAAGCTGAAGATTGTGACTGATGGAATGTGACTTGTGATCAGAAATGATGCTTAGGCGCTTCAGTTGCACAGCCGCCTATGCTGGAAGCTGTGAAGTGAACACGAGGATAACACATTTGAACCGTACCGCTCAAACTTGCAGTGCACTCTTGACCTAAACGCCCTTTGTGTCTTGCTGCCAATACGTGAGGAGCACCTGAGGAACATATACATAGTTGTAAGTGATGATTTTCGACTTTGTTGGATGAAGGCTGAGACGGAGCTGCGCCAAGATGTCTTTAGGCAGAGTTAAAAGGAAGGAGGCACCGGCAGTCACGCCCTGCCAGAAATTTGAGGGACACACTGACATCGTCTATGGCGCCATACATCTGCCAGGCGGACAACGGATAATGACTTGTTCAAGGGACAGCTCGCTGCGGGTATGGAGCTTGAAGAGTGGGAAACAGATAGGAGACGACTGGCGGGACGGAGAAACTAGAGTATGGACCATAGCGTTGTCTCCAGACGGGAAGAGAGTGATCAGCGGGAGTGATGATGGTGGAGTGAGGTTGTGGGACATCGACACGGGTAAAGTGATTGGGAGATGGTTGGGGCATACAGATGGAGTGAATTCTGTTTGTTGGAGTCGAGATGGTCAGCGAGTCTTGAGTGCTTCTCACGATGGGACTGCAAGGCAATGGGATGTGGAAAACGGAAAAACGATCCTCACACCGATCAAGGCAGCTGGGCACTTTTTGTTCGCAGTCGTCTACTCCCCAGACATGACCTTGTGTGCAACTGCTGGAGCCGATCGCCCTCCGAACATTAGAGATAACAAGTCCACGATCAGAATCTGGAATGCCAAGACAGGCGAACTTGTTGCTACTCTTGAAGGACACACACGTTGGGTGCGGTGCCTGGTTTGGACCCCAGATGGAAAAACGCTTATATCCGGGTCCTTTGACAACTCGATCAGGACATGGAATACTTCAACTTGGAAGCAGATCGCACTGTTGGAAGGGCACACTTCCTTTGTCGTTTCCATTGCCATATCTCCCAATGGCCGCATTCTCGCAAGCGCATCAGAGTGGGACGAAATAGCGCGATTATGGAACCTCGACGACAACCAGCCCATCGCTTCGCCCCTCCAGCATCCAGCTCTCGCGTGTTCTGTGTCATTTTCGGCAGATGGAAAGCTACTAATCACCGGCTGCGCTGACAAAAATGCGTATACTTGGGACGTTTCTGCGATTGTAAAAGAAGCTGGTCTCGAAGAACTCCTGTTGGACCAGCGCGACAAGTCGGTTCCCGCTGTACGTGACACTTTTATGATCAGATCTCAGTAATCATTTAAACATATGTAGGCTGATGCCACACGACGTTCAGTCCGTCAGCCAATCATTGTTCCCCAGCGCCGGATGCCCCAAGGGTTTTTTGACGACTTACCAGATCGAGCTCAGGTACGTCGTTAATGTTTAATCTAGTGCTTTCCCCCCTGACCTCAATGGTCTTAGGTTTCAGCACGACCTCGCCTACATCCTCGATCGTGGGGATCGCATGTAAGCACCCTTGGTAGTCAGCTGTCCTCTTTATTCCGCCCCACACATTCCGATGCCCAAGATACGTCATCCCGACCCCGCCCTTTCCACTGGGTTCGAAATCGACTCTCTGGAAGACAAGGCAGTGAAAATATTGAGCTTCGCGTGCGTCCCTCAGCGGTCGTCGATGTTCCGTATGCCAAGGGCAAGCGTGTATGTCATCTTTGTTTATATTCAAACACCATCTCACAAGACACAGAGGAACGCATCAGCAAGAGAAAGACGGATGAAAATTATTCCATTGAAACCCGGGAACTCACGCCCTCCTAATGGCAACGCCACACAATGTTCTAATGGTGCGCCTCAAGACCAATCTTCGCAGGCACAGGCTACTGTCTCTACGTCATCCACCACACCTCCCGCTGTCCCTAACACGACTCTAAACACCAAACCTCATGTCATAATCAAACACGCTGGACGCTGGACTCGGTTTTGGCTCTTTATGTGCTGTACCTCTTCCGAGTATACCGACGGTCATCATTAATCTACTCTGTTTATTTTTTCGTCTCTTACAGATTTCCTTTGTCATTTCTTATGATATATACCCGCACACTGAACCATTGTCAACTGACATGTTCGATTGTACCGTGCAAACAGCATTCACTTTCAGATTTAAGCCATCTTGAGATGAGTCCTTCGCATTTGAATCGCATTGCGAGGTACCTGCAGCATCGGGAATTTAGGTGCTTGATTGATGCAGTGAAATGAAGATGTAATGTCCAGTCTGTCTAAAGACAAAAGGAAACTAGCCTGGACCATGCTGATTGGCAACTATCTACACACTGTAGAATTTCACAAAGGTGTCCTTGGAGGCTGGTGGCGACAGAAAGCCTGTAGGCAAAAATAGTGTCTGTTCAAGGTAGCGCACATGCAAACTTGCAGCTTCAAAGCTTCGGTGTCAGGACAGCCAGAAGTCGTCTGGTTGCCTAGGACTGCGCAGTTGCTGTCTAGTTGACAAGTCGAGTCATAAGCGATCGTAGACCGATCGTCGTAAACATTTCCGATGATCATTGCGGTAAAGAAGTTGCATTTTCGTGCTACAGAAACGATACAGATGCAGATTGACTCCGATCACATGAAATGGGTAGACAATCAGTTCAACTCCAACACCATTCCACGTCGTGCAGTTGCCTATAAGACGCCGATGCTTTTCGATACATCTCGCCCTATTTCAGGAAATGCGGGTAAAGTCAATCGAATCTTCGCGAGATCGCGTCTCGCATGCAACTTGAATACTCGATGTTGAACCAATGGTCATGAGCAGGAGCTCGTTCTTAGCAGGTTCCGACACGTTCGTTCGTTTCTTGTCCTCTGCGTGAACGCCCACAAATGGTGCAGGAAGAGCAAATTGATTCGAAGCTCTGAATGCTCTTTAGAACACCCCACCATGCGAAACACGAGAATGCCTACCGCCGATAGACCTTCGTGTGCTCAAGACTCGACCAACGACATGATCCACTGTGCAGCGTAAGATCAATCTTGGTCCCAACATCAATGAGACCTCCCGAAACTCCACACAACGAGTGATTGCTCTCAGCGTACAGAGAGATGATCGTGGTAAGGATGGGCTTGCAGTAGTGGCGGCTGCCTTGAGCGTCTGATGTCACCACTTGTGGATGGATCTCAACTTCCTGCCTTCGCCGTAGGACGCCGGTGAGGATAGAACGCTAAACCACCTTTGAGGCCATCGACATTGGCACCAGGTCTGTTGCAATAGAAAGAACGGATGTCAATAGAACGGGAATCGGACACGTTTACAATGTTTCCCGATGGCATCGATATTGGATTTCAGATAGACAGTATCGGAAGTGACGACTGAACCACGTGCCTGTAACAAACATAAGTAAAATATTGGATGGTCTATGCCAGGGCCACTCTTGTTGTGACATGACTAAAGATCACTTCCCGCAGCTCCAGGGAATCGCATCATGCGACTCAGGACGTGATTGTCTCCAGGGCTCTGAACTTTTGGGGGAGCATGTGGGTGGTGAAAGGTAGTTTAAGACGTTTGTAGCGAGGATAGCAGAGTGAAGTTACGTTGCAACGGGGGTTGCCGGTGGGACGGGAGTAGCGGACAGGAGGGTTCAGCAGGCAGAGGGGTGCCAGGGGTTTCAAGGGTCCCAACCATACATAGCACGACACGTGTTGAAGGCATTCATTCCATTCCGTTCAGTCATAGCAGCCACAGGTTCCTCTTTCTCTCGTGAGCGCAGGGTAGAACCGGGCCCAACGTTGGGCAAGATCATAGCGAATGGAATGTGTGCAGCGACTCCGTTGTACTAGACTCGAGATTGTTACTGAAGGAATGCCACTTGTGATCAGAAATGAGCTTGGGCGCTTCAGTTGCACAGCCTATGCTAGAAGCTGTGAAGTAAACACGAGGATTGCCGCTCAAACTTGCAGTGCACTCTTGACCTAAACGCCCTTCGTCTCTTGGTGCCAATACGTCCTGAGCAGCTGAGGAACGTATTATTGTAAGTGAAGATTTGAAATTTGCTGGATGAAAGCTGAGGCGGAGCTGCATCAGGAAAAAACAAAGTGACTACATAGTACTATATAGTCAGGGTAGCACGAGTAGCCCCGTTGTCAAGTGCCCTCTATGTAGTCACCATAGAGTCCCGTAGTAACTACTAGTACCTACGAGGTACTACTGTAGTTTGTCGGAGTGCTACATCTGCAAAACGACTGAAATGAACGCTTAACTTACGCGCGTTACGAACACTTACGAACGCTTACGACTTCAGTAGCGAAGCCATGCGATTGGTGGAGATCTATTTTACTGTTATTATTTTATTTCGTCGTTATAAAATTACAAAAGATGGACAACCGAATATTTTGATCAATGATAATATTTTGCATCTCGTGCGATTTCAAAGATAAGATAGATAAAAACAGACGTGTTGGACCGCAAGCTGAAACTACGACAAAAATGTAACTAGTGCAAGTCTGAGCGCAATGCATGATATATCTCTTTGTCCGAGAAATTGTTCAGGTAAAAGTGCTGGTATATCTCCATACTCGTCGCTGCACTCACCGTACGGTCAGCGCCTTCGCCATACACAGGGATAAGCTCTACCGCCTGCGCGACATCTGTGAGAGGAATGACTGCACCCAATCTCTGCTGGCCTGTGGGCCCTTCACGATATTTTCGGGCTACCGTATACATACTGACGGCAGGCTGATTGCCTGGATGATTGACGATCTCGTAGTACTGGACATAGAGGAGCGGGTGGTCCACGAGATAGTGGGGAAGTGTGACGTGGGGAGGCGCAATGGGTTGGAAGACTGCCCGCACTTGAGCAACAATATTCACTGTAAAGAAAAATTAGTAGCGTGCAACCGAAATAAAGTAAATACTATTTACCTGTCTGGTCGCCGTGCATCGACTGCGCAATCACAGCATCACAATTTCCCAGAGGAAACTTGTCTGACGGTGGGGCAGCCTGCACAACTTGACTAGGCATAATTATTCGTGAGCGGAAAACAGAATGCAGCTGCAATCGAAATTTATTCCACATCTTGAGGCGACCACGATTGCAGCTCCACATTGTGGTGAATTGACCGTCAGAAACCTTTGTAACGTAATCAGAAAGTGCTTGTCCAAAATCTGGCAGTGCATAAAGCTGTTGGACTTCGTTGATGGACATCTTGGCTCGATCAGGAGCGACGGTGACGTGAAAGGCAGCTGTAGCGGTGGAAGATAGAATGCCCTTCAAAAAATGGTTTCGAACTGGGCGCGGCCCAATAAAACACCGTTGATTTGGATCATGAGGTGCGACACGGGCGATCCACGCAAGAGCAGGGTCAGTTTCAGTGACCTCTTGCTCTTCCGTGACTATGGCGTTGGTAAGGGGAGTATCGTGCATCCGTAGGAAAAGGTACAACTGAAACCGTCGCATGGACTCCTCACGGTTGAGAATATCTACGATTTGCTCTGTAAAGGTGCGTGACTGGCGGGATGTCCTCTCAAACGGAAGTTTGCAGTGAGTGATGAGCAGGCGCTCGGTGACGTCAGCAGTCCATTGAATGAGGGCCCCTATATCCTTGGTGAATGCAGCAAAACTTTGTAAAAGCTCGAGCTTTGGAATAAGGAAGTTGTCGATCGTTCCTTTGGTGCCTCGTCTAGCTCCAGCATCCAAGATCGCTTGCTTATAATCATGAAACTCTTTGAGGGACGCAACCATGGAATCGATGGAGGTATCTGTATAAACGGGGCTTTGGGCCTGGTAAATGAAGTCGATCAGAGCGCGAATTGCGTGGACAAACTGGGGAGGCACAACCCCAGCAATAGAAGGCACCAAAGTGCGTTGCAAGTCCCTGTGTTCCCGGCCAGTCATTTGTTTCATCTGACACACTCCAGATGAAAAATGGCGCGTTCCTACTCGCTTGTGGTGGCTCTTGAATCGGGCATCGAGCTCGTCCTTACCCACCAGTTCTTTGGACCACTTAAACGGGTGATCAAAAAAGAATTTATGGCAGGTATGAAGGACTTCCCCTGCTAAGAAGCGAGCAGGGTCTGCAAACCGCCAATTCCGCCAAAACGGTTGGTGAACACCACTTAGTGAACGAGCCTTGGCTTCCTCCTGGAATTCTCGCAACCTCCATGGATCAATGCGTTGACAGATGTCGTATATCGCTGAAAGGGTGTGTTCCTTCGTGCGTGGTGCATGGCGATAGCTGTCACCAAAGGAATGGGATGTGGCCAATGTAACAGGAGAAGCGACCTTTGAGACACATGCTATGGCTTGCTGTTCTGGCAAATCTGCAGTGTAAGCAGCCAAAGGTGTGAAGCAGTGTCGTACATGGCCACATGGATCGGGTATGAACTTCCCCGACATGGCTGCGACCTTGGCGTCTGCGAAGATGATATCCATGCACTTGTGAAATAGCCGTTGACTTAGAATAGTTTGGTAGTCGGCATGAACATCGACAAATTTTGGAATTGGCATGAAGCCGACACATCGCCAAGCATGACTTGTAGCTCTCATCCGCACGTCAGACTGAATGTTAGCGATTGAGACAAAGATAGGGTGCATTTCAAGCCCTCCAGTATGCCGCGTCACGGGCGTCTTGTCAGATGCAATGATTATCGGAACTATGGTGGCGCCTTTGGGAAGTTGGTCCTATACCGAGATGTCCATCAACCACCGTAAGCAAATACGTAGAATTTTACCTGAATCTCGGATGCTTGTCGTGCTGTAAAATATTCGCTATACTCGCGTTCATTACCATCAACCACAACATGCGGGTCGTATGTCATGTTATTCGCGAAAATCGGATTGGCAAAGAGATCTTCTACTACACTTAATCCATCACGCCAGATGAGCTGTATTGGTTGGATGGTTGGGTATCCGGTTATTTCGAGTGTAGTTGAACGCCATTTTGGTCCGGTGGGAAGAGAGGCCATCCATGCAAGTAGCCGGTCTTTTGAACCAAATGATGGTTTAGCTCGACGGACCTGTGTGCTAGAAGTTAGTCCTGTATGTGCATAGAGGAAGTTCACACCAAACAGACCCATTCGAGCTTGAGAAATCTGTCAATATCACTTTGCGTGAAGCGTTCGCAGAGGAATTTACCAAGTTCAAACTCTGCTTGGTCTTGAAAGGGGTAAAATGGAGTGTTGTGTCGTCGATAAGCAAATTGGTCGCTTTCCATGGCCTCGAGGATGTTTGGAGCCTTTCCGAATATATAGCCGGAAGATGGGTGGTACTGTCCCAAGATGTGGTCTTTCCCTGTTTCCGAGGTAGATCAAAGGAATGCGGGTGGGACAGGGATACGACAATCTTGTATTTGAGGCCAGCAATCATTTCCTTGCTGTAGGTGTTCTAATACTGCCTCATTGGAGGGTAGATCGATTAGACACTGGGGACATTTTGCAGAAGATGATCTACCGGTCAATTCAGAGGTCATTAAAGTGAGTACAGTACGTTCAAGAAACAAAACTCACAAGTTGGTATCAATAACAAATTGCCCGGATTGTCCTTGCTGGGGATTGGACGATACAGCAGGATGACTGGCCTGCATCCCAGCGGCATATGGTGTTGACATGAACGGACTGCACAGGAAAAAATCACAAGTCCTTGAAACTCCGCACTCTGTTGTCAACTTACTCTCATCGTAACCCCCCCTCAGATTAGCTAGAAATCTGTGGTATGTGTCGAGATGTGTCGCCTACCTATAAGCTAGGATATTAACTAACTTACTAGTATCAGTATGGACGTCTACTCTGAGAGGTCCACGCCTCCTCTGTCCGACTCTGAGACTACAAGCTCAACTCGAGTTGACTTGTCCCCATCTTTCTTCGCTCGGTCCGGTTCCAAGTTGGTGTCCCCTCCTAGATCTGCGACATCATTGAGTATCACCTCTGCCTTGGACTCTGAACCCTCTAGTCGTTCCCATGCTGGGAAGAGACCAGCTCAACGCAGCCGCAGCCGCAGCCGCAGCCGCGCCCTCCCCGTGGTAGGGCCTATTGCGAAGCCAGACCGCCTTTCTCGCTTTCGTGAACAATTACGTGCTAAGTACAGGCCGCGCCTCGTTTATCAGGCCCCACTCTACGAGCTCCAATTCGCAAAGAAGCATACTCTTGACGGCTCACAGAAAGGCTTCAACCTCCAAGACTTACATGAGGTAGGAGCTTTTGCTTGTAATTTAATGTGTTCTGATTAATCAAATATATAGGGCAAAGAACTTCTACAGAGAGGTTTATCTCATCTCTCTGATGACTCCTTCCACAAGGCGGTCCGAGTCAAACAGGCCGTCAAGGAAGATCTCCGCCACCAGCTCATGCATACCACCTGGCGACTCGAACGTAATAGAAGGGAAAAATCTTTCCTGAAATCCCTCCAGCGAGAGCAGGAGGGTGATTTCAAGATGGCGGAGACCGAAATGGAAATATTCAGGGGTTTCATTACTGCTCGGGGGCTCCCGGCTTTGGAAGACGATAAAGACTACCTTGAGGCAGTCTTTTCAGAGGAACTGGATCATTATGAAGTCGCCAGTGAGCAGTACGACCAATTTTTGACTCATACGGGAAAGCGCACCGCCCCCTTCCCAAACAGCAGTGATACCGAAGCTTCAGGCTCCCACAGTGATGCGGAGTCTGATGATAGCCTAATCTACCAACCGGATGAGTGAGATGTTGAGGCACGCAGCCTTATCGACGAATGAGAAGAGTGCGAGACCCTATTTCAATTTACCTCGTGTTTTGTTTTATTAACGACACATGTACAGTGCAGCCTTCGTTTTTACATCCTTCAATTCAATTCCTGATCACATTATCGCCCCTATGACCTGTCATTGATCTCGTTTGTACATTTTATGTATATCATTTCCGATTTATACACTTGTTGCGCCCTTCGTTTACGCATGAGTTCAAACCGGCAAGTCAATTTATTGCACACAGATAGCAGGATGCGGCTATCCACGACTCATGCCCCCACGAAAGCAGTCCCAACAAGCAAGACGAACGTCGAAGAAAAAGGCAAGTATTTGAATTGTATCAAACGCACACGCTCACGCAGACATTTAGGAACCACCGCGGCCGAAAAAAAATTCTAATATCAACGCATCAGGTCGCGACATCGCGACCCAACTTGGCCTTCCTGAGGATCGACCAGAAACTCCCGGTGGCCTCTGCCATTCGTCTGCCGCATCAATGGCTACAGGCGCTCTCCCAACCCACTACTTCCCTCAGCAACATGACGATTACGCTCCCCAGCCCGACGATTACGCTCCCCAACACGATATCTACGCTCATCAACACGATCCCAACCCTCCCCAACACGATCCCTACCCTTACGCTCCCCAACACGATCCGTACGCTCCCCAACACGATCTAAACCCTCCCCAACACGATCACTATGCTCCCCAACACGATCACTACGCTCCCCAACATGATCCCAACCCTCCCCAACACGATCACTACGCTCCCCAACACGATCACTACGCTCCCCAACACGATCACTACGCTCCCCAACACGATCACTACGCTCCCCAACACGATCCCAACCCTCCCCAAGACGATCCCAACCCTCCCCAAGACGATCCTTACCATCCCCAACACGATCCCAACCCTCCCCAAGATGATCCTTACCATCCCCAAGACGATCCCAACCCTCCCCAACACGATCCTTACCATCCCCAACACGATCCTTACCATCCCCACCCCAATCCTTACCCCTACCAACCCCACTTCGACGACGAACCTCGCCACCACGAATTGTTTCCGTATGGTGGCTCCGGGGTCCCCCGTCATATGCGGTGGGACCTCGGAAGCGCTTCCCCACCGGCACCAGCGCCAACACCAGCGCCAGCACCAGCACCGGCACCAGCAACAGCAACAGCGCCGGCACCAGCACCAGCACCAGCGCCGGCTCCAGCACCAGCACCAGTGCCGGTGGTGGTCAGTGTAATTGTGCCTCGCGAGCGGGAGACAGAACGCGGTGAATTCAACCGTGGCGTGATACACGTGAGTGTTTTTTCACTAATACTTAATACTTAACTAAATATTCTACTAGACACTACAGACAGAGCGCTCAGTGGGGCGATCGCGTGCCATCGAACGACATCTGCCTCCTACGCCAATGCTCGGACCAGCGCCTGGACCAGCGCCTGGACCAGCGCCTGGACCAGCGCCAGAACAGGCAACACCACCCGCCGCTCCTACAGCCGCTCCCCCGCTCAAACTCAAGAAGAAGGATATACGGGCCATCAAGACCAAGGCGAAGACACTCCTCCGTCGCATCATGCTGCGCACGGAGGGTGTTTCGCCAACGCGGAAACAGCGAAACAGGCACATCTCAAACACCTTGCGGGACGCGAGGATCGACCTGTTCGGAGATGGTGAGTCGCGATCGTATCGATCGCATAATAAACATACTAACATCTTTGCAGTTCCGTACGAAACGTTCGAGACTGCGAAAATCCAGGAGGAGATGGTCACGTCCATGTCGGCCACGCGAAGACTCTTTAAAACGTACGCGTCTCATAACATCCAAACTGCCCTCAATCTGCGTGTCCCGCCCGCTGAAAGGTCCAACATCGTCAAAGGCTACCTATCCGGACTCCATTTTCTACATAAAACGGAAACTGTAAGTGTTTTTTTCGTTGTCCTTGCTTCGAGTAACTTATGTCGCGCCAATAGGTTGATGGCGTCGAATTCACGCGTCTTTTGGAGGCCGACTACTTCGTTGACATGATCGTCGACGTCATTTGGAAGGAGGGCCTCTACGACGATATCGACGAGGAGAACCTTGATTGCGTCTTCGGCCTGGCAGGGGCTGCGGTCCATAACGCTCTCAAAGCTTATCGCGAGGGCACGTACGAAAATGTTGATGCATCGGCCGAGCAATTTTATGACACGTACAGCGCGATCATGGCGTTGATTAACGACTTGAAGCTGGATGATGCGTTGAGGGAAAGGTATGAATCTTTGTGCAAACTCATTATCAGGCGCGGAGGAGCGGACATTGGGCTGTAGATTACGCGCATTCGTCTGTAGTACATCTGTATCGTATCTAATCTATTATCTCTGGCATTTGTAGCTTTGCAATCAAATATTTAGAGGTTTTTTCAACTATCTTTTTCGTGTTTGAACGAGCCGAGTCTACGTTAGCGCAATAACGACTTAAAAGGCGCGCGAGCCGACGCTAGCCATATTTGGCTCCCAGAAGGCGCCTCAAACGCTCGTTTCTGGATTTTGAGTTTTCAGATGTACTAAACGCAGCTATAAATTACTACCAGTAGCTATATTAGTGCTGCCGCAGTTCGGTTCTGAACCTCGGTTCGAACCCGAACCTTTCCGAACCGGACTCAAGGTCCGGTCCCAGGTCCGGCATGGCCCCTGGACCGAACCTTGAGTCCGGTTCGGGGTTCGGAGCTACCCAGAACCGGTTCGGACGCGTTCGAACCCCACCACGACCGTCGCCCTACACTACCTCAGTTTCGCTGCTACTATTTACATTGACAACTTGGATTTCTCACTATGTTTTAGGCACGCTGCGCAATGCGCATGTAGACTCGACTCTGGATGGGGGGGCACCCTCTCAGCCTTCTGGTACTGCCCAACGCTGCCTCATTCTATTACGATATCAACTCGAGGAGACACTGGAAATCGGCCATCAGTATCTTATGAGCTTGGTCATGAAGGGGAACCATTAAGTAAGTGATTTGCTTCTCGTTCATGTACATATACTAACATGTGCTGTCTCTGCCATTGTACATGCTATTGGGTGTTGGAAACAAGTTCGTACATATGCACAAGAGCAGCCAGTTGTACAAGTCAAGTATGGATCCCTCACGCTCTGATTCGCCCTCAACAGATACTGCAAATGTGTCAGACGACTCTCAGGACTCGCACGACTTTGAAAAGGTGGACCTTGACATCGGAACAACTGCCCCTGGGGTCCTTGTTTCGAGGGAGTGATTTTCATTTTGGTGTTTTGATCTTTTGTTCTTGATATGCTCTAATATTACAAGCGGCAAACCAATCACTCTGCACGTATTTCCAGCGCTAATTGTTTTCATAGATCAAGAGTCTTCGCTTGCTCTCCTCGTCGTCTTCTTCCCTTCTGCTTTCGTCCGTTGTCCGTACTCGTCTGAGCCATGTCAGCAGTTGCTGATGTGGACTGGGCATTTGCGCATGGCGTTCATAGTGTTGGGAATAGCGTGGTGGAGGTTTTACCTCCCATCGTCTGCAGGCTTATAGCTTGGTGGTCAAACCTGGTTCGAACGCGAACCGAACCCTCCCGAACGCGTTCGGTGACGTTCGGTCCAGGGTTCGACCAGATGGCCGAACCTGAACCTGTGGTTCGGTTTGGCGTTCGGAAAATTTGCCCAATGAACCGGACTGAACCGGACTTCGGCAGCACTAAGCTATATACCACACCAAAGAACCTCGTAGTAACAATTAAATTCAAGCACCTGAAACACAAACTAGCATAATATGAATGTCTTACTACTCACTGCGTCCCTATTCATCATCCCCACCCTCGCTACTAGGATACTCATCCTCATCCTCGACTGCTGCATCCTTCCCCTCACGCTGGTACTCTCGAATAGCGTCTTCAAACGCCGCGTCGTCGATGTGGGCCTGGGATGTAGCTGACAATGGAATGAGTGATGCGACACCTGCGTGGAAGCTGAGAAGCGCGAGCATTAGAAGAGTCAGTGAGATAAGAGTCCAACATACCGCGCTGTATCATGCAGATTGATACGAATTTTCGAGAGGAGTGTGTAAAGGGCCGTGCGCTCATCAAAGCATTGCAGTGAGCTGAAATGATGGTTGTAGACGGCCCCATAACCAGCAGATGTGAACTTGATGTCCTCTTTGATGCCTTGTGACCACTCATCAACACAACATTCTATCTATAAGATACTATTGTCAGCGTCATCAAGTCGAAAGTAAGAATTTGAAAAATGGCTCACAGCCGTAAGCACGAGTGCAATAGTTTTGATAGGGATGGGGTCGAAGTATTTGTGGTAGATGACACCCTCGTCACTTCGGTTCAAGAACCACATGCCGTTGATACCCTGTTGAAGCAACTCGGTCTTGTAGATGCCTGACTTCGATGATGGGTCCTATTGCTCAATGTCAGCACTAAGTTATGTAGACCGTCGAATACTCACCTTGAAAACAAAGATCGAGCCAATTTTCAATCTCTCCGCGAGATCTCGGTTTGACCTTATCACCTCCATAGAATTACTTGAGCGGAAGCCGTGAAATGAAGCCGTGAGCGGACGCATCTTCGTCTTGAGTTCGCCTCGCACGTGTGAAGCGCGTTTTAATAACTTTGAATGAATAAGACCAGGAATGCACTAAAAATACTGTGCTCACCATATTCACCGCCGAAGGAGTCAGTTTGACGTCAACACCTTTGAGTTGACATGCCTCGCGCCAGGCCTCTTTCGCCAGTTTTGTCTCAGCTGCCACGGAATCCGGAAAAGGTGCCTGTGTGACGATGAGACACCGATAAACGGAGCAAGCAGTTATGAGAATCTCTTTCGAGATTTCGTCAAAGTCGCTGGCTTTCACGCGTCGACGCGAACCGTCAGCGTTTTTCTTGACCTTCGGCACCATGGTATCTTCATATGACATGTCATCGAATGATCGCTTGGTCCCTCGAGCTGCAGGCAACTGATCGTTGTCGTCGTTGTCGTCTGTTGACTCATCAACATTATGCGGCGCTGTTTGATGGAGGGTTAGTAGTGTAATTATATAAAGTAGAAACATACCTTTTGGTCCTTTAGTTTTATGTATGGATGGGTTGCGCAACCTCGGAGGGATTTTCCCTGTACTGAATGTCAGGCTATTAGTGTTGGACAACCTTGTATCGACACTGTGATCAGAGAACTGAAAAAAAAAATTGTCAGCGGCTGATTTAAGATTAGGAAAGAAAAAAAAAGCTCGTACCATTGTGTCTTCTTGCCTGTCCATGTCGCTAAGGAGCTCTGACGGCTCTTTCTCGAAGACGTCAGGATGCCCTTGGTAGGCAGCCTTTAAGGTTTTCTTCTTCTGTTTTGCCGTCCGGGTTTCCTTGATTTCTTGGCAATGGACAACCTGTTGGGATTCGCTGACTGTAGAACGAGATGGTGAGTGAGCAGAACATAATATGCTGGTACTTACGACGGTAGTTCTCTTTTTCAGTTGGTCGCCGCTCTCGACCACTTGCAGTGCGCACCTGCTGTTTCGTGGCAGGTGGTGAGGGGGCGCGCTTTTGTTTCGCGGCAGGTGGTGAGGGGGCGCGCTTTTGGTTCGCGGCAGGTGGTGAGGGGGCGCGCTTTGGCTTGGAGGTAGGCTTACGAGGTGCCATGGTTGTCTTGTCAAAGTACACAGCAGGTCAGCACAATTTATACCACTGCGAAACATACAAATAACTCACAATTGAACCTTAATAGTTCGTTGATTGTTGATTTGTAGAATGAAGGGCTGAAAGCTGTGTCAAATGAGAGGGACGATAAAAAGGTATGATCATACCGTCACAATTTATTTTCACTGTTATGAATACCCCCGACTCGTCAAAAAAACGGTATGGAGCTTGCTTCAAAACTCACTGCGCTCTGACGAATCTTGCAGCCCGATGTCACAAATCGCTGGTCGCAAAGAGGCTGGCTGTGAAGACACGAAAATTGATGTCAAAAGGTTAGTTGCCATTCCACGTTACACTCAAATACTCACCGGCTTGCAGACCCAAGCTTGAAAGGCCTGATGCAGAGCCCATGTTCCTGCGCCCTCCGTTTCGTCAAACACCCGGCCCTATCACAGCTTCCCAGAATTACATACGAAACCTAATTCTGGAGCGTTGGGAGGCAGAAGTGAAGGCCTGCAAGCAAGCAAAAAAACTGCAACTGTTAGAAGTAGCACCAGGCCCAGCTATTAGTATCTTACAAGCGAGCATACGAAGGCTCATCGTTGAGCGCTGGGATGCGGAGGTGAAACGGTGCGAGGAAGCCAAACGGGCGCAGCTTTTAGAGGTACTTCTGGCCGCCCATGGTATTTCCAAACTAACGTAGCACATCAAATTAGCTAGTATCAGAGACAAGAATTAACATACTAGAATTGGTCATTGGCTCTCTCGATCTTGTTCTCTCGCTAGACGAGGAAGAACGAGGTTATTGGCTCTCTCGATCTTGTTCTCTCGCTAGACGAGGAAGAACGAGGTCATTAGCTCTCTCGATCTTGTTCTCTCGCTAGACGAGGAAGAATGAGGTCATTAGCTCTCTCGATCTTGTTCTCTCGCTAGACGAGGAAGAACGAGGTCATTAGCTCTCTCGATCTTGTTCTCTCGCTAGACGAGGAAGAACGAAATCATTGGCTCTCTCGATCTTGTTCTCTCGCTAGACGAGGAAGATTGTAATGGAGGTTGTGTGTTGGGAACTAGGCAAGATGTAAGTATCATTCGAGCCGATCAGAATAAGAGCACGTACCTATCTTACTGTAGACAGAATGGCAGGCAGGATCTTTGCCTATCTTACTGTAGACGGAATGACCAGGGTAAGCACACCTCATGGATCATCCTCAAAAAAAAAACCCGTACCTGGTTGCGACTTGGCGCATGGATTGAGTCTAAACGAGGCTGTAACTTTGGCATACCGATTGAGTCTAAACGAGGCCGTAATCCGTAGGTTTGTGAGGGTGTGTCTGGTGGCAAGACTGGGATAAGTCCCTCTTGCACTTTGTGAGGGCACGTCTAATTGCAAGATCAGGTTAAGCACACCCCTCCCAATCAACAAACCCAGCTGTGCACCTCATGGATCGTCCTCCCAATCAACAAAACCAGCCAAGACTTGCCGTACTTTCCAACTCAATCAGGGTTGTGTGGTGTGGTGTGGTGCTCGGATCTAGTTGTGGCGCGGCGCCCGGTAACTGTGCCCAGTTTAAGTCTAGACCAGGCCATTGAAAAAAAAGGGCATACAATGAGACAAGTCACACAAGACCAGGGCGAAACACTCACCTACTCACCTACTATGTCGCACTGCTGTACATTTTGTGGCAAGGAGTTCCCTACGAGGGGGGGCATCAAGAGACACATAGCTAACCGGCCTAAATGCAGAAGGGCATGGGAGTTAACGATTGAAGAAAAAGACTTGGAAGACAACGCACCTTCTATGGAGAACCACGATGCTGGCAACTCATTTTCCCCACTTCGCCGCTCACGGTCCAACTCTTTCCAGGCTGATGAACTTAATCCGCCGGCGCCAAAAAGTCGGTGTGTGACGGTCGAGGATGTTGCTGACGAAGGTGAGGTAGTGGATGAAGGTGAGGTAGTGGGAGGTGGTGGGCGCTATTTCAAGCAATGTTCTGATGGTGGATGGGCACTGCGGGAAGGGGAAACTGAATTTGAGAGGTACCGGAAGTACAAGGAAGGCATGGGTGAGGACGAGTGGGCTCCATTTTGTGATGAGTACGTACCCTTTCATGTTTATGGCCTCTGCCTGACTTTAGCTGCCAGGGAAGAGTGGGGTCTCGGTGAGTGGCTTGTAAAAAGCCTTGGGCAGACTCGAACCGATGAATTTCTAAAGTTACCGATTGTAAGTTTGGCATCGAGCACCGAAAAAAATGTACTGACCAGCATGATAGACACGAAACCGAATGCAAGCTTCGTTCCACAACAACCGATCATTCCTCAAGAAGATTGATGAACTCCCGCATGGAGCCGCCTGGAGCTGTAAGAAGATTAGCGTTCAGGGAAATAGAACGGACGAAAAAGGCGAACCGTTGCACGAAGATGTTGAACTGTGGATGCGGAATCCCATAGAGTGCATCAAAGACTTGATCGGAAATCCTTTGTTCAAGGATCAAATGGTGTACACACCTGCTCGCGCATGGACTGCAGATTGGTGGTGTGACATGCAAGTAAGCACCATATCAAAAAAACATCGAAAATGACAAGCACTGACCTGTATTGTCCAGAAAAAGGTGCCGGAAGGAGCAACCATCGCGCCAATTATTCTTGCAACAGACAAAACGAGTCTGTCGCAATTCCGAGGCGACAAAACGGCATATCCTGTGTACCTTTCTATTGGAAACATTGCTAAAGAAAAACAGCGGCAAACGTCAGCACGAGCGACAGTCCTGATTGGTTACCTACCTTCAGGAAAACTTGACTGCTTTACACCCGATGAACGCTCCCTCGCCAACTACCGACTATTCCATCATTGCATGTCCCTCCTCCTTCAACCCCTTGTTGCTGCAGGTGAAGACGGCGTTGAAATGGTGTGCGCTGATTCGTTGATCCGTCGAGTGTATCCAATCCTTGCCGCGTATGTAGCGGACTTTCCAGAGCAGTGCTTGGTTGCATGTTGCAAGGAAAACCGCTGTCCGAAATGTGTAGTTGCGGCGGATGAAAGAGGCGATCCACTGGATGCGCCGATGCGAGATCCTGCAGTGATAAAGAGGATATTAGATAAGCGAAAGACTGGTCACCATCCTGCTGAATTTGAGGAATTTGGACTACGCACCGTCTATGCTCCGTTTTGGGCCAACCTCCCCCACTCTAACATCTTCCTGGTGTTTACACCCGACCTCCTACACCAACTCCACAAAGGCATCTTCAAGGACCACTTAGTTAAGTGGTGCCTCGATATTGTTGGCGAAGAAGAAATGGACGCACGGTTCAAAGTGATGCCTGATTATGCCGGTCTTCGGCATTTCAAGAAGGGAATATCTATGGTAAAGCAGTGGACGGGGACCGAACATAAAGAGATGCAGCGTGTATTTGTTGGGCTACTTGCTGGCGCTGTTCCTAGGTAAGCCTCAATTGTTGCTAAGGACGAGGTTGGTGCTGACGTGATTGTTTTGGTTTGCTTACCAGCCAAGTGTTAGTAGTTGCGCGAGCAATTCTAGATTTTTCGTACTATGCTCAGCTTCGAGTTCACTCAACTGAATCCCTCAATGGCCTGGAAAATTCTCTGGCGATATTTCACGCCAACAAGGATGTTCTGCAGCAACTCGATATTCGCGAGCATTTTAATATTCCCAAATTGCATCAGCTCTCTCACTATGTTAAGTCTATCCTATTGTTTGGCGCTACAGACGGCTTTAACAGCGAACTTCCTGAACGATTGCACATCGACTTTGCCAAAGAAGTGTATCGCGCCAGTAACAAGCGCGATTATGAAGAACAAATGGCCTTATGGCTCCAGCGCCAGGAGGCAGTCTTCCTGCGTGGTTCCTACCTCAACTGGCTGTTGGAACAGTCTCAGTCGGCACCAACCAATTTCACTCGTGACCGCGGATATGACTCAGACTCGGACTCAGAGATGGAAGGGCCAGACGCTGTCCCTGTCAATACACTTCCCATCCTCCCTGAGCAATGAACGGTCCACTTTCTCGCTAAGATGCCTGCATACCCTCAGCGTTCGGTTCAGCACCTCGTCACTGCACATGGTGCGTCCATGTTCCTCCCAGCCCTTAAGTTGTTTCTGCGCAACCACATGCCGCACACTATCATTACCCCTGGTCTGCAAGACCGTTTCGACGTTTTTCGACAGGTAGTAATCACTGCTCCGCCTAATCCACTCATCAGTGAGTCACCGAGGCAGTGGCGTGTTAGAGCCACGCCTGAAATGCTTCCTGGACGTGGACGCAAGCCTGGATCTCCCGCCAGGCCATACTGTAAGAATGATACATTAAATGCCTACAATTATAGATGAAATGGGATACAATAATTACTCTAGTCCATAGATACCTATGATTGTAGGGCTGATATATCAATGGAGGATCCTTTCAGGACACTCCCATAATAATCTCACACCCCTAATTTTCGCATTTTTGGCCACCTACTGTGGGAATGTCCCCACAACACTTAAAAATAGATTGCTTCTCCACATTTTCGCATTTTTAGCCACCCCACTACACCTAAAACATCACCCATTTGGGAATCTCCACAATATCAATTATTCCCACACCCTCCCCACCTCACTGCAGCTTCACCACCACACCACAATAGGTCCCCTCTTGTATCTAAGTAGTAGTTTGGAATATATATGTACAATATAATGTAATAGACCGCTTTTTTTGCTTATTTGTGTCCCTGCTCCTCCTCTAGGTGCCATTTAACATATGTCAGGATAAAGGGAACTTTCGCACTTTTGCCCCTTTGGTGGGGAAGTGTTCTATGATATTCAGAACATGTTTATGAGTATATATGAGTAGATTCCCATCTTTATTTGACCCCCTGAAGTGTCCTACATCAATAGATATAGCACATATGCAAGAAAACACAGAATATGTTACCATTTAATTATTTCTAAATGGACAGACTTGGAAAAATGATTCCTAGCATCTATTCAACAATATGAACAATGTATCAGGAGCCCAGGACCATAGGATAATTCCCTGTGGCATGGTGTGCCCCCCCTCTCCTGGTGGTTCACCCCCTGTGAAAAATTTTTCTGTAGGACCGGACCTTAATTGAGGTGAGGGGACCATTTCTATGTATATTTGGAATAGATCTATCATATAGCTGGCCCAGGACACACATAGGATCCTGCTACAAGAACAAAAACATAGAAAATCCCACTTTTGACATTTGTCATGTTTTTTGGTATCTTATTCTTGCATAAATAATCCAGCCTGTTCATATATCATGAGTATAGCATATCCACTTGCTTTTATGACAAGGATCAGCTCAAAATAGGCCGGAGTTTTGAGCTAGTGAAGATACTTGCTATTTCTACTGATAAGGAGCCTATACTTTCAAAACATCGAAATTTGATAATCAGACACCTGGAGTAGATTTAAAGTACATTCACTATTATACACCTAAATTTACAAAACAATCCAACAAAAATTGAGTGCTGAGGAAGTGAAATAGATAAGAAATTGAGTGTGGGAAAGTTCAAAGACCCAAAACATCGAAAATGGTCAGTTGGGCAGCAGTAGGACTTTAATGCTGGGTCACCTCAAATATACACTACATTCCTTCCACAACCCTCTAACCTCAGGACAGTATGTACTATAGGTTCTTTTAGTAGTCTATCATATATCCTACATATTTTTAATGAAACATTTGCCCTGTACCATATATAAATGTGACTTTGTGTCAAAAGATGTCAATTGTCACTTTTCACACATATGTTATTTCACTTGTCATTCAGTCAGTCCTTCATTGATCTTTCTAAAACTTCAGATTCATTATTAGGGGTATATATGAGAGATACCCCAGGTCTCTGATCACTTATCATAGGCTTAATTACTATGTGGACTTCTTATCAGTAGAAATACCCCCTGTACATCAGATATCAAATTTGCGCCCCATGTAGGGCTGATCCTTGTCATAAAAGCAAGTGGATATGCTTTACTCATGATATATGAACAGGCTGGATTATTTATGCAAGAATAAGATACCAAAAAACATGACAAATGTCAAAAGTGGGATTTTCTATGTTTTTGTTCTTGTAGCAGGATCCTATGTGTGTCCTGGGCCAGCTATATGATAGATCTATTCCAAATATACATAGAAATGGTCCCCTCACCTCAATTAAGGTCCGGTCCTACAGAAAAATTTTTCACAGGGGGTGAACCACCAGGAGAGGGGGGGCACACCATGCCACAGGGAATTATCCTATGGTCCTGGGCTCCTGATACATTGTTCATATTGTTGAATAGATGCTAGGAATCATTTTTCCAAGTCTGTCCATTTAGAAATAATTAAATGGTAACATATTCTGTGTTTTCTTGCATATGTGCTATATCTATTGATGTAGGACACTTCAGGGGGTCAAATAAAGATGGGAATCTACTCATATATACTCATAAACATGTTCTGAATATCATAGAACACTTCCCCACCAAAGGGGCAAAAGTGCGAAAGTTCCCTTTATCCTGACATATGTTAAATGGCACCTAGAGGAGGAGCAGGGACACAAATAAGCAAAAAAAGCGGTCTATTACATTATATTGTACATATATATTCCAAACTACTACTTAGATACAAGAGGGGACCTATTGTGGTGTGGTGGTGAAGCTGCAGTGAGGTGGGGAGGGTGTGGGAATAATTGATATTGTGGAGATTCCCAAATGGGTGATGTTTTAGGTGTAGTGGGGTGGCTAAAAATGCGAAAATGTGGAGAAGCAATCTATTTTTAAGTGTTGTGGGGACATTCCCACAGTAGGTGGCCAAAAATGCGAAAATTAGGGGTGTGAGATTATTATGGGAGTGTCCTGAAAGGATCCTCCATTGATATATCAGCCCTACAATCATAGGTATCTATGGACTAGAGTAATTATTGTATCTGGCTTGCCCTGTAATTGTAAGAAGTGATACATCAGACCTACAGGTACAGGTGCTCCCGCCAAGTTTGATATGGCCCTGACAAGCAATGGCATTCAGCCGCGCACTTTAGAAGGTGAGTGACTATTAGTTGAGCCGTCAAAAAATTCATGTTGATATCTTACTAGGTATGCGAGTGGGACAGGTTCGCGTTATTTTCACTCTGCCGCGTCAATTTGGGACCTACTCGCGAGCCTTGGCTTACATTGAGTGGTTCACACCACTCAGGGAGCCGGACCGCTCATCTGGCCTGCACCAATTGTCATGTTTGACTCGTCAGCTGCACCGGAATGCAGCGGTGATACATGTCGATGAAATCGCTCGTCCTTGCCATCTTATTCCGAAGATGGGACAAGCTGTTGACCGTGGATGGACTAGCGCAAATGTCTACGAGTCCGCAAGTGATTTTTACTTAAATACCTTCATTGACCTTGATATATTCTGCATGTCCACTATTGATTAGTTTTGTTGCTACTCAGCTACTATTGACTACAGACTTTAATTTGACTATTGTGCCTCCAAGTGTCCGCTGTAGCCTGCTGTAGTCTGCTGTAGCCCGCTGTAGATCTATATAGTCTGAGTCACGGCTACATCAGGTACATAGAACTATGGTAGCTATGTAGTGCTACATAGCTCTCACCAGGGCTCCCACAAAATTTGTTTTTTCCTGATGTGTGCCTAGATGTCTTCACCCATTGTTGGATGGAAGGAAGCACCGGCGATTACACCCCGCCAGAAATATCAGGGACACACCAATTGGGTCTGTGGCACCATACATCTGCCAGGGGGTGAACGGATAATGACTTGTTCATGGGACGGCTCGCTGTGGGTATGGAACTTGAAGAGTGGGAAACAGATAGGAGATGACTGGCGGGACGGAGAAACTGGAGTGAGGACCATAGCGTTGTCTCCGGATGGGAAGAAAGTGGTCAGCGGGAGTCGTGATGGTGGAGTGAGGTTGTGGGATATCGACGCGGGCAAAGTGATTGGGAGATGGATGGGGGATACAAGGGGAGTGAATTCTGTTTGTTGGAGTCGAGATGGTCAGCGAGTCTTGAGCGGATCTGACGATGGGACTGCAAGGCAATGGGATGTACAAAACGGACAAATTATCCTCACACCAATCAAGGCTGCAGGGCACTATTTGCGGGCAGTCGTCTATTCCCCAGACATGACGTTGTTTGCGACTGGTGGATCCGAACGCCCTCCGAACACTAAAGATAACAAGTCCACGATCAGAATCTGGAATGCCATGACAGGCGAACTTGTCGCTACTCTTGAGGGGCACACAGATTGGGTGTGGTGCCTGGTTTGGACCTCAGATGGAAAGACGCTTATATCCGGGTCATCTGATTGCTCGATCAGGACATGGAATACTTCAACTTGGAAGCAGATCGCACTGTTGGAAGGGCACACTTACTTTGTCAGATCCATTGCCATATCTCCCAATGGCCGCATTCTCGCAAGCGCATCATGGGACACCACAGCGCTATTATGGAACCTCGATAACAACCAGCCCATCAGTTCGCCCCTCCAGCGTCCATCTTTCGTGAATTCAGTGTCGTTTTCAGCAGATGGAAAGTTACTGGCCGCTGGCTGCGCTAACAAAAATGCGTACATCTGGGACATTTCTGCGATTGTAAAAGAAGCTGGTCTCGATGAACTTCTGTTGGACCAGCGCGACAAGTCGTTACTCGCTGTACGTGACACTTGTATAATCAGATCCCACTAATTATTTGGACATATGCAGGTTGAGGCTCCAGGACGTCCAGTCCGTCAGCCAATCATCGTCCCCCAGCGCCGGATACCCCAAGGGTTTTTTTGACGACCTCCCAGATCGAGCTCACGTACGTCGTCAATCCAGTGCTGTTTTTCCTGACGTCAATGTTCTTAGGTTTCGGCACAACATCGTCTCCACCCTCGATCGTGGGCATCGCATGTGAATACTCTTAGTATCCGCTTTTCCTCTTTATTCCGCCCCACACACTCCGATGTCCATGATACGTCATCCCGACCCCGCCCTTTCCACTGGGTTCGAACTCGACTTTCTACAAGACAAGGCGGTGAAGATATGGAGCTCGACGAGCGTCCCTCAGCAGTCGTCGATGTTCCCTATGCCAAGGGCAAACGTGTATGCCATCTTTGTCCTCCTCGAATATTCAAATTCAAATCCCATCTCATATCATGTAGAGGAACGCATCAGCAAGAGAAAGACGGATGAAAATCATCCCATTGAAACCTAGGAACCCTGCTGCAAGCACCTCACGCCCTCCTAATAGCAACGCCGTACAATACCCTAATGGTGGCACTCAAGCTCAATCTTCGCAAGCACAGGCTGCTGTCTCCACTTCTGCCGCACCTCCCACCGTCGCTAACACAACTCCAAACACTAATCCTCATGCAACGATAAACAACGCTGGACGCTGGACTCGCTTCTGGCTACTTTTTTGTTGTACCTCTCCCGAGTATACCCATGACCATCAGTAACATATTCTGTCTGTTTTCTTGTTTTTTCTTTTCCCGAAGATCTCTTCCATTTCATCCTTCCAGTATATAAAATGGAAAATTATCAAACACTTCACATACCACGCCTGATCCTATTTTCCGTTGTTATCGACAAGCCTTTACTGATTGAGAAACGGAATCTTCCCAGTAAACATGTATACTACCGAAATGCAAAACGCTTGCATCAATGTGCTGCAGAAATGATACATATGTAGATTGGGTCCGGTCACATCAAGCGCAAGAATGTGGGACGTGAATCAGTCCAACTCCAGTTCCACGCTGCACACTTCTCCAACCTGACGTGAAGTCAGCGAATGAGTTTGCTGACTTCACAGGAGTCGGCTTGATCGTGATGTTACGGATGAGCTCGCTTTCGAATCGTACTGTCATGACGCCCGATATGGCCTTCACCACTGCCGAGGACCTATGACAGATTTCCCCGGAGCGACTATGGTAGCTAGTGAGTGTATGAGGCAACGAACACACCCTTTCACCCGTTTAGAGAAGTCAAATGGAAAGGAGACAAACCCCTTGCGCTGGTCCAAAAATAAATCAGACAGAACATAATGGCATCGACACAAAGTGCAAAGACAGTACTGAATTGCTCTGCAGCATATCATAGACTATGAAGCCGGAGCACTGAGCTGCAATGCTTCACGCGCAGCTTCCCTCTTCGCAGCCTGCAGCGTCCACATCCACTTCAAATCACGCTCCACCTTTTCCTTCCTCGCGCGCTGCCTTCGTTTGTTCAAATGACTCCAATCTTCCCCAACACCTACGTCGGCTGCCGTGAGCCGAGGCAATCCTAATAATTCCGACTTCGAGAGAGTAGAGGCAGGCAAGGGCTTAGGTGGAGGAGGGGGCGTAGCCATTCTCCACAACCAAGTGTTTCTCGGTGCAGCGAGCAACACAGCCTGTTCCTTTCGCGCAGCTTTGGTCACCGTTTGAAGCCGGTGGTCGATTTCCGCTTGCGAGAGCGTTCGCTTGGCGCAAAACTTTTCGACCTTCTTTGAATTCACCAGCTCCGGGAGCACCACTCTCTTTAAATACCTGTGTCATGAGATTGAGTGCATCGACCAAGACTTATATCAGTGTCAACTCACTGTAGAGACCGTACAGGATGTTCTGGATGAGGCGGTCGAGTAGGAGGTTGCCTTGTCATTCCACGCACGACAGTTGGATGCTCTTTCTTCGGCACATTGTGCTGTGGCGCCGACGCATCTGAGACAGGTTGGATCGCTTTTTGTTTCAAAGCCAAATTGTAAATGTCCTTGGTCGACAATGGCGTTGTCGATGAAACGACTATACTGCGCACGAGCTCACGCGCCGAAGGCAAGCAATGGCGCGGCCACAGGTTTTTTCGAAATGAAGAAATGGTGGCCATGATTTTGATGTACAAGAATTGCACACTGAACGCTGACAATGGGGTCTGCTTACTAAGACGAGAAGTTTGGGCGCTTAAAGTCTAAGAAGCAGAACCACATTCCTGCGATCAAGTTACTGAAATTCATGACGATTCTGCGTACTGCATCAATACTAAAGTAACTGAGGAAGCTTTGGAGAAAAACTACGTTCGCGCTTCCCATTCACCTTTACCTGCACACTCAGCACCACCTACTTGATGACCACCATGTGTTACTGCTGATAACAACTTGCAGTGTAGCATCTATCAAAGCTCTATCATTACCGCAGATCTTCTTCAAGTCTTGGTAAAATCCTCCTCCTGCTAGTGCTCACATTGCACGTGCAAATGTAGTGCCAGAATGTCGAAGTAAAGATGGTTGCAACGAAAGAGTTGCTTGCGTCCTACGACCGTACGGACGTGGTCAAGACAGGTGAACGCGTATGGACGAGTGAGGACTAGTGGTTTGTGAGTACACAATGTTTCAAGATGAATTTTTGCATCTCAACGTCCATGCCAGGGATCACACAAGGGGAACCAACCCTGCATATCGAGTTGATGAGATGGGCTGACATGGTCCTTGTCACTCAAATACGCTCTCAAAAATCGCACACGGACTCTGCGATAACCTCTTAGTATGTCCTGCCGCCTATTCACGTCTCACTCGGTGATAATTTTCGTTAGACTTCTTTGCTTCATGTGCTGGCACCTACGAAGCCGACTTACATATCCACAGCAATTAACACGCTCATATACACAAGATCCGCTTACAGCAGAGCATGTGCGCATTGTCCGGGATGTTGTGCGGTATAAAATTGTTGGGCCAATTGCAAAGGATATCGTTATGTGGGGACGTCAGTACGTTACTTTTTGTTTTCGCTGTAGATGACTGGGTCCTTTCTCGAAGGACTGGGTGCCATGACAGAATGGTGTGATGTTGTGAAGATAGTGTTGAATCAAATGAAATCTAGCTTTGTCTTTCCTAGTCACACGACTGATCATACGGCTTTCATTCTGCCACAGTGCCGTCCTCATATTGCTCCTCAATCATTTGGTTACAGGATATCCATCGCAAATGAACCTAAATTGCGTGTCTTTCGCGCCTCGCCCAATGCGCTCGATCGGAAATCGACATAGAACCAATGATCACAAGTTGCCATTCTATCGCAACAACACACCGACAGGACGGCGCTATAGGCATTTAGCCTTAGGATATATCACGAGTTTTGTTTCAGTGCTGCCGTCTTCAGGATGTGGTTTGCATACCTTCGCAGCGCAGGTGCCCATAAGATGTTAGTCGGATTTGTGCAACACGCCTCTCGAAAGGCGGATGCTCTTACAGGATCCTATATGTGAGTGAATCGAGGAGTATTTGTATTACTTGCTAATATTAATGGGTTGTATAGCAACAAGAATTATTTCAAGCTGTACACGTCGACAGCATGCTATTCGAATACGTCATGACTGAGGTGGATCTCTCGAAAGGCGATAGAGAGTTGTACAGGAATATTATTTCAAATTTTGAGCACGCGATAACACGCTCGAATATAACAGCCTATCTATTAGGCGGGGCTGATCATGACTAGTTCGAATACGTCATCATGATATCTCTCGAAAGGCGATAGTAGATCCTATATGAGATTAGATCCAGTATGGCAACCATCTCCTCCATACCATCTCAGAATGTCTCGAGGCTGCAAGAGTTCAATCACGCACAATTACGGTGCGCATGCGCTCGAGCTGCGACCTTCCATGCGAGCAACAACGCGAACGGCCCGCCCGGGCACGGTTTTCCTGATCCGATGCCAGTGACTACTTTGAATGCGCGCGAAACTCAGCGGACACCACTTATATGCTAACCACCACACCTAGCAGATCAGGAACATCTCTTCCATTTCTATTGATCTGACCAAGGGAGACTCTTGTGGGAAAATCATCAAATGTTGCCAACAAGTTTACCTCCGCTGAGTAAAAGTGGTCATGCAACACATTGCAAAAGATGCTTGTCTGGCTTGCCATCTTCCCAAGTGGATATTGATCCGGCCAAGTACCTTATCCAATGCTGATCTTGATAGTAGCTATTCTAACGCGATTATCATAGGCTTGCGCTATCCTTTTACTGCTTAGGCTCCTTGGATGTTTCGGGCGAACTCGAAAAGAGGACTAGGGGCTGGGAAAGAGAACAATGGAAGGAATGGATATGGAGTCAACAGACCAGTGAGCAGATTCTGAGATTCAAATGTGTTGGTGAATCGAGCACAGTCACCAGGCGGACATTATGGAACCGGCTTTCGAGCAAGCTCTTACATGACTGCAAAACACTCGGTCAGAATCGGCCCTCGTTATGTGTAGACATAATTGATTTCCAATCTAAAGACAGAGGAACATTCGGTCCATGATAGCCCTCAGATCATCATGACTTATACTGCCCTTCTCTCACTGGCCATATTGCGCGACAACTTTTCACGTCTTGACAGGAAGGGTCTCCTGAAATTCCTCAGGTCCTGTCAGAACACCGATGGAAGGTAGGCCCCTACATCATGTCGGGCACTTTCAAGGTACAGACCAAGGATCCTAGTTTTTCTTCTGAGCCTTTAGGGGGCGACTCTGATCTACGCACGACGTTCTGTGCTTTCGCCATAAGCACCATGCTTGACGACTGGTCAGGGATGGATGTCGCAAGTGCTCTCCAGTTCATCTGCTCGTGCCGGGTAAGTTTGCGACAACTTCATATCAGGGGCTGTTCTAATAGCCGTTCTAAAGACATATGAAGGAGGGTACGGGCAATCGCCGTTTGGGGAGGCTCTAGGTAGCTCGCCATACCTTATGATATGATAAAAGCTCAACCCACCTTCCTTCCCCAGGTGGCACTACGTATTGCGCACTGGCAGCACTCCGATTAGCTACTAAACAACTAGACCCTCTTGAGCGGCAGAAAACCGTTCGGTGGCTTGTGCAAAACCAAGCATCCAATGGCGGCTTTAGTGGAAGGACCAACAAGGACGCTGACGCATGTTATTGTTTCTGGTGCGGCGCATCGCTGCATGTAAGTTCATAGTATCTTATGACGTCGACAGAAACTGAAACATTTCCCCTCGTCAGGTGTTAGACGCAGGCGATTTGGTCGACAAGGCAGAAATGGCATCCTTTGTAGCTTTTTGCCAATTCAAGTTCGGCGGAATCGCAAAGATTCCCGGCGAGCATCCTGGTACGTCATTTTCAAACGCTTTGACTTTGCAGCAAACGCTGTCCTAGATCCCTATCACACATACCTCTCACTGGCAGCGGTGGCGTTGCTCCCACCCGATTCGCCAGAGGGAACATCGTGGGCGCTTTGTCCTCTAGATCCTCTATTGAATGCAACATACCAGACGTCCTCGTGGGCTAGAGCTCATATTCCAGCTCCTAAAGTTGATGATGATGATGCTTTGGGTGATGCAGGCATATAAGTGTGCGTTAAATTATGTTGAAGTAATAGATAGCTGGTCTGGACAGGCACTCGATTATAACATTTCATTGACTATGTTCGACGTGTTTGAATGCAACATTGCCTCATGCCATTCTTGTGGAATGAGAATCGTGTATCGTTGGAAAAAGGAGAGTCTCTCCTTGACCTACCTCGTCTATCAAGTGGGCCTCTCGAGGTGAAGGTCACAGAGCGCATTCACGCTGCAAGCGTGGCACCGAATCCATCCAGGGTGTATCAAACCCTAGTGCTTATATCAAACAGACTATTCTTCATACAGCATATGCTTTTATTTTGAGACACCCAGCTATCATGCGCATAGACTATAGAATAAGGCCAGATGATCCCCAAACAGATTTCACCGCAAGCGGAGGGTGCTCTGGCCGCCGCGTTTGCCAATCACCTATCAAGGAGATGATATTATCAGCCTGTGCAACAAACAATGGTAAGTTTTAATTCTACAAAGGTTATCCAACAATATCGCACACACATTTATCACCCTACTGACACTGTCTTCTCGTCCAATCAGGCTTGCATTATCTGGAACCGATGCGGTGCGCTCCATGAAACGACGGGTGAATTCCTGGCGGCGTTCATGAGCATCGGCTGCTTGCCACAACCTCGGTCCGGCGCGTTTAATCATGGATTGGACGACGCGTACGTGTTCCACGCTAACCATTTCGTGCAGCAGAATCCCCAGACAATCGTGCATGATCGGTAGTTGGATGAGGCCAAATGCGAACAAGTCTGCCATGAAACGAGAAAAATCCAATGCGATATTCCACCGTTTCATTTCGAGTTTTCGCCGCGGGGAAATAACACGCGGATTATTCTGCATGCAACAGTGAATACGCATCAGTAAAAAGATGTGCGATAAAACGCACAAGAGAACACCAGAATGATTTGAAGTGTTCCAAGACCGCAGCCTGCAAATTGGCCACAAAGCAACTGGAGGCCCACTCGGAGTGATGGAGTCTCAATGCATCACGCACTTCTCGCGCAAAGAACGCCGCTTCCGGTCCAAAATCTACTATATTCGCTTTGGCTAAAATTTCCCAGCAGAAAAGTTGGGCGAGATCGCGTAATGTGTCGAATGACCATGGACCTGATTGCGCCAGGACAGTCGGTAAAGCGATATTGGGTGCCAGCATGCCAGCGTCAAGTATACGCACCCATGCTACTGGTGTGTGAGCAGGTGGAGGAAAGTAGCCATACTCTACAAAGCGGCTCGGAATAAATGCCGTGGCGTTCGCGTTGAGGTCGGATGCCATGGATTGGACGCCTGGCACGGTTTCCTGAACCGATGCCTGATGAAATCCGCCATACATGAGTCTGCGAGCTTGTGCTTCGTTATCGACCAATGTCGTATTGCTGCTGCAGGGGGAGTTATTCAAGGATCGATCGGGCGTTCCAGCACTCGACTGACAGGAGAGAGTTACGTTTGGATTCTTGTAGCCTCCGAGCGAAGACGCTTCAGATTGATAGAATTTGTTCATTTGCGACATGAGTTCAACGTCAGTAATTGTTACGGCTGAAAGATGAGGGGATGAGTTGGTAGACAGGCTGAGTGGATATGTTAATTTTCGGTGGTGAGTACAGTTCCACTTTATAGGTAGGAACGGGCCACAGCCGTGTGGTTGACCTCCACCCAGGTCCTGAACAATGACTGTCAGAGCGTGGTTCAACGCGTTGACATCCACAGTGCTGGCACGAAGATAGCGAGGGGCAACAAAAAGCTTTGTGCACCACTGGTCCACATCAGTGTGCCGAGGCCACGTCACTGATACATTGTCCACGTTAATACTTGAGAGGAGTAATTGTAGTAGTACTTACTTCAACTCCGGCTGATCATGATATCATCCGACATCGTTCATAAAACAGGTTTGTGGTATCATGATAGCACCTGGTAGTAGTGTTCACGGTAACACCTTATGAACTAGTGGTCGACATGTGACCAGTGAAAATTGAAGGACCAAGCATCGGTGCGAGTGCGGAAGCATGCCAGGCGAGCCACGCGAGCACGGAGTGGAATCGAATGTTGAGCGGCATGTAACCTCTCTGCTTTGGATTCAGAAATGTATGCATTATAAGAGGTACAAAATCATTTACTTAACAGTTCTGGTCTGCTGCACAAGACTTCGGTGTGTCACTATATAGTGAAATGACTGCATGACTTGTAAAAATAATGAGCAATTTAGTCTGTCGACTCACCAGGCGCGTGTTATAGGTAAATTTCATGGTCTAATGTATCTCTGGTAGTATATCGGATAGTACACCCGCCTGTCACAGCTACTGTGCGCGGGAAAGCGGGGTTCGATTCCCCGCCAGAGAGTCTTTTGCTCATCATGTCCGCATTTGATGCTGAGCTGAGAACTTGCTTTTTCTTCTGGATCTTTGAGCTGCAAACGACCACAAATATTTTTAATTCCATCATTTTTATCGGCTGATATTCGACTTCGAGACGATTTCATCGATCTCGATCAATGTTAGAGCTGGAGAGCCTACGTGGCATACCGAGATACCGCCGGGATCGGGTACCACGTCATGCTGTGTTGCTGCACGTTGTAGTCCTGTCTCTTCTCTTTGTTCACTACCATGGCGACTTCTGATCGTGTCGTTGGTCTTGCAGGTGTCAGATTGATAAGAAGAACTTTTGGTGATACGACGGATTTATTGCTACTCCAGAAATGGGGGATATTCGTGTCATTGAGAATTATGTTTGGAACACCGGAAGTCGGCAGACTCTCGCACTCAACTACTGACACCATTGACTTCCTATTCCCGTCAGACGTTCTCGAGGAGTCAGGACGCCGAGACTTGTCTATAGCGTGCATTCCTTTCCCCTCTCAATGTCTACGTAATGACATCATCTTAGACAAGTTACCGGGTGATTTTCGCAAGTACTGCAGAGAGATATTGGATTCAGTGACTTGATACTGTAGACACCGTTAAATAGAAAACACACGACCAAAGGCGTGTCCTTGTACAAATTTATAAAGCCTGTCACATTTGGTACATTATTATAGTCCATCGTATTGAAAGCGCAGAGAAGGAGCTCTTATCAGTCCTCACATGGCATTATTGGCCTCTCCTATGTACAGTACGTAGTGATCCCAAACTCAAGTCCCGAAACAAATATTACCGTGCGAGATCCCGGGCGAAATGGAAAAAGTCCACACTAGAGCTGTTAACGCCGTATTTGTAGATCTGTAAGATGAAGGTTAAGCAGCAAGAAAAGGAGATACCATTGAAACTCACGTAATGCGAAGCAACCCAGCTCGAGAATAGAGCACGTTGGTATGTTTCGGGAAGCCTCTCCAGCAGGGCGTCGAGACCGACTTGATCGACTAGGGTAGTGGGTATGGCGCGTCTCATGACACCCCTGCGACTAGGTACATCATCAAACAAGTCAGAGAGTTCAAGCTCTGCCTGCAAGTTATTGAGCCTGATGGACAATTCGTCCGAGATCTGCGTTCGGGGCTTAGCGCCTTGGAGGCGGGCGTGCTCGCGCCAAATACAGTGGAACTCTGCTGCGGCATTTTCCGAAATCTTTTCTTGAATCTCTTTGACGTATTTTTGGTAGAAATCTGAAGGCTTGGCGTCCTTGAAGATCATGAGGTCTAGGTATTCCTGAGTCGAGAGGGCAAGACCGGCGAGCACTTCAAGCGAGGAGCTGGTCACACCGCCTGAAGCAAGGTCAAAACCATATAATGGATTAAAAAAAAGTAATCTCACCCTTGTTCGCACTAGAGTCCTTGAACAAGACAACCTTGCGTTTCTCCAAGTGTAACCTTGCCTGCTGCGTGAAGAACAAATTTGCACCCTCGACAATGTACTTGAAGTGGGGTTTCCCTTCTGTATCCGTCAAAGCAGCAACATTAGAGACGTTCACAGCTTCAGGACTAAATGATCGTCAGCTGATGTTTCGTGCAGGTGTTGACGCAAACATACCGTCCACCGCAAGGCACAAAAAGGTCTGCCTTGAAACGGAAGTGAGCACCATTCCTGAAGTCGGTACCGTCCAGAACGATTTCACCGGCTAGAACAGCATGTGAGATAACAACGAGATTTAAGAAAGCTGAACATACAGGGTAGTCTAACGTCCTGTTCCTCGACCTTGACGAGGTACCCATCTTTGCTCAGCTTGGTCTTGTCAAAGTGAGCGACGGTCAGGCGACATTTGGCGAGACGGATGAGCTCCTCCCTATTGATACCTGCAGAGTCGGCAAGGACACCACTGCCATCGATAATAGCAATGGTCTTGTCAGAACTCAAGAGTATCTCATTTGAACCAAGATCCCCGTCTGCAAAGTGTCAAGGACGACTTCCAAAGAGTAAAAGGCGCAAACGTACCAGGACCACCGGTTTGAACTTTTGTGATGTCTTTCTCCCTCAGTCCAAGCTGCTTGTAAATGCCAAGTACATATTGACGAATGGACAGCGACGTCATTCCATATGTATCATGGGGAATACCACCCAAAAGCTCGGCACTCTTGCCGGTGGTAAATGACTTCCACCATGTCTCGGCACCACGATCGCGAGCGTGCAATGCTGCCCAATCCATCATGTCTGCTGTGCCCTCTTTACCAGATGTCAGTCGCCTCCATGGTATATCGGATACGCAATCTTACCATCAGGGCCGAAGAACAGTAACTCTGGCTTTCCATACAAGTCAACCAGGGGTTCCTTAATCCCTGGAGTTTGGCCAGGGATAAGCAGGTCGATGATAGCCTAATTGAATGATTAATGCCCATCCATTGATGTGTAATTGCGCACTTACATCGACATATTTCTCGAAGCAGCGTCTAGGTGGCGCTCCAAGACTGCGTGAAAGGTACATAAAAATGCAAAGATGGGAAGTGAAATAACGCACGAAGGCAAAATAGTACCCTTGGCTCCTCCTTCCGGAATATCCTTATTTTTCAAAGATTGAGTGGCAGCTAATCCGTAGTTCTCATCGAACAACATCCTCTGGTTGATAGAATAGTTTCTGGTTGCATAGAACTCAGCTGCACGATTCCGAATTTTAGAAAAAGTACACGTACTCCTTGTTCCGCGACCTGACGATTCGAATACCGCCGCGGGCAACATCTCTGAAGCGGATGTGGAAGCCGCGGAATTCATTTCCGATGATGATGAACATCCCGAAAGGTTTGTTTGGATATTCGATCTCAGGCAAAAATTCAGGGGCGAGACGGAACGACAGTGCGACCTTGGTGGGTTGATAGAAGTTCGTCTTCAAAATGTGCCTACGAAAAGTTCAGCTACCAATCAATCATTCGCTTTGAGACCCACTTGTTAAAAATGAGGAAACTCTCGAGAACTTGGAGATCCTGCTTGTTCAAGACTGTACGTCTTATTTTATCGTACAACTCAGAGTCAGACAGAGGCTGCGTGGTTTGAAGACGCTGGTATGAGAGAGTAGGACTGGGTGCGTCTCGTCAAAGTCACCCAAGACAAATACATTAGCAGACTCACCCAAGCTGTGATGCCTCATCTGCAGCTGGATAATGTACCATGGCGAAGTTGACATAGAGGAGACGAATCTGTTGGAAAGAATTAATGTGACATCTCGAGTGAAACTGGCAACGCACGATTTCCGCGTGTGCATGGATAACTTGAGCAATACTCTCCCGCGTGAAAGTTTCCTCCCTGAAGTGTCTCTTGATATCATTGAGAACTTCGGCGTGTGAGGGGTTCGATTCGTCCAGGATATTCTTGAGGTGGAGGTACGCGGGACCCAGGCGATTGCAGAAGTGTTGAGCGAAAACCCAACCACAATCTAATGAACAATTAACTCGATTCCTGTCTCAGAAACGTTGAGCATACATGCATAGGTCGCCTCTTGCACAGCATGTCCAGAGTTGACAGAATCGAGGAAAAAGGGGTTGTCTGGAAGACAGTACAGAAGAGATGCTTCTTTCATCACCTGGAATATGGAGTGCTCGATCGGCGGGCCGGTTGAGTTGGGCATCGGATTCAAGTATAGGGAGATTATCGTGATTCCATTGGAGAACTGTTCTACATACTTGCGGGCCGAGTACAGCTGGTAAAAGTGATAGAGGTTCGATAGAGCGCTGAAAATGAGTGTAAGGCTACCGTACTATAATATAAATAGGTCAACATACCTAAAGAAACGGGAAGTACCGCCCATCTTGTATCCGATGACAAGACGCCTCTCACGAGTGCCTTCGACTTCAAATACTTCCATGACAGGACCGTAGCGGCTCTCGACTTGCCACATGATTTTCTGGTACACTTCAAGAGTATGCGGGCTCGCCTTCTCAAGGAAAGCGGTATCGGAGACCGTACGGATATCGGTAAGTCCATCAGTCCGAGTTGAGGGGGGTGGTGGAGAAGGGAAGTTGCACTTGGTGATGAAGTAACAGCGCAGTTGTTGAGATGCTGTCGCCGATATGGATCCAGTCGATCGGAAAGTCTCGAGGCGGTAACAATCCGAAGGAGTTGAGTTGTCGAGGTATAAAGAGTCGATTCTGTGTCAGGTACAAAATTGGCATAGCGATTGTGAGCCGCATCAGACAAACATACCTGGATTCACAGGTAGCCCCAGGCCCTTCGGTAGAAGTCAGACCCGGTAAACTGGTGTGGATGAAAGTCGCCCCATTTCCTTTCTCGTCAATCCTCTCGAGGTCGATGACGAGCTTGTTGAGATCGTGCTTAGTATAGGCAAGTACCTTGGCACCAAAGAGCGCGATGATGTGATCAGATATTACAGAAGGGGATTCATTTTGAAAGTAGGTGTCATCGATACCGAGCTGAGAATAGAACCAGTTGACTTCGTTTGCAGCCAGCTCGCGAGGAATGAAACCCTATGGATGTGGCGCCAATATTAATGCTAAACTGTGACTGAGAGATGGAGGATTGCATCACCTTGGCAGCGACATCTGCTTGCACCTTGGCACGTTGTTCTTCCTTGCCTTTGAAGACTGGGGTAGTATAGCCAGGCAGGTTCTTGACGCGCTGCAAGGATGCCTCACTACTAGCCCTGGAGCTAGCAGCAGAAAGACCGTTGAGGTTGTTCGGGAGAACTCCTAGAAGCTGGGACGGCGTCGATGACATCGTCTAGCAGTGATTATAGAGGTCTATAGAAAATCTACAGGTAAGTCGCGTCTACTTTAACCAAGAATCGATTGATGCAGTGAATCGGAGGACAACAATGGTTTGAATAGTGCCAAGAATCCACCTCGTATTTATACAGATTTACGGACCATAACTCAAGCTCTTCTGTGTACGGATCTTAGGCTTGTCAAAGTATAATCTGATATGTAAGTCAAAATAGTGGCAAATAAAGAAAAAAAAATAAGGAACAATTCGGAAAAGGTCACTTGACCAGGTACCAGTCTCCGATGGTTGGTACTTGATGCACATGGTCAGTAATTATTGTGATATATTCCGCTAGGAGCGCATGAGTGTCAAGTTACATCGTACGTATAGGATTATCCAATAATAACTATGGTGAACTGACCCTTATTGTTTCAACCGGGTTCTTCAAGGTGCCCGATAGCGAAGCAGGTGACTCGTTCCATTTTGCAGTCAGCGCTGACACGAATCGGCACTCGGCAGCCAGGTGTTACCACAGGCTTACCATTGTTACCGCCATCACTGACAGTCTAGTAGTAGTCTGTCTGTCCGTGCTGTTGTAACTGATTGATGCATGGCAACCACTTTAAGGATGTCGATGAGGTTCATCGAGATCAATCTGCAAAATTATTTCGAATTCAATGAGCAGAAATTCGAACCAATTACATGCTTCTCGAACCTTCCCGCGTCATATTGACTCATCGAATCGCATCATGGGATCAAGCATGATATTGTTTGAAAACCTCATTTATCCGAATTCGCTATTGCGGCCGGCGGACCTGAACGTTCGAACTCGTGTTCTCCTACACTGCTTTGCCTCTCCGAAGGACCGAAACCGTATCTGCCACGACACAGAACACGTATTTCTCGCTCCAGGACAGCCGCATCCCCTCCTACTTGTTGTTGGTGCAGGGCGTACATGGCCATGTATGCGCTTACGGCTTGGCGCGTGACGCGTCATGACTCGCGCTTGCTAGCGGCATGCACGGTCCGGTTCATGTCTTGACCCGTAGCGTACCATTCCGACCTTTAGCTTCGTCACAGCGTCGTCCCCCGAACCTAATTTTTTGCGATTAAAGTTACGATATATTCAAAAATGCCCACCTGACGCTACTCTGCATGACAACGACGCGTTGAAGAATTCTGAAAGGGCAATGGAGGACCGAACTCGAGTTCGAACGTGCTCAAGGTACTGGTACATTGTGACACATTCGTGGAGTCAATGTCCTATCTGGAGATATACTTCCACGCCAGAATGGTCGGTCGAAGGAGATGTAGGATTTCGTGACACATCAGCCATGCCCCTAAGGAATTCACTGCTGCTCGGACCGACCAACGCTGGGGCTACGTGATTGGTATTGCCTGGCTTCTGCCTGTCGGAGTCCCTCACGGGTTTACTCAAGTATCGAGCTCGGTTTTCAGCGAGAAGCGAACATCATAATGATAACGTGTGGACACCTGCATAACCAGCGGAAAATGTATGAAACGTGTGCCTCGGTATATTATAAGATCTGATAGTACTTTCCCTCATTCATGGTTTAATTGGGTCTAGAGGTTGCTTCTACTAGCTTCTACTGCGCGAATCCCCGAAGGTCATCATGAGTAGTTAGTTAGATCCGTGGCAAGTTAATGCCACCATATATATTCGAGTGACCTGGCACCTCTTGATCACATTCAGCACTTTGGCCCGCGCGAATGATAACATTACTCACTTGAACTCGGGAAGCCCCGTCTCAGTCGGCAAAAACCATCGACGAGCTTTGCTTGTCTTGCATGGTAAACTCCGTGGTTGGTCCTTCCCTGAATGACCTTTCAACTGGTTCCGCGATACCCCGGAAGGTCTGAGCAAACTTGTAGATCTTTGAAAGCGAAAGCGTGTGCATGTTCGATTGGATTCAAGTGATCGGGAAGCGTGCCACTTGATTGGAAGATTCGAAATCGGATACTCTTAGGCAGGCTCAGACTGCTTTTGCCAATAGCAGTGTCATTGGTGGAACTTCCGAGACTAACGGAGATGTTACCTAGAATAAACATACTCAATTTTGGCACAGGTGTGAAAACGTACCGACGGTTGGGGTGAAAACCAGCGGTACTGTGACACACTGGTAGCAGTCTGTCCTCGCTCTACCCGTCTAGACTCTAGTAATTGGGCTGGAGAGATCTAAAGATCAACCTGTACGGTTTAGTTGCAGTTGAGGTTAGGTGGGTTTCGCATAAGAGAATATGACAGGATATATGCCGAACCTAAAATAACTGTGAGTGATGCATCATGACATGACTTGCCATGATGGCCGTTCATTGCGAGTTCGTCGTATGCCCCGAAGTCCGTGGTGATGCATGCACATGATGCAGCCGTACCATCGCAAATTCTGCAGGGACGCTTATTTTGGATTCTCGTATCCATTCAACACGATCTTCATCTAGGGCAGCGTTTGAATTAGACAATGTCCGCGTCGATGACGAAGTTGGAAGACGATGCAACCGTTGTGCCGGCCGGCGAACACCCAGTTTTGTCAGCCGGTGACCGGCACGACCGGTAGAACTTGAACTAGGCCTTAGTAAGTCCTGTGTCGAGCCTTTGAATTCGATTTCGTTACGTCGTACAATCGACTCACCTGGCACCCTGTTACCATGTTCCTCTCGCGCCTCGTAATGACTGCAAAACAATTCTCCACATCTGCCGTTACCAGTTTCCCAAAACTCAAGACGCACAGCGGTACAAAGAAACGATGGAGAGCGCTCAGCAATGGCAAGTTCAAACGCGTACGTACCAATCTCCCCGTTCCCCCATCTATCTCGTTCAGCTCAACGACACGCGCAGGCACACGCAGCACACGCACATTTGAACGTCGCTAAGAGACCAGGGCGTAAGAACGCACTCTGCCAGACGGCATATTCCAGCGGAGCGCAGACGCCGACTTTGAAAAAACTTATGCCCTACGCCTAGCTTTACTTATTCTATAGGTCGGTTCCTTGTTTTGAGCTGGAGAGCATTGCACTCATCACCTTCAGATACTTTGTACTTCTTATATAATCAACATCTATTTCATCAAGAGTGCATGTCTGCGATACATGACACTTGTTGATGACATATGTTTGTCGGCATTACAGTTCCAATTTGCATAATTGTCCCATAGAGCAGGGGATTGGCCGTCCACCTACTATCACAGGTGGTCTTCAAATACACAAGAAGCACATCATATTCGGCGAGCAGTGATGCTTAAAATTCAGGAAACAGCAGTGAAGTCACTGAAATCACTAACGCTTCAATAATTTTATGATTTGAGCCTGTCCAGCTCGAAAAGCAAGAATGCCCAAGTACCGGTCATGAGGTTGGTCGTTCGCGCATGTCAAAATTAATACAAAGCTGACAGCATCAACTGCGTGATGGGTCTAGTATTACAAGTATAGTGTGTTGCGCACTGGCATCAGAGTCTGGGTCACTACCTATATCTTTGTATGCCTACGACATTCTAGCCCGATGGATGAGACAGAGCGAGGAGGCGCATGAGACGACAGATGCTGAGCACTTGGGACGTGGAAAGTGGTGTACTGGAGGTGCCTGACGATATTGTGGAGGCAGGTGGGAGAGGTGAGATGATTGTTTACTCCGTTTGAACCTATTCTATCTTTCATGACTCTCTGGTGTCATTCTGGCAGAATGTGACCTAGTTAATAGACCTTCGATGATTAGGGTGAGCAAGATAATTTTCAAAAATCACAAATGTTCTTCATCAGTAAATTGGTGAGTTCTTGCTAGGGATCATGCGGATTATGGTGCTTTTACATAGTCATATATAGTGAGAAAACCATGTGAATAGCATTTCGGACAGTATTACCACACCTTACATGCTATACTTGAAGGTCTAGTATAGGTTTTCGGAGAGTGACGGTAGGTGACGCCGGTGACGGTGTAGTGTAAGTGACGTGCATTATAAGATGATTCAATATTCAAACTCCGGGAGCGATGTTAGTAAGCTAGGCCGTAGATGACATAAGCAGTCAGAGAAGGTTCTTGAAGTTGCCCTGTGAGGGGTGCTTGCGTGTCGGGACGCGCGTCTGGCTTTTATAAGCTCTGAAGTCGACCACTACCACTACCACCATCACCACCAAACACACGATGTCTTCCAATGAACAAGAAACCCAAATTCTGGGCCTCGGAACGCCCTGCTCATACCCTCACTGCTCTCTCCTCGATTTCCTTCCATTCAAATGTCCACACTGTCCAGGCACTCCTGCCTTCTGCTCGGAGCACTTCCATCCACACTGCACTACCGCCCACGCTCACCTGGACCGTGTAGCACCAAACTGCCCTCTGTGTAGCGTTCCCGTCGCGATTCCGCCTGGCGAGGACCCGAACGTGCGCATGGAGAGACACATCAGCCGTTTCTGCGAGGTGATGAATGCTAGCGGTAGACAGCAAGGAAAGGGTGGGAGTAAGATATGTGCCAGGGGAAAGTGCGGTAAGGTATTATTTGCACCCATCGGGTGTGATGTGAGTTGAACATCTGTTAATTTGGTGTGTGTAATGGTACTAATGGAAATTATACAGAAATGCCACAAAGAGTTCTGCCCTCAGCACCGTTTCCCAAATGATCATAGCTGTCCGTCGCTCACTTCACAACGGCCGAACACCAGTTCCACCTCTAAGCCATCTATCAGACCGAGTCCTGTTTCAGCCACTCCCAGCTCATCCTCAGCCAAATCTGCGCCTATGGCTGTGTCCAGACCCTCCCCTTCTTCCAAACCGACATCAACACCATCCTTTTCCAAGTTTTCCATCCCAGTCTCCGTCTCTGTCCCAAACGCATTCTCCAAGACTGATCGGTGAGTACATGTCCGCTTTCCTCATCTCAGTATCCACTCATAACGCACCAGCGTTTCTCCTGCTCCCGTTCTACCTACTTCCCCTACGTCCACATCTGCATCGCCTTTGTCCGCAACTAAACCTCCCTCGCCAATCATATCTCCCAAACCTACGAACTGCACCAAACTAACCTCGTCAAATTTCCTCGATCCAATGTCTTTCATTCCCCCATCGATCTTCGTATCTGCTTAATCTCACACATCACACTATGTATCAATCCATCTAATGTTTCGCTGTATCAACATCTATGTATCCTTACCTATAGACGCGCAAAGGAGGAGCGCGCGAGCAGGCTCAAGGCCATGAAAGAGCGTGCCAACAGGGGTCTTCTCACAGAAGAAGAGAAGCTTCTCCTCGCGCAAGAAGAGGCAGCACGCGCGCAGGAAGTCAGAAAGGGAGACAAAGAGTGTCGCGTCATGTAGCTTTCCCCCTGAACTTGATTTTGGACTTTCAGGACTTCACACAGTATCCATATACTACATCGCGAACAGATCCGCCCCACATTTGACTGACCTTGTACTTCCTCGAACCCCTGTTGGATTTCGACTCAGCTTTTGTGGCAAAGTCTGTTGCTTGTTACAATGTAATGACAGCTACAGGAATGTGCTGAACAGTGTGCACTCTTGAGTCATTCATTTGAACTATATGTGACCTTCAGCAAGTTGAGGATCTACATAGAGCTCGGCGGAAACTATGTAAACTTCCGTCCTGAACACGTATCTCGGTGACTATTTCCACCCTATACAACTGATGAGGTACTTGAATGAAATTTTGAGCGCCGGCAGGGCCTAGAACGAGTAGTGAAAGAGGACTCAAGTACTCATCGCCAACTCACTGGCGGAGCTCCCCAACTCCGAATTGGAAGAGGTGACCGTCATTGAGACAGCGGCCGAAAAGAAGTAATAGCACTACGTCATCTGACTATTGTCTGGTGCTTCTACATCAAACACCGCACCAGGGGGACTGATACGCCCACATGTACAGAAGTGAAGCACGCACGCGCGCGGGACTGGAGGAGGGAATGAGGGATTCGGAGAGGTATCTCACTATATAATGTGGCCTTCCGACTTTCGTGCTTCTTTGTATACTACAACTCATGTAATCTACCCATATACGCACTCGACCAAGCTTGTGCTTCCCCAAAATCCTCTCAGTTGGATTGCCATGACACTAGTAAAAACACAACACCAATGAACAACACTAATAGCGGTGACTACTCTAGTAATGCGATCGCGGATAAGTCGACAAATAACACAAGAAACGAGTGAAGACAGTAAGTGAAAGGAATGAATGCAGTCGATGAACGTTCGCAGAACCAGGATAGGACAAGAAAACTGCGATGGAAAGGAATGTTCGTAGGAGGTTGGCATAGAGCGTGAAGTATGCAGCAAGAAAACGGAACGTCATAAGTGTAATGAGAAACGTGATGTGACGTTGCGGGTAAGAGTGAGGTCCTTGGTATGCAAAATGTGTGACTTGTTTATGTGCAGTGCTATCGTCGGACAAAGAAGACCACCAGAATGATGAAAGGGGTGTATGTAAACAGCGACACTACAGACATGACACGGCACCGGAACCGCCATGCTTTTGCGTCTACATCAACACATTCGTCATCTCGGCCCAAACACTCCATTGTATAATCACTCACCATGCTCGATCTGCGGATCATCCAGTGAAACTCCCTTCTCATCACCAACAACACGCGTGCGCGGTGTGCGGAGAAAGAGCGCAGCGATCCACCAGACAGGGAACAAAATGAATCCCACAAAGAAGCACCACGCATGCACAGGCGATCCAGGCTCATCCTCCCCACGAAAATGCAGCGTCCAAGGCGTCTCTGCAAGTTTCTTCGGCGGGCGTCTAGGATCTCGCATGTGGAATTTCCCAGAAGGCACGATTGAAGGTGCATGCGGGGACACGAGCGCACTGATAGGGATAGACGCCTGAGACATGCTTTGGCGTCTCGCGTGATTCAGATTCTGGGTGATTGAGTTGGTGAGGGAGTTCTTGTTTGGGGTTTGTTGGGGGCGGGTCGAATGAGTGGACGACGCGGCATGAGATGGTACGCTAGGACTAGAGAGGATACGAGCGCTCGTTCGGCTCGACCAGGAACCGAACTTGCCTACTTCGGGTGTTGGCTCTAAATTCATACTCTGGCTCTGAGTGGATACAGGCCGCGAATGGATGGGGGTGCCAAAAGGAGAGGACGATATACGGGCGCGCTTGCGGTGGTACGATGATGGCGCGTGAGATGAAGCAGAGAGCTTTTGACCTGCGTAATTAAATTCAGCAATCAATACGCGTTCGGAACCGTCGAGAAGAGGCGACGTAATGGAAGGTACGTACTTCGGTGGCTCTCTGGGACGGCGAAAGTTGCGCGCTGCACGTCCTTTTTCTGCTCGGGTGGTGTGGTGTCTATGTCTTCGGCTTTGCGTTTGCCTTTAATCTTATCACTATGGTTACGGGAGGTAGGAGTAGGGGTACTTGGATCCATGGTGATTGTGCGGGAAGTACGTGCAGGTGTGGGAGCAATGGAGGGAGGGAGGAGAAACTGAGACGATGGAGGACCTTGTATTTTGCTTGGACCCACAGGTACGTTTAGTCTCGAAGGAGTATGATTTGGCGAGGTGGCGCCATCCAGAGCGACGCGAGTACCATTTGGATTCGCAGACATGCGCGGGTCCACGTAACTTATTGGGCGGTGACGGTGGGTCGGAGGAGGAAGGTTAGCGGATGGAGATGGAGATGGAGATGGAGATGAAGATGGGAATGGGGACTGGGATGCACGTTCCCCGCCTACAACAAATGAGTGAGTGACTGAAACGAGGGACTGAAGTGAACGTATAAGAAAATACATGGATGAATACAAAGAGAGAGAAGATGCGGAATTCGGAATGTGTGGCAGAAAACAATATCTGAATGCCGTAAGCAGTGGACTTACCTTGGGGAGCTGGGGAGCGCGGTCGAAGTGGTGAAGATGATGGAGAAAATGATCGTGATATGGGCGCCTGATTAGGAAATTGCGCCACGCTGCTACCGCGTGTTTCGGACCCCGGACCCGGGACACCACTTTGGGCAGATGGCCAATTGACGAGGTCAAGCCCTTCACCCAACGAAAGTCGCAGCATTTCGCGCGATACCTCTGCGGGCCATGCATTGTTTGAAGATGAGTTGACACCTTCTGTAGCTTGTTGTGCACTCCAAGAGGCACTGTTGCGTCGACGGAGTCGTGCTTTGTCGGATATTGTTCGTGTACGGAGGCGTTGTGCAGCAGGCTGCTCTTCCGAGGAAGGAGGGAAGACATCCTGCACCTTCGGGAGGCTTGCAGAACGTCGGACAGATCGGCCAAATTTCATTGATAGCGATACGAAGAAATCATCACCAATGCCAGACGGTATCCGTGATGAGCGTTTGGGAAATGAGTTGGATCGGTCCGATGCAAAACCTGATGCTGTGGGAGTGATATTATTAACGTTTTTGTCCTTGAGGTAAGATGACAAAGCCGGGTGGTTCAAGGGGGGCAGAGGGGGTGGGGGCGATGCACATGCAAACGTAAACGTGGACCGGCTCTCGGGTGTCGGATGGCCAAATGTTCCGGGAGAGTCGAATCCCAGTTCGCGAAGGATAGGTGTAGTGAAGTATCCAGTTGGGCGGGCTGTCGGAGATGTATTGGATCGTGGTCTATTGGGTGTTCGTGGATGCAGCCTAGAGAACACGATATCTGTTGGTGATGATTTGGAATGGATGGATGAGCTGCTTGTGTGATTATTGACAGATGTCGTTGAAGTGCATCCCCTATTGCTTGTTTGTGCTAATGTATCGCGATGCGCTATGGAGGATCGTGGCACACTATGGGAGCTGATGATAGAGCGCAAACTTTCTGCTGAGCTGAGGCCTTCACCACTCTTATTGCTGTTACTTCTCTTCAGCGAAGAAGAATGTGACGTTCGTCTGGTAGTGTCTTTGGTGGGACCGACGTCTGCAAATTCTGGTACCATTGGGGAGCTGCGCACTCGTCGGCGACCAAACGTGGACCAGTCCCCAGGTGCAGCTAGGTGGTCAATTGATTTTGATTCGCTTAGAGTTGTTTCATGAGCCGGTGAGTCTGACCCAGGTTTGTCCACTTCGCATACACTCTCGGAGATGGGTTTTGCCCGCAGTATATTGCGAAGCCCCCAATTACTAACATCTACAGTGTGTGTCCGAGATCTGGGAGTTAAGCTGCGAGGCAGAGATTCTGAATCAGCCATGTCCAAGTATGAACTCGGATTCTCGAGAATCCTCCTGTCTATGCCATGACGCACTGCTGGGGATGTTTCGATGGTTGAATCCACACCATAACTGAGGGCAGGAGTGGGCGGGACGATGCAGCAGTTTTCTGGTTGCAAAGGCGGAGCAGCGGAATGGTTACCAATACCTCGGCCTCGGATATGAGAGAGAAATGAATGCATCTCTCGCTAGAAACCTCTACTATGCGAGTCAGCGCGACACATATGCGAGAATCGTCTGGCGTACAGTCACTCCGCCAATTATAACGTGCTGGATCGAATGTGTTGAACCTCCGTTCTGGTGAGGCACGGGGACAGTAGTAGGAACAGGGACGTCACGTCCCGAATCGTCACTACCGCCAAGCAACTGGGTAACAAAGGCCGATCTAAACCAGCACGAAGGCAACGGTCGTGCGCCAATGTGGCCAATCCAACTAACGTTGACAAGTTGGACGGAGCCAAGAGAATCCCTGTTCCCTGTTCCAAATCAGTTCTCCGAGTAGAACCACTAGATCAGCATCAACCCCTTCTGCAGGGGTCGACTCCATTGACGCGTCGAGATCACATGATCATCGACAATTCATTACATAATCCTCAGCTGAGGCGGTGGCAGCTGCACATTCAGACCGTGACCGCGCTTTCCATTGAGCTGCCAGCTGTATCCTTGATTTTTGCCCACCATGGATCGCTTCGACTCCCTGGCGAGTACCCTGTCAAACCTGACTGTTTACGACCTCAAGAACATGTACAACCAAGTACGTGGCAATGAAGAGCAGGGCAATTGCAATTACACATGCTGATAGTTCATGATATAGGCCAAAAATGTTGTGCTTAATGTTAGCGAGATGGAATCCAAAGTCAGGGAGGCGACTAATGACGAACCTTGGTAAGCATATCACGACCAAGCTCAATGCAGGGCGTGGTAGACTCACAGCGCAACGTAGGGGCGCTAGTTCCACATTAATGCAAGAAATTGCTCAAGGGTTAGTGACTTTCTATATCATATTAAATGTCAATTGACATTTTGCACAGAACATTCAACTTGTAAGCCTATTACTTCAGGGTTCCGACTGTATGCCTCATTGACGTACCCTAGCCAAAACTTCAATGAGATCATGCCGTGTATATATGCCCGGTTTATGGAAAAAGAGGCACGGCAGTGGAGACAGATTTACAAGGTAGGCTGTTTGTGTTTTATCCGGTCCTCCCGCTAACCTACGTCCACAGGCCCTCCAACTGCTTGAATACTTGATCAAACACGGCAGTGAGAGGGTTGTCGACGACTCTCGTTCCCACATCTCCACACTCAAGATGCTCAGAAATTTCCACTACATAGACGACAAGGGCAAAGATGAGGGCCAGAATGGTATGCAGTTGACTGCGAATCAAGCGACACCTCTGACGTACTGCGTATATAGTCCGCAACCGGGCCCGTGAACTGGTAGACCTATTGTCCGATGTAGATACCATCCGCACGGAGCGACGGAAAGCGAAAACCAATCGCCATAAATACGTCGGTACTGGCAACGATTCCATGAGCTTCAGCTCGGGTGGCAGCCGCTTCGGTGGATTTGGCAGCGATAGCTTCTCGAGTGGAAGTGGAGGCTATTATGGCGACAGAATGAGTGGTAGAGATGGTGAGAGTCTTGTAGATCTCAAAATTCATCATTTGCTCACGTTATGATAGATTACGGAGGCAATTCTGGTTTCAGAGATAGCAACGGTAGAAAGGACTTCGAGGAGTACACTGCTGGGGACGACGAGACTGTTGTCAGACGATCAGGTTCTGTCAGTAGGAGTCATACTGGGTCCCGTCAGGGCACACAATCAGTTGGTTCTCCTGTTCGTCCGGTGCAACCTGCGCCTCCGAAGCCGAAGGAACCTGAGGTCGATCTCCTGGGTGGCTTCAGTGACGAGCCGGTGGTCGCTACCGGCGTCAACCCTGTGTCCAACACGAACAAAGCCCTTCCATCCGTAGGTAATGTGAGTCTCGATGGTGAGGCGCCCATTAGAAGGTTCTTTCAGATGACTTATGTAACTCATGCAGATGATGATTTCGCTGATTTCCAAGCTGCGCCGTCTTCACCCGCACCATCTTCACCCGTCCCGGCATCTGCTTCTCTCCCCACTAAGCCTACGTTGATGGAGATGCTACGGAGCACAAGCCCTCCTACCAATCGGACACCCACGATGAGCCCATCGCTTGGATCACAAATTCCTAAACCCGCTGCATTTTCCAACACTTCTGCGAGGGCGCTTTCTCCCACAAACAGACAATTTTTCCCTACTACTGCTGGCGGGTCATCTGGCAACTTGTGGTCTACGTCGACACCACTGTCGCCTACGACATCCGTCCGAACATCGATGTCAGCTGCCCCAATCATCCCCGCAGCTCCAGCCCCAAAAGCTTCACCTGCTGCAGCCCCGAAATCGTCATCGAACTTTGAGGACTTGTGGTCGTTGTCTCTAGGCACATCATCGACGACCCCAACTGTCAAATCTGGGAACACTGGTAAATCTATTAAAGATCTCGAGAAAGAGAAAGCCCAGGCTGGTATTTGGGCATCGAGTCAGAAGCCAGGTGCAACCCAGATGGGAATGGGTAGCGGATTCGGGAATTTTGGTGGTATAGGCACCTCTGGCGGGACATCCGCTTCTGCAAGTGACGGAGATGACCTCTTGCTGTGAATCATGGTTACAGGCGGAATCATGCGATTCGGGGAGCTGGAAAATAGACGATAGGTGCAGTTGTTTGTTTAATATTACCACGTTGGTTCATAAGTTTATCTACTATCAAATTTTGTGGACTGATTCATGTTGTGACCGTGTGCAACAACTCTCCTAGACCCATCAGGCTGGGCAAGAGTTGGAGATATTAAGAGCCGTCATCCCACTTCCTCACCTTCCTTAACACGCAGTTCTGAGCAAGATGTACAAAAATCAGTGAAGCCAATCATGAAACGATATTGCCACATTCCGTGGAGTCTCTTCCGTCTTAGACAGCTGAAATGGAAATTTTGACAGCGCTGCGTCTAATTCGGTGTGAAGAAAGCTCCGATCAACTAATGAGTACTGAGTGACGTCATGGATGAATCAAAAACCTCTTGTCGGTGCTTCTTGATCTGTATCTTTTTTTTGCAGTGCAGATACCACAAGTACACCTTATATCAGCTTACTGATACACTGCGGTCAAAGAGTACTGTCAGCCTGCCAGAGTGGGAGGCAGCGAGAACCTTTGAGTACCCGAGTCAAGCTCACGTGCTGGTTATTCGATCCGTTAACGTAAAGATTGTTAAAAGCAACTCAAGACTTCTTTGGTAGTATTGGAAAAATGAAGCATGTAGCATCTACTTAAGTGTCGCCCACCCCGCCATGATAGAATATACGCCTAACCAGCAAGCACTGTGTAGTTCATTGTGAGTGGAGATTGCTGACGGTGTCTAGGTCAGCGTGACCTAAGACATCTGGGCTAACTTCCACATAAATTCAATCGACATCGACCCAACGCCGACGACGTATGCAACGAGCCAGACCGCGGTAAGGACGTGGCAGGCGGTGTTCTGAGAGCAGAAGCCTGCTATCAACATTGCTGCGGACAAAGCAGTACATGAGAACCAAGAGAGAGTACAGCATTAGTCGAGCAACCCACCAAATATGAAGCAATTCAGGGACAGGCCAGCAAAGAACATAGGCATGACCATTGATAAGAGGTGGGACAAGAGGAAATAACCGCCTGGCTTAATTTGCTGATGACGAGTTAGTAGATGTTGTCAAAGAAAAATAATCCTTACCTCTTGAATCCACTGGCGATCGGCATGTAGCCAACGTATCATGCCCAAGCCCGATGTCAACATTGCGATCATGGCCATCATGAGTGATGTGAAGAGTAGAAGATAGGGGGCAGGCAAGGTATAATCAAAATACGGCGCGGGAGAGACAGTAGTCACGAAAACACCACTTGTCGCGAGAAGTAAACCAGCCTTCTGAAGTTTTAGACTGTGTAAGCGCCGGCGAGGTGTTGAATTACTTACTGAGGTGATAGTGTTGGTCAGGATAGAGCACTGCCTTTCCCTCGCATTCTGGAACGCGTCCTTGGATTGCAGCGACTCCCAATAAGCCTCAAGATCATGACGTCCCGATGCAAAAAGACAGAGCAATCTCGTTACAAAGGACGCGTCACGAAGAGCTCCGGGAAGCTTTCGGTCTTCAGCAAGTGTGCTTTCGTCGAAAGTCTGAGTCCCATAAATGTTGGAAGCCTAGCGTAGTTCAGTCATGCAAGCCTAAGTCTTCCTACATTTTCAAAGCGTACCTCCGGTAAAGCCATGTCGAGCGATCAGAGAGAAAAGTGCAGCTATGTTAAACCAGGGAGGCAGAGACATCCTATAAGAAGCTCCTGTCTGGAAGAACTCCACGACGTCAACTTTAGCGAGATGTCAACTCCAGCGCTTTAAAAAATGATCATGGTTATTTGCTTGACCCGGTGCAATTTGAAGTCCGATGACCGAGGCGACCGACGCAGTGTGTTGAGGCGACTATGTGCAGGCAGAAAGAGTAATTTAAGCACAAACTATAACACCGGTATCATTCTTCATCGATGCATCAAGATCATGCCAGCGATTAAATGATGATTCTTGACGCATGCAGTAGTATAATACGTAGATGCAAACAAAACCAAAACGGAACTACACGATGTTCTTCCGCGGCCTACCCCCCTTTTTTACGGTCGGCGTGTCCAAGTCAGAATTGGAGAGGTAGGCAAAGTTGCGTTTTATTGGCTCCACATAATTCATGCCGAGCTCGCGCAGGACAGCGTCTTCGCTTTCACCTTCTACAAACGTCCAGTACCCTTCCTCTGCATCCGCTGGGAGTGATGGGTCAGAGGTCCACCTCCACAGGCCGAATTCATCGAGGAGCAGGCCCAGTCGCGCAGCTTTGGTACGGATGTCAATGTTGAACTCCTTGTCCCCAGTCAACGCGAGTAGTGCTGCTCCCTTTGACTTCACAGGGGCGAGGCTGCATGCCATCAAATCAGTGCGCCAAAAATCTTTATCAAAACTTACTTCAAATCCAATCGAATGTAAAGGCCCCGCTGCTCGCGAATACGCTCGATTCGTTGAGAACGTTCTTCCCAAGTTCCGTCTACAGTCCTTTCAGGTAGCCGTATCACACCTTGCCACTTCTTGGAACCAGGCGACAGCGTCTCAGCGATGAGGCCACGGCTTTCGAGTGGGAAGACCACATCACGCAAGAGAAGCGAGTCCTGAACTTCCCGTAGCTTTCTAGATGACGTGTGAAAAGGTGTCCTGCTAATTCCTTGTGCAACTGAACCATTCTTTGACGGGGGCGTAGGCACATGGACATGAGAAGGGTGAGTCAACATAATATCAACGCCCATGAACGACCGAGCGCCCCGCCGACTATTGAAGTTAACGTAGAAAGAGGACAGGATGCAGATTGCTTACTAGCTACCCACGAGCTCAACATCGAATTTACAAGAGATGTTCTCCGAAATAAATTTCTAGACATTGATGAGCCGATGAAGCATTCTTCAAGTAATAAATCAATAACGCACAGCGAGTAATTCGGCTTGACTTCTCTCGACAGGTCGTTCGAAATGTCCGTGGTATCGCGCGCCGATTTGCTGCGAGGGACTCAACATGTCAAAGAATTTCGGTTTCTTCAAATCCCCAACGGATGTACAACCCGCGTCAACGAGGACTTTCGCAGTCCTTGGGCTGTAGTTATGCAATTTGTCAGAATATCGTCAAATTCAACGCAGGGTGAACGTGTAGTACCCAATGGCAGAAACAGACTGCAATGACCGAGTTATCATGTTCTTCCGTTTCGCCTCAGGATCAGAACTCCCTCTTGCCTTGGATTTCGACACTCCTTCAGAAGGTTTGATGACAGCTTCCGGATCCTGGAGACACGCATGAAACCCACGGACACTTGCAAGACGCGTAACACCTACGGACATAATCTTTACCCGACAAGAACGCGTCTATCCTGTTTCTGATTCCGACGCCTACCCCCTTCAGCTATACAGAATCCCTAGCAGTAAATACCAAACTCGCGGGGTCAGAACGAATAGTTCTAACCTTTTTCACCTGAGCTACGTCCCGCACGGGTTCCTCCAGCGTGCCAATAGCCTCGATAGCTCGTGCAAACGCACGAACTTTATAACCGTTTCTGTTCGGACAGGTGTTTTCACGCTCTAAATCTACGTCGGGGGTTGAGGATTTTCTCTGCAGTTTAAACTCAAGGAACTCACTTTGTGATAGCATTTGGAGGAGGTCATGGTTCGGACCGAGATTTCTCGTCGAGAATGCTCTCCTCGAGCATGAACTATGGGAGAAGAAAATAGTCGCTCGGAATAGTGAGCGAGACAGCATGAAACGTGCGCTCCTAATTCTCCTTGAGGCAGCTTCAGTGACCACAATACTTCAATCAAAATGCCAACACTAGGTGACAATTTGATTACATAACTTCATTTTGTGTCAGGTGATCACTTGTTCACTTACACAAAAGGAAATTAGGAACTAGTCGGAAGAATGTTTTCACGAGTGCCACAGAATCGCAGATACAATCGTTCACTTCACAAAAAAAAATGGCGATGAAGCAGAACTTAAAATACGTAAGCACACATGCGAATCGAATACGATGATAAGGTCATCACTCCAGCCTAGATACCTGCCATTTGCATCCTAGCTTGCCCAGCAGACTGTGCTCCTCCCTGCTGCCCTGCGGCACCCTGCACCTGCTGCTGCCCAGGTATGGTTTGACCGGGTTGTGCCAACACCAGGCCCGGTCCCATTACGAATGCTGCGACTGTCTTCTCCTCGAGGTCTGCATAGCGAACGCTCATCTCTTTACGCTCTTTGCACCAGTCATCGGGATTCCACCATGTGTATGTTCCTGCTTCGCCCCCTGGGATTTTTGATGATGGAGCACTGCCGCTTTCTTTTGTTATCCAAATCCGTAGGTCTTTGTGGTATCGCCAATTGCGATTCCACCTGTGAAGCCACAAGTCAGTCTAAATCCGTAAGTATGGCAGCCAAAACAACACTGTGGGAGCATCGAAAGTTTTCTGAGACATGAATCGAGACCTACAATTCCTGCGCTGCGATTTCTTGCAGTGCATCCCTCGGACTTGAATAGAACATGAAAAACAGCGTCTCATCACTGAAAGCTCCAGCCTTGGCTGGTCCTAATGGCGGTGGTTGAGCGCTATAACACGGAGGCAGATGAAAATCAGGTTCAACGCTATGGGCTGCAGATTGATCTGCCCACGGCGTAACAAAAGTCGAATACAGGTTTCTTTCATGTAACATAAGCAAAAACCGCCAAGCGTCTAGTAATGCATGACATACCCCTCGTAACCCATGTCGAGTCCCATTGCACCTAAATCCGTACCAACGCTACTCAGACCTCCATCTGCATCAACACCGGCGTTCTTAATCATTGCGAGCAGGCCAAGCAAGCCCCACCGGTCCGCTGCGGACATGAGCACCTGCTGTGCGGGAGTCTGTGGATGATGGTGAGCCTGCACAAGTGGGTTATGTGTTGGTTGTGGATTATGCAGCTGTGAGTGTGCGTTATGCTGATGCGGATGTATATGATGCGTCCCGTTTGACACATGCGGGCTTACTCCCGGAGGTGGTACACCGGGTGGCGCACTGAGATCAGCACCAGACGGTGGATTCTGCGATTGAGTCGAGTTCTGGCCGCTTAATGGCTGCTGACCTGCCTGACTTCCCAGCGCTGGAAAATCATCGGGGCCAAAATCTCTGCTCTGCGCCACTGCACCTGCAGCACCTGACCCACTCTGCCCTGCCTGCGTTGCATAACTTGTGACATTAGACCCTGGTGCAATGGCAGGCGTTCGGTGCGCATTTTGTTGCTGAAGGGTTGGTGTCGGATAACTCCGTTGTGGTAGAGGATATTGCGACGTTGGGTAGGGAGACCGAAATTGCGACGACAAACCAGCTGGAGGAGCAAGACTTGGTGGTCGCTGTAGAGGTTGACCTGGCCGGAACTAAGTGCAACAATGGCGCCAGAGCAAGCTGAGAACACACCTGGTCGGTTCATTATGAGTCAAGAATATCTGCTATAAACATCACTGTTATTATGATATTAGATGCAGTGAACAAGAGAAAACTCACGGTAACTTGTTTGACGGTTTCTGATGTTTTGCGTAGCTGGTCGACGAATATCTTATGTTGATGCTTGTTTGTTGACCTGTAGCGTTCTGTTCGCAGAGCGCTTAGCGCTTAAATGTCGACTTTGACGCCATCAGCTTGGCTATGCTCAGGCAAAAAAATTAGCTGCGTTTCCTAACAAAGAAAGCAGGCGCAAACTGCGATTGACTGCTATCTATCCGTCATGCATCATGCATGTAACTTTTCCCGTCGAGCTGCTGCACTTACAATGTGCATGGTGCGTGGCTTATCGCTGACCTACAGCATGCCGCACACCTCTTTGACTGGGTGTTCAGCTCACTGATTCCACTCTATCTTTGTGTGGACGCACATGGACGCAACGGCTGAGTCTATCCCCGCTCTGGGTACCCGATGATAATGCCGTTCTACTTGCGATGCCCTACCTCGGTCCTCCACATACTCCCCGCGGTGATTCTGCGGTGTTGTCCCAACCAGAAAAGATGTACATCTACAAACGACCAGAAACGCAGAGCTTCACATACCATTCACGTACCCAGGCGTACGGGCCCCTTCGACCTTCGTCGCACTAAACTGAACGAGCTCCCACCTCATAGCACACCGATTTTTGCAGACAACTGGTACTCGCCTCGACTCGGTCTCTTACAATGAACGATCTCATTAAGGATTCGCAACCATAACGCGCCGCGCGGTCAACCCACGTTCTCCAGCTTTCCGAACATCGTTCCGTTCGGTGTCGCCAGTTACCAGTCACCGCTCGTACGGCGTAGTTCGAAAGAGCTGACCAGTGGTGCCTGGTTTTCCAGTTGGAAACGGGTGAACCGAGCTGGCTCCATAAAAATACAGCATGCCAATTCTATGAAACTGCTTTCTGCCTTGGCAATTTTTAGCCTCGTATTTCTAGCCTCTGTAAGTGCATGAAACGAATGTTATGATTGTGTTCCAGGATAGGGCTGGTTCCTGTGGCGTCACACGATTATTATTTTGCGGTGAGCCCTCAGTGTTTTGCTTGTGGTCTCGGCCTTTTCTCCAGTCGTGCGGGGCCGATAATACGGTTCAGGCGCCTCATGGAAGGTTTGTAGACGCGAGAACCCTGAGTTCGACTAGTCGCCTTCCCGTGGTCACGATCTTTCATTGGTTATGATCCATTCATCAAAGTTGCGTCAAAGGGGACTTGTAGTTGAGAGGGACCATCATTCTCTGGCATGTTACACGCCCAAGTGTTCTTTCTCAAACTCTGGAATGTGGCTGTCATCATACCACGATTGTGCTAAATATAACTGGGGGTAAAACGTCAGAATGAAATCTGCGCGTCAAATTGCCGTCAATGTGAAATTTATGCTCCGACACGCTAGAGCCTCATTTCGGTTGCGTTTCGGTATGTAAGTAAACCCTGCAAGCCTTGCCATCGATTGGATTGCTGTCGATACCTGTGATCAGACAAGATGCTCACAGTGACATTGGTACGTCCATCTACTATCTGGGAGATCCTTCCACATTGCTGATAGCATGCGCACAGATTAGACATGGAGAGTCCACGCACAACGTAGTAAGGCTGAATTAGTGGTCTGGTGATACCCACTGATCACAAGATAATTGCAGCTAGCGCTCTGGTCGGGCTGCACGGAATGTCCTCTCACGGAAAGAGGTAAGTGATAGTTCGAATACGCGTTTATCTAACGAGCATCACGACTGATCTTGGCTATCAGGAACGCAGGTAAGCCTTTCTCCCACCTCCCCCTCAGCCTGAGCTAAACCCAGGAACAGCAAGCACGCGCCGTAGGCGCATACTTTGCAGACACACAATTCACCAAGATCTATGCGTCTCCTCTACCCCGCGCACGGGACACAGCCCAAGCGGTACTAGACGCGCAACCCACACCCAAGCCTCCTCATGATTTCACCATCACCGACATCAGAGAGCAAAGCTTTGGAGCTGCAGAAGGGCATCAGACATGCGTACGGGAGCCAGGCAAGACACTCGAAGCTCACTTTGCGGAGGGAAAGTACCCGATATTATATGAAAGCGAGAAACACGTGGCGTTTCCTGGCGGGGAGTCGGTGGAGGATTTGACAAGGAGGGGTGAGAAGGCAGTGAGGGATGTTGTGCTTCCTCATGTAGTGAATGTTGCGAGGTCTGGGGGGAATGAGCATATCGCACTAGTGAGTCATGGGTTGTGTATTGCGCAACTGGTGGGCGCAATTGTGCGATTAGGTGGGGGGACATGGAAGCGAAAGGGACCCATGGTTAATACGGGGTGGGTCAGGGTAGAAGTGCGGGTTCAGGTGAGTGTGACGGGTATTCAACACGAGGTGTTGCTCATGGGTGACCTAGGGTGAGGTGCCGCTGCAAGTTGCGGACGACGAGGTTCCTGCGATAGAAGTGACAGTGACGGACGAGGGCAGGACAGATCACCTTGAAGGCCTTGTGCGTTGGTTTCGTTTGTGATGTCGACAGGCTGACGAGAACATGACTTGACAGCTGGACGGAAGCTCACTTCATGGCATGAAAGCGATTATGGGTGGAGGAGTGGTTGATGCAAAGATCTAGAGCCCGAATTTAGCGGAGGCTATCGCGCAGACGTCCGTGGATAAGTAGAGCTTGCACATACATCACGGAGACTAACCGGAACCGTCATAACTTAACTTATGTAACCTCGGTTAAGAGGTTAAATAGATTTGCGATCAAGGAAACCCACAGGTGCCTCACACTTGCCTCACACCCCTGAGATTATAGCATCTGAAGGTAATCCCATAATTGAAGCGCGGTGGTGGTTGCGCTGAAGCTTGAAGCTTGAAGCTCTAGAAATTGAAAGAGACTATGATATATCTATTTCATGCCTTCAGATGCAGTTTTCAGACACGGAGCTTTTTTAAAAAATCCTATTTATTGGCAACGCCCGATGAGACAGTATGCTTCTGTGTGCTACGAACTATTGGCTTGGATACGGTGCTTCGAACAGGGATACGTGGAGTAGCGGGCAGTACTGGAGGTCTCTCCTCGGACTTAGAATATATGTGTGTGCCGTATTGGTGTTTAATTCAAAAGCTTTTGCACGAAATAAAATCGTTATTACATCATACATTTGTCGCCTTTCCTGTGTCAAGCCACTGTGACTAGTGAGATCCTCAAGATCACTGGGTCAGTGATCTCTCAAGATCGGTAGCGTTTTGTCACGAGTGGTAGCGCTCTGCACAGCTAGAGCATTGGATGCTACAAAAAGTCTCCAACACGTCGAGACGTGGCATCAATTCACCTCTACTCTCCGCTCGCAATGACCCTACAGAATTTTCCGGTGGTGCGCTTTGAAAACAAAGATTTGCTGTCATAGAACTGAATTAGGATGCTAGGTTCTCACGTTCTACGGAACCCCTGATGAAAGAGCACAAGTTACCGAAGAGCAAACAATCCCTGCATCTCTTCGTGACGCGTCTTCTTTCACGAGAGTACTTTGTTTTTTGGCACTCGGACGCGCTGATCTCGAAGACCACTGGGAGTCCCTACAATCCAAAGAAGAATTTGAGGACGTGAGGAAAAAGTTATGCTCTATCCTGTCCAACACTGTCTCTGTAGTAAGTCATTCAACTCCCCGAATTCAAACAGCCATTGACACGGTTCAAGGCGAGCCTGCTTCTCGCGACAAGTGGCGTTTTCGTATCCACAGGTTCTCCTGTGCCTTACTTTAACTATTCCACACCTGCAACCCAATCCCTACTCTTCATGTCACTCGTGCTGGCCATGATTGCAGTGTTGACATCTGGTTTGAGTATGATTCGCTGGCTACACACTGATCAGCAGTGGAGTCGAGAAGTAAGGCTATTCCTGCTTTACCCATGATATCGGCTGACATCTTATCAGCAACTTAGGACAGGCGGCTACTTCCTCTTTTCCTACCTGTTATCAATCATCATGCCTATATCATTTGTTGGCATATGCCTGAATTGTTTTATATTCGGTGAGATCTGCTCATTCAGTGCTCTCTCTGGGTCCTCATGTGCTATTTCGTGCGCAGCGATGTTGATAGCAGGCTTCAACTTCCAGAATACCGTCTGTCGCGTCATCACCGCGCTCTGGTTAGTCATCTATGCCATCTGCATTGGGGCACTATTGATGGAATTCGCGTGGAGGTATGCGAAAAGCCACAAATCACGATGATCCAGACACCGTCGGGAGTTTCTACCATCACTTTTCGCATTTTTACCGTGGTGGAATATTTACTTCGAATAGACAGCTGATCATCGGCGCGAAAGCAAATGATACGTCAGAATATTAACTCTTTCTTGCTTTTGTCTCTCTGTGAGCGCCCTTCGAAACGCTCGTGAATGCTTGATAAAATCAAGGAGACAGCTTAAAGGGGATGAAGTTGGACTCTAGTCACGTGTTGATTTAAAGCCTGAGGGCATCTGCTAAGCAGTGTTCAGTATTTACGGTTGACGACCTGGACGATGAGCGAACCCACTGATGCTGATCGTGTATGGTTACTTTGTTTATTTATGATGAAGATAATTGATCGTTTGTGCAACAGATTCGAGCAAAGCGCCTTGCAAAGTTGCAGGCAGGATCTACGTCTAATTCATCAACTCCTTCACCTGCCTCTCCCGGGCCTTCAACCCCCATAGCCCAGCTTCCCCAACCAAAACCAAAACCTCCTTTTATTCCACCTCAATCAACAACCCCGCCCCCTCAACGCAATGTCCCTGTGAAGAGGAAGCCCACCGCACCTGCTCCCAAAGTTGATTATCAGACATGGGAGAACGACACAATATCTACAGTCCTCAAGGTTACACTTAGTGTATGCTCTTCACTTCTCTGCCGTAGCAGTTGTACCTCATCAATGAATAGAAATCAACTGCAGAGGCAAACGAGTATGATCTCGTGTGGCTCAAGCATCTTCAGGTTGAGCTCGAGTCTGAGGGTCACCGTACGTCTTTTCTATAAATCCACTTGTTTAACTAATGTAGCTTTATTAGCTCATATGACTCTTACGAACGATATCGTGGATCGACTCCTCATCACTCGCCTCGAGCTTAATGCGCAGGCCATGTCGTAAGTTTCTTCCTTTGATCGCCCTTTATCATTCACATTCATATCTCATTGATCCTATTCAAACGTTTGCGCTTGATCACCGCCTGAGTCCTAAGTGATCACTAACGAAGTTATAAATACAGCGACGACCTCGAATATGTCTCAGTGCTCGCCTCTCTCCCTCCTCAGTCCGTTTTCGAGTACCTTGTAGGCTGCTGGAAGCGTATCAACACTGCCAAATCAATTTTACTCAAGAAGGTGCTTTCACTCTTCTACACCCTCATAAATCATCTCACAAGATTCTAGCACCCCGTCTCTGAAACCCAGCAAGCCACCGCACTCCTGAATCAGCTCAGAGACCTCATTATCAGTTACATAGGCCTTAACCTCCAGGATCCGGAGATGTTTCCACAACCCGCTGAGTGCGTTCTCTCCATCTAATTGATGTGTCGCTAAGTAATTACTTTTTCTCTTTTTCACCTGTCCCAACTTTGCCATCTCTTGAATGCATAGTCGTCCACTATCAACTCTTGGGTCACGCGAGCTACTCTCACCCTTGCTCTCCCTCTCTGCCCTATCTACGCCTCTGTACGCATCTACAACCACGTCTCAAACCACGCTAGCTCCCACAGAGGTTCAGCTATTCTTGCAGGACCTTGTCGCTCGCTTCGCAGACCCAGTGCGTGTACTTTTATTTCACGACATTCCATCGTAGAACACATACGTTCATTGTCTGCTCCTCAAGCTCCAGCTTAAACTTATATATTCCTTAGGATGAACTTTTAACCACGCTAAGCACCCTCGTCCACACTCTCGTCGCGCACACCCTTACCATACCATCGGAGGGCATTGGTGGAAGCGGTGGGGACTCCGCATGGCGTGGTGTCATAGGAGGCATGGAAGCTCTCGTCGGAGTAAAGCTCATCGCAGAGATGATAACGAGAATGCCGCAATGGCTCGGCGAGGGTTTCGGGGTGGAAGTGACGGCTGCAAACTTTGAGAGGCTGTCCCTTATGGGCCCGCTGCTTAGGCTGGGGACGTTCAGTCGGGAGTGGGTGAGTATTGTACGGTGAGGCGCGTGGATGATGATGTGTCTGACATACGTCGTATGCCAACAGCCAGGTATTGCGCAGATATACTTTAGCGACCCGACGAAACGCAGTCGTGTGGATGTGGACTCATCGAATGCGAGTTTGAGAGGGACGTTGAAGAGTTTGCAGGTGAGTGATTTTGGCTTACGCTTCCTTGTATGGTCCTGCTCATCTTCGTGTCCTTTCATTTGCACCCGTGGTTCAGTCCTCCCTCTTTCAGATATTTAACACCCTCGTGCGCACATCTCCCGAAGCGCGTGAGCGGGTATTAGAATACTTTGCGACAGTAGTGCGTCTCAACGTAAAACGTGCAGGAATGCAGGTACGATTAATTTTCCTCCTGTGCAGTGGGATGCTAATCAACACATGTGCAGGTTGAGCCTGACACCGTCGCGTCGGACAGCTTCATGGTCAATCTACAGAGTGTGTTGCTGAGATTCGCGGAGCCCTTTATGGACGCGAGATATACAAAGGTTTGTTCGTTTAGTTTCTCAATGGATTCCAGTCTCCCTCATCTTGCTGCTATCTTTCTACTGCTGTAAACGTCATTGCGTGGTCGCGCGCATCTTGTGTATTGTTCTGTGACCACAGATGGACCGCATAGATCCCTATTATTTTTCAGTATCTACCCGAATCGATCTAAAGGAGGAGACGAGGATCAAAGCGACAAGCGATGAAGCTGCGCAATGGGTCGAGGAGAGCAAGTCGAAGGGTGGGTGTTCTCTCACCTTAACACACGTTTCCCTACTGATGCCTATCCTCTATGAAATCAAAAAAAAATTAACACGTAATGCAACTATGTGCTCGCACACGCCTCACCCAAACACTATTACTTTGACCGCCTCAGCCGCAACGCCCAACTTCATCTCCGACATTTTCTATCTCAGCAATGCACTGGGACACTATGGATACATACGCACGATACAAGTGTACGAAGACTTGGGGAAGACTCTTGACGATTACCAAAGGCACCATGATATGATTAATGGGGATGGGTCGTGGATGGGGGTGCGTGTTTTTTCTTTGATGATCACTTCTACCGTTTATGTATAATGAACTCATGTTGTATCTGCAGACACCTCAACAAGCGCACGTACAAGCTACCATCGAGAACGTCAAGGTAAGTATTTTCTCGTGCACTCTAACCCATGGCTTGAGTGTAACAATATCTCGTACGAAAAAAAAGAATGAAATGTCAAAGATCCAATCCCAACAACTTGCGTTCCGCGTCCAGTTGCTTGATCCTGAGCTCGTGTTCCGGTATGTAGGGTTCACGAGCTTTGCGTCAACTTGGTTGATCCGGAGCGTCGATCCGCGGGGGACGCATCCGAATCCCGTCGTTGAGTGCGTTTCTCAGCCTTTGAGAGGTTTTGTTTGGCGTGATGGCTGATGCGCAATAGATTGCCCCTTTCGAAGGATGTTCCGATGACATTCCGAGTCCTTCCGGAGTTTATCATTGAGGATGTGGTAGAGTTCTTTTTGTTTGTCGTGCGGTATGTTTTTTATCGCTCTTGTCAAGTGCGCATGGGAGCTGATGGACTTGAAGGCACTCGCCAGAGAGTCTTGACTTGTCTGGGAAGGACGAGCTTGTGATCTTTGCGCTGACGTTCCTTACTTCGACATGGTACATCAAAAACCCGTTCTTGAAAGCTAAGATCAACGAGGTGCGTTTCCCCCCTTCGCTTGCTGCCGTGAAAAGTCGCTGACGTTGGGAATACGAGACAGGCGGTATTTTATGGTGTGTTGCCGTACGCAAACGACAGACACGGAATCTTGGGACACACGCTGAACACGCATCCCGTCGCACTCAAGAACTTGATACCGGCGTTGACTCATTTCTATATCGGTAAGTCTTGTCGTCAGAAGCTGGATGAACGTTGTTCATAACGTCTTCAGAGGTCGAGCAAACGGGTGCTAGTTCGCAGTTTTATGACAAATTCAGTGAGTAAGATTTTTCCATGAATGGATAGAATCTGAGGACATCGATATCTCAGACGCGAGGAGGAATATCGCTTACATTTTAAAAGCGGTTTGGGATAATCCTGTTCACAGAGATGCCTTGAATAAGGAAGCTCAGTATGTTATTTCCCCTCATAATATTCACGCAAGATCAATGTTATCCTCCAGGAATGTCGACAAATTTATCCGGTTCATCAACCTCATGATCAACGACGTTACCTATCTCATGGATGAGTCTCTCAGCGAGCTCACGCAGATCCACAACATCCAGACAGAGATGCGCGATCAAACCGCTTGGAACGCTCGTCCTCAGCAGTACCGACGTGAACGCGAAGGTGCGCTCCGCGGCCTCGAGCGACATGCATCTGGGTATACCACGCTGGGCAGGTCCACCGTCGGTCTTTTGAAGGATTTCACAGCAGAAACTAAGGGGCCATTCATGATGCCCGAAATTGTGGACAAACTCGCGGCTATGCTGGATTACAATCTCGATGCGCTCGTTGGGCCCAAGTGCGGCGAGCTGAGGGTGCAAGACCCAGAGAAATACAAGTTCAATCCCCGTCAGCTCCTGAGCGATATTCTGCAAGTGTACATCAACCTCAGTGACCAAGAAGAGTTTGTGAGAGCTGTTGCAAATGACGGAAGGAGTTATAGGAAGGAGCTGTTTGAGGCGGCGATGGAGACTGCTAGACGGGTGCCGTTGAAAACTGAGACTGAGATTGGGGTTGTGAGGTCTTTTGTGTCCAAGGTGGAGGAGATGAAAACTACGATTGAGGCGGAGGAAGATTTGGGTGAGATACCGGATGAGTTTTTGGGTGGGTTTTTTTCTCTTGTACCTCGTCATGGAAAAAGGCTTACGGCGAATTCATCAGACCCTCTCATGGCCACGATCATGCGTGATCCGGTCACGCTTCCATCTTCTCGCGTCGTCATAGACCGCTCGACTATCAAGTCTCATCTGCTCTCTGACTCCAAAGATCCTTTCAACCGGGTGCCGTTGGTGGTAGAGGATGTTATCCCCAGTACGTTTTTTTGTAATGCGTATTTGCCATGTTTGACGTGATATGGTAGATGTGGAACTTAAAGCACAGATCGATGCGTTTATAGCCGAGAGAATGAACAAGCGATCAACAATAGAAGAGGGGATTGTGAAGATGGATGTTTCCGTAGATTGATTATATCAATACTGTGTCGCTAATTTTGCATCAGGTTGATATGAATGTGATGTCTTCTCAGGAGTTCCTTTGAGATTGGATACCGGGTCGAGGAGACGAACGTATTTCTCCTACCACACGTCTGTTGCAGACACGAGTAGAAGATAACGTCTACGTATGTAGATTATGCATAACTTTGGCTAAAGTTTATGTCCGTCTTCTATGTTCATGAACCTGCCCATTCCGGTCTGCCTGGTTGAAGTGGGCAACAGTGAACTTGCCTGTATCTCAGCCTCAATCCAATACACCTGTGTTCGCAATGCTAAAGTCGGCGTTAGTATTGGCAACGGCACTTACAATATTGAACACAACATTGCACCTCTGGTAAGGGTATGCCTGTCATCGTTAGAGCAGGCGGGTAGAGGCATAAGCAAATATGATAATGAACACGAAATGCTACTTCTTTCGTTTCTTGCTTCCCCGGGCATTGCTCGCTGACCCTGCCCTGGCTCGTCCCACCGCCCCTCCTCGAGCAAGCTGCTTGACACGCCCTCGTCCCACTTTTGATTGACCTGTATACATCAGCCGAGAATAAGGCAGGAGCGAAAAGAATTTACCAGGTGATGTTTCTTGCACGTCCGGGTTGTCCTCTTCATAGTCCGTGCCTGCGTCCGTGCCTGTGATGACGCTAGGGGTGATCCCAGCGCCCTCGTCTCCACTCTCCTGCGTGAGCGCACTGCTGTCGCTATCGCCTCCTACTAGGCCAGCCATGTCCGCCTTGCTTTTACTACGTTTCGTGGTCTTGGTCTTTTTCGGTTTACTGGGCTGGCGCGGGGATGGTGCAGGCGTTGAAGATGGAAGGGAGGCCGTTGCACGTAGCCGACGCTCTGAGATGATATTATTGAAAGCATCATCATTAGGAAGAGAATATTCATCTCGAAAGAAAGGATGTCGTGAGAGATTCTGAGAAGGCGAAGGGGATCGTACGAGGTGTGGTGTTGAATTCTGGCTCGAGGTTGGCGTGTCGAAACCATCAATTTCCTGGCGCATACTGAGACAAGTAAAAACAAAACTAAAAGCGCTGTGCAGCTCACCGCTGTCTCTAGTGCATCAAGATCATAACACATTTTCAACTTTGCCCAAATACTCTCGACGGGTAGTACACGACCAGTTTCATTGTGTACTGCATTGCGAATGGCTAATACGTGAAAATGCTTGTGGAGGCCAACGGGCCGAGCCTTCATTACGGATCGGAAGAAAACAATCTCCCCTTCAACGCTGTTGAGGAAGTCATCTGGGCTGTCAGACATGTTATTGAGACGTGGTTTGTGAGGTAGCGGTTGTTTGGCAAAGGCTTTGGATCCAAACAAACGCGTCCACATTGAGAACAGTCACGTGGGGGAATTCTCATTCTCGCTCACTGGTTACTTACGGTCACTGGATTTCATGTCTGACACAGAGCAGGATATAACCGTGCTCGGAAAGCGTGGTAGAAACTCGGACGATGATACAGGTCGTCTGCAGGATGGTGAAGATAGTCCCATGCCAGCTGCCGACGCAGCCATAAACCAGGACGACAGCGATGATGATGTTGGTCCTATGCCTCTACCTGCGAGCGCAAACGGTGGATCCAAAAGGAAGCGCAGAGGTGAGTCGCACGATTATCAGTCTATGAATCATTGACTTACAATTAAATGCTAGTGGTCCCTCACGAGAAACTGTACCTTGACCACCTCCCAGATGCAGAACAGTACTACAAAAGCTACATGCATCGTGACTCCCTGAGCTTCGTTGTTGTCACAAAGTAAGTCCGAGAGAATATCTATGGAGCGAGTATCTCAATCTCGAAACAGGACAGACTTTATCATCACTACGTCGGTTGACGGACATCTAAAATTCTGGAAGAAGCAGGACGAGGGCATCGAATTCGTGAAACACTTCCGTGCACACATGAGCCCCATAACCGGAGTATCATCAAGTGCAGATGGACAGCTTTTTGCCAGTATCTCGGAAGATGGGTCTGCAAAAGTGTTCGATGTGCTCAACTTCGGTGCGCAAGTGGCCCACATTTATTTATCTTGGCGCTGACTAGTAAACAGACATGATAAACATGATAAAGCTCGGGTTTACCCCTCATGCGTGCTGTTGGGTACATAGACGAGGGCAAGCACAAGGCCTGCTGGCTGTGTGAGTATCTTGTGCAATTTCCTGGTTAACTTCTAACAAAGTATATAGCTCGGAGCAAGGGACGGGTACCATACGGCTTTATGATGGTCGCGGTAATGATTCCCCACTACTAACAATCGAAAAACTTCATCGTTTCCCTGTGCATTTGATGGCGGTGAGTCTACCCTATTTGAAGAAGCGCCTGATGTGACGGTCATTCCTTCAGTACAGCGACCGCTATGATACTGTGATCTCTGGTGATGAAAACGGTTTTGTTGAGTACTGGCAACCGTTTGAGCCTTTCGAGCCACCACGAAATATACCTGGCATGTGGTCATTGAAATCTTCGACGGACCTCTACGAGTTCAAAAAGGTAAGTTAAAATTTCCATCTTGTAGCATTCGCTGACTTTTATCTAGACAAAATCAATCCCTGCTTGCATAACGCTTTCACCCGATTCCTCTTCCTTTGTTACATTTTCTCTTCCAGATCGCCAAATCCGCATATTTTCCTTCTTGAAAGGCAAACTGACTCGAAAGTACGACGAATCGTTGACAGCAATCCAGGAAATGCAACAGGCCAGTACCTCAATCCATCGCGTAGAGGACATGGAGTTTGGTAGGCGGCTGGCAGTGGAAAGGGAGCTTGAGATGCCAGGCCCCGACGGACGAATTCCTGCAATGTCGACCAATGTAGTATGGGACGAAAGCGGGGCATTTGTCTTATATCCGACCTTACTCGGAATCAAAGGTTGGGAGTAACTTCTGTTTGGCAGACTCAAAACTGATATGTTGCTGTTCCTCAGTGGTCAACACGGTGACGAACCGTGTTGTGCGGCTACAGGGAAAGGATGAATCAGTTCGATGGATGAACCTTGCATTGTACCAGGGAGCGCCTGCAAAGAAAGGGCTAGCACCTGTATGTACCTATTCATGATTGAAAACCACTGACAAACAACTTTTATAGGCGATGACAGCGTCTGCAAATCCCATGCTTGCCAACAAGGGTATTCGAGACCCGACCCTCTTTTGCACAGGGTATAAACGCCAGCGTTTTTATCTTTTTACCCGATCCGAACCAGAGTAAGTACTTTATCATTTGACCTTGCTACGTCTTCATATCTGTATCACAGAGACAGCAAAATACACGACAGAGACGTCTTTAATGAACGGCCGACGCGTGAAGAACAGTCCATTGCCTCTGCGACTGCCCTCACCAAATCAGGGCCATCACCTTTGGCTTCATCTGCAGTGATTCACACTTCCATGGGCGACATACATATGCGCCTATTTCCCCAGCAATCTCCAAAAGCTGTGGAGAACTTTGTGGGCCACGCACGGAGCGGTTATTTCGAGGGTGTCATTTTCCACCGGGTCATTCCGAAGTTCATGATCCAGACTGGAGACCCATTGGGCGATGGCACAGGGGGGACATCAATTTGGGACAGGGAATTTGAAGATGAGTTCTCCCCAGATTTGAAACATGACCGGTAATTATTTGGCGCTTGGCTCAGTCAAGATCTCATGGTTGATTGACTACATTACAGCCCGTATACCATCAGCATGGCAAACGCAGGTCCTAACACAAACGGCTCGCAGTTCTTCATTACCACTACAGCCACTCCATGGTTGGACAAGAAGCACACGATTTTCGGTCGCGCTATCTCTGGACTGGAGGTCATTCATAATATCGAAAACGTGAAGACGAATAAGATGGACAAGCCATTTGAAGACATCAAGATTGTCAATGTTGATGTCGATTAATTAGGATTACATATCTTTGCATCATCATCTTTGGAGAGATATTTAAAGCGCGACACGGTCCATAACCTCTACGTGATGATGAACCAAGAGCGATGACCCAATGGAAGAAAGGCTTTGTCGAAACTGCGATTGGAGGCGTTTTGTAACGCGTTTCGGAAATAATTCAGGGTTCGTCTCCGCAAGTAGACACGGGCAGGAGAACTTGAGTAGAGTATGCGACTGATTAGAGCTTGGTGAGGAAGATGTACATGACGTCGCTGGGACAACCGTTGCTTCATAAACGTCCAAAGGTTGTCCGCTCAGGAATGAGGTCTGATTAGCCGAGATAGGAACATATGCGACTGGATAACCGATCAAAGTTGCAGCCAGAGGAACAAGATTGTCCTGTGTCAAACCATCGACGAAGGAAAATGAGACATTGGCTTGAGATTCTAGCATGTCTGCATTCATGACGCATATAATGTCCAGCACTGTCGTTGGCGTGCTATTCAGCTGCCAGGAAGCATTGAGAGGTTAAGGTGTTCTACGTTCGTTGTCTACATAGTACTCACCAGTGTAGGGAACGTATCAAGGAGAACATATGTGATCGCCGCATTGTCCTCCAACAATGTTCGAGCGAAGGCTTGCAGTATGCGAGAGTTTACGATGAACGACTGAAGTGACGAAGGATCGTACCAATGGACAACGTCAGCGAAAGTTGCACTCTGGTTCATCCGCCTTCGATAAATCGTAGTGAGTGCCCGGTGATCAAAACGTACCTTCGACCGCAAGTTAGCCAGCACATGGGAAAACAAGTTAATGGGGTCCTGCACAGCGAACGTGTCCACTAAGCAAGCAGAACTGCAGAGCCCATCATGATCATGTCAACCCATATGTTTTTGCAACTACTGGCAAGTCTTACCGGATGCCATGAGCGATCAGACATAAATCGGTTGAAAACTGTTCTAGTTTTCCAGGCCGAACCTTTCGCAGTGTCCTCTGCGCGAATAATTCCTCATGGGCTAGTCGTTTGTTCTCTAGAAAAGACTTCGACATCGACTTAGACTTTGCCACTAGCCTTCTGTGCGTGACGTTGTGTTTGTGGGGAAGTGTTTGGGCCCTGTGGAGTGCATCCAGACTGATCGGCTCAGCTTCAGATTGTTCTAATGATGTTACAACAGGAAACGAAGCCCACAACCCAGCTCCAGTTTCTTGCTGAAGAACTCCAGTCTCATATACTGAGTTTTCTTCCTTATCGAGATATTCTTCGATGTACATTCGTGAGCTATAATTTGCTAATCGATGTTGTCATGACTGACAGGTGTCTTTCAGGTCTGCAAGGCCCTTCGCCAGGCGTATACATCGTGCTCCGAGCTTCAGTACATTGTTGAGCTCGGTGGTCAACATCTCCTCCCTATCCCTCACACTTCTGACAATCGCACTTCTATTTCCAAGCGCCTACAACTCCTGAGGGATAACGCCCACGCATGGTTCAACTTTGATATCCACTCTCTCAAAACAGTCTCCATACCAGTCCATAACAAAATGTGGGTTGTCAATGGCCACCTTTGCCTGTGGGAGCGACATCATGACTCGACCACAATTTTTCCAATACTGCCGAGACCTTCCCAATACACAATCGAGCGTAATGGGTCTCCGATGTCGTTACGTTCAGATCCCAATGCATACGGCTTCGATGTGCTCATGGACCCAGCGCAAAATCTAATTGCTGTCGTGTATGCCACTGTCGACGATGATTTTCAGTGGGATGACGAGAGGATCTATATCGACCTCGGGACCCTGGATGTGGGAGGTATCCACCCTCAAGCTATTGGACGTACATTATTTCGGTCAGAGCTGCCTGGAATCCCGAGTGGTAATCGCACTTCAACAGACTTGGGGAAATTAAAACTCAAGTGTTTCGGAAGACATATCGCTCTGTGGCACTCCCGACAGATCACTTATGAATACTTTGACGAGAGGCTATGGGGGTTGCAGATTTGGGACTGGCAGCACTCAGTAACGTCCAGTGTGAGCTTTGGTCCGAAATAGTTGAAAGACTTGTTGACACTTGATTTAGAGCATCCTCAGTGCCACAATAAATCCAACGTGTGAGGAAGCAATTGATTTTTGCTTCCTCGGAAACGACAGGTTGCTTGTTTTTAGTGATGACATGAAGCTCTATTCAATCGAGGACACGTCCAAGGCGCCACAGTTACTGGCTTGCTTCTTGTTGCCTGTATCACTGACGAGAATACAGTGCATATACTCAATGGATGATATTGCACATACCTCGCAACCCCAGAAACTAGCCCAACAAACGATGTGGGCTTTGGACCCTGAACATCAGCTATTATCAATTGTCACATTCTCTCCGAGTCTCATATTCATCATTTCCACCACGATTTTCTTCGATCTCGAGTTGTTTGAAGGAATACTAGAAGCAATACCGTGGAAAAACTGGGGCCCTTTGAATGCTCGTGTATTCCAGACACCGAGCCGTTACAATATTTCTGTTGGTGGAAATCGAGTCTTGTTGGCATTTCCTGCAGATGAGACGACTGGCATTTGGCATTCCCCCCAAAAGTATAGATTGCGTGTGATGGACTTCAGCCCGTTAGCTGTCGAGCGTCGACAAGGTCTAGGACGAGTCGTGAAAGAGCCATCTACGATAGAAATCACAGAGTCACGGACGGGGGAGAGCTTCAAGTTGGCGGAGAGCTTAACGACATCCCTGCCATACGTCGAGGTTATATTGGACCAAGACAGAACATTCGGATATCGTGGTTTTGAAAGGATATGGATTGATGCGGACAGAATTTATTTTGTGAGTTCTTCCCATTCTTCAAGAAGTGCGATTTACCGATTTTTATCTACATAGTATCATGGATCGAATCAGCTCGAGGTCATTGAGGTAACGTCAAGGGCTGCAGTTGCAGCAAAGCATGTTACATCGTCAAACTAGCCCCAAGTAATATTGCACCGACTACAGGTCATATAGTATCTGAACTTCATTCAGGATGTAATACAAACAAGGTTTTTGTACTCACATCCTTACTAGATAGTCCCAGTTCATGTAATAGAACCTCGGATGATCAACAACGTCTAGAAACATGGTGCACAAGCACATCGAGGCTGGCGAAATTGATAGTAAGTTAGAGGACAAAGAAGCAACCAATATCACCAAACATACTTGCGTTATCTACGCCCCAGCAGATATATACTTCATTCTTTCGAGCTCAGATATGCTTTGTTGCTCCTGCATAATCCAGTTATTTGATGCACGTACGATCCAGGTCAAAAAAGCGGCGGTACACCACCATGCTGTGGTCTGCCACATTTTCCCGCTCAGAACTGAAATTGCAGGAGAAACTGCTGATAGCCCAAAAGCGACGCTATAAGGAAGAGGCGTTATTCGCCGTTTAGCAAGAACCAAATTCCGGGAGCGAGCGAGCAGAGCTGCGTTTGCATGGAGGATGATCGCGAGGAGCGTCAAGACAGGACTTAGATAGAGTGGTGACTCCGGTCTACCGGCTGGTGGAAAGATAACGACTAATGGACTGTTGTAGTCAGAGGAGATGTAGATTATATGCCTGGTAAAATAATATACGTCGAACCTGTGTCACTGCAATTGCAGTCATATTGTTGCTCACAGTAAAAAAGACAGCGCGAGCGTAATCTGTAACGCAATGCGGTTCTGGTTATTCGATGTTGCATTCAGGCTCTTGATGTTGTCAATAAGTTCGCTTTGTTCTGCAATCACGAAATCAACATCTCTGACCCTCAACGAAAACGTTTGCCTACGTCACCTTGTTCATCCAGTATGTATGTGTCATGGGATCCAGAGGGTTCAGATGAGTATTTAAATGGGTTCCTTCGTCGGAGAGCATCCATGTCCAAAGTTTGATGTGGGACTTGAGTTTGGGACAAGTTGTAACGAATGAGTAGCCTGCGCAAGAGGTACCCGTTGAAGCTAGTAGCTAGCACCACAGATGGGTCACGTGCGTTTTATTAATATCTTATCAGCCCTGCTTAAACTTTATTGAAGTAGTGAATTATCGATTGCTTCAAACCACGGCATGTCTGCCTCGAACCAGTCCGCCATCGTGGAGGGGCAGTTTGACGATGCTCCTTCTGAGACCGCTGTCCTAGCCGTGGATGACCAGCGAGATCCACGCATAGGCGGATACTTCATTGACGACGAACACCATCTCCTATGGTCTGACGAAAGTTCGGAAGATAATGACGGAGACGAGCTAAACGAAGATGACTTTGAAGATGTCAGAGCAGATGATGAAGATTGGGAGGTCGCAGAGCGGGGTGAGTTGTATTCACCCATACAACCACCAATGTTTGATCATCCTAGATTTTACCAAACAATATAACCGGCTTCGGCAGCATGTCGCTGTACGCACTGGCAACGCACAGGGAATCGCATCTTCCATTAATCACACAGCTGTCGTTGCACCTCTTCCTGCGGTAAATAAGCCACGCAGTACGGTTCCTACGCATGCAAAAGACAAAATTGTCGATCAACTGGCTGTTCTCTCCAAGTACTCGTCTCGCATCGCTAAAATTGATCAACCGTACGTCATGGGAGCTAGCGTGAATAGAAAAGGTCCTAGTTCATATGCAAACGCGAAGGACAAGTCAGATCGTGCCACATCTGAGCAAGTACTTGACCCCCGCACTCGGATAATTCTTTTCAAGATGATCGGGCGAGAACTCATCCAGGAGGTAAATGGGTGTGTCAGTACAGGAAAGGAGGTGAGGTCATCTGGGCTCATCTTTACATGTTTGCCTACAAGCTTGCGAATGTTTAGGCGAATGTGTATCATGCTCTCACCCCCACCTCCACGCATATTGCCCTCAAAATATACAAGACATCAATCCTTGTGTTCAAGGACCGCGATCGTTATGTGACAGGCGAGTACCGCTTCAGACGTGGCTATAGTAGACGCAATCCACGCAAGATGGTGCGTCTGTGGGCAGAGAAGGAAATGCGCAATCTCAAAAGACTTGTGTCTGCCGGTATACCGTGCCCCGAACCCATCGAAGTTCGGGAAAATATCCTGGTAATGGGTTTTCTTGGTGATGAGGAGGGCTGGTAATATTTTCACGCCGAAGTCTCTTTCATCGCTCATCCGTCATTTGGACGCCAGGGCATCCCCTCGCTTAAAGGACGCCGAAATCCCCTCCGAATTATACCCAGCATTGTACGAAGAGCTCATTCTCAATGTCCGGAAGATGTATCACATTTGCAAACTTGTCCACGCCGATCTTTCCGAATACAACATTCTCTTTCACGGTGGACATCTTTGCATTATCGACGTCTCGCAATCCGTAGAACACGATCACCCTAGCGCGTTCGACTTCCTGAGGAGTGATATCAAGAACATCGAGGACTTTTTCGAGAGGTTTGGGGTAAAATGCTTGGGTTTGAGGCGTTGCTTCGATTTCATCACGAGAGTGCACGTAGTCGAGGAGGGGCAGGACGAGGGATCTGCTTTGAAGCACTGGCTGACAGAAGTCGACGAAGAACAACAAAGCTCCTCATCTATGGATGGAAGCAATAACAAGATTACTTCCTCATCGAACACATCAGCTACTCATGAAGATAATATTTTCCGTCAATCATACATCCCCCGCACGCTGAACGAGGTATACGACGCTGAACGGGACGTGGAGCTTTTGACGAAGGGTGATGGGAAAAATCTGATCTACGCAGAAACTATAGGTTTGACGCATCCTACCTCTGGTGTGAGTCCGGAAGGTGAAGCCAGGCCACATGTACGCTTCAAGGGCGAGGAGGATGTGGACCTCGTTGATGAAGAATACACGAGCGACAGCGAGGAAGAAGGGAGTGAAGAGCCTGAGGCAGCTGAGGGGGGTGAGAAGAATGGTTTCGACCCTCGTAAACCTAGGGGCCACAGGCACGAAGATCGGGAGGCCAAGAAGGCAAGCATTTCGGTCTATCAGAAATTAAACATTGCTGATTTTCACTCAGGAACGCAAAAAAGCCGTCAAGACCGAAGCACGTGAGAAACGGAAAACTAAAATGCCCAAGGCAGAGAAGAAGCGCAAAACAAAAAGCTCGCGATAACACTAAAGGCCCCTTGGATATATCCTTTCATCTTCGATAGATTTATTTTATTTTCATTGAATGCTAGGTATAGAATATAAATGTTCTTAACCATCCGTGATGCACCCGTGGCTAGCGTCTTCGACCATTTTAACATACTTGTAGAGGGTTCCTTGGGTAACCTTGATTGGTGGGGCAACCCAGGCTTTCCGGCGGCGTTCCATCTCCTCAGAGGAAATATGCAATTCCATGGTGTTTGCCACAGCGTCGACAGAAATGGTGTCACCATCCTCCACAAGCGCAATAGGTCCACCGACCTGTGCCTCAGGGACGACGTGACCTATACAAAATCCATGAGATCTGATAGATATCCCATCAGTATACAAATCATCGTGAATAGAAATAGTACAAACCCTCCGCTAAATCGCCCGTCTGTGAGGCACGCGACGTCCTGACCTAAACCGGCACCCATAATCAAGCTAGTGGGCTTCAGCATCTCACGCATACCTGCATAGTCCGAGTATCAATATTACCGTTCGGGTCAATCATACTATTCACTCACCAGGGCCACCCTTAGGGCCGAGGTAGCGCATGACGACGACTGTTTTCTCGCCCTTTTTGATTGAGCCAGACTCAACGGCGGAGACAAAGGCCTCTTCTGAGTCGAAGGTGCGTGCTTTTCCGGTAAACCCAAGACCCTCCTTGCCGGTAATCTTGGCAACAGCACCTCCGGGGGCCAAATTACCACGTAAAATTCTAGGGTCATTTGAGAAAAAGAGCTATTGAGAGATGGTAATGACAAACCTGATGTGTCCGGTAGCTTTAATGGGCTTATCGAGGGGGCGGATTACGTCCTGACTAGCAGAGAGTTCCCCGTGTTTATGTACCCAACGCTCTAGGTTCTCGCCTAGTGTGGCGCCAGTGACCGTCATGTTGCTGCCGTCAATGAAATTATTTTTCATCAAGAAATAAAGTATCTCTGTAGTTGAAGAAAATTTGTGAACGAGAGAACCACCATGGTAGTTGAATCACTGACTGGGTATGCCCCCGATTTTGTAGATGTCCTCCATGACATACTTGCCGCTTGGTTTGATGTCGGCGAGGAAGGGTGTTGATTCAGACACTCGTGCGAAATCATCAATGGTAAGCTTGATGCCTACGGCGTGTGCCATAGCAATAAGGTGCAGGACGGCATTCGTCGAACCTCCTAGGATCATGATGAGAACCTGAAACTCAGTATGAGTGGTTGTGGAAATTGAAACAAAGCATGGCAGACCATAGCATTCTCGAATGCCGAGCGCGTCATGATGTCGCGGGGAAGAATGTTTTTCTCGATGAGATTTCGCATGGCGGGACCAATAGTCTTGCATTCATCGTGTTTTTCTTGAGATTCAGCCGGATACGACGAAGAACCAGGAAGAGTCATCCCAAGGGCCTCAGCTGCACTGGCCATAGTGTTCGCCGTGTACATCTGCCAATATGTGAATAAACTATCGCTGGATTGGGTACAGTGGTACTAACGCCTCCACAAGCACCTGGGCCAGGACATGAATGTCGCACTGTCTCATACCTGACGGTTTCTGCTTCTGGCGTTTTGCCATTTTGTAGGTATTTTCCGTACGCCTCGAATGCAGAAACAAGATCTAGCTGAGGTTGACCCGCACATGAACCCGCGCGAATTGTGCCTCCATACACCATGAGACCCGGACGGTTGAGTCGTCCGACTATACAAGTATGATAACATGTCAGTGCGCATGGTGGATCTAAACAAGTAGCTCACTCACGAGCCATCAGCACACCCGGCATATTCTTGTCACATCCCGGTACCACAACCATTCCATCTAACCAGTGTCCGCCAGCGGCTGTCTCTACCTGATCTGCAATAAGGTCGCGCGACTGCAGAGAGTATGACATTCCCGCAGTGCCCATACTAATCCCATCGCTGACACCAACTGTGCCGAACTGGTAGCCAATTAGGCCAGACTCGACCAAGGAACCCTTGATTTCCTGCCCCAAGCCAAGCAAGTGTCGGTTGCATCTGAAAGCACCTCAGGCAAAGATACAATTATTGCATACGTTCTTCCTTACGGGTTGCCCTCATACCTTGACCAATCATAGTCAATGGAATGGCCGCGGAAGAATTTGATTGGCTCAACACTCACCATACACTAGCGACACCGACCATGGCCTTTTGAAAGTCCTCCTGATCTTTGATACCTTCGGTAGCGTACAGCATAGCCTACGAATATCAGTTTCTCCAATATTCCTCGCCCGGCTCAAATGACTCACTTGACTTGCACCTTGGTCTTTAGGTTGCGTGACAGTCCTGCTATAGCGGTTCATGATGGGCTTGTCCTCGCATCTTGCAGGAGACGACCACAGTGATCTTGTTTGCCTCGCAAGGCCCCTGCTAACCGAGAGTCTCGAATGCATCGTTTCGATCTATCTGCTCGACAACTCGACTCGGACAAAGTCGAAATAAAAAAATATATCGACCCCCCGATTTGGCAGCTTACGGAGATAGACTGTGCCGTAACTATGTTAGCATGCCGCACTTTTCAGCAGCAAGAGCGATTATTCCAATCGAGACGTGCATGCAGTACTGCTATGTCTCGGATGTTTTTTTTACTAGGTCCTGAGCCATAAGTTCCATGGAGAAACCATGCATGCGCTTGTCATAATTTTTTTTTTCGACCGTCCCCACGGACCACGGTATTTGAATTCTGAGTTGGTGAGTCCGAGTCAGCGCAATTCGCGTGAACTGATCATGATAACATGGTTCATGACCGTGTAATTTTGTGGGAGTGCAAGTAGTGCATAGGACCAGCTTGAAGACATAGTACTATCATGATATTAAACTTTGTGGCCTACCGGTAAGCAGGTCCGTTTTGTACAAATATGGAAAGGCTCATCCTCCTCGCCGATCATGTTTCACTTTTGTCATCCCCTCGATACTGAAAAATCATAGAGTTAGGGTCAATTGTAAGCTCCCGACAATAATGGTCAGTCAAACTTGTATGTTTGACTCCGGAGTTGGACGCGGCGTACGGGCCCATTGATTGAAGATTCCTTGGCGGTGTGTTGGCGATCTGACACCTTCTGACACCAGAGTATATCACGAGTATCCAAAGGGGGGGAGAACAAAATTTTCCATGAATTTAGACTCTGGTACGGGTTTTTTTGGAGTATCTGCATTATCTGGATGTGGATCCAGTTGTTCCGCCATTCCGCCTCAAAAAATCTGAGCCATGCCATAGCGGATGTAAACTTATTCCAGCGGATTTTTTTTCCGTTTCTGTGCTCGTCTTTCCTTCGCGTGCTCAACTCTTTCGCCATCAGAGCATATCTCGCTAATGGCTCTCAGTAACATCCTCATTTCTCAACAATCCGAGCGCTCCTGAAAGAAGCAACCCCTGCAATACCGTTGCACCAACGCTTCCCTCGCAAGTTCACGTTCTGCTTAGATTGCGAGGAGAGAGGTATGGATGACAGAGATGACGATAAATTATCAAGTTCGCTCCCACAAACATTACACGCACACATAATACGTCCCAACGATCCACATGTGCTTGCCGATGAGGCGTCCTGGAGCCAAGACAGACATCTTGTCCAGCGACAGGCTTCCCGCTTCATTTACCAGTCTATATCGTCGCTGACTCCTGCGACCTTTCCAAACAGTCATGGTTCACGAGGAGAGTCATCACACGATAGATCAGTACCACCAGATGTAGAAGAGAGTGGATATGTTTCCCAACGCGTTCAAAACACCTCGGCTGGCCAGAGGGGAGCTTTGGCCACTGGCTTCGCGCACTCTTATAGGACATTTCCAGCTCAGAGTAATCGAATTCCAGGCAGCGAGACACCCTTCTACCTTCATCCTCCCTATACGTACCCCCCTTCCCCTTCAAGTCAAAATCATGCGTCACCGGGCCCATTTCAAGGCAGGGCAGGTCTCTCGCCGTCGTCCCACACGGTTGGAAGGCCCGGAGGTAGCAGTCGCACGCCAGAAGAGAATCGAAAAGAAGACGACAGCGACGACAGTGAGCAGACACGCGAGGTCACGTCCCTCGATCATGTACAAGAGATCTATTTGGGCAGGTATTTGACTTCACAGCCAAGACCAGTGCCCATTCCGTCCTTCTTTCCAAGGGGCAGTCGTGAAAATAGCCCCTACCTGTACAGTGGACCTCACTGTGAGTCCTTGATGATGTTTGAAAAAATACTGTAAATTCTGATTTTTCCTTGAAGCATATGATGATTCTAGTCACCTACAACCGCCTTCGCATCACCTTGAGTCAACTATCATCCGACATCAATCACTTCCTTCTCAACGATGGGAGGAGCGCAGTCACTCTGGGTCCTCTAGTAATCGATATGCACCAGGAACGTCGTTCGATGATCGCCCGATTCAGAGGGCGTCCTCGTATTCTCTCCCTCCAATTAGAAATTTCATGCGGCCACTCAGGGAAGAGTACTCTGACAGAGGACCACAATCATTCTCACACGGTCTGCTTGATCAGACACGGGAAATTTTGCCTCCAGAAGCATCAGTGGAGGACACAGAGTCCAGTAACGAGAAACCGACGTATAGGCGAGGCAAGAGAAAGCGATCAGACAGTCAGGATGAAAGGAAGACCAAAGTTGTGCGCAAAATCTACGTTGCGTGTGATTTTTGCCGAGGTGAGTGAATACCTTTGCGGGGATTGCTCAAGAACTTCACCTCCGATTGGCCCCCTAACTTTACAGGGCGGAAACTTCGATGTGACGGGACCAAACCTTCCTGCGCTAATTGCTCCACCCGAACCTTGAAATGTGTATATAAGGACCATCCCAGACGTCGCGGCCCTGGAAAGGCACCGAAAGGCTCGCGGACCAAGAAATCGGAAGGGAAAGGTCGAAAGGGGAGGAAAAGTTCTAAAGCGGCCACAAGTGAAGTTGATAAGGAAGGATCAGAACAGCCTTCAGCTGCAGCACTCCCAGATCGGCATGTATTTGAGCCACCGATGATGTTACCGAATCACGGTCACCCTCAGTTGCCTGGGCTAGAGGCCGTTTATGCGCCACTGCCCTACACTGATCGTCCAAGTGCTTCGAACGTGCATCACGAAGAATCGGAACTAATCCCACACTATCACTTTACGAGCGGTGTGATCGATCAAGGAGCAGTGGAGAACCTGCGGCCACTCTGGGGACGAGAGAAAGAAGACAGGCGGTCAGCGGAGTCAGGACATCCATTACCTCCTGGGTCGCGGAAGGGTGGTGATACAGACGATGAGGAGACGAATTAAAAGCCAGGCGAGGTGTTGACCGACCGACGCAGGCGGAGAGTGTAGAGGATCGGCACCCACAACTGTCCACGGCGTTATGTCCCGGCGGCGCACTGCTTATTACGTATTCTAGAGATCGGATACCTCTTTACATATCGTTGCTACGCTCTTTTCTTGGTGAGCGTCTTTTTTGAATGGGCTCTCTCACGTTCTGTTGACGAGAAATGAAGTCTAGATGCGAATGTTGTTTCGGAATCACCCTCTTTTCCGTGGCTGAGCCATATCCGCCGTACCCTATTTCCTTGTTTCAATCCTGATGCTGAGATAATCTAGTTTAATTTTCTCAGCTGCAGATTATGTTATGTTGATTTATTTCTATCATATTACTCGTTTGCTTGTTCAGATCCTTGAACCTGAAATAATAATTGAATATTTCAACAAAAACGGAAATAAATGATTCAAATTTACAAGGATTCAATTCAAGTCGGAGGAATAAACTTGGCTGTAATGAACCCGATTGGTTCGGTGCATGTAGATTTCAGGCTCGGCTCCGTTAGCTTCCCTCTTTTCTGGAATTTCGGTGTTTATCATCCCCGCGCTTGCCTCACCTCGCGGGCAAACCCTCGCTCTGTCTCCCCCGAACGGACATTCGATTCGTCCGTCATACTCACGATGCCGCTCGTCGTCGACAATGGCGAACAACGCATCACGAACGACGACGACGACCGTATCCCAATCCCTCCTTCCGTTCAGTCCGTCCCAGGGGCCACTCATTCGTATTCTTCTAATGGTCTTGTCCCCGGAACAGTTGGCAACGGCCATGATCCTCACTCCAACGGCTTAAACGACTTCAGTGGCTATACAGTTATGGTCGCTGGTCAGCGCACCGGCAAGACTTCATTTCTACGTCTTCTCTTGGACACCAGTGAAATATCCTCAGCTGCCACCAAGGACCAGCTCGCCTCCGTCGCAAAGTTTGTACAGGGTTCCAGCGGTCATACATCCCACATACGCACCGCATCCATCAATATCGACCATGATATTGACCAAAATAGTACACCTCAGGTCCTTACTCTCACGCTCGTGGATACACCTTCTTTGACCTTCGAGGACGAAGCTTCCACCGAGCGGGCTATTCATGAGATACTCAGGCATGTCGAATCCAGATTTGCTGATGGCATCGAGGATGTACGTTTTACCCAGATTCCTTTCCTACATTATATTGAACCCCATTTTTCGGTGCAGGAGTGGAGATCCCCAGCGGGTGACAACAACATCCATTTGTGCGTTGCTGACATGGGCGCTTAGTCACCGCGTCACTGTGAACTGACCCACGGACCAGGTGTATATACTTCTTGGATCCCGACGTGATTGTTCCGCCTTCTGTGCCAGGACCTCCTGCTCCCTTGGTCACTCGGACTCGGGGCAGTAGCTTTTCTGTCACAGAGCCGGAGCCCGTCATCCTCGAGCCCCCTGTCACCAACAATCCGCTCCTATGCCGCCCTTCCCTTCCTCTTAGCGAAATTAACACCATCAGGCGGCTTTCTGCTAGAGTCAATGTGCTCCCTGTAATTGCTCGTGCAGACACGCTTACCAACGACCGCCTTGCGGCCGTCAAAATGGCTGTCCGCCGAGATCTTGCGGAAGCCGGCATTGGCTTCGGAATCTTCGATATGGACTCCCATGCGCAGTACCAGCACCGTAAAGATGCGGCTGAATCTGCGCACCCTGTAAAGGGTGAAATGGTGAATGGTTACAGTGGGCATGCAAATAAGTCTTCGCCGCATGGACATCCTTCGCCTCCGAATTCCCCAGCAGTAGCGTCTCTCAAACTCCCATATGCTCTTATCTCACCCGATATCTACTCGCATAGTGATGGCGTAGCGAGAGTGCCCCTATCACGTCACGAGCTTGTACAGCAATATGCTCCTTTGGTTCTTCGTCACACCGCTTCTAAACTGACGCGTGGCAAATTTATCAGAAGCTATCGGTGGGGATCTATGGACGTTCTAGATCCTGTTCATAGTGACTTCATGCCGCTGCGCACTGCTATATTTCATCACATGGAGGTAGGCATTTCAGGTGCCCAACTTTTGATGTCACCATTAAAATTAACCTCGGCCTAGACGTTGCAGAAATACACTCGAGAATATCTTTTTGAAAAGTTTAGAAACGAATACCTGCTTCAGCACCATTCTGCTAACCACCAGCTTCACCCCCATGCCATACAACAAGCAATCCCGCGTAATTCTGTACCTCTTACGCATGCTCCTCGCCCTGTTTTGACTATTGAGACTCAGCCTGGCCATGGTTCTGTTCGACATCCCCCTCTTCCCATGGCCCGCGACATTCCTCCTGGGGCGGATTTGCGTGGGCCACCACTTTCCCGTCCGATGACAGAAGGTACTTCTTCACAGCTTCAAGGCAAGACAGCGTCTGGGAGTAAGTCCATGCATGGATTCCTGACTCAGATAATTTGTGCTTATTCTTAACAATAGGATCTTCCAAGCAGAGGACTAAGAAGATTACAGTGGCATGCAATTTTTGTCGATGTATGTAGACTCCGCCCTCCCTTGCGGATTCAATACTCAGGACGCTCTCTAGCCCGAAAACTCAAATGTGACGGGGGACGCCCTGCTTGTAGCCAATGTGTCAAGCGGTCCAACCTTTGCGATTATATGCCACAAAATAGCAAACGGCGCCCTCTTAACCGTCCACCTAAGGAGGATAGTGAGTCTGAGATGAGTGGCGAAGACCGATCCGAAGACAACGATCCTTCGGTATCTCCCGAGATCGTTTCCCAGCCACTATCTCGGAGGAGCTCCAACGTCGTTGATAAGCGGCCAATACTAGATGGCTTCTCGGCCATCGCTGGCCCATCAGAGCCCCGCGAAGGTCTTCATAGCATGCCCCCCAGGCCTAAGTCTGGCATAACTACAGGAAGTTCGGGGGTCTCCGACGGACGGACGTTGTTCAAAGACAATGAGTTACCCCATATCGCAACTCTGTCGCTACCCGAGAACTCCCCTGCAGCTGCGATGAGTGCTCCACCGCTCCCGCCTATTAGACCAGCCTCGGAGCAACAGGCTGCTCAGCGAAAACGTGCATCCACTGTTCCTGGGAGGAGCAATCGTCCCGCTGCTAGCACTGGTCCGAAAGTGGTAGCATGCAACTTCTGTAGAGGTTGGTTCGTTGAGCATCGTGTTATTATGGACTGATTCAAGCATCCTATGTAGCGAGGAAGACGAAGTGCGACGGAGCGCATCCAGCCTGTTCCAGCTGTGCGCGAAGGTCCCTCCCATGTAACTACAATCACGATTCCAGCACCAACGGCGTGAATAAAAAGGGGACTCGACGTGCCTCTACCTCCAAGGCAAATCCCCCTCAAGCACACCTTTCTTCCGTGCAGTCACCTCCCTCCCACTCCCCTCCTTCTTCAACGGTTGTCGGCGACTCTCGTTATTCTGCCGGGAAGTCCTCTGAGGACAACCAAGGAGAGCCCATGGATGTTGATCTGAAGAGAAAGATGGACGACATGGAGCCTTCGCATATTCAAAAGAGAATGAGGGTGGATGAAACCAGTGGGGACGTTATACCCTGAGCACCATCCATTGATCACCCCTCATCATCACTCCCCCTGACCAAACCGGGTGTAAACTGTAGAATTAACTCGCATATGCACTGTCCCTTGGGAAGCTTGGAAACTGTCGTTGAACGTTATGTTTTTTGGGTTATCTCCAAGTGTTCTTGTCTTGTTTTGTGCATGGACCGTGATTGCACTGTATTTTTTCTCCTTTGCTATTCTCGTTTCGGGCGCCAATGTTTTCTCTTCGATATAGCTATCGTCGACCATTGTATGTATGTCAATTCAAGTTGGGGAATTAAACTCAAGCTCAAGTTTGGATAAACGTTGGAACTCGTTGTGCTATTGCCATTGGTGGGAATTCTAAGGGCCTGATAGCCTACCAACCAGCGCGGGGTTGCCATGGGCTTGTGATTCTGTCGAAATATGTATTTGACTTATCCTTAACACCAAAATTGCCGTTGAAACGGGAGCCCAGTTGCCTCCCGTGGCCTGTAGACCTTTCTCTTTGGCTGTAAACTGGCATTCCTATATCCTACACGTTCTTTATTCTACCAGTGTTCATACACCCACACTGTCTCACTCTCACTATTCTTCCATTTCCTGTATCTCATCATGTTTTCTTTTCGCCGAAGGCCCAGAACTTCAAACTCCACGGGGTCACCACTGAAAAGCTCTCCCTCTTTGCCTGAGCTGCATTCTCAAGGCATTCCATGGCCGGAAAACTTAGTAGACGTCACGGTAATACATGAAGGTCCCCTTCCAGAGCCCGAACGTTATCCCCAGCAAGGTGCGGTCAAAAGCTCTGTATCCTCCTCCGATCGTGCCCCCATTCCGTTCCACAAACCATTTCGGTTAATTGCAGGACAACCGGCGGAAAATGGCTGCAAGATTTCGTCTATGTATATGTCTCACCCCCCGTCTGCGTTCGGTAATTGGAGATCTTCCACCGTTCCTGTCCTGTCGCCACGGCGATCTCACCGTAAAAACCGTGCATCACCTGCATTCAACCTCATGGTATGTTACTACATTGATCTCCCAAAATTGATTGAACTACGACGCGTCCACCAGGTCGTAGGAGCAAGAGGCACAGGAAAGACTTCGTTCTTGCGTTTACTTCTCGAAACTGCAGATATATCGCCAAATGCGACAGAAGACCAGCGTGTGGGCTTGGATCGGTTTTTAAATGGTTCTCTGAAGCATACACAGCAAATTAACACGGCGCGTGTTGAGATTTGCGAGTCGCGGTATGACCGAGTGCTTCTGACTGTCATTGATACCCCCGGGCTGGATTTCAGCGACGGACACGAGTTGCGGGTTGAACGCCAGGTCAGTGGGATGATCAAGTATCTTGACGCGCAATTTGCAGATACGATGAATGAGGTATATCACGCAATCTTGTTCTTTCGAAGCTGTTACTTAATAAATATATAGGAGTCTAAAGTTGTCCGTCAAAGCAAAGGAGATCAACATGTTCACTTGTAAGAATTTTGTCATGTTAACAATTATTGATTCAAACATTCTGGATCTAGGTGTATCTTTATGGTTGATCCCTCGTCTATTGTGTCACCGTCACCTCGCATCCAATCCCCTATGTCGGGCAGAGCCCGGTCAGATACCGCGGTTTCTCGTACTACCGTCGGAGATATCCAAGAAGCCATTTATAATCAAGAATATTCCAGAGACTTCGCAATGTCCCCCGCTGAGCTTCGCGTGATCCGTCGTCTTTCGGCACGGGTGAACGTGCTTCCTGTTATTGCACATGCGGACTCACTTACAGATGACACGTTGTCGCTCGTCAAAGCTGCTATTCACAGGGATCTAGAATCAGCTGGCCTAGACTTTGGGGTGTTCTCCACACCCAAGCCGAAAACGGACTCCCCCGTACCGGTGCCACTCTCGGACGATAAAGCTGCCACAACGTTGCCGCAAGAAGTAAACGGTCACCGTGAGAACGGCGACGTCCACCAAAATGGCAGCTCTTACGTTGCAAATGATAGTGAAAACCAGGGACGCCCCTCACGTCCAGTGATTACACTGAAAGGGACGCGGCTTTCCCGTTCTCGTTCTCGCTCTCGTCGTGACCTATGTGCCGTAGCTCAAGACGAAAGAGAACCCTACTATCCCGATGGCGCCGAAGAAGATAGCGTAGCAAATATTCGTTTCTCAGCTCATGTTGTCTCCAAAACAAATCTCTCAACGTTACTCCCCTTCGCGCTTATCGCTCCAGAACAGGCAACTACCCCGCGTATCAGATGGCCGCAGCCAGCTTCCCCTGAATCTGACTTTTGTGCGCGGGAAGACGTGACAGGGCCCTCTACCCCTGTGGCAGAAACACCAATCTCTCTCGATAGTCCTACCGTCCGCAAATCTGTGTTTTTTCAATGTCCCCCGCAGGATCTCAGGGGCGTGTTCACTCGGAAGTTCAGATGGGGGACTATTGACGTTCTCAACCCTGGCCACTGCGACTTCGCTGCCCTTCGAACAGCGATTCTATTGACCCATCTCAAGGTAAATAATTTGATGATATATTGTATACATTGGTGATACTACAAAACACTCCCCAGGTTCTCAAGGTACATACTCGGGAAGTTCTGTACGAAAAGTACCGAACGGAGAAACTCTTGGCTAGGCGTGCAACCAGGAACATAGGCCCCGAGGAAGCGAAGCGTCTGTTGGAAGGTACGCCACCTGTTTGCGAATTACGGTCTTTGTGACTCATTCTGTCCCTAGATCTTGGCTTGTAATTCCGTCAATTTATTCCTATTTACGAGTTCTATCAAGATCTCTCTTGTACTCCCTAGTTTTTGATTACTTCCTCTGGATCAGTTATATATTGTATGTCATCGTTCATACTATGGATCTTTTTTTTTGCACTCCCTTTCACAATTGGGAATATTACATTGGGCTTCCCCCGCACTTTTGGATTCATCTACGCTCTTTTTAAATACCCTGCTTTTGAACCCCTCTTTGAAATTGATTGTAATCTGGTACAGGGCCCCTCAAAGGTTTTTGAGACTCGAACTCAGTGGGAGATAGAAGCACGGACGAAACGAGCTCCGGGGAGAGCCCTGTGAGATCAGCATGGAGCCGATACATAACACAACGGGACAACAATGCAACAATATAAGTCAAATTTGGCCAATCACGATTGAAGGGGATGGGAAGGGCGTAACGCAGTACGTCAACGGACAGTAGCAATTACGAGTATGGTTAATACAGCGACCGTAGAAGAGCAAACTGGACTTCAATTCCATGATGATGATCAAACTCAGTGGGTTCTTGCGGCGAGAATCTTGCGGACGTAGCAATCCCGGATAACTGTAAGTTTCCGAGCACCAAATCGCCAGTCGCCAATGCGCTGGCGCAGCGGCAGTATCCGTACATAATTAATTTAGCAGGGCGACCAGCCCTCTCCAACCCTTTCTGCGATCCCACCCCAGAAATGACACAAACTTGCCACAGGACAAAGGCCTAAACTGTATGTGATGATATACAGGCAGAACTTGAACACGCTCGCCCAAAACGGAGAGGCACAGGCACTCCATGTAAACTTTTTAAGTGACATAGCTAAGATAATTATATTGATAAGTATAAGCCATTTGGGGTACTACCACCAGCGATATGAGCTGACATAAGCTTCCTCTGGATAACTCATCGTCAACGATCACGCAGCTTTCCCACTGTTTCACTGATTCAAAGGAGCTGTACTATGTCTCTATGTTTCCTTTTCTATCCATAATATTATTGATGAAACAACTGGTAGCAGATATATAATCGCTCTAGATCACAAGGATCGCACGTTCTTCTCCAGTGACGCCGGTCTGGGTGCCTTTGTCCTCAATTCTCGTCGAGGGTCGATAGCCATTGCATTCTTGGTCATTCCAAAATTGCAATAGATATGGATCCAGAACATTCATGCCAGCTCAGGACTGTTGAACTTGGTAACTTCCCATCCACACGTTCGATGGCCTCCTATGGATTTTCTCAGCGGATTTGAAGGATGGGACTATATCCGTGGCAGAGCCCGCTATCCCTCCCGAATTGCTATTCTTGACATGTGTGAGTACCACCCGCCGCAGACGGAACGTGGGACGGGTGCTACAGGTGGCGGGTAACTTGGTGGTTCCACCCACACGGACACGCGTCGGAGGGCTTGCTGAATTTGCGTATCTTCAGGTATCCACGGGTAGTTGGTACCCCAAATAGCAAATTATTTTTGGCCGAGCCATACTTGGTACTATTTATTAAACGATCCCTACCCGACGTCGAAATCCGTCGAAATCACGCTCGAATAGGTACGAACATCTCATGCCCCGCAGCGCTGTAATATGATGCTCACTTTATAAACTATGTTTCAGGTGAATATTTATTAAAGTTTACAGCGAGCCGCGGTCACTATCATACTAAATTCTCGATGTTTACAATTCGTTGTGCACGGTCCGATTCTGATGTGTAAAATCCATGTTCGCATCTATCTTTCATACATGTACCTCGACCATCATTCATTGTATTTGTCTCAATGGTGAGGAAGCGTTTTATTTCATCATCGGGCATGTCTTCTGAATCGGCACCCGGCTGCGGGTTACCAGCTATACATCCACCCCGTCGTAAACCAACAGCGTTTCCGATTTTTATTCCACAATCTTCCAAAAAGAAGCGACGAGCCAAAGCGGAAATGTGACGAGAGCATAATATTAATGATATTTCATTGTGTCTTCCTTGAAGTTGTCATTTTAAATTCTATTGGCATCGAAAGCATGCTGTTCAGCACTTTACGCTCCTACCTGACCTGACTGAAATAGAGCCTGATTGACTCAGATAGTGGTCGCAGATATTGTGTGGTACTACCCATATCCTCGCAAGTCCGAGTCGTATCTGCAATTTCGCACAATGTATTTGTCAGATCCACCCACACCCGCCTTGACACTGACCAGTATGGATGCAAGTAGGCCTTCAGAGTGCTATTTACCCACGAATTAGGCCCTGGGTACGGATGCCACTCCATTGCACCCATGTCACACCCTAAGATTCTGATGGCATCAAGAATCAAGTACTTGAGCCCGAAATATTCGGACAGTCTAACAAAGCGATGTCAAGTTAGTGGTTGTCTTCGTGCGCCTGTCGCCAAGGCCATGCCACGTAGTAAGGATATCCGTCAGCACTGCTCACACGACCTACTGCTGCGGCATCCACCAATGAACAGGTTTCTCTTCCCGAAATAACCTCAGATCTCCGCCTCGTCATTTCCAGTTAAGATCCATGTCCGATCCCAAAGGTGGTGGAATACCACAAGATAATACGCGTGTCGACAGGACGCGACAACAACCCTAGATATACATAACCGATAGAAAAACAAAAACAAAGACTATTGTGATTATGTATGGTAGTACCTCAAGGTAGGCAGGCGGGTCATTCAGCGTAAGTGAGTTGGATTCCATAAAGCCAACCATGCGATTCGTTACTATGCAGTGAGAGCATCAATCTCTTCCTGTGACAACCCATCCAATCTGTGCAATAGATAATCGACCTGGTAAAATACATTAAGTCGAGGATCCACCTGGATACAAAGAAACGCGTACCTCGACCTCTTTGGTCAGAGGGATGATATAGCTTTCATACAACTCCACCACACCATCAACATCAATTTTTGCAGTACCATTCATATGAGAGTTGACTATGGCGTCACCATCGGCGCTGAATTCTTGTGCGTATATGGCAGCTTTCTTGCGTAAACGCTGAAGCAGCTTGCGCTCAACCTCCGGTTTCGTAATCAACGCCTCGAGTGCGGGTCGGTTAGGCGTCAGGATGTGGGGGATGAAGGCAGAGGGGTTTGCAATGAACTTTGATTCAGAAACGAATTTTCCTGCACTCAGAAGGATTAGAAGGATATCGGGCTCAATAGAAGTGACTGACCATAGTGCACGCGTTTACTAATTGCCTGCAGAACTTCAACGTCTATTGTAGCTGCGCTGCCGTAATTACCATCGTCCTCGTATTCTTCATCTCCAATAATCCCATTTGAGCGCTTGATCGCTGCTAGGGCTAGAGTTGCCCGCCTTGTTATCCGCGGAACAATGGAACGAGTGTAGAAGGACAGAATTGATGGATTTGCATTGATAGTGTTTGGGTATAGTATTTTTGGGAAAGCCAGGGGTAACAGTACTGGGACGGGGAGATTGGACGTGAAAGGATATTCATCTGGGCTATTATGACGTTAAACCGCGAAACAGATCTGATTGTAAGAAGATTTACCTTGTATATCTACGAGCTCTAGCTGTGTAGTGATGGGACTTAGCACATTGCCTATGTTTAGCATTGGTCAAAGTACGAACCATGGAAAGTTTCAATCTCTTTCAAGAACCACTCGAGCCAACTTCCATCAAATTCCATATCCCTCAATTCCTCGAAGGAGCCACGTATGTAGATTCGGGGGTTGTGAGCGAACTGCGCCCGCTCTATCAAATCAAATATGATGGTATCTTCAAGGCGGACCAAAATTTGACGGATCCGCTCGAGAGACAAAGGATCTTTCTCTAGCATGAAATTTTGGGACAACATAGTGAGAGATGGGTGTTCGGGTAAGAGGAGGATTGTGGGTGCGGTGGATGCGGAAGGCTGCCGAGACGTGGTACGGTTTTAAGTATGACTCGGATGAAACGGGTTGCTTCCACGCTAAGAACACAGATTTTCGTTGTCAGACTAAACTAACCGCACTGGGGGTTTCTAGACATGCTACGTGCCCTCTAGTCTACTTATATTAAAAAGTGATCAAAGCGCTGAATATTGAATCAACAATCCTCTCGGATGATGTTTAGACCGTGGATTTATTACGGCATTCCAGCATCGCCTCTGCGCGGAGACGCCATCATTCTCTTTCGGTTCTGAAACGGCCGAAAGGGGTCCCGCCATCCTAGCGTTCCTCTTATCCTAGGAGACCGGTGACCGCAGCAGGTGCTAAGAATGTGGTCTGCCTCGCGACGCTCTGTCTGCTAGGCGCTTGGGCTTCGCTTATCTAAGCCCAACTACTTATAATATTTATAATTGTCTTCAAAGGTAATCACGCCACGTCCAGATTACTTTACTGCATGTACAAACCCACATAACTAAGTAACGTTACTACTCTGAGAACCTCGAGCCCCAAGGCGTCACTAACCGAGGCCGAGTAACGAGATGTAGTGGTATTACCGCGGCGACCGGACGGGCTGCCAATGAACAAGCTTGCTTGTAAGGTCATATGTACATAGTACGTTGGCCCAGAACACAAGGCCATATATACTAGATCACTTATACCTAAACCATGTAAGCAGGTGACTCGCGAAAACGATAAAGGAAGTTTCCAATTACTTAGCTGGGATAAGCTCAGAACTATGCGGCTAGGTACGTGTTGGGTCCGTGGGTGCTCCCCGCATTCTTGATATTACCTAATATCTATTACCCCGTCGTCCCTAGTTGTTGTAAATCCGGCAGCCGATCTACTACCCCAATCCTTTACTCCAGCCAATGAAACCGGTTAGGATGTTCGGAACAGTAATCGGTCGTTTCCATGATTATGTACGGCACATGGTATCCTGAATGGCTCTTGCAAACTAATGGCGTGTTTTGCCACCTCAAGTTGCACGTCTTCGGTGCCAAGCCCTTGAACGTGGTGCCACGTATACAGCACGTGCCTGCGCCTTGGAAATATGTTGTACCGATCAGTTTGCGAAGATCAAAAACAAAGTAGGAGCTGAGCGCTGAAAGGCGATTCAACGGATCAGTGGCTGTTGGAGTTGCATGATCCAGTGATAGAGTCCGACGGAGATGGAGTCACCGGGAAGCAACTTGTTTTACTCTGTTGAATGGTGCTAGGCCTCAATGAACCGTGCATCGGTTTCAGACAGACCCACGCGGCACTTTCGCCCTTTGGAATTTTGCACACTGCACTGCGCAATCACAGTGCCTGATTCCCACTCCTCCGAGCCGTCACTTGATTCTTGATGTGAGTTGTCAACTTCGTCATAGCATGTGCCGACCCTGAAATGCGTCCCGCAGGGTGTATGGGCATTGGGTGAGCACTTGTCACAGGGAATGAACCATGTGAAACCTACAACGGGAAGGTTCATGATTATAACGGGAATGAGCGAAGGGCCGCCCAGCGCCAGAGGCAACTGCAGAACACAGCGTACCGGTAATAGCCGAATGGTTAGCATCCAGAAATTTTTCAGACGCCAAGAACATATACGGACGCAAATAGTAGTGGAGTGTATTATCATTCATTGCCGAGCAAGATGAATGCCCGTGGTAGAAATTGAGTAGAAACGCAAACTGCGCTTTGATGTTCTGTTATCGGCGCTCCGCTCCCATCGAAGAGGCCCAGTCTGGACTCTGCAATGGCCGAAGCGGGAAGCAATGTGCTTCTTCTATTAGTGCACCAATATTCATGTCGCGACGCACCGCCCGGATCTTAAACATCACTGTCTTGATTAATAGAACCACGGTATAACTTAGACCAGAATATCCACATGGATTTACAAGGACGGCTCAGATGTGGAGACGGACTGGACTACGGAGTCATGTATGGACCCAAACACCTGGGCTGTTATTGCTCCTCAGCAACGTATATATATGATAGTCGGGCGGGCCTACCTTTCGTGCTATGACGACAAGCTATTGGTGTCTTCGATCCTGTCTAGAACTTGTATAGCCAGGTGATTGGATGACGGAGCATATACTTTTGAGAGTTACCCGATGCACATGTTTGGGACGAGAGCCTGTTACCATAAACCAACCATAAACGATAAAGAATTTTCATTGGGTGAACTCCTCGCGGATTACGTAAACGCGTCTGAACTACACTCTCCTTTTCTCCAACTCATCTTTTCGGCAGAAATACGAGAATGGGATTCATGCTGCCGTCCCCAACCAACCCAAGAGAGCATGCTCGTGCTCTCATGTCTCAAAAAGAGAACATCGAGGCCGAACTCGACGCGCAGTTTTCTGTCCTTAAAGTCAATAATGTTGATATGACCACACCCCTGGTTGATCAGGAAGGTTTTCCTCGGGCAGATGTCGACGTGTACGCAATACGGCATGCTCGCAGACGCATCAACGAGCTGCGAAACGATTACAAAGCTGTCATGAATGAGATTGAGACAGCTCTCCAGGCGGTATATGATCCATCTGCAGTTGGATCATTACCCACCGCATCTGAGGAGATCGCGCAGCACACGAGTTTGACGGATAGCGCGGAATCGCTACTTGCTTTTGCAAGAGTGGATGGTGTAGCTCCAGGTAGCCCCGCAGCAGAAGCAGTACGTCGGTATGAAGCTTGCTTCAAGGACGATATCGACAGGGTTTGACTTACAGGGACTTCGACGAGAAGATCTGATATTGAAGTTTGGATCTCTCGCGCGATCATCATTTACAGCAAATTCTTTGCAACCGCTGGCTGATCTAGTATCTGTTAATGAAAATGTTGGTTCAGCTTAATTTTCCCGTACCGCCAATCTGTTAACATCCTTTAGCGCGAGATTCAGGTCATCATATCAAGGTCTGAGGAAACTATGTCGTTGAAACTCACTCCGCGCAAGGGCTGGGGTGGGCGTGGTATGCTAGGGTACGATATCTTTGGTCGTGTGCTTGACATGAAGTAATGCTCATCAACAGGTGCCATATTATCCCTCACGAATCCTAGCCATCATCGATGCTCTTTGGACTCGGAGACCGCACAGATTTTTTCCATTCATCATAGCTTTGTATATGTAATTATGCACAAACTGTCAAAGATCATTCGCTCATCACTCGAGCCCTTGGCAATGCAGACGATACGTTACAGAATACCGACAGTTCCGGGATCGACAGCTCGGTGCGGGTTTCCAATGTTGAACGCCCTCGGCCCACAAGGCGTGTTCGAGCAATTTCAAAGATATTCCTTTCATATCGGAACATTTGTTATCGATCCCAGTGATGCAAACATGTCGATCGATTACGCAAAGAGAGCAACCCTAGTAGAGGAAGTACGGATAGGAAGAGATGTTCAGCCAAAGTGAAACTCTCTTCCCATACCTACTTTCTTTATTGATGTGTCCCGATTCCCATGCATTCGCGCCCGGTCATGGCTTTTCACAGCTGGTAAAGCCCTGAAAATGGCCTGATCGGGCTGTAACTTTTATACATAATCAAAGCCACAGCGAACAGAACAAGACTATGCATCGTGGGGAGCGTTAAACGCTCAGCGACTGAATACCGATTTGGTATCCCAATGAATGAATCTCGACTTTTGCAGTTTCAGTTTCTTTGAAACATCTGCGGTGCGATATGTAACCACGATGTCCGCATGGTCGAATTTGGTATGAGTTTCAGAGAAAACACCATACTTGAATCCGTGTCGATGGACATGATGTACCCTTGCTTTGGGAGAGACCAGATCACTGGCCCAGGTGTATGTGCTTCGAATTCTCTCGTACACGCCACATCAACTCCTACATGGCCCATCTATGAAACCAACAATGTCAATCCAAGTAACGTTGAAGACCATGTGCGAGCGGATCGGGCGAAACCAGTCATCGCTGGCTCTGCTAGGCAGACACCCGATGGTCGTTTGCATCGGTACTACTGCCAGTTCTGGTACCGGTGCGAGGACGCAGAAATTAAGGATAGTTCAGTATTGGTGCAGCGTAAAGAATTACAACATTTTGGTATCCAAATAAACAAACGAAGAAAAGAAATCGAAGCAAGAAATACAATTCATTCTACACCGAATCCTTCTGTTTCCCTGTAAAGAAAAATCAGCGTACGTCTCCAGGATCGGACACAAAGCGAACGCACTCGATGGCATACGTCAATTTTTTCTCGAGGCTCTCGTAATCTTCGTAAGGAGGCAACTCGATCCTATTGAAACACGTATGGCTCCTCGGGAGTTGTGATGGATCGCCAGACTTATCGATGGTGAATCTCCGCGGCCCATCCGAACCCTGTAAATCTTTGAAGCCATTGACAGGCACCCTGGAAGTACCCGTCGCAAACTGGAGTAAGCGCGACTTGCGTTCTGGGGGCCAGCTACGGATGCATTGCCAGAACCACTCGATGACTTTGTCCGTCTTTTCGTATCCGCGGTAATCAGTGTATTGGATCCAGTCATCGCTGTAACGCATTATTAACATGATAAAACATGAGCGTGATGAGATACGTACGTGTCAATCTCGGACATCCCCCCTATGAGAAGCTCGAGTTCTCGCTCGTCAAAGAGTTCAATCAGATCTCGAGGTATGATCTCCTGGAAGCCGAGCATGAAGGCCTGGGATTGCTCCCGGACTCTCGTCTTAGTACGGTATTCCACAACCGCTTCAACATACTCCTTCTTGTTATCTTCGGTGACGGGTATATCAGCTCCTCCAGGCTTCAGCTCGACTTCCACAATCTCGCCAAAGCGGTCTTCCGTAGAAGTGAACGTTTCGTCCAAGACATCGGTGATATCATTTTCTCTAAGTCAATTGTTGAGCGACTCGACTTAGCAGCGATAAGAACAGAAACATACAACATCCAGACTAGACTACGGTAAAGGTCAGCATCAACGCCTTCGAGATCAGCCAATGTTGACTTTTTCCCCAGGATGATCTTGTAGAAACTGGGTACGAAGTAGGCATCAAGAAACCGCCTATGGTATATGGCAAGCCCAAGACATCGCCCGATAAATTTGAAGTATGTGAGATGCTCAGGATTGATGCCCGACATCCAGTTCATCTGAAGGGTGTAATTGTCGTGTGCGGAATATTGGAACAAGCCATAGGATGGGTCGAAGATCTCATGAGACACCAGGAAGAACCACTCCCTATCGCAGTAATTAGAACAAGGTCGCCTCAACCAGTGAAAGCGAAATTCATACCTCGAGACACCTCCATAATCCAAGCCATCTTCTCCTTCGAACTTGATCACGAGCCTCCTCTTCAGCTCATTTCCGCTCATTCTCATGACAGCGGCGAAGCTGTCATCCAAGACTCGGCTTCTCCGCAGCTTCAACTCGCATTTGCCCTCCTTCAGGTTCATCGCGGGTTGACTGCGGAAGTAGATCACCTTCCTTCTGTAATCACGCTTGTACTGAGGGGCATTAGAATCCAGATTCGAGGGTAATCTTGGATCATCCCAGGTCGTTGTGCGGGTATTGTGATCAACAAAGTACACCCTGCCAGTGGAAGTGAGGCGCATCTCCCAGCCTGATGGAAGAGGACCGATATTCGCATTCGCACTCGTAGACGCAGAGATAGCAGAAGGTGCGACTTGTACCGTACGAGGGTCTATCCATGTCGTCAGGCGTGTATGATGGTCAACAAAGTAGGGGCGTCCTTCTGGCGTCCGACGCTCTTCCCATCCTGCCGGTAGGGGGACATCTACATAGCCACCGCTGCTGCGAGTGGGATTCTGGACGTGCGGCTGCGTCACGGAGATTGATGGAGCACGAGCAGAAGATGATGTAGAAGGTATGGCTGTGGGCCGTACCCATGTGGTCAACCTTCTATTGTGGTCAACGTAATAGACTCGACCGCTTTGTTCGTCAAGACGACGCTCCCATCCTCGAGGGAGGGGTGCTTCGTCTTCGTCGTCTACACTGGTACTAGTGATAGATTGGCCCGTGCTAGAAGGCTCACGTTCAATACCCATAGGAGGTCTGGTTAGTGTTGTTGCAATATCTGACGAGGTTCGGGACTCCAAGTTGGAAGTTGAACCTCGGCGGTTATGAAGGAGACCGAGAGATGGGACACGGGAAAGAGCGGGTACCCTTGTTGAGGACTCGGGGCGAAGCATGGGTGTGCTCTGACGCGGACGCAAAGACCGGTCTACTAATACACTAGGTGATAGATTGCTTTGCGCAGCACCCGACGGAGTGTTCGGCGGAAGCGAGAACGAAAACATCAGCTTCCCGTAAACAGATGTTCCAGTAGATGACTGGCAAAGGTCGTGAGTTATAAGCCCTGAAGCAGGTCGTGTTAGCTTGAAGTATCGAAGTTAAAGATTATGAGTACTGTAACTGTTGGCCGTGTGCTCTATCGCCTCTTGGCCGGTAAGCTTTACAAGCCCAAGGAAACCTTGATCTCGCTTTCTAAATCTCTTTTGGTCGAATATCTGGATTATGATAGTGGAAGATGGTCGAACGGTGCTACGAAACACGTTTAATACTGATAGCAGCGAGAAAACTCAAAGAAACTCACATATCAAAGTGCTGGTTCCAAGTCGGGCTCAAACTCCTCTTCACCGGGCTGGTGGTGTATGTCTGATCGGTATCGACAGAGACGACAGCGAATGGGTCCGGGAGACTGAAAACCTCTCGCTTCACAAGGGAGTTGGCGGCAAGGACTGGGCGTGCGGAGACTCGGATGAGCAGTTGTGGCGGTACAAATAATCATGCATTACCCACCAGTGATTCGGATGGTCTGTGTTTGCTGTTCGTTCGACATCTAGAGCAGCCACCAGGGGTGCTCGTCAGTAGTTGTGGCTGGAGGTGCAGGAAATGCCAGGATGGTGAGTGAAAGGAGACGCAGGTTGAGGTTGAGCGGACTATTCTTGAGCGCTATGCTGTGGAGATGGCAATGACCATGAATAAGGCGACAACGACTCGAAATTAGATTAATTTACACGGATATAGCAGTCCTGACCAATATTTGAAGAAGATATAACAGATATAATTTTATGGACGAGGATGGGAGCAACACAAGACCAGCTGCGGCAAAGTTAGGCAGAAAACAAATTATACCAAGGGCAACACAAAATCATTGCGAGGGCGTAACATGCTGTAACATGCTCGTAAACTTCTTGATTTCATTACGTCCAACTTTACGGAGCCTCATCACACCTGATTCAGACTCCTTTAAATCATACATATATGATATCCACAGGCTCATCACAACGCACGTTGCCAACATTCCACAGCTTTTCTTTAGACAAAATCATGATGTTAAGCTATCGCACGGCGAGCATCCCCACGAACTTTAAATTTCGCAATACCTCATGGATCAAAGCATAGCTTCTCTTCGAATCCAAACCCAAAACGCTTTGCGAGTGCGAAGATAGCGCGGGAAGATAGCACGTAGGGGGAAAATACTAGGTGCACCGACTTGGAAGATCCCTTGAAATGGTAGGTTGGGCATCATGAGACATTCCATCCCCAATTATATTCACGTAACGCTGCTACTAGTAGCCAAACGAAGATGTTACTTACGTGCAGGTTGATACCGTGGCATTGTCAGGATATTCTCAAAGACAACAGGTGTAAGCACCACTGAATTCTTCGGTAATTCGGTAATTACGATCCTTCTGAAACGGTTTTAGTCGGGACAAGATGCAGTACCGATTGAAGTGTTGCCGTTCTCCGACTTCTGGGAACCTCTCAGGAGAGATCACACGACAAAACTACTTCATCTCTTGAGCATCGTCGCCTAATGGCCTTGAAGACGCATTGGATGCTACAGGGGTCGAAGTCTTGACTGTAAGTTCGAGATGTTAGGCTCACGCACAACGGGCCGGCCATATACAAGTCTGTACTCGCAGCAGCAAACGAAACGTTCAATGTTAGGCAAAATCGACAAGCATGCTAGTGATGATAACTTCACCCTTGATGATGCCCGGTGAGACCTAGACTTTACGTTGAGCCCTTTTGATTGACTTCATTAAGTTTGACATGGGAAATACACCAACAAGGTCGAAGCTACTCCGAGCTTACTCGTTCATTCAACTTCATTGCGACACCGGAAGGGCAGACAGCAAGAATGAGGTTGCTGGTTATCTTTTCGTTAGGAAGGAAAGGCTGTCACTAACATATATTGCTCGTCATCCCGTGTGAATGCGGGGTGGAAAATCATAGCTTCCTGAACTATTTTGCAGATACAAAGCCTGTCTCAAGGCCGATCGGCACTTCCATGGGAAGTGTGAAAGTCAATGTGGTCAACAGCGATTGTTAACCAGCAGTAACTATTAGGCAGGCCTAGCGGAGCAACAGGAAGGAAAGTGAGGCAAGGGATGGAATTTAAGGAAGCAGGCGCGAAAACTATGAGCGCGAATGTAGACTTTGGCCAGTGCGTGGCTACGAGATATTAACCCTGTTGGCGGGCAGCGGCAGGCGGGTTGGCAGTATGCCCAAGTTGTGCCCAAGGACCAGTATTGCACATCGGGGATAACGTCCGGAAAATGGCCACTCTGGGCCTAATCAACATAGAGAAGTCGGCCAGTCTTCGGGCGGAGTTTGAATACTGCGATTGCGTCTCACCACGTGCACGTCAGCACTCTGCGTGTTCTCCTCTTTACTGTTTTTTTGCTCACTAACTATGGCGAGTCGCGACAGACCAACGACCCCGCTGAATGAATCATTCCATGGTGTTATTGGTCTTAAGATTGACAGCAAGAATTTTTGGCAATACCATGGTTAATTGTAAATTTCAAATTCTCATTAGCGGAAGTCTCATAGAATGAAACATAGCGCACTCGAACAACCAGAGCTTGGGCCTTAATGGTAGGACTCCATTGATTTCGCTATTCCTGCTTTGACTAACTCCTGTAAGTCCTAGCATAGTATTTTCCTGATAGTTGATAAACTAACCATAGCCTGAAGCGCAGCTAAGTTCCATGTTGCCGTGTACTGCGGCAAATTCTCAGCAACACTATTATAACACAATGAATTGATCCAAGAGCGTTGACAGACACTCATACCTGTGATACCTGGAGACGCTTTGTCCCAGTCACCGCAACAGGACTCTTCGAGGCAATATCTTTGGCCAATTGCAATGCTGCAGCCACGACTGCATCCCTCCCGCCTTGAACAACGCTAGAAACAAGACCGAGTTCCTCTATTTCGTCGCTCAAGAATGCCCGTGCACTGCGTGCAGTATATGCGAGCTCATGAGCTAATGTTCGATTCCCCGTAATCTTCTGTAAACAAGCTAGCGTTCCGTCGTCAGCCGCCAGCCCCATATCGACTTCCTATACGCAGTAGCCTTCATCAGACAAACAACTGAATAGCCATGTGATTAACGAGCTTTGATCGAGAACTTCGCATTTGATGCTGCATGTCGGACGTCGCATGCGGAGATGATGTCTATTCCCAGACCATTCACGATCCCATGCACTGCTGCTATGGGCATCGCTCAGGAGCTGCTACAGCGTGTTGGATGTTCAGGATGTCGTCACAGATAAAAATGCGCGACGTGCAGGATCCAGGACATCGCCGCAATACCTGCTTAACTCTGACAACAATATATGCGGAGCAGGACTTCTTTCGATGGCAATATCATCTAAGTATATTAGCAGATAGACACGTCATCCACAAGTCCTGGCAGTCGTTTACCTTTGGCCACTGTTCGACGGTCTACTGGTGGCAAGGATGAGATTGTGAACAATGCGAAGTGGCATGAAGGGTGGGTCCAAAAGAATGTGAAGTACAAGCGCAAAACGGTACAGACACAGCTACGGAGTACTTCGGAGAGGGAGCATGACCCAAGCTCAAGTACGGCAAAAATAGAGAAGCTGGCTTCACAGTAGCCACAGACTCAGTAGGCCCAGGCGTTGGCTGAATACGAGGAAGCTCGGAGCTTTTATAATCAATCGACACTATTATTCTCAAAAAATGACACACCTTTAGACGCAAGTGTCTTGCCTCATCGCGCTCCGCACTGAAGCGCTGATCACTTTTCCATCCAACAGCTTTCACGGATAGATCTCGGGAAGGAAGCGATTCTTCTGCTCACATTATTCCCTGTGTGGAGGTAAGTAGCTCCGCGATGACTTCGAACCTTGAATATTTTAGGGCCACCGCGCGCTGCGCTTGGCGAAAGGGATGTTTTGAATGCCTTCTGTGCATTGGCAACACAAATTTAGGGAACTCTGTCGAATATACTATTCCAGTGTACTGCAAAGCCTATTTCATGCCTGGAGGTTTATACAATGCGAAAAAATGAGCATTAATATAAATAGCATGTAAAACGAGAGATTCACCAACAGCTGACTCCGACGTTGCGTTGATCATGTACAAATCATCCGATGCTATTGACAAGTCAACGTTGTGGAGAGTGAATTGTTGGTCCCGGAACTGGCACGCAAGGAAGATCTTCTGGCAGACTCGGACATTCCATGAGATACTCATGCTGTTGATATAGGTATCAATAAATTCTTACATTGGCGGATACGAAGAAATAAATACATTGAATTTGAATTGCTCCACGAATTCTAATTTAACACACGAAAGGAACCGTTCGATGGTTCCGTTAGTTATCAGGACACTTCAAGATGTGAGCACGAGAGGACACCAGGCGCAGGAGAGCTATACGGTAGTACAGCACGGATCAGTCAGCAGTACGCCGCGCCAGTCCGGACTTACCTTTACCTTTCTATCCGTGCTCCATTCACTCCCCTCGTGCAACGACCGCTTCGGCGGCCCGAGTATTTGTATATCTATTATCACTCGTCAGGCCTACATACAAACGAGACATATCAGAAACGGCCCCGTGGATTGAATTCTGACTGAGTGTGAGGTACGATCACGTGACACGAATAGAGTCTATGTTGTCAGCAAATCAAACGTCGTCGCTTCTCCCTTTTCGTCCTCGCTATCAGCCTTTCGACAAGACTTGTCATTTCAATTACTCTTTCTAAACTCCTAAACCATTGGAAATCATTTTACTTCATTTGTCTACGTCTGCCTACGTTTTCCACTGTGATGGACCGTCTACACTCCGACCCCAGCCTTTTAGTCTGTCCTGATTTCCTTAGTGATCCATACCTCGCTAGTCGCACCAGCCTCGTCACCCCTACTACCACCGAAGCGCAAGCTGTGGAACTCCTCCGCGCGATCTGGCTCACCACCAACAATGCCTTGCGTTCACAATGGCAACAGCAGCTCGCGGAAGATGAGCGTCTCCAAAACGAACGTCAACGCTTAGCCGAAGAAGAGGCCGAGCGCCATCAACAGACTCTCCGTCTAGTTGAAGAAACAAATAAAGCCGACGAACGAAAGAAGAACCGTTCCAAACACTTACCCATTCCCATGCGCCCTCGTCCTGATGCAACTGACGATGAAGTGTTGGTCTCAGACTTTGCCCTCCGGAAGATCGACAAAGGACACTACGTCGAACTTTATTACTGGACGAACACTGGAATCCAAGAAGCCCACTCCACGTATCGCACTCGGGATGATGAGGGTATGCTTCCAACTACTAGCGCAGATGGCTCCACCACGTGGATCACTGCAGCTGGAGCTAAACCATCGTCGGTTGTCGTTGCTGATCGTAATCTCTCTACGGTTGAATTTGCTCAAGCAGTACCACGGATGATCTCCGCTTTAGAGGAATATGATTGGCCGGTTCAACGGGTCACTATGCTTGCTCGCTTCTGGGCTGCACTCATGCTTCATCGATACTGGAACTCAATTGATTCTATCGCCCAACGTGCGATTCTAATCTACCAGGAGGAACAGCGTCGTGCTTGGCACAACGCCATCCCTCTGGCTAAGGGCGCCTGGGACATCTCTATCATAGATGATGCTGCCCTTCTCCGCACATATGACAGAGTGTTTCGTACCATGCGTTCTCTTGATCTCGCAACAGAGCACACGGTACGCACTTTGTCACCCTTCGGTCGACGTTATTCTAACTTTGTTTTCTTTCCTCGTTTGCCCCTTGATCTTACGTGTCACCTGCGTTGGTTTTTCCTGCGTTGTATCCTCGCGTTTGCGTTACCTTCCCTGCGTTTGCCTTATCTCCCCTGCGCTTGCCTTATCTCCCCCGCGTCTGCGTGTACTGCCTTCCCTTCGCCTTTGTGTTTGTTCGGTTGAACCACACTTTGCGGATATTCTCCTGTGCTCACAATTGCTACTATGGTCACAAATCTGCCGATCTTAGGACTCAAAATCACTTAGTCACCATCACTCCCATCGCCCGAAGCGCTCCTTATCTCCGCACAACCGTGATCGTTCACCATCTCCCAAAGCCTCAAAAAAGACACACGCTCCTCGCTCTTCCCGGCCTGCACATTCGCGCTCGGTTTTTCAAGACAGCGCACACGGCTCTCGCCCCCCAGCCGTGTGCGCCGTTTGCTTGGGGAGCAAATCTCATGTCTTCATCGAGTGCACAGCGGAGCGCCTTTGGGACAACTCCCACTCTGCTCTCACCACACGTGTCAACAGACAGCTCCTGTTACGCAGCTCAGACAAGCCTTTGTGCGTCGACTGGCAGCGTTCCAAAAGCTGCTCCAGTCGTTCTCACAACGAGAGACATATCTGCTCCGGGTGTCTTGCCAACTCCCATGGAGCTCAGCAGTGCCCTCGCGCACAGACGTCAAAACTCGCTCACGCCGTACAATCCTGATTTTTGGGAAGCTGCTTTGCGCAGACACGATCTGCTTCGTATATACCCCACTTTGTCACATAATCTTCGTCTCGGTTTCAACCTTGGTATCCCCAAAATTAACAGTGTTCAATGTCCCTCGAATAATGCTTCCCTCGTCACCTTCGCTGATGCTTTTCATTCCATTCTTACTCGTGAACTACATACTGGCCGTTACCTTGGACCGTTCTCCTATGATCATTTGTTTTCTCTGCTTGGTCCATTCCAGTCGTCCCCCATATCCATCATACCGAAACCAGGCAAGCCTGGAAAATTTAGAGTCATTCAGAATTTTTCGTTTCCTCTGCGGCCTTCGCTGGCCTACCCCAACCCGTGCATTAACTCCTTGCTCGAGCCCGACGACTTCCCATGTACATGGGGCACTTTCGACACAGTGTGCAGCATCATTCGGTCCTTACCCCCAGGCTCCCAAGCTGCGACGCGAGATGTCGCCGAAGCGTATCGCACTGTTCCTCTACACCACTCCCAGTGGCCGGGAGCTGTGGTGCGTCTTCCTGATGACTCCTTTTGTGTGGATACATGTGTCTCCTTCGGTATGGGACCCTCTGCTGGCGTCTACGGACATGTCGCTGACGCGGGGATTGATCTTTTGCGCGCAGAAGGTCTCGGACCCATCACGAAGTGGGTGGATGATCATCTGTTCTTTCGGATTCGGCGGGAGTATTTGGATAGTTATAATGCCTATCGCCAAACCATCCATTCATTTGTCGCTCAGGGAGGGCGCGTTCACTCCGGCGGGCGTGTTTGGTTTAAAGGTAGTTTACTTATTGATGACTCTTTCGACGTGCATGCAGAAGATCACCAATTTCTCCTACGCGATCTCTCCTCATCTTCTCCTCGTTCCTTCTTTGATTCCATGTTCTCCTACGCATTCGCCGACATTGATTATACGTCCAAACCTTTGGGCACTCCCTGGGAACCTCTCAAGGACAAAGCTTTTGCGTTCTTCGCCCTTTTCATCGGGCTACTGTGGGATATCCCCAAACTCACAGTCCAACTCTCGGATCAGAAGCGGGAGAAGTATCAGGCTGCCATTCGAACCTGGCGCCAACAGAAAACACACTCGCTCCTCGATGTGCAGAAACTTCACGGTAAGCTGGTGCACGCTTGCCTCGTGGTCCCAGCGGGCAGAGCTTACCTCACATGCCTGGAGACCATGCTTGGCATCTGCAGTCATCGTCCGTTCATGTCATATCACTCCGTCAAGCACCTCGAAGACGATCTTGACTGGTGGTCCACCACTCTCTCACGCTCCTTCGTCGGCAGGTCAATCACTTTGCCCAAGTCTCTCGTCGACATTCGTGCGTTCTCCGACGCAAGTTCAAGCGTCGGGGTTGCAATTATTATCGATGGGTATTGGAGGGCCTGGACTCTTCAGCCTGGATGGCAAACACTTGACGGACAACGGGACATTGGATGGGCGGAATGTGCCGGTCTTGAACTCCTCATCACCGCCATTCTCCACCACCCCCTATATTCCTCCCATCATCACTTCCGCATCTACTGTGACAACCAGGGTGTCATTGAAGGTTGGAGGAACGGCAGAAGTCGCAACCGCGAAACCAACTCAATCTTCCGAAGGATACTTGCCCAGCTCGACTGCCACGACAACGCTTACTCCTTCTACCCGCAGTATGTTCCCAGTTGCGACAATCCCGCAGATGGGCCATCACGGGGCATCTACCCACCGCGACGTTTCCTTTTACCACCAATCACGCTCCCCGTCGAGTTGTCGAAATTCCTCATCGACGTCGACGTCGACAATAACATCCCTCGTCACCACACCTGCCGCCAGCCACCTTCTGATGATGGGCTGGTTAGAAAAGCACCTACCCAGCCTTGACGAGACGACCCCCACCACCCCGCAGTTGCACGAGAACACCTCATCCAATCGCTTCAACGTGTCGCATCCCCTGCCATCAACACCTCCTGCCATGCAACCTCGACCCTACCATAACTCTCTTACTCCCCTCCCTTCACCCCTTCGCCCTCATTGCCTAGCTCGTGATCGACTTAGGCTTTGGGTTCCTGCTGCTTCTCGGTCGCGTCTTGACCATACGGGTTCGCTTGTCTCCTTGACGGACAGCGACATAGATCGCATACTGCTTGTCATTGCCCACTGTCACGCTCCGAGCACCCGGGAGTGTTATGGCTCCGGGTTGCTTGTCTTTCACGTTTTCTGTGACTCTCGAGGAATTCCTGAGCATCAACGTTGCCCAGCGTCTTCTGTACTGGTGTTAGCTTTTCTGGCCGGCTGCGCGGGTCTCTATTCCGGAAAGACCTTAGAAAACTATTTCTACGGCATACGCGCATGGCACCTACTACATGGCTTACCTTGGTCAGTTGATCAAGCGCAAGCGTCCTTAACATTGGAGGGTGCCAAGTCCCTCGCTCCCTCGTCCTCGTCTCGCGCGAAACGCGCTCCCTTCACTGTTGCGCTGTTGCTGATGATTCGCTCCAGTTTGGATCTCTCGACACCCTTACATGCTGCTGTGTATGCGTGTTTAACTACATCCTTTTTCACCATCGCGCGCACCGGAGAATTTACAGTACCTTCATTGAAAAGCTTCGATCGACACCTCCATGTCTCCGTCAGCGATATCCGTCACGAGGTCGACCGTCACGGTTTCCGCGTTACAGTCTTCCGCTTGCCGCGCACCAAAACATCTTCCTCCGGTGAAGATGTCTACTGGGCAGCACAGTCAGGTCTCGCCGACCCTCTTGCCGCTTTAAATAATCACCTTCACATCAATCATCCGTCTCCTTCCGATGCTCTTTTCAGTTGGCGACATGGCACAGGTTTGCGTGCTCTCACTCGCACTGCCTTTCTGAAGTGTCTCAAAGACGCGAGTGCCCGTTCAGGACATGGAGACCTGAAGGGTCATGGCATCCGTATCGGAGGGACTCTCGAGTATCTACTTCGCGGCGTCCCATTTGAGACTGTGAAGACAATGGGGAGGTGGAACTCCGACGCTTTTGTACTTTACCTCCGGAAACACGCCGTAGTACTCGCGCCATATCTGCAAGATCAGCCAGTCTTAGAACCTTTCATGCGTTACGCATTGCCAACCTAAAGGTTCGTATTCGCGCTACTCCTAATTTTTGGGGCCAAGCTAATGCCTGTTGCGTCGTTTCGCTCCTAGTCACAGGGGAATCGGCTTGCTTGCCCCCTACCTTAGGAGTTTTCTCGAGTATGTTTCGGTCGAAAGTCTTCCTAAGACTTTGCCCAATCATTATACCTTTTGCTTGCCTTTTAGCCTGAGCCTTAGCTACTGTGTCGCTACCTATGCACTGTCCTTACCAAAGTTTGATTATTAATCAAATCCTTCCTTTGTTTGCGAAACAAAACATAGATTGAATTCTGACTGAGTGTGAGGTACGATCACGTGACACGAATAGAGTCTATGTTGTCAGCAAATCAAACGTCGTCGCTTCTCCCTTTTCGTCCTCGCTATCAGCCTTTCGACAAGACTTGTCATTTCAATTACTCTTTCTAAACTCCTAAACCATTGGAAATCACCCACCCTCCCTTGCCCTTTTAACACTACAGACTTGAATCTCTTTCTTGGTCATCAGAGGGCAACACACTATGGATCTTATCCTCAGCATCATACTGCTTGCCTGTTCGGCTCCTCATTGGGCTAGGCTCATTCCTCAGCGGGGTCTCACTATCCCAAGCGGAGTCTGTATCCTCCCTTTTTAACCCGCTGTCGTCCATCACATCCTCGCATCTCCCATTCGCTATGTCCTACACTTCGTCCACCTCTCAAACCTCCCTGGGTCAGTCCTCTGCCGTCTCTTCCACCCACCCTCCCCCTGGTGGGGTTATTGGGACCTGTCTTGCTGCCTCTCTTCTGCTTGGGACAGCACACACATTTGCTGATATCGACTTGTGGAAATATGATCGTTATCTGATCCCCAACCACAACAAAACCCTGGGCACTGGAGATACCTTTGTAATCTGCCGGGAGGTGCACACTCCTTGGGGTGACCCTCTGGCTTTGCCTACTTTCACAGCTCAGCTCACCAGCATCGCAGCCTGGGGGAGCGACTGCGTTGAATTCAGAGTGACCAATGTGAACACTGGTTGTCCTCATCACAAGAACCTCACTCTTCCCCTCTACCTTGTTCATCTGTCCCTTTGGCAACGCCTCCTCAGACTTCTGTGGCCTTTCCCCCGGTGTCCACCCCCTCCTGCATCCCGTCCACCCATCTTTGCTGTACCCAGCTATAGACGTTTTTCCAGGGTGGAGGGTGACCGTGTCCCCAGAGACAGCGATGGCTTGCCCATATGGCACGCTGTGAGGGCCTCCATTGGAAGCAACATCTCCTGAGGTTCTGGGGTGGGTCTTTTGAGGATGGCACACAGGTACCTTTTTTTTCCTTCTTCTGTTACAACTCCTTCAGACCTGACGCACACTCAAGTTACTCCTTTCTCTTGGGAATTGGGGGAATCGGCTTGCTTGCCCCCTACCTTAGGAGTTTTCTCGAGTATGTTTCGGTCGAAAGTCTTCCTAAGACTTTGCCCAATCATTATACCTTTTGCTTGCCTTTTAGCCTGAGCCTTAGCTACTGTGTCGCTACCTATGCACTGTCCTTACCAAAGTTTGATTATTAATCAAATCCTTCCTTTGTTTGCGAAACAAAACATAGAGTAGTAGACTCGTGCATCTAAAGCGGGATGCCGTGACATGGATATTTAAATTTACAACTCCGCTCGAACGCAGCCAGCGGCCCCGGACTACTATTTGGACTTGGACGTACGTCAGACTTTCAAATTGACCCCAGAGTCTCAGACGTTGGCCAAATCACTGCTTTCACACATCGGGCGAGATTTGAACCCCACTAGCCGTCGCCAAGCCTGCGGTCGAGTCACCGGCAAAATTTATAACTTTCTGGCCTCAATTGAAGCCTGTTGTGCCACGTCCGAGGTACTATGAGATATCTCACAGTTACTTATAGGTAGGATAAGGAACTTCTTGAGGTTCACGCGATAAGGCGTGAGGGGGCATATTCATTTGTTATTGCCTCAGGTGATTGAGTATTAAAGGAAGATTCAGAGTCTGGAGAAAAGTCATTTTTGACATGAGTGAGATCCAGCGGAGAGTCGCCATCATTGGCGCCGGGTGAGTATCACTTTTGATTTTATTCCGTACCAACTGAACATTGGACTACGCGCAGTATTGCCGGGTTGACCCAAGCTATTGCTCTCAAAACCAAACTTAAATTCCACAATTTCACAGTGGGTCCATCCATGCAATGAGTGGTATACTCGCTGAGTAGTTCAATAGATATATGAGAAAGAGTCTGAAGTTGGTGGAGTGTGGAGGGTACGTGGTTGTCATGCATCAAAGCGTTTTCCTGACATTTTTTGTTTGCACAGGCCAACACATATCCTGTACGTATTATCAATGATCGAATCTGCGACACCGTATCGCTCACCTCGAAGCTTGTTTTAGGGATGCTCATCAGATATCGAAATTCATTGGTACAGCTTATCATCGGACCTTTACCCATACTGGAACGCATCACATGGCCTTCAACCGGAAATTCAAGCCTACTGGATTAAACTCTCGAAGAAATACAATCTATATCCACACATCGCATTCAACACAAAAGTATTGTCTGCCGAGTGGGATGATGCCAAACAACAGTACAACATCATCGTGGAAGACGTATCTTCAGGCAAGAGAATGTCGAGCGTAGCCAACGTCGTGATATCTGCCGTTGGTATCTTGCAGGTCCCAAAGATTCCATATGAGATCCCTGGAGTTCGCAAGTTTCAGGGGACATCGTTTCATTCCGCACAGTGGCCAGGCTCAATAAATCTGCAAAACAAGCGCGTTGCAGTGATTGGAAATGCCTCCTCCGGGTGAGTCACAACGACTTCTGTGCAGGTAATTGGTAGTGACATACAACAAGAGCACAGTTCGTGCCATCTATATCTGAAGACCCGTCCGTCGAAGTGGTTAACTTCATCCGCACCCCGACTTGGTTTAACACCCGAGTGAGTTTCTTTGTATCATGGTCGATGATTCAGCAACAAACAAAACATCTAAGCCACACATTCCATACTCGAACACTGTGAAATGGATATTTGCTAACATCCCCCTGGTAATGCGACTGCACCGAACTTGGATTATGCTCCAGGTCAGGCCTCCTGCACTACAGAATGTTAGCTTGCTGACATTTGTTACAGTATATTGCTCCCCCTCACTTACCCATGGGTGATAGGGCTCCCCAGAAAAAACGTGACGTGAGCAGGGGTCCCGAGACCGGGTATTCGGTCTAACGTTTCTACTTAGGCGATGACGAAATACATCCTCGATAACACACCGGATAGATACCATTCTCATATGATACCTGATCATCGTACGTGTTTGATCAAGGAGATTTATTTATGCTCACATGTTTCGCAGCCCCAGGTTGCAAGCGGACTGGTTCGTCGGCAGTAGTGAAACTGACTAGTTATTCTCTTTCTCATTTCATTACATGCAGTCGCGAACAGTGGTTTTCTGAACAGTATCTATCGTTCTAACGTGACACTGAACTTCGACGGAATCGCCGAGATAGTGGAGAATGGCATCATCACAAAAACTGGTGTGTGAGCCGTCAATGTCATCATCACTTTCCTCATATAATTTAGGTGAAATGTTACTATTTGATGTCATTGTATACGCGACCGGATTCACCTGCGTAAGTTGCAATACACGATGGAACATTCTATTCGATGCCAAATGCAGAAACAGGAGTCGTATCCGATGCACGTTCGAGGCTTGAATGGAGCCACTGTCCAAGGCTATTATGAGGCGCATGGTGGCCCTACTGCATACCTCGGGACCGCAATTCCAGACTCACCAAACTTTTACTTGATAATTGGTGAGTTCAGATGTCAGCGTGTCGCCATCAACTGTAGCCTGAGGTAATAATCACAGGACCAAATACTGGAGGATCAACAGCGTCGACGTTCACCGCAGAAGTGCAAGTAAGTACACCTTGATTTTTTGTATCTTTCTACTTAAGTTTGTCTCAAGGTTGCATACGTCCTCCAACTCATAGAGCCGGTCCTTACTGGTTCTGCCTCATCTTTCACCGTCAAAGCCACACCCACAGATACATACAACGCCAAGCTACAAGAACGGCTCTCTCGCTCGGTGCATGTACACTGCTTCTCTTGGAGGCGTACGAACGGTACAGGCAAGGTGTTCCATTCGTTTCCTTGGCCTACGACAGTTTTCTGGTGGTTACTTCGTAAACCAAATTGGGATCATTATACGGCTGTCGGCGCCGAGAAATGGGTATGGGCGAGGCGAAGAGAGGTTGTTAAGAATATTCTGAAATGTACTGCAGTCTTGACGCTACTGTGGTTATACATCAGCGGCTCTGCTCAGCGGATTTTATACGACATGTAGTGAGTCCATCATTGTTCTCGATGCCTGTCAATTGAACGATCTCTATCTTCAGGCAAGCGGCTACCATGACTTATAGCTACTTGAGTAAATCTGCCCTCCGTCTGAGGTGCCCATAGTCTACGAGACATATCATACTTATGTGAAGTAGAAACTGGACGGCTTATCTCCTGTTTCTTCTTGCCAGTTGAAGCCTCGGACGAGCTACTGCCACTGGTCGTGGTAGAATTGAACTGAAATGACATGGGTCCTTCAGATAATGGGGTTTCCTTACTAGAGGATTCGGAGCCGGGTTCGACGTCGGTTTTGGTGTATGTTGTCCAATATCCTACCTCCAACCGAGTCAGGATTACACTACATCAGAACTTGAGATCTTTGCAAAACGATACTTGAGAGCGCCTCTTTTGATCACATCGCAGGTTGCCACCTGCACGTCCCTTCGCGAATGAAAAGATCACAGATTATCAATAGTCGGGCCCACAAGTGATGGTATTTGCCTCGCAAGTTGAACGCGGAGGTGAAGCTGACTCGCGCGGAGTGTAAGCGCTTCTGGACCAGAGTCACCAGACTTCGTGGCGGCAACAAAACTCAATAATTTGTGCTCCATAATTTAATTCTGCACTTTGATTATCGCGGAACATCAAAATGCAGTAAGTAGTAGGTCCATTGAGAACACGCAGCAAGTCAGCCGTGGTGAACGTGTTGTATTATTTGTTTCGTGGGCTTGTGCGACAATTTGAGCCACAAGTATATTACGGGAAATAATTGGGAAATAACATGGGAAAGTGATCAGAATCGATGGATAGAATTCGAAAATCGCCAGTGTTAGCGGCGAGCAGCTAAAGCAAACGATTAGAGGACAACGACACAACATAGATGGGAAGAGTACGAAGGTGACTTTTGGATATGTGATGCACCATGGTTCAAAATGTGTTCATGACAGGTTTCGAGGCAACATAACTATTGTTAAAAATGGAGTAGTTCTCGACGAAGATGATCCAGACGTGAGAGTTGCTTGGAGGCGCAACTTCATCACCGGTTGCCGAGCCTGCAGTTGAACAATATCCAATTCCCGCACTGACTCTAGCTTATGACCATGCAAAGTAAAGAGACAGTAGGCAGACATAATATTCTTATACTTCATGATCATCAGTAAAGGGATTTCCACCAGGAAGTAGGTCCCTTTGGGATGCAATGAAATTCGCAGCGTCGGTGAAAAACGAAGCTGTGGGTTGATCCAACGGTGACTCCAGTGGAACAGCGATTCCACTAATACGAGCATCAGATGGTAAGTCATCATCTGTATAAACATTAACTTCGGGCGATCCAGTAGAACGAGCAAGAAGTTGCAGACACTGTACATTCTCAACGTCTGTTGACGCAACAGAGAGTAGTTGTCTTCTTATCTTCTCCGATGTAGTCTGCAGAGCCATCTGCATCAGGTTTTATATCAAATGGGCAGGCTGGTATTACCCTAGTAGCCGTGTACAACTCCTTCACTGCTTCAGAAAGCAACCGAGTTGAACGATATGCCGAGAATAATTTCACTGGGTTGAATGATTTCTTCTGCCTCTGCAGTTCCTCCCTTTTTAAAACCAGGCTGAAATACGACAAATCAGGAATTTGGCATGAGCATCTGTGCAAAACATATACGTGTCATACGAGGCCTTCGTCTCGGCAAGTAGGTCTTGGATCTTTTTCTTATCGGTAGCCATCTGGTGTATCTTGAATACTTCGTCCAGCGTAGCTTCAAGGACAATACCGATCTGGCCAAGAGTGCTTGTATCCTTCACTCTCATGACAGGGAAGATAGATGGATCATATTGAGCAGGTGTGCCAAGGTTAACAGGAATGAGAAAGGTTTGACGTTCTGACTCAGAGGGCATAATTTCCTGTGTGATTGAGGGATTAATCAATTAAACACCAATCCTATCTTGTCGATGACTCCTACGTTTAAGTACTTGTGCAGACGAGGTAGTTGTCATGTAAATAAAATGCTGAAAATAAAACAGATATGCGTGGCTTTTGGTTTCTGGGGGTCCATCATAATTGTATGTAGACGTTATCATGATCATATGAGTATTGGATTGAAGGTACTTGCTTGTACTTCGTCGGAAATTTCAAGCCTTCCATATCGGGACACCATTTAGTGGGCACTTGAAAGAGGCTGTCGTTGGGCTGTCGAGTTGGAAGTATCTCAGGACCTCAGGTAGATTCTTCGAGGGCTTCGTGTGAAAAATTGACGGTCCTTTGCAGTCCGAAGAGGTGGCGAAAAAATGTACTCTCGTTGAGTATCTACTACAGATAGAAGTGTTAGTTGTATTACTTAGCTACTGATCAGAATAAGCTGAAGTCACTGGACACGATAACCGGCAGCGAGGCGAGTATGTTGCCAGAATGGTTGTAAAATTATGGTTGAAACTAAGACTGCAAAGCCGACAAGAGGAGTTGGGACCGTCAATTTCCAGGCACGAAGCTGGAGCCCTCAAAATACGGCACAAATCCCACGCAATGCTAGCCAGTTCGGACTAGTCTAAACTTAACGGTAAGGTGAGAAAATTGCAGTCGTCCAAGCTCAGAGTCTGCAGCACGCTTGCACTGCTCAAAAAGCGTCGACAGCTCAACGAGTCTACTGTTGTAATTCTGAGTGTTCGTAATCACATGTTGGCACTTATTTATTGTTTGCTGCGACTACATGGACATTTGCGACTCGATCTGCAGTCACATTCGTGATTTTAGATACAGTATTTTTCGATGAGCTGACTCGGACGAGGCACTGCTTATATGTAGTACCTAAGTTACATCAATAGCGTGGTCAGCCAATTTAAAATCGTTTATCGTTTGCTGTCTCTCTCAGTAAATCTTGGGTTGGCAATCTGTGAGTTAAAGAGGAGGCTAGCTTACTAGAAATTTGGTCAAGTATAAATTCAAATTATAAGGCTTACTAATTGGGCAACCCAAATGGGTAGCACGTATATTGATTTGGCCTTGGTTCAACGTGACTGGTTATATTTCAACCCAACTCCAGGCAACAAGACTTTGATGGAGAAGAATGCGAAGACGAAGACAGAACGCAAAGCTGCAGAGGCAGCGGAATTTGAGAGACTCGAGGCTCTCAGAGCTCAAAGAGAGTTCGAAGCTTTTGGAGCGGAACGCGAACGGAGACCAGGAACTTTGACTGTATACGAAGTTTGGTGGTGTCAACAATACCAATGGCTAAAGGGCAAAGGGTACTTACTTCGACCTCGGTACGCTCCGGAATGGGTACCATCATGGGAAGGCTTACGGTGCCACCCTTTTACTTGTGAAGATGGTAATATTTCCAGAGTGAGGCACACAAGAGTACTGCATTGCTAAGTAGCTGACAATTCTATAGTATTCTCATATCATTGATGCGACTCGCATGTCTGATGGCTTGTACATTTCTCTTAAAGTGGTCAACAAATTGGACCACCCTCATGAGGTAGATATTGGGCAATATTTTATGATGGAGCACCTTGTCTCCGATCCCAAGAACCATTGTGTTCCATTGCTCGATGTACTATCAGTACCTAACGAGGTTGAAAAGCAAATTCTCGTGATGCCTCTGTTGCTTGATTTTACGAAACCTCGGTTCGACACTGTCGGTGAGGTGGTGGAATGCCTGAGACAGTTATTCGAAGTGAGTAAGATTGCTTCTGAATGTGATATCGTCCTAGTAATGCGATCACAGGGCTTGTTGTTCATGCACACTAACCACGTAGTGCACCGGTAGGTAGCGTAACACAATTGTCTCCCGTGCTTAACTCATCATAAGACAAGGGACTGCATGTCAAGAAATATCATGATGGATGCCAAAGACCTCTACCATGAACCTTATCACCCTGTTCAGCCTCACATGAAGCGCGACTTCAGTGGCTATGTCAAGCATTTTACTCGCACCCAACGCCCGCCAAAGTACTACCTAATCGACTTTGGTTTGTCACGCCGGTACGACGCCACCGAGGAAAACCCGCTGGAGTACCCCATTTTTGGGGGGGATAAAACAGTGCCAGAATTTCAGAAGAATGCCAACGTTCCAATGAATCCCTTCCCCACCGACATCTATTATCTCGGAAACGTCATCAGAGAACAATTCTTGTATGTGAGTGCCTACAAATCTCATTACCTTGGGTTTGTCGCTTATGACCCCAACGAAGGCCAGATCGGGGCTCGAATTCTTGAAACCTCTCGTTGACGACATGGTGCAGGATGATCCCAGCGGGAGACCTACCATGGAAGCGGTAGTTGAGCGGTTTGACTCGATCCGTCAAAAACTCAGCACACGGAAACTGCGTTCTCGTGTCATTTCTGTGGAGGATGGCCTTCTGGAAAACATGTATTATGGAACCACGCACTGGCGGCGGCGCATCGGTTTAATCGCCAGGCGTGTTTCAGCTATACCTCGCCCTTCCGATTGAAATGTGCCTCGCGCGATATACACATTGGATACCATGTGAGTCTCAAGATGCAGTGCGAAACGCTCTTGGCTGAGGATACGAAGAAGTCTTGGCCAAAATCGCCGGTTGTTCAGTATTATTATTATATGCACGTATAATAGGCGTTGCTCTTCGCTGTTGTGCGTCATTCCCGACGTATTTGAGCACAACTATTATACTTAGTATGTAAGGTTGCGAAGGTCCACGAGCGAGTCCCGTGCCTTCAGGAATAACACATCTCCGCAATGCAATCATCCCTGTCACCCGCTGCGCCCACTTCTCATTGTTTCATACTGAAGACTGTTAATCTAGACAGTATCAGTCTCTATGAGTGATACGTGAGTAATCTAGGTACGGCGTGATGATCTTACCCTCAGTCAAATGTAACGGACTGAAGGAAGGGGGGAAAGATGACAGGTAAGATATATATACGTCGTCCGTGGTTGGTATTCCAACCTCTCAACTCCGCAAGCCGCGTTCGTATCGTTCACGTGCACGTCATGTGCGCTAACACTCCTCCTCGATGCGAACATGGTGGACACTCCTCCTCGACTGATTCAACGGAGGCCAAGATAGGTGCGCAGACGTTTCTCCAAGCGTTCAGTAGCATGATGTGCGACTAGGAACGACCTTAACACCGAACACTAGTAACCCAATCAATACAGAGTTTATATCACATCAACAAGTGTACTCACTGGCACCGGAAGCGCCCTCAGATCGGATGTTCACGGTCGCGCCATCCACTACAGTGCCGGGCCCAAAATATGTTACGCGCTCCCACTTCCTGGGGCGAGTTATTTGAGAGGAATAGGCCACTGGAGATGGTGGTTGCCGTGGCCGGAACCTGTTTTTGGGAGTGCTGTATCCTAGAGGACTGATCAGCATACGACAGTAACGAGGCCAGAAATGTGTCGCCCACTCGCTCCAGTTGCATTATTCGAGTCGAAATTTATAGTCGATGACCCAACATATGAGTTAGAATCAAAATAAACGCAGTCTTTGTCTTCGCCCAGTGGTTCATGTGGACTATCCTGAGCCAGGAATCGTGCTGTGTGATGTCAGTGTTGAACTAGGGTAAGAACGTCCTGCCTCAATGACAGCGACAATGAGTAGCGCTTACCCGGAGTTTGTGGTGATACCGGGCTGCCCTGTTCTGAAGCTGGTGAAGTGACAAAAAAAAACTTGAATAATTTCCAGAAGAAGTATTTCCAGAGGGAAAACATGAAGCGACGGTATGAGGCTGGCGATCTGGTGAATTATTGAGTGTGTTGATGGGAGCGTCTATTTCTAACCAGATACTTATATTTCTGCAAGACTGGCAAGAAAATGCCGATAGCGGCCTCGAATTTGAAGAACAATGACACCCAACTTGAACTTACAATAAACCATCGCGATGAGGCAGTGGAAAGATATTAATAGCTCCTAACTTACAGAGTTTATATCACATTAACATGTGTACTTGCTGGTGCCAGAAGCACGCGGAGATCGGATGTTCACGCGCACGGTCGGGCTACCCACTACAGTGTCAGGACCGAAATACATGACACGCTCATGCATTATGGGGTGAGTTATTTGAGGGGGATAGGCTATTGAAGACGGTGGTCGCTGTGGCCAGAACCTGTCCTCGGGAGTGTTGTATGCTAGAGGACTGATCAGTATATGACAGTAACGAGGCTAGAAATGTGTCGCCCACTTGCTCCAGTCGCATCTTTTGAGTCGATAATAAATGTAGGTATTGGTCGTGGTGGAATTGGACTGAAGTGACATGGCACCGTCAGAAAATGGGTTTTCAGTAGTGGCACTCAGGCTGCCTCCTGTGCCGTCAGAGTAGCATCGCCTGTGATTCGATAAGGATTGATATTGAAACGTTGACAAATCTGTCGAGACGCTCCATCCACACATTAAATTTGGTTGCCTACTTACGAAAAACAAACAGCAAGGTGATATCACGATAACTAGGTATACAGCATTACAACTTAGCCTTTGCCTTGACTAGCTTGGCCATCCCGTCGATAATCTCTTCTGCCTCCCTCTCCATGCGCGACAAGAGCTCTTCGCACGTTGGGATATCCTTGATCAAGCCAAGTACAAGACCTGCAGTCCAAATCCCATAGTCGGGATCACCGTTCTCGAATACAATTTTGCCTCGTGCGCCCGATACAAGGTCGCGGACGTCTTCAAACTTGGCCCCGCCTGGCCGCCGCTCGATAGCAACGACTTGCTGAGAGACTACATTCTTGAAAACGCGTGAAGTGTTGTTCAAGGTACGGAATATGTGGGTGGTATCATATTCAGTGGAGGCGACAATTTTCTCTTTGATGTTGTGGTGGATAGGGCTGGATAGCGTGAGTGAGAGAATATTAAGTTATAGTGCTACTACCGTACCTCTCGACTGTGCACATGAATCGTGTGCCCATGTTCACTCCCTGCACGTACAGGTGGTCAATAATATTATGGTATGGGAGCTACAGTACTCACAGCGGCACCAAGTGCGAGACAAGCAGCCAACCCACGCCCATCTGCGATTCCGCCCGATGCGATGTATGGTATTTTGAGTTCTTGAGCGGCTCTTGCAAGCTGTAAATTGTCACTATATAATGATAATGATAACCGGTGATAAAGCGCACCAGAACAATGCCACCAATGTCCTCCTCTCCAGGGTGACCAGCACCTAACAATATTGTCACAATCAAATTCAAACAAGTAGATGAGGGACTCACATTCGAAACCGTCGATACTCAGAACGTCAACGCCCAGTCGTTCTGCGGACTACATGACGCGCTTTAGCATATGAAAAATACATCTTAGTCTGATTAAACGGGGAGCGAACCTTGGCGTGTCGAATCGTGGTGCACTTGTGTATCACAATGCATCCATGTGACTTAAAGAACTGGATGAGCTTTCCCGCTATGAGTTGTGTCAAAATCATTGTAACTGATGAGAACGAGACTACGCACGACTGTTTCCTGCTGTTTCAAATATCTTGACGCCTTCTTCTACAGCTACACGCGCGAAACCTTCATAATCTGGTGGGTTAATCGAGGGCAGAATCGTGATATTGACGCCAAAGGGCTTGTCAGTTGCTGCGCGGGTTTCACGGATCACAGTGCGTAAAGCTTCGGGATTCGGTTGTGTAAGTGCAGTGATGACCCCTACAACAAATTTAACGGATATAGCTAGGAAGCGAGCGATATTACACACCAAGACCTCCCGCGTTCGACACGGCTGCAGGAAGTGGAGGTTTTCCGACCCTGCGCATAACAATCAGATCATTCTTGAGAGAACTTCGACGGTGCAGACGAAGTTCACCATTGCATACCCCCTTGCACTACTGGCCTGTCGACAACGGAACAAGACGTAAATGTATGTCTTCCAAACAGCAGACGTGCATGAACTTACACACGGATGCCCAGGAGTTCAGTCAATGCAGTTCTAATCATTCTGCCTGGATTGTGTTCTTGAATGTTCCTGGTGCACTAGGTCTGCGTTGACTCCGTTGAGATGTACTAGGTAACAGTGAGCCTGGTATGAGAATATGAAGCGGGTGTAAACGTGAAGAACAAAGGTCTGCGAGCTAGGCAAGTCAACTAAATGTGATAAGCGGTGAGGATAATGGTAAAAGAATCGAGACTACATATACTACGCGGCGCTCGGTCATTGCTCGGCCACTTGTCACCGGCATGTGATTCAATGAGGACGTCCGGGAAATGGAAAGTCTAGTCTACGTAGACTCTTGTCTGGGCCCTGTCTGGGGGTGTGCCAACTGCCCGGCTAGATTCGAGCGGAGTTTTATTTCCAATCGGGACGTCAGCTTGGGAGCTCATCATCGTCACCACCAGCATGGACAAGCTGTGTCAGGAAGGTGGCAGTTGGAACACAGCAGGCAGGCAGGTGGTCGGCGGGAAAGAAGGTGGGCGGCAGGTGGCGGGCATTGTCGACCAAGATGAGGGCGGGGTCAGCTACAAACTCCGCTCAAATCTGGCGGGCAGTCTCGGCACACCCCCAGACAGGCCTCAGTGGGCTCCTTTGCTTTACTTTCGCATGTGATTGTAATACAACCGGTTACGCTTTGCCAACTTGGGTGGTGCTTTGTCACGTTCAGTTGCATTCAATTCCATCATCATCACCATCATCAAATCCAACTTATAATAAGTAGAGCGCGCGCTGATAAGCCCATGTAACCGGGGAACTAACCTTCATAGGATTTAGTACGTTATACACGTGGAATGATGGCCCCAGATGTCGGTTTTGCCAGCTAGATCATCCTAAAGTTGTTACCGGTACGTCGTACTTAAAATGAAAATGTAATGTCTGATATCACCACGTTCGAAAGATTTCTGCTTGAAAGCTCGAGCTCAAGGTGTATGATACCATAATCAGCCTTTCGCAAAGTACAACAATGCGAGAATTTTTGTGGCTTTGACTGTGGACACAAATTGTTGCACTGTCCTGCGGGCCATGTGGACACACCTCGTGCCAAAGCCGACACACACAACTTGTGGATCAAACCTCAAGCCCACAGCTTCCACAGCTAAACAATGGGTGTCCAAAGCTTGGCCATAAAACCTGATGTTATCTTAAAACATCAGCTCTCGCTCATTATTCGCGTTGATACCTGTATCGTCTCAATGGCCAGCACAATAACCACCAATCTCTCGAAGTCTCGCACTATCAGGCGGAAAGCAGCTCCTCGGCTCGAACCAGAACCAGAAGTCATCGCACATGGCCCTAGAGAATCTCTTACGCAGAAGTCGGACATCAGTACTAGCAGCGACAACAGCGCTGTTTCGTCGACCTGTATATTGTCCCTCAATGTCCCACAGTTCGACATCCAAAGGACGTTCCCAGCGATCCTCGATCCCGTCAGACTTTTCCACGAAGCCGCAGACGCACAGGACATCGAATCAATCCGTTCTTTGACCCCAACCTTTTTGCACGGTTTGAATACGATTTTGCGCTCCATGTCTCAACTCCCCGAAGACGTTCGGCATGCTTCAGGCTACAGGAACGCCGAATCCGGAGTCCGGCACTACAAGCTCCTCTTTATGAGCCATATCCAGCTGCTCCTCGACAACAAGGGCTTTGAACTGGTCTGTAGGAGACAATTTATTTGGGAGACTCTTGGATTTTTGGACGCTATAATGTCTAGCCTGAAAAGGCTCATGCAAGTTGCCGAGCTCGAGATGCGTCAACTGAAGCCCCTTCCCGATACTCCCGAAGAATGTGAAGAGGAGATAGAAGCGGAAGAAGATAGCGACCACATCAATGGACCTCGCCGAAATTCTTTGCTGTCAGGGGATACCCACCAGTCTAGTGAAGGATCATCGACGGACAGGACATGTGTTGAAGAGGCGGACGAACTAGGTTCTTTTGCGAAGCCCCTGGCGATTAAACACACGAAACGGGGACTGGCTGCCATTCTTGGACCACTTTCAGTCAACTTGCGCCGCAAAATCTCCCAGTCATCTGCAAAGGCGGACAAAGCGGCATCTGTCGAGAAACTCACAACTTGCGCAGGGCATGCTCGCGCGACGGCGAATATCAGGAACTCGATTGCCCTCTTCCCCGAGTCATTTGATGACAAGCTGGAGAAATCGTTCCCTCACCCGGATGACAGCACGGAACTCTTCCTAGACAAGAATGGAGTTCTTCAGCTTGCTTCATTGAAGGGCCTTGTCAGGTATCTGACATCGGCAGTCTCTGATGACGACCTGGAGCTGTCAGATGTCTTTTTTCTCTGCTTCCGCTACTTTTCGACTCCAGCACTCGTTCTCGAGGCTTTCATAGAGCGATACAAGGAGAAGTTACCTGGTTGCTTGTCTCCCGACCAAGCTCACATTCAGTCCATGCACGTCAAGATGCGTGTAGCTCGCCTGCTTAACCAATGGGTCGATCTTCATTGGCGTCACTCAGAAGACCAGGAGGTCTTCGCGCCTCTCCTGCAATTCGCATTCTCTGATCTCTCTCGAGATCTCCCTCGCAGTGTTTCCTCAAAACTTATCGACACCTTGCACAATGCTGCGTGCGCTAAAGAACACAACGGACGTCGCCTCGAGAAGACGGTTCAACTCATCCAAGGCTCTTCACCAGCTGAAGAGCTCTGTAGTTTATGGGAGCCTCGCGGCAAGAAAGCGATGGTCAAGGGGGAGTTTTCGAAGATCAAGTTGTCCAACTTCGCTTCTCCGCAAGGAATGGAGCTCCTGGCTCGTCAACTCACCGCTCTCTTGTGGGAGAAGTACCGGGACTTCCAGCCTGAAGATGCTGCACGCTTTTGGGTGGAAGAAGCAACTGGAAAGTCCACTTATGGCGTTTCCAATGACGCTAGCACGAAGGTGACCACCTACGCTTCCTTTGAGAAGGCTCTTCACCTTTGGGCACTGGACGTCATCGTGTCTGCGCAGTCGATGGAGGATCGTATCCAGAAGGTTCAGTTTGTCTTGGAGTGGGCACAAGTCAGTCTTTTATCATACAATTATAGCCTGAGCTGACGCATCCTTTTACTCGCAGGAATGCCACATCATCGGAAACTACGCTGGTTCTTGGGCATTGTTTTCCGCGTGTGACAGACAGAGTTTGGTTGGCTCTTTATCGGTATGCACCTAAGATTATGACGTTGTTTCTCACTCACCTTACTTCACAGAACATCGGTGCCAGGCACGAAGAGATTCTACTCGCTCTACGTCTCTTTTTTAGCCACACAAATCGCATGAAGGCCTACAAGGACGCGATCCAGAGTAGTCGTGGACCCATTCTGCCCACTCTTGGTACGTTTAAAGACACTGATGACTTGTGCCTCTAACGATACCTTCATCCAGTTCTTTTCATAGGCGACGTGAAGCGCCAGTGTGGTAACGAGGAATGTGTAGACCACCCAAATGCGCCAGGACATAAGCTCATCAACCTAAGGCGTTACCGCCCTCTCACGCGAGCTATCAGAGGTATGATTGTTACTCGTGCCTCTTAGTCAGTACTGACATTGCGACAGACATGGAGAGATGTCATACCCCCTATTGCATCCAGCGTGTGGATTACGTCTGCCAGTGGATGGAGGAGGTCATCTGCTCTTACCTCAGTCGCCCAGAAGTGGAATGGGAGGACATCTTTTATGACAAAAGGTAAATTTTTGCGTTCTGCCTTAGACGTCCATGAGCTCACGACCCTCTCAAGCCAGCGTCTAGGGAAGAAGATAAACCGGAAATGCAGTATCTATTCGTAACAACATCATTCATTTTCTTGTCGACTGCCCACTTCTCGTCTTGATCTTTTATTGACTAGTTTATGATCCAGTCTGTACACGTTAGTCTGCTTTGTACATTTTTCTTGTCGATGCTTTGCTGCTTTTCGTTCGTTTTGTTGACTGGCTCATAATTCAGTCCACTCACATTCCTTTGCTTCGGTTGCTTTCATTGATCACATACACGTATAAACACGTCCACTCATTACCTTTCCTGTTACCGCACTGTAGTTGTTCAGGTGCTTACAAACGCTCGTTCTCTTGCTAAATATAACGGTTTTGAATGCGATTCGGATGAGATTGTGTGGTGTCATAACATATGCATAGGTGCATACAAAACATGGCCTTTGTGCTGTCGCATATCGTCGCATCACCAGCCGTGTCGAATATGTGAGAATTACATTAAGCGCGTGCAGCTTCGATTCTCCTTCTGGCAACCTGTCTCCGGTTCAATGACGACAAGGAGGATACGCCGACAGCGTCCTTGTCCTTGCTCCGCTCGACCTCCTCAGCCGAAACCCCCAGAATGATCTCGACATGGCATGGGTGGCCTTGATAAGGGTTGATACGACCGTGTGCACGGTACGTGCGGCGGCGAGTTTTCTACGAGGTGTGAACAAGATTACGCTATCGACTGAAATTTAGAATGAGATGCACGTACAGGTGCTTGCTGAACGCCGATGTTCTTGATGTAGAGGTCCTCGAGCTCTAGGCTCTTTGCGTCTGCATTCGACTCTGCATTTTTGAGGAGGCGAGTGATGAACTTGACGGATTTCTCGGGCCAACGACCTATAGTATGTCGTCAAGGTCAAATCTCCGTAGTTCACTCGTCTAATATCACGAGACGCACCCTGGGTTGCCTTGAATTGCTTGGCTTGGCTGGCCCGTCCGACACCACCAGCAAACCGACGGAAAGGGATAACTTGCTTATGGTCCGAGACATCAGATAGATAGGTATATGCCTTGGTCAGTTTCAAGCCTGAATCGATCATGAGGTTTATAGGTATCACCATCACCATGATCTGGACACTGACCTGTGAGGGCTGCAGCAACTTCCCTCATGTTCTTGAAGTGCGTGCGAAGGTACTCCCCCCGAGCACGGGCGGCTGAACAAGGACCAAATAGTTATGAGTGTTGGGTCTGATATCAAGGTGCAAGACAGACTTTTTTCGGGATTGGTGGCGAGAGCGGCGGCGGCGTAACGGACTGTTTCAAGACGGTGAGCATCCTAGTGAATATAGACGATGACGGCGCACCCATTTTTGAGCCTTGAGGATGTTGTCGAGCGCGGGCTTGTAAGTTTAGGATCGAGAACTGGGCCAATGTGGCTTAAACCTTAATTCTACAGTACTTCGGAATTTGCCGATGATACAAATTAGTGACCAAAGTAAAAATGGTGGGCGCTCTTCCTCAGAGGCTGTTACTCATTCTTGCAACTTACAAACGACCAGATAGCCTCTCAGTCAAGGATCTTATGGACTTTCGCATCCATGGTGGTCTCACATGTAATAACTTCCTTATGCTCCCTGGAAAGATCGACCCTCCTGCTTCCGATGTCATTACGGAGACCAAAATAGCCCGGAATGTTATTCTCAGAACTCCTTTCATGAGTAGTCCTATGGACACCATCACCGAGACAGACATTGCCATTAGTCTCGCCCTGCTAGATTATATCCGTGTAGTTCATCCATCACCTCCATCCCTTGAACCCGATGCCTTATACCCTCCAGAAACAGGATCTTTGGGAGCCAAAACCTGTCGGTATAGTCACCTCGCGCGACGTGCAATTTGAGTCTCCTGAAAAACTCCCTCGCAAGGTTATGACCACGTTCCTTGTTACTGCACTTCAAGGCGTTACACTAACAGAAGCCAACCAAATCCTCCGTGCCTCCAAAAAGGGGAAACTTCTCATCGTCGAAGAACAGGATCGTCTCATTTTCTCCTCGAAAACCAAAATTACCCTCTAGCTAGTAAGGACCGCAGCGAGCAACTGTATGCTGCCACGGCTGTCGACACGCGACCTAGCGACAAAGCCCGCCTCGGATTCCTTGTCCAGGCTGGTCTTGATATGATCATCCTTGATCAACTTCAATTTTCAGATCGACATGATTGAGTGGATCGAGCAAACGTTCTCGAAACTCGAAGAGGCTACTGCTGTGTTTGGTTTACGTCCAAGTCTGGTCTTCCTGTGACCGCAGACGGTGGTATCGGCAATGTGGGGCATATTGTCAAGACACCCGCCTTTGGTGCGAGCGCTGTCATGATGGGAGAGCTTCTTGCGGGTACCACAAAGGCACCGGGAGAGTGCTTCTACTACGATGGGAAGCGAGCGAAGTCCTACCGAGCCATGGGTAGTTTTGAGGCTATGGAAGAGGATAGATCGAGTGTGTCAAGTCAGGTCAACGACTTTACAAAACACGCATCCCGATCTTCGAGCAAGCCGCACGAGAATGCCGCTACGACGCGCTATTTCTCCGAGTCAAGGTTGCATAGGGAGTATCGGGTGACGTGCAAGATAAGGGCAGTGTCATGGCATTCATATCATACCTATACGTCGGTGTCCGCATAGTCTTCATAACATCAGGACCGCACAAGCTAACAGTCGATATAATTTCGTGTAACGTCGCTGCAAATTCAAGTTATGAACCGTGCTCGAGAGAGTTTAAGCATGCATAGTCTTAGATCATACTCGTTGAGATCGCGCGTGTCGAGGTGCATACGAGTAGATTTTCGGGTACTGGCTGATGTGACTGCCGGCCCCCGGGGCATCACCGATTTGCCGAATCATTAAGCCAGTACTGGATTAATCCTGCCAACGACTTCAATTTGTAGATAATGACCTCATAGTTGACTGGAGCTTGCACCACTATGTGAGGAATGGGGTATGGGGCGAAGGAAAAGAGTGTCGGACTTCTACACTAGCTAGGTAATTGGAGTCGTAAGAGAAGACTTGACAAACAAGGTTTAGATCGAAAAGACCCCGACCAGTTAGTACCATTAATATTCGCGGCTGCCAAGCAGTACTCTAGAACCTGCAGCAATCATCTATATATCACCACTGTCCACAGCAGGCGTTGATGCCCACTAGCATCGATCAGGAGAACTCTGGTACATCACATCCAGCTAATGTTTTATCATCTTCCCAGTCTACTGCCTTAGAGCCAACGAACCAGCTCCATGACTCCGAAGGGACTAACAGAGACTATGATAATCAGGTAGATATTTCCTTTGTTCCGTTTCAATCTCAGGCTGGCCAATAGCAAGCGCTTATTTATCCACCAGCTCGATACCCTCAATGCATTACTGGAGCGGGAGAATAGAATTAAAGAGGGTGCTGAGAGGTTTCTCAAATTACCTTTGAACGTATGTTCCATTACATTACCGTTTGATTGATTTACAGTGCGTTACACAGGAGACGATGCGTTTACAAGTGGAATCGGAGCTCGAGATGGCGACGGGCGAAATCGAGTCTCTGACAAGGAAGATCGAACTCGGTGCGTCTTCTTCGCAATTCGTATTGAAACAGCTGATACACAACGCACCAGAAACATCCCGAGGCAGGCGCAGGAAGAACGGAGTTCCTGTAAATCGACGCAAATTCGCTGGTCAGGCTCCTCCAGTCGGGGTTCGTTTCAGGGCAGACAGTGATGATAGGGACAGAGGTTTGTAAATTATTAGTTTTGACTTGTAAGTTGACATTCGGGGTAGATGATTTCAGAACAGCTCTGGCTCAGGCTAATGCTTGCATCAAATCCTTAAGTTCGCTTTCACGTCCAATAACATCACCCCCTCCAGCATCATCCCCGTCATCCACGAGCAGTATTTCCGCAGCAGATAATGACAGGTCCAGGATAGATATAATGAACCGATTTGTTTGCATTCTCCAACGCAGTCTTCGCGTCCGCTACGAAGTCAATCTACCTGAGGTTGTTCAAGCGTAGGGAGTTTTACGCGCCTTCGTCAGTACTTATTGATGCCGGTTTTCAGGATAATCCCTGCTCTATCTGATCGATGCTCTATGCGTTGCCGAGCCGCTGCCTATCGGCTCGTCAGACATGCATTAGTGGACTCAGATTCAGCAGAGGAGCTACATAAACAGCCTCTAGAGTGGTTTATTGTGAAGTATTGTATTTATTTTGTCCTACTCGACAGGAATCTCACATTTATTCGAATAGATCTTTAGCACGAGATAACAAACATGCCAGAGAAAGGGAACAAGTCATCAAGCTCATTCGTACTATCGTTGACATCGTTTCCGAACCTCGAGATCGACGCGGCGTTAACGGAACAAAGACGATTCCTCTTTCGGAACCTATTATGCGAGCATTTGTAGCAGTGGCTGAGCATGCTGAAGATCCGTTTCGTCCCATTTGTGTGCAAACCCTAGCTGAAATGAGTACGTGAATATGTCTTATTGTGATCTTTTCTGCATCTGATCAAAACATCGAAGTTCTCATCGACATTGACCTCGTGGCGCGATCTGGAGGCATTCGATTCCTTTTGCATGCCCTAGGTGAAGGTCCAGTCGAAGCCGGGCCCATACTGGCAGCCACATTCTTGCACATCATCGACTCCCCTCGAACTCGCGCATACTTGCATCTTGGAACTGACTTGGAGGTGGGCAGGCTGTTATTCTCAGCTTCTCAGGGTTCATGATTTTACTTTATATACCAGATTGCTCTCTCTGCGATCACAGATGCTTATGGCAAGGGTGCAGATCACGCGGATCGTATGCGGAGCTGTACCAAGATCATACAACTGATGCTACGGACTTGGAGCGGTAGGCATCTTGTGACCTGTTCTCCGTCCAAGTATGAAATGATTTATATAGGGTTGATGTATTTTTGTCTGGGGGATCAACACGCAATCAAGTCCATCGTCAATACCCTACGAATACCGTCTCTCGAAACAAGAGTGTGTTGCTTGAGTCTGTATTGGAAGACAAGAACTCACATCAATTCAAGGAAATAGTCCTCGATATGTTCTTTGATTTATTCAATATCAAGGCTCCGCAATGGTATAAAACGTTTATAGACGGTCGAAGGCTCACAAGTAGGTCATCTAATCATCACGGGTTGTTGGTGACTCAAGGTCGAGTTCAGTGTACCGGAAACCCCGAGCTTTTGCGGATCAGCTCGCAGATCAGAAACTTCCAGAGAAGGCTCCCGAAACGCTAAAACTTACTGATCAATACATTGCCCTTCTCGTCCTCGTATTCGCGGATGCTGGTCTGATCGATGTAAGCATATACCCATTGTGCACCTCTTATTAACTTGACAGCCAATAGGCGCTCACGGCAATGCTTGAAGAATGCACTACTGGCTCCAACTTGTCACGTAAGGCAACCCTGCTCATGGCCGAGGTTATGCATATGGCAAATAGAGTACTTCCCCTGGGTGTCGCTGCCAAGATACAGGTGTGGTCTGAATCCAATTATCTTTTTTGGAATCTGAATCCGTTTTAGGCTGTCCCTCGTGTATTTAATCTGGCAGCAGATTATAACCGAGGAGAGCACAGGATAGTCGGAACATCTGCTCTCTCTGCAATCGATAGCTTCAATCGCAACCGTTTGAGACTACAACCTAGCGTCAGGAATGCACGCCCAAGGTGAGCATTTGCGGATGGCCAGAATAAATACGTTTACTTGGTATCATAGGGCGAATTCCGCCGAAGACGCAGTCCGAAGAGGACAGAGACAAGTTGAGCAAGTCAAAATCAAAATGGGGATGCAGATGGACGATAAGACTTTCCAGTCGTCGTTGCTCGAGACTCAGGTGCGTTTACTTTCGGGTCCATACTGTGGGTCAGGTTGACTTTGCTCCAGGTGATGTTGACAAAAGATAGTGCGAAATGGAACTTTGAGATGCTTCAAGAGTTGATCGAGGGGCCACTATTGAATCCCAAGCGATTGGAGGAAGCCATCAAAGTAGCAAGATTCATGCGACGACTACTGTCTTTTTTCCATCCGTTCACCCATCGATTTTCTGACCTTCCAAAGAAACAGGTATTTTACTGTCTTGTTCCAGACGCTCTATGTTGATCTTAAATCGCAAGCCCAATGTTCGCTGGGTGCGCTTGGGATGCTCTCTTCTTACCACGTTATTGGCTAGTCCAGACGGGATCCGGTTCCTTGCCTCGGAAGATGATTTGTTGAAGCAAATAGTGAAATGTTTTGCTCAGTTGGACCCTGTATGCTTTTATCGAGTCGATCCCATGATTTTGTTGATGCCAGCATATCTTGCAGTTTAACGGCACATCAGAATCCGACCCTATGTTTTCCAAGTACAGGCTATCGGAGACGTTGACTTATGGCTATTTCGAGATGCTCGGAACTTTAAGCAAGCATGCAGAAGGCATCGAGTGAGCCATTCGCAACCCCTTATATGTCTTACTGATGGATGTCCCCAGGCTAATGGAAAAGTTCAAATTTTTTACTGCTTTCTATCACCTTAGCGAGCTGCGCGATCGTGAGGACTTGATCACCGCTGTGATTACGAATTTGGATTATACGATGTGAGCGCTCGGTTGTGTTGATAGAAGCTGTCATTTATTGCATATCAAGTGATGGACATCCCCGTATCGTGCTCTCGAAAGCTCTTACATCGAGCGACGTCGTGAGTCATGCCACGTTCAATGCACTGTTCATTTTCTTTATATACTTTCCACAGCGCACACGCCTATATGCGACGAACCACCTCGGAGATCTCATACGAGACTCAATCACACCAGTCGCATGGACACTTCGTCTTCTTTTGACTCAAATATATGATCAAGCGCCAGAAGTCTGTGAATTGGCAATCCAATTCCTTGAAGATGCCTGCGATGCTATGGAAGTACTGCAACTTGTTGTAGAAATGCAACCAACGATGGACCATCTCGGAGAAATTGGACATCCACTACTGCTCAAGTCTGTTCGCTACCTTTAGCTTATGTATAAAGCTGACTTGAAACTAGATTCATGTCAACTCCGATGGGCTTCCGTTACTTGTACAGCGCAGGTTACATCGACAGGGAGATGGACATGTGGTTTCATGTCTGTGTTTTCCCTGACTTATAAAACTTCTCTGACCGTCACCTATCCAGGACCGTAACATCTACTACGTTGTAGAGGTGGAAATCTTCTTGTCTAAGGTTTTCAGCTCAGAGGCCGCAGAAGATGACGAAGATGTCTTGTATGTATCATTCTCCAATGCAGCCGCAGTGTGACTAAATTGACCTCAGGGCCTTCGACGGGGTCGTCCCACCTCACTTCTATGGGGAAATGTCGAAAACTGAACTTGGCTGTCAAGTTCTTAGTGAAAAGGGCCATTTCTCTGAGTTCTCTCATTTCATAAAACAGCACGGTCTTGAGAGCGAGGATCTTGAGTTGATTCTCAAACTGAAAAGCATCCTGTGGGCAGTGGTGCGTTGTCTTCGCTGGTGGGCGTTCAAACAAAATTATTGATAGTACCGTAGGGGAATGTCGGGGCCACCGAGGGCGGCCTCCCGTTTCTGGAAGAGGAAGAGATAATTCCTGCTATATTAGAGATTGCTGGACACTCTCTTATTCCCTCAGTGCGAGGGTAAGTACTTCGCTAAGTGCTCGACTCTTTGCATTGAACACAATTCTAGGACGTGTTTCTTCGTTCTTGGATTGATCTCCTCAACATCACAAGGAGCTGAAATCCTAGACGATTATCGGTGGGAGGCAACCTTGTCGCCACTTGGGGTGCCGACCGGGTTATGCATACCTCTGGATCTGGATAAATTTATCTCAGTGAAGTACTAGAGTTATCTATACCGTACTGTGTATCTGATGCTTTCCAGTTACCTGCGTGGGATCCCGTCGGGATAAAGAGAGACGGCGATTCTCGGCTCATACCGCCAACATCCCACACGGATTTGGAGGTAATCTCTGCAATAGAGAACCTGAGCAATACCGTGATTGCGAACGCTGCATCAAGATCACTTGCCAGGTAAACTATATCAATGGTTCTACGCTTTTGCATAATTTCTCAACAACCATCCCAGGATGAAGTCTCGACCTGAATACCGATCAGCATTCTCATCACCCTCTGTGTTTTTCCGTGCTCTGCATGCTATTTCGACGCAACGGTACCGTTTACCAGTAAGGAGATATATATTTGATCTCTTTACCGCCGAGTTGGACGGTGAACTGGCCCTGGAGCTCTCCGCATGCGCTAATTCCCTTCGCGCACCGCCAATGTTCAAACAATCCGAAGCACATATCAATCGAGTAGTGAGCATGTTCGGCTTGAAGCATACCAGAGGAGCCTCCGAGAGCGATGATGAAGATGATGATATGGATGATACTGTCGATGAAGCGGTGAATGACAGAAATCCTGTGATGATCACGCTCCGTCCAGTGAGCAGGATCATTGGCTTTGACAAGTGATCTGATTTGTAGCGGGCATTATTGACGATATTTGACTTCATATCCTGGACATTGCACTTTTGACTGTTGCGCTTGTATCATATATACCACCATTCCCATCGAACCATCCTCCAACATCAAACCTGGCAATAAAAAACCTGTTGCACTGGAGTCTGACGCGGAACAAGTGCTTGGTTATAGTGAATCGACAGTGGAGACCTAAAATGCTAATCAAATATGTACGGTCATTGTCCAACTGCATCAGCATGTCAGTAGCATTTTCGCTATCCAAGTTTAACGTTCGCGAGCAATGTCGCATCCTTCTTTGCTTTCGTGCAAGTGCCGTTGTCAGCGCCGGAATAATAAACCGCAGTGTTTTGTTCGCTCCATCACTAAATTAACGTGTTCTCTATCTCCCAAGTCTTAGTCATCAGGGTTTGAACATCAAACTTACCCGTGTTCATGTCGATTTTTTTTATAAATTTGCAGACTCATCAATGGTTTTGTACTAGGCGGGCCATCAGGGAAACGTAATTCACTACAGAATGCTACAGAGCGCTCTGTAGCATTCCGTAGCATAATCATTATCCAACCCGCTGATGCAGCTTCTATATATAGTTCCCACTGGCACGGCTACAATATCATACACGAATTCATAGTAATGTGCAGCTCTAGCCAAGCTAGCTTGGTGCAGCAATGCTGCCGAGTCTCGACTGGCGGTGACTGCAAGGTATCTCACACTAGCCGTATTTAGGATACCGTAACGGACTTCCTGACGGGGATTGGATGAATGTCGCGCAATAGTGCGGGCTGGCATGACCTCGTTTGGTAAAGTCTATCGTACGAGGTGAGCAAGTATCAAAGGAATACTCACAATATTGAGAATAACCATTAACTTACATGATTGACCGTCTCCAGAGAAGAGTCGCCATTATCGGCGCAGGGTGAGTATCGCTTTTCATTTGATTCTACGCCAACTGAATATTCGCTTCGAAGTGTTGGCGGGTTGTCCCAAGCTATTGCTCTCAAAACTAAGCTCGGATTTCACGATTTTACAGTGGGTGCATCCATCAAACAAGTGGTATGATCATTGAGTATTTCAATAGATATTTGAGAAAGCGTCTGAAGTTGGTGGGGCGTGGAGGGTACGTCGTTTTGATGCGCGACATGTTCTCCTGACAAATTTTTGCACAGGCCAACACATATCCTGTAGGGTCAACGACTGAAACTGCAGAATATCGCTCACTTCAAGACTTCTTCTAGGGATGCTCGTCGGATGTCCAAATTCATTGGTACAGCTTATCATCGGACCTTTACCCATACTGGAACAAGTCGCATGGCCTTCAACCGGAGATTCAAGCCTACTGGATCGACCTCTCGAAGAAATACAATCTATATCCACATATCGCGTTCAACACAAAAGTGTTGTCTGTCGAGTGGGACGATGCCACACAACAATACATCATCGTCGCAGAAGATGTCCTTTCAGGCAAGAGAATATCGAGCGTGGCCCATGTCGTGATATCTGCCGCTGGTATCTTGGATGCCCCAAGGATTCCATACGAGATTCCTGGAGTTGGGAAGTTTCAAGGGGTTTCGTTTCATTCTGCACAATGGCCAGGCTCGATAGATCTGCAGAATAAGCGCGTTGCAGTGATTGGAAATGCCTCCTCCGGGTGAGTCACGACGACTTCTGCGCGGGTAATCGGTGGTGACATACAACAAGAGCACAATTCGTGCCATCTGTATCTGAAGACCCATCTGTCGAAGTAGTTAACTTCATTCGCACCCCGAGCTGGTTCACCACTCGAGTGAGATTATTTGTACCATGTTCGATGATTTCAACAACTAAACTAAACATCTAAGCCACATATTCCATACTCAGACACCGAGAAATGGATTTTTGCCAACATCCCTCTGGCAATGCGACTGCACCGAGCTTGGATCGTGTTCTGGGTCAGACCAAACGTTGCAGAGTTTTGGCTTGCTGACGCTAGTTGTAGTTCGAATTGCCTTTAATCATACGCCCGAGTGACAAAACTCTCAAGAAACGACGCGAGGTGAGCAGGCTGCCAAAGTCCCGTGGTATTCGTTCTAACGTTTTCTGCTAGGCGATGACGAAATACATCCTTGATAAGGCACCGAGTAGATATCATGATCGTATGATACCCGATTATCGTACGTGCCTGATCAAGGAACTTTTTTTGTGCTCACGTCGTCCACAGCTCCAGGCTGCAAGCGGACCGGTTCGTCGGCGGTGGTTGAACTTCGAATGTGTTCTTGCTCATTTCATTACATGCAGTCGCAAACAGCGGTTTCCTGGATGTTCTCCATCGGCCTAACTTGACACTCAACTTCGACGGAATTGCCAACATAGCGGAGAATGGCATCATCACAAAAGCCGGTATGCATGGCCGTCAACGACGTCATCACCCTCCTCACATTAGTTCAGGTGAAATGTTGCCATTCGATGTCATCGTATACGCGACTGGGTTCATCAGCGTAAGTGCCATTTACACAGACCTAATAATCTATCAGATACCAACTGCAGAAACAGGACCGCTACCCAATGCACGTTCGAGGCTCGAACGAAGCTACTATCCAAGGGTATTATGATGCTCATGGTGGCCCTACCGCATACCTTGGAACTGCAGTTCCTGACATACCAAACTTCTACTTGCTAGCTGGTGAGTTCACGAGGGACATATTATCATCAATTTATTGTCTGACGTATTGACTACAGGACCAAATACTGGAATACCAGCATCAACATTGTTCATGGAAGAAGTCCAAGTAAATCCAGTGAACTTTTTGTGTGTTTTAACTCAAGTTTGTTACAAGGTTGGATATATCCATCAACTCATAGAGCCGGTCCTCAGCGGTTCTGCTTCATCTTTCACCGTCAAAGCTTCAAACGTAGATGAATATAATGCTAAGGTTCAAGAACGTATATCCCGCTCTGTGTCCGTGCAATGCCATTCCTGGGCGCGCATGAACGGCACGGGAAAGGTATTTAATCCGTTCCCTTGGGCTATGACGCGTTGGTGGTGGTTGCTTCGCAAACCAAATTGGGATCATTATGTGGCAGTCGGCGCCGAGAAATGGGTATGGGCAAGGCGAAGAAAGTTTGTCAAGAATAGTCTAAAATGCGCTGCAATCTTGACGTTATTGTGCTCATATATCGGCAGCTCTGTTCAGACGACATGGTGGTGAGTCTATTGTTCTTGATGCCTATCATTCGAACAACTGATATCTTCAGGCAGTGACTATCTGTGGCTTGCGACTACTTGAGCAAGTTTAGCCTGCGTCTTTAAGCGTCATGCATGTATGTACGAGACGGATCATAATTATACAAAGTAGCAACTAGACAGCTTGCATAATTTTCCCTCATGAGCAAGATTAATGACAATCGGAAATGATGCGACGACAACCTGTCAGACCTTTTTTTCAGTATGTTCGTCGACCATCATGAGGATGGTCCATTGTTCGATAGCTACAACCTTAGTGGATCTGCAGTAGTCGTCTTCAATGCATGCATAGTCACAGGTGAGACTCGCATCCTGAGAGCTCTCACCTCTTGAAAATGTCCCGACCATCTGCTGGAGTGCGATAGCAAGTGTTGTCATTTCAAGGATTGCCCATCAACGACTGAAGTATCTCGCAGTATAAATTGACATATTCGGTTGAAGCAAAATTATATCTATACAAGGTCTAAAGTCCTCTTTGTATCTACATAGCGTCTATCGCTCGTAAGGGTATAAGTATAACCCAATGTCATCACTTCGTAAAATAGGTACCCAACGACTATCTGTCCAAGTAGCAACGTAGCCTCTAATATTTCATTATTTCAAAGCAAGGAACAAGAGCAGCATATTCCTCTCGCTGTTGATCTGTCAAGGACACTCCGCGAAATGCAAGGCGCTCCAGGGAACATTTCGACCTCATCAAAAACGCTTGAAACTCTTCTTGCGGCCACCTCCCCATATGGGCGGCTTGGAGCACACAAAGGTTCGGGAGCGTGAGGACCTTGAATAGGCCAAGTTTCCTGTCCAAGTTCGGATACAAGTTCGCACACATGTATAAGCATCGGAGGTTGGTGTGCGTGACTGGTTCTTGATTCTTGATCGGGTGAAATATGCCGAGGATTGTCGCAGAAGAGAGGTTGGGACACAGACGGAGTATGCGAGGGAATGCATCTAGTCCGTTCACTCTGACCTCGAGATGGGTGAGATGGGCCCACCCGGAATTAGCGACGAAGTCTAATTGGTTGCAGCTGACCCACAGATCCAATAGGTCCATCTTGCGAAGGTTGCGCGGCAATTTCGAGATAGAGCGCTCGATAGCTCGCTTTGAATCGTGACCGTGAGTGCGTACGATGAGCTCCTTGAGTCCGTGGAAGTCTTCCATCATGACGGGGCCTCTGCAGATCCAAAAATTAAGCTCCAGAGACGAGATTTGCTGGATGTATGGCTGGAGCAGGCTTCGTGCCTCGCTAAAGTCAGTATAACATTCGAGTTTCAACGAGAGAGGACATCCTCTCGATCGCTTGAGCCAGAGGTCGTAGGCGAGAACTCTCTCCCGCAAGTCGTCGTCCGCGATCAACCGTAGCTGGGTCCATAACCATGGCAAGCCAAGAGCAACCTCCCTCCATTGTCGACATATTCTTGTGAATATCAGGGGAGCTCGCCTTTGTGTGGGGGAAAAGGGCAAGTCATCGGACAGAGAGTGGAGGAAAATTTCCGAGAGAATTTCTGCTGGCAGACGCGGGATACGCAATGAAGATCCCCCGGACGAAGTGTCGGACTGGATGAGATTTCATCATTATATCAAGATGCAAATACCTCCAGGACCAAGCACTTACAGGTTGCTGCAGCTCCCCAATGCTAGCTGAGATCGGTGGTGAATCGACGTTTGAATTAGATGTCTGCATGTTAACGCGAAGGAGGTTGAGATATTGGAGATGGAGATTTGAAGGAGGAAATAAGTCTACCGTTCCGCCAACAGTCGCGTCCCTATTTAAATCTAACACCAGGAAAACCACAAGTCCACAAACCACACGCCTTCCTATTGTCGTCCCAAATAGCCTTAGGTAAACAACCGCCCTCCACAACTAGAGACCTTGCATTGTATGTCTTCTTATTTCCATGACCACTAAGGTCCAGACCTGTCGGCCGAGCTGTGACCTTTATTTTTCCCTATATTGGTCTTGCATTGTCGGTTTTATATTTGATAGGCGTGGACATGAATGTACTTCAAAGAGAAGTCAGGTTTCGAATCTCCTTGACACCTCTCCACCGTGACAGGAGTCCCTGTAATAGTAATACCGTGCGTACAGCCTACCGAAGGGCTGATTCCAATTTCCCTTGTTGTTAACCGTTTTCAACTACATTCTTACTACTGACGCACCTGAACTTCAACACAGTCATGCTCTTTTTCAAGACGTTTCCTGCTCAATGGTAAGAGCTCGTGCCAACAGTAAGAACACAAACTGAACATCGACAAATAAAACTGGAATAAGGTGACTCGACGAGTATCGGGAAGTTTATAGCAGCGGGGGCTAGCTTTGACATGTAGTTGCACCCTGGCATACTAGTAGGGAGCTTCGAGCGAGCGTTACGTAGATTATAAGATTAGGAAGTAGGTTAGGATTAGGTAGAGTGAGATCAACACAGGCAAAGTCATCGCGAAATGGATAGGACAGCGTTGTTGTGCTGCAGTCGAGATGGCACGTGATCTAGTGGTGAGCCCTTTTTGTGCTTTCATCTACTAGAACACCGCAATCAACTCTACTAATAACTGGTGCTTCTCCTGCAATCAGACTGTCCTGCGCGGATGTTCTGTCTTCAACTACAGTAGTGATATCTTCTTGAATGGCCTTGGTACTGGTTATTAGCGCTAGTAGATCACGCCAATCTTATACTATAAACGATCAACGATCTTTTATTCGTTTGCACATACACATTTAATACGACTACTGCAGGTCCACAAAGGATATAGCTATCATACTAGCTATAATACAATGGACTATACTCAGTGATTGGCGAACATGCTGAAGGTCTAACAGGTTGTCTGATTGTCAATCTTGCTCATGAGGAAAAAGGACGCAAATTCTACTTTGTATAATCATAGTCTGTCTCTCGTATATATATATATGGCGCTCAAAGACGCAGGCTAAACTTGCTCAAGTAGTCGCAAGCCACAGATAGTCGCTCCCTAAATATATCGATTGTTCAATTGATGGGCATCGAGACCAATGATGGACTCACCACCATGTCATCTGAGCAGAGCCGCTGATATATGGCCACAATAGCGTCAAGACTGCTGCGCATTTCAGGCTATTCTTAACAGCCTTTCTTCGCTTTGCCCATACCCATTTCTCGGCGCCGACTGCCACATAGTGATCCTGATTCGGTTTGCGAAGCCACCACCACCAAAGCGTTACAGCCCAAGGGAACGGAATAAATACCTTTCCTGTGCCGTTCGTACGCGCCCAGGAGTAGCATTGCACGAACACAGAGCGGGACATACGTTCTTGAACCTTGGCATTATATGCATCTGTGGGTGAAGCTTTGACAGTGAAAGATGAAACAGAACCGCTGAGGACCGGCTCTATGAGTTGAAGGATATATCCAATCTTGTGACAAACTTCAGTAGAAACACACAAAAGGTACATTGGATTTACTTGAACTTCTTCCACGAATAATGACGATGTTGGTGTGACGGTGTTTGGTCCTGTATTTAATACATCAGGAGAAAATTGATGATAGCATGTCCCTTGTGAGCTCACCGGCTAGCAAGTAGAAGTTTGGTATGTCAGGGACTGAAGTCCCGAGGTATGCGGTAGGGCCACCATGAGCATCATAATACCCTTGGACAGTAGCTCCGTTCGAGCCTCGAACGTGCATTGGGTAGCGGTCCTGTTTCTGCGGCTGGTATCTGATAGAATATTAAGCTTGTGTAAATAACACTTACGCCGATAAACCCGGTCGCGTATACGATGACATCGAATGGCAACATTTCACCTGAACTAATGTGAGGAGGGTGATGACGTCGTTGATGGCCCATGCATACCAGTTTTTGTGATGATCCCATTCTCCGCTATGTTGTTAATTCCGTCGAAGTTGAGCGTCAAGTTAGGCCGATGGAGAACATCCAGGAAACCGTTGTTTGCGACTGCATGCAATAAAATGAGAAAGTGCATATTTCAAGTTCAACCACCGCCGACGAACCGGTCCGCTTGCAGCCTGGAGCTGTGGAGCATGTGAGCACATAAAAAGTTCCTTGATCAGATACGTACGATAATCGGGTATCATACGATCATGGTATCTACTCGGTGCCTTATCGAGGATGTATTTCGTCATCGCCTAGCAGGAAATGTTAGAACGAATGCCCCGAGACTTTCGGAGTCTGCTCACCTCGCGTCGTTTCTTGAGAGTTTTGTCACTCGGGCGTACGAGAGAGGGAAAATCAAACTACAACTAATGTCAGCAAGCTAAAACCCTGCACCGTTTGGCCTGACCCAGAACATGATCCAAGCTCGGTGCAGCCGCATTGCCAGAGGGATGTTGGCAAAAATCCATTTCTCGGTGTCCGAGTACGGAATATGTGGCTTGAATATTTGTTTAGTTGCTAATATTATCGATCATGGTACAAAGAATCTCACTCGACTGTTGAACCAGGTCGGGGTGCGGATGAAGTTAACTACTTTGACAGACGGGTCTTCAGATACAGATGGCACGAACTGTGCTCTTGTCGTATGTCATGTCACCACCGATTACCTGTGCAGAAGTCGTCGTGACTCACCCGGAGGAGGCATTTCCAATCACTGCAACGCGCTTATTCCGCAGATCTATCGAGCCTGGCCACTGTGCAGAATGAAACGAAACCCCTTGAAACTTCCCAACTCCAGGAATCTCGTACGGAATCCTTGGGGCCTCCAAGTTACCAACGGCAGATATCACGACATGGGCCACGCTCGATATTCTCTTGCCTGAAAGGACATCTTCTGCGACGATGATGTATTGTTGTTTGGCATCGTCCCACTCGGCAGATAACACTTTTGTGTTGAACGCGATGTGTGGGTATAGATTGTATTTCTTCGAGAGGTCGATCCAGTAGGCTTGAATCTCCGGTTGAAGGCCATGCGACTTGTTCCAGTATGGATAAAGGTCCGATGATAAGCTGTACCAATGAATTTGGACATCCGACGAGCATCCCTAGAAGAAGTCTTGAAGTGAGCGATATTCTGCAGTTTCATTCGTTGACCCTACAGGATATGTGTTGGCCTGTGCAAAAAATTGTCAGGAGAACATGTCGCGCATCACAACAACGTACCCTCCACACCCCACCAACTTCAGACGCTTTCTCAAATATCTATTGAAATACTCAGTGATCATGCCACTTGTTTGATGGATGCACCCACTGTAAAATTGTGAAATCCGAGCTTAGTTTTGAGAGCAATAGCTTGGGACAACCCGCCAACACTTCGAACGAGTATTCATTTGGCGTAGAATCAAATCAAAAGCGATACTCACCCTGCACCGATGATGGCGACTCTTCTCTGGAGGTCAATCATGTAAGAAATGGGTGTTCTCAAGACTGTGAGCCTTCCTTTAATACTTGCTCACCTAGCATGACAGACTTTATCGAACGAGGTCATATGGCCATGTCAAGCTCTATCGCGCGACATTGATCCAATCCCCGGGCCAGAAAGCCCGCGTCCTAAATACGACTGTGAGATATCTCGTAGTCGCCGCCAGTCGAGATTCGGCAACATCAAATTGGCTTGGCAATTGACAGGTAATTGCAAAATGGAGTGTGTATGTGTCCCAGGTCTGTCCTGACTTGGATGCATCTTAGCGCCACATTTACTAAAAGCAGCACTTGAGCGCTCAGCTTCGGCGTCGTCGGGGGGAAATATGGCAGGACAGGTAATTCTCATGGGTCACAAGTGCATGAGATGTTGTTGCGGTTGTTCCTATTTTTGTAAATAGTTTGTCATTTATACCCCTTGACCTGGGTTGAGAGCGCGCGGATCCCTTGCTGTGACCAGTTTTCCTAATTTTGGTGTCAGACTCTTACCCACCTCCTGGTTGCGGGATACCGTGACTGGGATTACAATGACGAAGTCGAATGCAACGGGAACTGGCGGGGGCGGGCTCAATTTTCAAAACCCGAAGCGGAAGGGTTCCGCTCAATCGGGATGAACAAAACACAGCGATTATTATGCTGGCCCTAGCAGCTTACATGGAAGCAAAGCATTGCTCGCGTTGGAGTATAGTGAAAATGCCGCTGACGTGCTGGCGCAGTTGGATGATGACTGTGCATATTTGATTAGCATTTTATGTCTCCACAACAAACACTGTCGACTTATTTTACTTATTTCCCGCAACACCATACAGCCATAGTTTTATTTACTGCCAGGTTTCATCCTGTAGGGGACGTAAGTGGTATATATGACAGTGGCATCAGTCAAAAGTGCAGTGTCCAGGGCATCATGAAGTCAAATACGAATTATCATCAATAACGCTCGCTACAAATCACTCGTCGAAGTCAATCATCCTGCTCACAGGATTTCCGACATTCACTGTTTCATCAACAGCGTCGTCCATATCATCATCATCTTCGTCATCACTCTCGGAGGCTCCTCTGGCATGCTTCATCCCAAACATGCCCACCACTCGATTGATATGTGCCTTGGATTGCTTGAACGTCGGCGGTGCGCAAAAAAAATTAACGAATGCGGAGAACTCAAGGACCAGTTCACTGGTAGTGAAGAGATCGAATAAAGATCCTCTTCAAGCTGGTAAACGGTACCATATATCACATTGCGCTGAAATGGTGTCACTACAGAGCACAATTTTATGTAAATAATAATAGGGGAGCTCAAAGTTGAACGCCCAACGCCCAAGCCCAACGCCTAACGCCCAACCTCGTGACCTATTTAGAATAAATAGAAATAAATACAACGCAAACCACACGCAAACCCTAACAAACCCTACGCATTACATCATTGTCCGCGCGCTATCAACGAGGCAGCGCCGAAACGCTGCCACCGTTCTGCAGCTTCCGCTTTGTCTCTCGCCAACTGTGTGGACCCCTTTGCCTCGTCTCCCAACTGTGTGGACCATGGCCCGACGATCCAAGAAATCAGCAGGACCACCTATTGGTGACATAGAGTGGACCACACCACTCACTTGGTTGCTCCTTGCTCAGGCCGAGAAAGCAGAGAATAGGAAGACGCTACTTGGGAAAAAAAAGGACGAAGTAAGCTTATTCCTATTTCATCTTGTTGGTACTGCAGCTGAAATACCACCAGAATACATCGAAGGATACAAAGATTGCAGTCTTCAAGCGCATTGGATCTGTTATCCTTGCGGACCTGTATGCCATCAACCCTGACGCAGTTGGGGACCGCGTGAAGAAACGGTTCGACTAGTATGTGACTGGCATGAAATTTCTATATCTCTGCTAATTTATCTATCTGCTAATAGCCTTGTCAATCGTTACAAGCATCATGCACGCCGGCTCAGAACTACAGGCGAGGGCCTCCAAGATGACAATTTGGGAGATGAACCTGACGAGGAGCATTTCAATCACTATGTCCCTACTTCTGGCCCAGATGACTCGACTCCGACGCACATCAAGAGCATATGGGGTGAGTAATATTTGCAATTTGCGTTCTATACTGAGTATCTCATGTAGATGAGATTGTTTCAAAGTTCCCATTCTTCCCTGAGCTGCATCGCATGTTGTCTGCACGTCCCAATGTCACACCCATTGTAATCACAACAGGTGTTGGCCCTGCTGGCAAAAAGACAGTCCACTACCAGGCTCCAAGTGAGGACGAGGACGAAGACGAGGGACATTCTACCTCACCAGAGTTCTCTGCAATGCAGCTACAGCAATTCCGAACACTACAGGAAGCTCTCGAAGCTACGCAATCTCAGGCTACTACTCCTTCAACTCTTCCAGACTCTCTTCCAGACTCTTTTTCTGACTCTTTCCCTTCGAGCTTCGATCCTGGCTCTGACAAGGAGAATTTTCTGCCACCTCTAACTCCGACTCCGAAGCAGGTATCATCAAAGTCTCAGTCAGCATCTGCTCCGCTCTCGTCTCACACTTCAAAGTCCTTACTTTCTCGCGATGCAATTGAAAGGGCAAAGCAGCGTATCTCCAAGCTTCCGAAAAAGCGGACCTTTGAGGATGTGTTGGAGAACCTTCAGCAGTAAGGAGGTATTTTTAAACCGTTGCTCGAGTCTGACATAACAATCAGAGCCAACCTCAAGAACATCAATGATCGTGCACGAGACGAGATTAATCTTAAGAAAAGGCAGCTCCTCCTGGAGGAATTTAAGGCTGGAATTTGGGAAGTTGAGGAATATCGGACGAAGCTTAAAGAGTTGAATAAGGACGAAGCTGGTGAGGTGGAAGTGCTGTCTGTAAAGAGGGTTCGATATTCTCCTGACTGGGATGAGATCGAGTAGGACATTTTCTTCTTACATTCCTTTGAGAATTCGTTTGCCTAACATTACCACCCTTCCTTCTAATATTCAACTACACTCCTTCGAGAATTTGTTCACTTTACATTACCACCCTACATGATACATTTAATATACTTGCTCCATTTCTCTGAATGCAATCAGTTCTTCAACCAACATCCTCCTCTTCTGCTCACCTCCATCTTCATCGTTTTCTTCCATTGCTAAATCTGCGAGTCCCCTATCATCCTCCTCCTCATACCAGGTATGAATGGGACTAAAGTATGCACCTCGCATGCCCCCCTCAACCTCGATAACAATATTGTGAAGGATTATTGCAATTGTCATCCATCGACAGGCCTCTTTGTGTTGGCGCTTTGAGTTAATGACAGTCCTCAATCCACGTAGACATTGCCATCTCCCCTTTAGAGCACCCATGCAATGTTCAGAACGTACACGAAGGTGTGAAACCAGATGATCGAAGGTGGTGTTCTCGGGGCGAAGTGAAGCTGGTCGTTTGTGTACAGGAATTGAGCGCAAGGTGACTGGATAGGCAGAGTCCATCCAGGCAAACTCATCACCATCAAAAAACCAGTTGGAGTGTTTGACTGCAGCAGTGTGCTCAAATGCTGAAGCATCATGAGCAGAGCCAGTCAACCCATGAGCATAATCAACAATTCGAAGATTAGATGGCAGGTTTCCAACCTATACATTCAATTAGAACTTTGGTGATTGTTAGAAAAAAAAATTACCTGAAGATTGAGCCCATAATTTGATTTACGAGTGAAATAGGCATCCCCATCAATCCCTGGCTTTGAAAATAGGACTACAATGGTCCCATCATACATCACCCACCCATTTCTCCAGGAACCTCTAAATCCAACCCGACTATCTATCCACTGCTTCTCATACTCCTTCTCCTGAGCAGTTGGACGACAAACAAAAGCATCATGGAGTGATTCAATTGCATCAAAGCAACGTCTTGTGTAGAGCTCAACAGCACCTTCAGAAATGCCTGCGAAACGGGCAATATCCTCGATGGATGCACCATTCCCGTATCGACCCATCCTGTATAGCGTGACTGCGAGCTGTATCCGAACTGGAGCCTGGGTGTTGTTTGAGTTGTTATAAAAGATAGGATGATCTTCAATTAAACCAAGGATGACCTGAAAGACTTCAGGTGAAACACGGAGCATGTTGATGAAGCGTGAATGGTGTGCTGGATTTTGTGCATATTCCCATGCAAGGTGAAGTGAGCCAGCTTTGAGCATTGGGGGTCTTTCTCGAAGATAACGAAAGTGCCTGATAGCAAGAATGCAAGAGATATCAAGGTCAAATTCATGGGCAGCCTCTTCTGGGGTCCGTGGTGGCTGAAGGATGCTTCGTAATATCATATGCAGGATATAGTTTTGTAGATATTGGTGGTGTAGACTTGTACGAGCCATGGCTGTAGTGTATTGATCACCTTCAGTGACAATGATGCTTATCGATAAGATTTGCTTATATAAGTTTGTTTATTTCGCGCGGGGCGATGATGTAATGCGTAGGGTTTATTAGGGTTTGTGTTTGGTTTGCGTTGTATTTATTTCTATTTATTCTAAATAGGTCACGAGGTTGGGCGTTAGGCGTTGGGCTTGGGCGTTGGGCGTTCAACTTTGAGCTCCCCTAATAATAGGGGAGCTCAAAGTTGAACGCCCAACGCCCAAGCCCAACGCCTAACGCCCAACCTCGTGACCTATTTAGAATAAATAGAAATAAATACAACGCAAACCAAACACAAACCCTAATAAACCCTACGCATTACATCATCGCCCCGCGCGAAATAAACAAACTTATATAAGCAAATCTTATCGATAAGCATCATTGTCACTGAAGGTGATCAATACACTACAGCCATGGCTCGTACAAGTCTACACCACCAATATCTACAAAACTATATCCTGCATATGATATTACGAAGCATCCTTCAGCCACCACGGACCCCAGAAGAGGCTGCCCATGAATTTGACCTTGATATCTCTTGCATTCTTGCTATCAGGCACTTTCGTTATCTTCGAGAAAGACCCCCAATGCTCAAAGCTGGCTCACTTCACCTTGCATGGGAATATGCACAAAATCCAGCACACCATTCACGCTTCATCAACATGCTCCGTGTTTCACCTGAAGTCTTTCAGGTCATCCTTGGTTTAATTGAAGATCATCCTATCTTTTATAACAACTCAAACAACACCCAGGCTCCAGTTCGGATACAGCTCGCAGTCACGCTATACAGGATGGGTCGATACGGGAATGGTGCATCCATCGAGGATATTGCCCGTTTCGCAGGCATTTCTGAAGGTGCTGTTGAGCTCTACACAAGACGTTGCTTTGATGCAATTGAATCACTCCATGATGCTTTTGTTTGTCGTCCAACTGCTCAGGAGAAGGAGTATGAGAAGCAGTGGATAGATAGTCGGGTTGGATTTAGAGGTTCCTGGAGAAATGGGTGGGTGATGTATGATGGGACCATTGTAGTCCTATTTTCAAAGCCAGGGATTGATGGGGATGCCTATTTCACTCGTAAATCAAATTATGGGCTCAATCTTCAGGTAATTTTTTTTTCTAACAATCACCAAAGTTCTAATTGAATGTATAGGTTGGAAACCTGCCATCTAATCTTCGAATTGTTGATTATGCTCATGGGTTGACTGGCTCTGCTCATGATGCTTCAGCATTTGAGCACACTGCTGCAGTCAAACACTCCAACTGGTTTTTTGATGGTGATGAGTTTGCCTGGATGGACTCTGCCTATCCAGTCACCTTGCGCTCAATTCCTGTACACAAACGACCAGCTTCACTTCGCCCCGAGAACACCACCTTCGATCATCTGGTTTCACACCTTCGTGTACGTTCTGAACATTGCATGGGTGCTCTAAAGGGGAGATGGCAATGTCTACGTGGATTGAGGACTGTCATTAACTCAAAGCGCCAACACAAAGAGGCCTGTCGATGGATGACAATTGCAATAATCCTTCACAATATTGTTATCGAGGTTGAGGGGGGCATGCGAGGTGCATACTTTAGTCCCATTCATACCTGGTATGAGGAGGAGGATGATAGGGGACTCGCAGATTTAGCAATGGAAGAAAACGATGAAGATGGAGGTGAGCAGAAGAGGAGGATGTTGGTTGAAGAACTGATTGCATTCAGAGAAATGGAGCAAGTATATTAAATGTATCATGTAGGGTGGTAATGTAAAGTGAACAAATTCTCGAAGGAGTGTAGTTGAATATTAGAAGGAAGGGTGGTAATGTTAGGCAAACGAATTCTCAAAGGAATGTAAGAAGAAAATGTCCTACTCGATCTCATCCCAGTCAGGAGAATATCGAACCCTCTTTACAGACAGCACTTCCACCTCACCAGCTTCGTCCTTATTCAACTCTTTAAGCTTCGTCCGATATTCCTCAACTTCCCAAATTCCAGCCTTAAATTCCTCCAGGAGGAGCTGCCTTTTCTTAAGATTAATCTCGTCTCGTGCACGATCATTGATGTTCTTGAGGTTGGCTCTGATTGTTATGTCAGACTCGAGCAACGGTTTAAAAATACCTCCTTACTGCTGAAGGTTCTCCAACACATCCTCAAAGGTCCGCTTTTTCGGAAGCTTGGAGATACGCTGCTTTGCCCTTTCAATTGCATCGCGAGAAAGTAAGGACTTTGAAGTGTGAGACGAGAGCGGAGCAGATGCTGACTGAGACTTTGATGATACCTGCTTCGGAGTCGGAGTTAGAGGTGGCAGAAAATTCTCCTTGTCAGAGCCAGGATCGAAGCTCGAAGGGAAAGAGTCAGAAAAAGAGTCTGGAAGAGAGTCTGGAAGAGTTGAAGGAGTAGTAGCCTGAGATTGCGTAGCTTCGAGAGCTTCCTGTAGTGTTCGGAATTGCTGTAGCTGCATTGCAGAGAACTCTGGTGAGGTAGAATGTCCCTCGTCTTCGTCCTCGTCCTCACTTGGAGCCTGGTAGTGGACTGTCTTTTTGCCAGCAGGGCCAACACCTGTTGTGATTACAATGGGTGTGACATTGGGACGTGCAGACAACATGCGATGCAGCTCAGGGAAGAATGGGAACTTTGAAACAATCTCATCTACATGAGATACTCAGTATAGAACGCAAATTGCAAATATTACTCACCCCATATGCTCTTGATGTGCGTCGGAGTCGAGTCATCTGGGCCAGAAGTAGGGACATAGTGATTGAAATGCTCCTCGTCAGGTTCATCTCCCAAATTGTCATCTTGGAGGCCCTCGCCTGTAGTTCTGAGCCGGCGTGCATGATGCTTGTAACGATTGACAAGGCTATTAGCAGATAGATAAATTAGCAGAGATATAGAAATTTCATGCCAGTCACATACTAGTCGAACCGTTTCTTCACGCGGTCCCCAACTGCGTCAGGGTTGATGGCATACAGGTCCGCAAGGATAACAGATCCAATGCGCTTGAAGACTGCAATCTTTGTATCCTTCGATGTATTCTGGTGGTATTTCAGCTGCAGTACCAACAAGATGAAATAGGAATAAGCTTACTTCGTCCTTTTTTTTCCCAAGTAGCGTCTTCCTATTCTCTGCTTTCTCGGCCTGAGCAAGGAGCAACCAAGTGAGTGGTGTGGTCCACTCTATGTCACCAATAGGTGGTCCTGCTGATTTCTTGGATCGTCGGGCCATGGTCCACACAGTTGGGAGACGAGGCAAAGGGGTCCACACAGTTGGCGAGAGACAAAGCGGAAGCTGCAGAACGGTGGCAGCGTTTCGGCGCTGCCTCGTTGATAGCGCGCGGACAATGATGTAATGCGTAGGGTTTGTTAGGGTTTGCGTGTGGTTTGCGTTGTATTTATTTCTATTTATTCTAAATAGGTCACGAGGTTGGGCGTTAGGCGTTGGGCTTGGGCGTTGGGCGTTCAACTTTGAGCTCCCCTAATACGTGTGACGATCGGCGTTAGCCGCAGACGATGCTTCCTACCCCACTCGGGAGAGGTGGGTTTGTTGCATCCGTCATGCATCACGATTGTCTCCAGCAAAGGTTTCCAAAACTCACCGGACTGTTGTATTTTGGTCTTCAGAAGTCTCGGGTTGCAAATTGTTTTGCCAAAGAAAGAAGCTTGAACCCCCCGGGGCAGTGAGCACCTCTTTGAGCTCTTTCTGGGATGCTGACCCTTACAAAGGCTCACTGACCCTATGGCTCGGCGGACCCGGGGCTTTGCGGTGACCTTCTGATCGAGCGATGTTAAAGCGTTCGCTGGTAGCTATCTGGCCCAAGAGTTGACATAAAGTAATTCCTTATCAACTCAGCATGTCGGCCTTATTACGTCGACTCGTCCGGTAGTGCTTATCGATTGCAACGCGGCGCATGCCGCCCTTGTTATATATAAGGCGATTTGCTTGGTCTATCTTTTCACTCACGAGCATCTCGCTGGAGCCCTGACTCGCCTGGATGGTCACTTCTGGTTCTCCTCATATAGTAAACGGCGAGACCATCGTGATGCCTCTTGTTCATGCAACAGTTCCGAGAAAACCTAAAACTCCTTTTCCACGACTCCAGACAAGCATACTTATGGTGTTGGAATTTGCGGAAACTGCAGCTTCAATGTCCATATACCCGTACATCAATCAGGTATGAACTTTTACAATGGGATGTCATTTCGCTGCAACATCCATGGTCGATACTGTAACTGAAGCTGTTTTCAGCTCATCAGAGAAATTGGCATCACTAGAGGTGACGATGCGGCTGTAGGATACTATGTCGGATTAATTGTAAGTGTCAATATCATGACTTGCAAAAATTATCATTCCCTCATAGCATCATCGGACATGAATGTCAGGATTCTCTGTTCTTCCTCGCCCAGGCACTGACAGTATTGGGCTGGAGTCGGTTGTCCGATCACATTGGACGCAAGCCAGTGTTATTAATCGGGGTAACAGGAGCTTGCATTTCAATGATATGTTTCGGCTTTTCGACAGCCTTCTGGAGCCTAGTCATGAGGTTTGCTTCAGTTGAAGGAGATATTGCAATGCTGATGTGATCTCCCCAGTCGCTGCGTGTGGGGATTATTGAATGGCAACATTGGAGTCATGAGGATTGTGATGGGTGAATTGACGGACTCTACGAATATGGCTCAGGGATTCGCCTTGCTTCCGATAGCGTGGTCAATTGGATGTTTCGCTGGGTAAGCGGAATCGTTTGACTATTGCGATGGATGCTGATTAATTGGCACGCCAGCCTTTGGTGGGGGGAATGCTGGTACGGCCACAGGACCACTGGCCTAAATTATTTATCAATCCATTTTGGGGAAAATACCCGTACTTTCTTGCTTGTATATCATCTGCTTCTCCGCTCCTCTTGGCCTTTTTCATGCTGTCATACTTCTTGGAAGAAGTAAGTCCCAAATAATACCTTCCTCAACGTCACGTTATTCACGTTTAGCAGACATTATCAAGCAAACGTCGACCAAGGTTGACAGTAGCCACGCCCAGTGTTTCTCGCGGTATCGATGATCAGGAAGCGTTTGTGCAACAATCTATGACAGATACGCTCTCGTGGTCTCTGCTCACACCTACCATTGTTATTCCGATCGCAAGCTACGCTATGTTGTCCTTTCTTGACACGTCTCTCAGGGCTCTCATACCGCTGTTCCTTTCCACGCCCACCCACCTTGGCGGCATGGGTCTTACTCCTTCTTCTATTGGTTTGTGGCTGGCGTTCTCTGGGATCGTAGATGGACTCTTTCAGGCATTGTTCTTGGCCAAAATTGTTGATTGGGTTGGTCCCAAGCATCTATTCTGTGTATCAGCGTCGTGCTTCACACCGCTTATGGTCGCATTTCCGATAATGTCGTGGCTGGTACACACAAGGGGGATGGTTGATCAGGCAATTATGTATGCCTTGCTTGGCCAGCTGGTTCTGACAATAACATGGGATATGGCATTTGGTGCGTGTTGCAATAAAACTTGTCGTGCCATCACAGGTAACCAACTTAGATACAGCTACTGCTTTTATGTTTGTCACAGCTTCTGCCCCTGCGAAGAATGTTCTTGGCGTCGTCAATGGTCTCTCCCAAACCTTTGGAGCGATAGCTCGTGCCATTGGGCCCGCCTTAACCACATCGCTATTCGCATTCTCAAAGAAACACAATATTCTCAATGGAAATGCAGCATATGTTGTCTTGATCATACTGTCCGGTGTCCTAAGGTGGCTGTGTTCGCAGCTGCCAGATGAAATACAAGACAGAGATGACTCAGATGAGTGAAAAGTCAGTACTTCTCGAGATTTTTCACTTGAAATGCAATAATAGTGAATACCCAGACACGTCAAAAGACCTTTAGGTTCCCGTACAGAATTACGGACATAGCAAATGTGCCATTCGAGTGTCTGCTCCGAGCCCGTTGATTGATGTCCTTGTGTAATACATGTATACTACTTAGTACTCTTGCCCATTCTGAAAGCATGGGTCAGCTTAGATCCTCTAGGCTACAATTGTGACCAACGGACGGTTGCACCGCCACCAAACCGGACTTTGCCGCGTCTCCCGAGAGTAGCTCGTCTCTTCGCCTCTCAATAGATATCGACAATGTCTCTGCTCCGTTCTTATAAGCAGGCAATACCGAGACGGCTACTACCTGCGTGCCCAACTTACACCCGCCATTTCTCTGCGGAAAGCCAAAGCCAGCCAGTTCGCACTGGTGATGCCCCCCAGAAAGAGACCACCCAAATCACGGAGGTTGCTCATACTGATGTATTGACGGCTGAAGTCATAAGTGGCGCTCCAGGTGTGTTTCAACCAACTGACGCTGAAAATGCCATGTTTAATGACCGTCAATCCAGCGGAGCTCCGGCATCGCATGGTACGGATCTATCAACCAGCCCGCAACACCATGCAAAGCGGAGCAGGAAAGTCAGAGCGGTGGCGCATTGACTGGGATGTTCTTCAGGGAGCAGGCCGGTGGGAGAATCCCCTGATGGGTTGGGCTAGTTCGTGAGTGGTCGCTCCCCTTCACCTGGGGAACGGCGCTTATCACTGTCTGTACAGCGCGGATTACATGCAGGGCACCAAGGTGTCATTCAGAAGCAAGGAAGATGCAATGCACTTCGCAGAGAAACAAGGTACGTTTGATCTTCGCTTCAGAGTCCATTGCCCTCATTGTCTTTTCTTCAGGTTGGAATTACTATGTGTGAGTACCTTCCTCGCTTTTGACATGCACTGGACACTAATGAGTTGCCGCAGACAACCACCTCCCACCAAGAAAATCCCTCCGAAGAACTATTCAGAGAACTTTGTCTATAAGCCCAACACGCTACGGATAATGCGCACGAAGTAAACCATTCTGTTCGTAGAACTAACTACTGCATCTGGTCCATAAGTTTTGCAATCGTTGGAACTTAATTTGCACCCGTGTTGCTCATTGTGGATAAGATATAACGTACTAAGCACTTTTGAAGCGCTTGCAAACTTAAACTTTTGGATAATTTGAGTAAGTGTAAGTCACAACAATGCATGGATTAATGCGTCGTCGGAGCATGATGCATGATGTCACGATGCCGGCCAACTAGTGCATGGTGGCCTGAAGCCACACGGATAGAGTTCTTGACTCCGGATAGTTGCATAGACGTCATTCGAAGAGCACAATTCTCTTCGTCTCCATTTCTGTGGAGTACTACCTGTACTAAGTACCGTCTTCGTCTGGACCAAGCTGACTTATTTTACACTGACTGAATATTGTCACTATCATGGCCGACATTCAAACCAGGCTCTTTTCAAAGGATTATAGGTTTAGTCTGTTTCCTCAGAGTCTTCAGTGCATGTAAAGTTAACTTTTGCTACTGTCTCAGTGGTCTTGTTAATCAGTCGGTCATAACGATTGTAGTGGCCGTGATGTCTGTGATGTCGCACGAGATCCTAAAGAGAAGGAGACGCGGACTTCACATCCAGCCTGAGGGACTTGGAAGTGTCGAGTCTTGGGAGTTTGGCTAGTGAGCACACTCATCGTTTCCTCATTGTCTTCTAATTGGTGTTCGAACTTCTAGCCTGTATCAAGGTCGTTCGTGGGCACGGTTTGTCGCTCGTAACTCTTGTTCTTTCTCATTCTGATAGCGGTAGCAGGAATCCTTCCCCGCCGACGCCGAAAGGCTGGCCATTATCTTGGGTCAAGGACAGCATCACTCTCCCCCAGGCGAAACTTAATGAACTTAGAGGAGTCGATGCAACGTTGTATGTGCGTTTCCTGCGCGGGAGCCGTGAGTACTTGCAACATGCACTTGATTCGTATCCGCTGACTTTGCTGTCGTCCATAAGTATTCTTTGTTCTTGTCCATACGTTTACGACCACTCTTATCCTTCTTCCGATACATATCCACTTTTCCCCCGATGACGTTTCAGTGCAGTCAATGACAAGAGCATCAATTTCTTCACTCGTAGAAAATCAGCAAGGTCGCTCCCTACTCTGGATTCACATTTGCCTCCTCTTCTGGATCACGCTTACCTGGATGTGCAACCTCTTTTACATTTGCAATGGAGCATTCAAATTACGAGCAGCCAAAATAGAAAGTGCCATACGCAGTGCGGAGTCCGATACCATGACCGAGAGGGAACCACAATATCATCCCCATCCTCACCCACAATACCCCTTCCAGGATATTCCATCCCTTGACACTGACCAGTCCAACCGTGGTTTACGTCTGCGTACCGTGATGGTGACCAACGTGCCGGTACAGCTTCGCTCAGAAAAGGAGCTCAAGGAGTACTTTGAGTATTACCTGTCGCGATCTCTCGACAAGCCCTCCCTTGGCTTATCAGCATCAACTCAACCCGGTCTATTCAACAAATTGTTCGCTTTTGGTTTCAATCGAGCAAAGCGCATTCCGCAGAATATAGGTATGTCTACAGGCGAAACTGCCAATGGGAGTCAGGAGGGAAGCGGCGGTGCTCCACTTGGACAAATTCCCGGTCTAAACCTGGGAAATGTGCCACCCATCGACAGAGTTGTCATTGCACGACGAATGACGGAACTGGCGTCATTGCTGGAACGGCGCGAGGAGATCCTCCGTCGTTTAGAGGGCGCGCACATCAGATTGGCAAAGAAGGCACTCTTAGCGGTGCACGGTGTAGAACATATACCCAGCTCAAGGGGGGATACCGCCATACCCAGGCCTGCTAGGACTCCAGATGTAGAAAGCGGATGTAGTCAAGCCCACAACAGACAACAGAACAGTGATACAGACTTACTCGTTCAGACACTCTCACCGTTTCTGGTTGATTACCGGTTAACCGGCGACTCTGCGCCCTCAAAGCACAAACTCATTTTGAAAACGGAGGGTGCGTTTCACAGAAATCGGCGGCTACCACGAACTGACAGTGGCAAAGTGGATCCGGAGACAGATAACGTCGACCCACACAAGACGATATGGGATGCACTTCTCAGTTTACCACGAAACATACTGGACCCATACCAGCCGTTGATCCACCTTTCTGTCTTTTTCCGTGGGAAGACCGTGCCGAGCATTGATTATTACACTGCCAAACTCCACCTCCTTACATCGTTGATAACGAAGAACCGGACGCGGGCCGCTACGGAATACGATGCTGTATCAACGGCATTTGTAACCTTCAAAGATCCAGCAGATGCAAGGAAGGCGTGCAACTACTTGGCGGTGCATCCTAATAACCCACTTGCATGTCTTGTGACGATGGCCCCGCAGTATGAAGACATTGATTGGACAAGGGTTATGAGGTCAACTTACCAAGTGGATATCCTCAAAGATTGGGCCGTAAACATTGGGGTCTGGTGAGTGCTGGTCCGCTGTTATATGACCACTAAGGGTAGTTGACTGTGTCTCAGGGGATTCACGATATTCTGGGTTTTTCCGGTGTCATTGTTTGTTGGTCTTGTTTCCATTCAAAGCATTTCGACGCTCTGGCCCAGTTTAGTATGTGTAATTCTTCTTCAACATTTTCTGCGCTGAACATCCATGTAGTACAATTATCTATCCAGTCACCCTTGGGAGGAAGAGGTCATTCAATCATTCCTTCCAACTGTTCTTATTTCACTACTCGCGATCCTCATTCCGCCCATTCTTCTACTCATTGCGAAGAAGGCCCACACGATAATCACTCTTTCCGTAATGCACGACACGATTATGACCCGTTACTATAAATTTTTAATTGTCAATGTCTTGGTGTTTTTCTGCGTTGGAACCGCTGCACTCCAGTCTTTCCTTTCGTTCAAGACCGTATCCGAGAGTGGGATAATAAATACTGTCGCTGGTAGTTTCCCGACAGCCGGACCTTTCTATGTTGGATGGTGTAAGTACAGTTCTCTCGATGTCTTGCAGTAAATTCATGGGTTCTACTTGTGCAGTGATCTTCACCACTGCAATTCATGGAGGCTTAGAGCTTGCGTTGTGTAAGCATCCATAACTTATGGTATTGCATCCCATTCTGACGTTGTGCTTTGCAGTTGGTGTGAGTCTCGGTGAAGTCATAGTCAAGATCGTCATGATGTTGATATCCTTCGATGTAGTTGCCTTTGTTCGTTTATCCCTCCACCAAGCGACATGTAACTCCGAGGAAAAGAGCTGTTGGAATTCGCCCACGAACATTCAATTTCTATTGTGAGTTCCATCATTTTGTGTAGTGATGTTTCTTACAGCGTTTCTGAATGCAGACTGGCTACCAAACCACCTCCTGGTCATTCACGTGTTACTCCTCTTCGCTCTACTTAACCCACTTGTCATACCCTTCGGGTTGCTGTATTTCTCAGTTGAGACTGGTCTGTTGTTTATATGATTCATGATAGAATCTATGCTGACCAAAACGTTTTCCAGCTGTTGTAAAAAATCAGGTATGTTACATCGTACCCTTCGTGAAGCCAGATCTGACTCAAATGGGCAGTTGCTACATGTTTATGCGAAGAACTACGAGTGTAATGGTCAGATGCTGTTGATCCGTATCCTTCGTTATTCATTGGATGGTATGATACTCATATCTGCATACCTGAACACCGTTGATATATTTCCATTCATAGGATTGATGCTATCTCAAGTTCGTTTTAATCTCTGCCACTCGCTGTACGATCTACTAACTCTTGGTTTAGTTCGTATTCCTGGCGTACATGGCTGTGTTGCGGATAACTGTCAATGTAGCACTATCGGCTTTCTTGTTCGTCTTCACCGCGATCGTCAAGGTGATGTGCGTGTATTTCTATCTTTCTATTCAACCTCTGCTCTGATAATTCACGGTCAGTTTGACGCGAATGTGCCGTGCCAGATTCGAGCAATATGATACTGAGGAGGCACAGGTGGTCTGCAGGGTGGGCACGGGAGAATCTGAAGACAGCCCTGAAGGCCAGATTGTCCCATCCAACTACCCCGGTAGTGCTGAGGGCGTAACAGTCGACGCTGAGGCCCACCCTTCGAGATTCCAAGCGTGGCGCTTACCGGACTGGGTGAATTTCTCTTACTCGACCGTTCCTCGAAGACCTCGATTACATGAGCATCGTAAACCGAATCCGTTCGGCCCTCACGCCAGTTCGTTCTCGCAGCTACATTCAGTTGATGAGAACGAAAAAACCCCATCGACCCCGACCCAAGGAGAACCATCTACTGCCATTCTGGATAGGACGGTTGAATCCCCACTTTCTGAACGGCAACGTCAGCCTCTAGCACGCATCTCGACTTCTCTCGTACAACGACATCCACCTCTTGCAACGTGGGATGATGAACCCCGTCACGACATCCCTTATGATAACCCTTACTATACACGACCTATCACTAATGCCCTCTGGCTCCCAAGGAATCCGCTAGGTCTTCTTGACCTCGATGACACTGTTGATGTTTACCAAGCTTTAACAAGCGAGCCAGGCACTGGCGATTTGAGTCACTCGTTCGATCCCGACTCTTCCGCTTCCCCCGCATTTCAGATCCCCAGCTCAGTGCCCGGCGACGAACCTAGGCAATACAGCGGTAGTGAAGTGATCAATCTTCCTGAAGGCATTCAGTCCCGCATCGTCACCATTGATCAAGAGGTTGATGTAGAATCCACAAGACCACGCCGTCCATCCTTGTTCACTCGACATCGCTCGGGTAGCAATGTCAGCATGAAAAGTGGTGACCGCGGTCTTCCAGGTCGATCGCAGACCATGGACTGCAGTCGCCCCGGATTCCCTCGCAAGTCGTTCTCCGACCACGCACCAAGATCTCTTCGTGAAAGAGCATCTTCGTACCTTCCGCCACCTAACCTTCACTTCCAATCTCAGTTTCGTGACCTTGACCCTGGGTCTCGGCCAGATCTGCACGCGCAGGCTGAATTTGCGCGTTCTACAGCATCGATCGTGAGGCATGGTGGTTCGCAGGTATCGCTACATCCCAATAATACGACTCCTCAAGAAGCTGTCGTAACAACCCGAGAAGCTGTCGTGACTGAAGCAATCGCAGAAGAACATCTAGCGACGGAGGAACGGTTGAGAAAGGAGCATGCAGCTGCTGAGTTAAATCATAGGTCGACGAGACGGCCTTGGTTTACGTCTTGGCTTTATGCTAAGGTTCAGTGACGAACTGAGTAGGGCTGATTTTTATTTCGGGATACTTTTTGTGGAATCGATATGTTATGTGATGACCAGTCGGAAGTGCATCTAGTTCTAGACTAAAGCTATATCAGGAGGACAAATTCAATGGCGCGGCCAGTGCCGTCAGAGGACATTCTAGAAGATGATCAAAGGCTCTCGATTCTTACTGAACCCCGCAGGTACTGGTGGGCGCATCGATCCGCACAATTGCCATCTTGATGAGTTCTCACGCAACTCAGGTAAAGACAAATAAATTGTCAGAGACCAAGAGATATGGCGACATATGATGATACAATGACGTGAGAAATACAAGACAATGCAGCATGCTCCAACACTCAGATGATTTATACGAGCCCTATAGCGACTCTTGATGAACACAAGCTTGTCATGAAGAATTATTAGAAACAAACCGATGACACCACAGGCGGCTCGTCCGCCTGCATTTCCGGTCTTGAGAGACTCTTCATTACCGCCATTTCCTAGATCATCGGTGCCCTACACAGCGTATTAGTAAGGAGCCACGTCCAATATGTAAGGCGCCATACCGCATGAACAACGACAGCCCGTCTGAAAACGGAAATGAGTTTCGTATTATTGAGCGCTACTGTATATCTGGCTTACCCAACTATGCTCGTGGGGCCATTCAAGGAAATGAGACTGTCTTGGAAGGAAATGGTGGCTGTGCCATATTCATCGCTCTCGATGTTTCCTAGGTCACCAACATGCCTGACAGAGTCCGAGCGAGCACCATGGGTTTGGTCGTATGGATTGAAGTGCGACCCTGTAGACAAACAGCCACCGCTGAGGTCTCCCAGAGAGCTATCGATATAATTCAAATCCTTGACCTACTTCGCGAAGTTCGCAGCCGAAGACTCACTGGACATGGAAACCACGCTGAGAAGAAGGGTCAAGGTTGGTTATTTCTCCTGAGACCTTGACTGGTCCATCTGCTGAGGACTGCTCGAACGTGATAGTGCCAGCAACTGGGGAGTCGCCTTTCAGGACCACGACCGCCTGTATGTTTTCAGCCACGATGGTGGAGAACCGTTGATAACGCACCTTTTGGACGATTGCGGTTTTAGATGGCTTGAACAGCCAGGTGTAGCCGAAAAACAAAACAGCAACAGTGATTGCTGCAATGAAAAAGACAGGTTTCCTAGACTGTTTTTGATTTGGAGCGTATGTGTTCATGGTAGCTTGTACTAAAAGTCACGCGCAGTGAGGCATTTAATATTAGTGAGGCAGGCACAACTTTCGGCCCGGGGCGCTCCAGGTGCAAGGAGAGGAGGCCGGGTCCCGCTCCTCGACAGGTTTTCTCACTCATTTTCCCACTGTGGCTTCGCAAAATGTAACGAAACGCACTTCGAATGTTAACTTGACATCGAGTGTCTACATACTTCGATTCGCTTTGTATAATATGGGTTAAATTGAGTTTTGTGGCAGACGGAAGCAGATGCCGATCGGGAATTGCCGAGAAGAAATATTGATGATACATGACGCCATGGCAGTGGCGCTTCCAGGCTGCGCCGCTGCGATCTAGAAACACGTGCAAGAAAGGAAAGTCCAATTGCTGCTGTGCCTCAATATTCCGATCGTAAAACACTCGAGACACAGTCGGGAGCGAATTCAATGACATCATTCCCCATCGAGACATTAGCTCGATCGAGCTCTCGACCTACTGGTACGGCAGAAATCCGCGCACAGACATATTATCGTCCACTCTATTCGTGTCTGCTAATCGGTACAGAACGCTGGGTACATCCTACTAGCTAGTACTATTACGGTGTAGATGCACAGGCCTCGAAATTGTCTGATTTTTCCTACTTATCATGGAACACCAACGTCAACCACGTCCACACTCGCGTGATTCAAATCGGATTATATATAGCGATGCACAGGATAACACTAAGCAGACACAACAAAAAAGAAAAATGCTAACGTACTATGTAACTCGGTGATAAATGCGAAAAGTCATGAGAACTGCAACAACACTCCCCAATACCCCTTTCATATCACCAACGGAGAAAATATCGTATATGATGCGTGGCATGTACTGCGCGAAACGGCTTTAGCGAGCCCGAAGGGATCGACGAAGGAAGGGGATGAATGGAGCACGTCCCTGCTCGGCTACTTAGAAAAATAGATACGTTGTGATAAAAACGCCAAGCGCGATAATAACAACCACCTGTAGTGGAACGCCCTCCTGGTGGATAACGCTTTCATGCTCCACCATGGTGCCGACGTCAGATCCAGCATACGTCTCTCCGTCGTCTGAGAGCGCAGATGTATGTCGCCTTCGGAAGTCCGAAGGAGCGATCGAGGTAGGTGCAATGGACTCTGGTGCTAGAGAGCTCGGATCGGGCACAGCCGCAAGGAGATCCCGAAGTCGTTGTATCTCGTCCTGAGCTGCGATATACTTCAATTCCAAGTCTTGGTTGATAGAGGGCACCCGTGCAGCTGGAGGCGAGGGTGGCGGTGACGACGAATGCACGTTGACGTTGACAACGCCAACTCCGCCACTAGTAGATCTCTGGAAATCAAGTTCATCCCGATAAGAACCATTCTCTTGAGAACTGTTCACTTCTCGCTCTGGTGCAGGCGGCGTGGGCGAGCGCCGAGGTTGCACGAGCGGTGCAACTTGAACTGCATCACCATAAGTGAATTCTGGTATAGGAGGAGTAATGCGTGGCTCTGCATCCCTCAGAGTTGCGTATGTCTACAGATGGTGCGATCGTACTCAGCAATTCGAATGCTCCCAGGTAGTCAAAGCACTCACAGATGGTCCACCAGCGGGCTCTATAGAAGGGCGGGGAAGCGCAGGGGGTTCCTCTTCCTCCTCTTCTAAAGTTTGACCTTCGGGCGGGAGGTACACGACACGGAGTTTTTGTTGATAAACTTTGAACTCGTCTCCAGCGCCTGCTTGCGCATTCCACTGTAAACAAAATATCAAGATGAGAATAAGATATGCATGAAGAAAGACTTACGAAGTCCTGTAGGTCTCTGGTCTCCTTTTCGGGTGTGATGAGGGTACTTTGGATCAGGAACTTGTCCTTGCACTTGGTCGACAAAGGTGGTTCGTCTTTCATCGGTTGTAGCATTACTATCGAAGATGTGAGCAAAGTCGAGCATGGACTGAACACGAGGCACATACCGGAGACATCGACGCTTTCACCAGGCTCTATCCTGCCAGAGTTTGGTCGTACGCAGTACAACTATGGAATTTATAAGCCACAGGAACATCCTCCCCTGTATCTCTCTGCTCACCTTGGGCGCAGTGGTCTTGACTTTGAATGCTACAGGCTGAGCATTTTTGTTCGTGATAGTCAGGACTTGCTTGACGAGCTGCGTAAAAGGTCCTGAACGAAAAAAAGATGAGCTATTCGACGGGCGCTAGACACAGAAACCGAGAGAACACGCACTGTTGAAACCCAACGCGTTGTTGGGGATGAGATGGACAGACATAGTTAGGAGAGGTGCGCAACGAGGGCGACAGTGGATATGAGGGAGGTGAACGGTACGTATTCGTTTGGGCGGAGGTTGAAGTTGTAGTGTACCACCTTTATTCCATCCGCGGCGAGGATCACACAAGGTCAAATAAGCAACTCGTGGACTGTGCGTGCTCGCCACACACCACGACGTACTGTCACCAAACATGCATTTATCTGCCTCATAAATCATATTAAGGCGTCATCGCCCGCGGCGCTGATGGTTGGCTCGAGGTATACGAAAGGGTTTATATCTTCACTTTCAACAGGCTCAGAACTCACTGCATCACAGCCGTTAATCGCATTTGCAAGCCTGGCTTGGTTTCGCCGTGCGTTTGCATGCAGGCGCAGCAGGCGGTGACTCATATCGCCTCTAGGGCACATCCCTATTTACGAACAAGTTGGCCCACATCGTCCTGAAACGGTAAATATTTGTCCAACTCCTTTGTCAGTGGGAACGATGCTCGACGCTTAATGATTATTGACAGTAACTATCATAGGCTCGTCGGCAGACAACACGGCGAGGCTGTGCTTGCGGTTCAGATTTCATCCTTCAACATCAGCGTCAATTCACCACCAGCCGGCTGCCACTAGCCGCCACACCATACGACAGTAGTGAAGCCACCAATAGCGGATGTTTGGATAATAGTAAATGCGGTGTCGAGGTAAATCCGGTTGCATTTCAATTGATGAAAAGCATACTTACCAGAGCCAGTCTAATGTGTCACTGTCGAATCCGATCAAGTGAAGTGAGGGGTGGGTTATGGGCACGGCTAACTTTAAACACTGCATATTGAAAACAGATGAACGTCTGCCAAAATGTTCCTCGGGGATATCCAAGCTTGTACATATTTCATAACTTCCCATGCAAAGTTGGGTTTGTGCATCATCATTTGGATGGCGCCAGTATGGCGTGGACAAGCCAAAGGTCGGCAACCTCCTTCACTTGATCAATGATATCCTTGAGCGGACCTGAGCTAACAGCATCCCAGTGTGCCTGTAATCGATGAGTAGGTGACTCAGAGGAATCAATGTCAGAATCACCTGCACACTCTCCCATCCCAACACGCCGTGAATCACGTTAGGCTTATCAATGACAGGAGCCCAGCTCGAGCCATAGAAGTTTGGTGTCCCTACAAGCCCGGTCTGAAGCTGTGCAACGAGGGGCTCAAGCTTGTCCATACTGGCACCCTCCTTGAGAGTGAAAGTAACAAATTCTGTCACTGGAGCAGAAAATATCTGAGTAGTGTCGGAAAAGTTGACAAACATATGTTTCGGTTGGCCCGTAAAGATTTGTTGAGCAGTTGCTTGTATAGCCTTGAAAGCTTCTGACTGACGATATGCACTGTGCGCAGCCAAGGAAGCCCACTCTGTCAGTGATAGTTGAACACGATTGGACTAGTGTGTTGCAAACTTGACCTACCCAAGACCCAGAACGCATTGGTCGGATCCTCAACCTCGAAACCAAGGTATGCCCTTTAATCGATCGACGATAAGCCAGCATATTTGGAGGATGACTTTCATATTCACTTGGAAAACCCATCCATTTTGCCTGCTGAACATGTGGTCGTGAGCTCAGAAATCAATCGCGAAGGATCCTCGAGGTAAGACGAAGAGGTCTTGAAGTGCAAGATCTTTGTGACGGGCTCCATGATGAGAGGTGATTGAGAGGAAGCTGCCAGGTATTAGAGATCACTTGGGTTTAATATTCCAATGATAGAAGGGCGGGCCGAACGCGGGGCCAGTTTGTGTAGCATTAGTGTAGGGCAATTAGCCTCGTGCACGTGGCAATTGGCAGAAAGAACGGGGCAAATGGTCATGGCAGCATGGCAGAAGTCGGCAAAAAGCAAATATCGTGAGCGTTTTTGGCGGGTCAGGTGAATTTGACGCGGTCGTGACGTAGTATTGACGCCTTCCGCATCAAAAACTGGGCGTCGCCAACTATTGGTTCCGCTTACACTCGGCACCATAGAAACCTGCAGTGGTGATGGCGGAAAAACTCTTGAACGGATATTGGGACGAGAGTTGCTAATAGCGTGGCTGGTGTACACCGCCTGCGTTCCCCACAAATACAATCAGCGCAATCCAGCGGCCCGGTCCAAAGACAATAAAGGTGGGAAGCATAGGTGAACGATTTTTTGCAACTGGTCGATAAGAGCAACATCGCATGTTCAGGCCGTTCAGGGGTATGCATAGCTTGCAGGAAGTTTACTGCCAGGGTGATTCGAACGTGTGAACTGAACTCCAGACTCTGGGCCTGGGCGCACAGCTAAATCGAATGTTTTCCTCGGGGATATCTAAGATTGTACATTTGTATTTCATGACTTTCCTATACAACGACAAAGTTTGGTTCGTACTTCAAAGCTTCACACTTTGTATGGTGTCAGTATAGCGTGAACAAGCCAAAGGTCAGCAATCTTCTTCACTTCATCAATGATCTGCTTGGAGGGACCTGAGCTTACAGCATCCCAGTGTGCCTGTAACTGATAAGCAGGTGGCTCGGAAGAACTAATATTAGAGTTACCTGGACACTCTCCCATCCCAACACGCCATGAATCACGTTGGGCTTATCAATGACAGGTGCCCAGCTCGAGCCGTAGAATTTGGGTGTTCCTTGAAGCTTAGCCTGGAGCTGTTTAACGAGGGGTTGAAGTGCGTCCATACTAACACCCTTCTTGAGAGTGAAAGTGACAAATTCCGTCACTGGAGCAGAAAAGATCCGGCTAGGGTTGGAGAACCCGGCAAATGTATGGGTAGGTCTGCTCGCAAAAACTTGTCGAGAAGCTGCTTGTGTAGCTTTAAAAGTGTCTGTCTGATGATATGTGTCATGCGCAGCCTTGGAAGTCCACTCTGCCAATAGTTCAACGCGGTTGGACTAGTATGTCGCGAACTTGACTTACCGAAGACCCAGAATGCATTGGTTGGATCCTCGGTCTCGAAACCAAGGTATGCCCTTTAATTGGTCAACGATAAGCCAGCACGCTTCGAGGGTGACTTGAATATTCACTTGGAAAACCCTTCAATTTTGTCTACTCCACTTTTAGTTGCAAGCTCAGAGATCAAGCGAGATGGATCCTGGAGGTAGGACGAAGAGGTCTTGAAGTACATGATCTGTGTGACGGGCGCCATGATGAGAGGAAATTGAGGGGAGTCTGGGACCGCTGAGTAGAAACTACTTTGGTTTAAGTATCGATGATAGAAGCAGGCCGAGGCCGGCCCGCTTTGTTCACTCCAGAACACTTTTTTTGGATTGAACCGGAGCCAACATTGATATGTCTTTAATTAAACCGCAATGACAGTCTTTGTCATGACAGGTCCGACAAGCTGGCTGGCCTGAGCCACCGAGGGGAAGAACACAATTCATGAAGACACCTTGCGATCCGAGGATACTTACTAATTAAAATATTGACGTCATCATCACAGCCTGCCAGCCGTCGAGGTGGTTATCCGCCCGAGCTTGTGCGTTCAGTCGAGGTGGAACGTTGAACGTTGAACAGTACTATCATAGTCACGAGGATTAACACAATTCTCACTCGGGTTAATTTGTCCACTCAAGACTTTAGCGCACGTGATAGCCGGACCCGTGATTCTGAGAGAGGCCTCCTAAAATTTTCAGATTCGAAGTCCTCTAAGACTTCAATCCTACAACCATGACTATGGCGGTCGGATTCTTGTCGCTTCCTACAGAGCTCATATGTCACATTCTAATCCTTCTTAACCCCAGGGACATTAGTCACTGTGCAATGGTTCGCTATTCCCCGTTCCACACCTGATTTCCTCCATGGCTAATGTTTGATCATACTAGACCTGCAATATCTTTTGGCTTGCGGTCCGGAATTCTGTCTACATTCAATACAAGCTTGAAATTCATGCTCAATGCTTGATTAGTACTGGGACCGCTGCCATGAATTCGACCGGCGTTTCCAGAAAGACTCTGTGTTCGCTCAAGAAGTTGGCATCTTTGTGGCGATCTGACTTCCATGCGACCACTACCTTTGAAACAGTGGTGGCTACTGCTGCCACGCATATTCAATTCTTACCGAGGCAAGATGTGAAATGTGCTTATGGTCCCATGATTCCAGAGGGGACCGTGCTTCATCCGTCAGCTGTGTCCCCGATGAAGGAAATATGGGAATTGGTGACGGATACAGGGCGGCTTACAACGACAATGTAGATGGCCCCCAGCCACAAGAGCGTAACACTCCTTCGACTAGCACACAATGTGCCGAGGCAAATGCCAGTACGCATCATGCGAATAACCCTGACACTCAGGGCCCCTCCATAAGGAGACACACTACAGCAAGATCGACCCCACAGGGCCGCCAGCCAAATCCGAGACGGAATCACGCACAAACGAGCCCCCAAAATAACACCAACAGAACGTCCAGAAAGACGACGAGAGCATCCATTAAAATAGCTTCTCTAAACATAAGAGGACGATGGCACGAAGGAGTAGATAAATGGACGCACATCAATCAAATAATGAAAGAAAAGAAGATAGGAATATTAGCAGTTCAAGAAACTCACCTCTCCAAAGTCGACGAAACGAGCCTTAATGAAACGTTCAACAAGAGGTTAAAAATCATATCTTCAAGTGATCCCGAACACGGGAATGCAAAAGGCGTAGCGATAGTACTGAATAAAGACTTGACGAGCAGCCAAGAAGCTACACACAAGGAAATCATCCCTGGAAGAGCCATCTTAGTTCAGCTACCATGGACCAAAGGCGAGAAAATTACCATCCTAGCAGTGTACGCCCCAAACGAACCATCAAAAAACGGAGCCTTCTGGGAAGAAATCCAAACCAATCTAACCGGCCTCCCCACCCCAGACGTTCTGCTCGGAGACTTCAACATTGTAGAAGATGCACTCGATAGGCTGCCGCCAAAACAGGACAACGAACATGCTACAGTAGCCCTCATGCGCCTAAAACTGAGCTTAGACCTCAGAGACGGATGGAGAGCGGAAAACCCAGACTTACTCGCATATACCTTTGCACAATCAAGTGCCCAAGGAGGCCGACAATCCAGGATAGACAGAATCTATATAAGTGAAAACATTCTGCCATTCAGTAAAGATTGGACTATAGAACCAGCCGGAATTGCAACGGACCATCAACTTACCTCAGCAAGAATATCAGATGTCAGGATGCCCTTCGTGGGTAGAGGTAGATGGACTCTGCCCCTCTTCATCCTGAAGGACAAAGACGTCAAAGACCGAATCATAGACATGGGACGCACCATGCAACTCGACATCGAGAACTCGCTCTCTAACAGATCAACCACCCATAACCCGCAAACCATCTTCAAAAACTTCAAAGACACGGCAATAAAATTCTGCAGAGACAAAGCCAGAACTTCGATCCCTAAGATTCAAAACCGCATAAAAAGCCTTAAATCTGACCTTAAAGCATACTTAAACGACCAGAGCATCCCAGAAGAAGAACGCCGTCTCGTCGGATTAGAATTACAAGAACGAATAAATGGCCTAGAAAAGAAACGACATGAGAACCGACACGATAACCTCGCAGTGAAAATGAGAATTGAGTGCGAATCTCCCACCAGCAAGATATGGTCCAAAGTCGGGAAAGAACAGAAACCCCGAGACACCATTGTCGAGCTTAAAACATTAAACTCCACACCAGACAACCCAACATATGAAACAAGATCTGACCGAATGGCGAAGATTGCCAGGGACTACCACGATAAGCTTCAGAGAGATAATCTCGCATCCGGACAGGATGCATCAAATGCCACAGAAGAGGTCCTCGACAAAATTAATAGACACCTGTCGGATGAAGATAAGCTCATAATGCAGGCTACACTAACAGAAGAAAACATTGATGAGGTACTTAAGCTGCTACCTAACAGCAAAGCAACGGGAATCGATGGCCTACCATACGAGTTCTGGAAATGGATGAAAGAAGTGTCTGATCCGACAAATCAGAGTGACGACACGGAATCTGAGAACTTCAACCTCACCAAATGTGTCACACAGGTATACAACGACATAGAAACATTCGGAGTCGCAGAGGAGACCCATTTCTCCGAAGGCTGGATGTGCCCACTGTACAAGAAAAAAGACAAACGAGACATAGCGAACTACCGCCCCATCACCCTGCTCAACAGTGATTATAAGATCTTCACAAAGGCATTAGCCCTGAAGCTAGCCCGTACCGCACCTTCGGTAATCCACGAGAACCAAGCCGGTTTTGTGCCTGGGAGGAGCATCACTGACCAGATAAGACTAACACAAATGATAATCAACTACGCGGAGGCGGAAGAAAAAGAGGGCGCCATCGTTGCGTTAGATCAAGAAAAAGCGTACGACAAGATAGTGCACTCATACCTATGGAGAGTACTCGAAAAGTTCAACTTCCCATCCCAATTCATTGACACAGTAAAATCCCTGTATGAAAACGCTGAAACAGCGGTTATGATCAATGGGGAATTAAGCAGTAAATTCAAAATAACCCGAGGCGTAAGACAAGGGGACCCACTATCATGCCTTCTTTTCGATCTGGCGATCAAACCGCTAGCAGAGATGCTTCGCCAATCAGACCTCCAAGGATTCAAAGCACCCGGAATGACCTACAGGATAGTAGTCACAATGTTTGCCGACGATACAACAGTCTACTTGACAAACAAGGATGACTTCGAAACCCTAAATAATATCCTAACCAGATGGTGCAATGCATCAGGAGCGAAATTTAACAAATCTAAAACAGAAATCATACCAATCGGTACAAAGGAATACCGCCAGAACCTCCTCGAAACTAGGAAACTGAATGAACACAGCACCCCAATACCAGAAGATGTAAACATAACAAAAGACGGGACAGCAACCAGAATCTTGGGTGCATGGGTCGGGAACGGCACAAACGAACATGATATCTGGTCCCCAACACTGGAGAAAATAGATGCGAGCCTGAAACGATGGGAGAAATGTCACCCGACAGTAGAAGGCCGAAAAATCATAATACAACGCACCATTGGGGGCATGACCCAATACTTGACAGTGGCGCAAGGCATGCCGAAGGAAATTGAAAAAACACTCACTAACCGAGCGAGGAACTTTATCTGGGACAACAAAGGTAAATCCCAAGTCAGCCTTGACATCCTATGCGCACCAATAGACGAAGGAGGAAAGAATATGATGCACCTAACTCACAGGAACGATGCTATCGAACTGATGTGGCTCAAAGGCCTTCTGAAACCAGAACAAGAAAGACCCCCTTGGGCTTTCTTCGCGAACGCCCTAATCGCAAAATACGTTAAACCGGCTCCAACAGTCCACCCAACAGTAAAGATCAACTTATTCCTACAATCTTGGAAGCCACTGACAAGGAAGCTACCCCCCTCACTTCAACGAATCATCAAAGCAGCTAAGACCTACCACGTAAAGTGGGACGCGTGCATAATCCCACCCCAGGTAGCACGACAACTACCTATATGGTTCCATATCGGCGCAAACCAAAACCTGAATAAACTGAATAACTATTATTATGCCAACTGCCTGAGAGATAAACATAATGTACGCACAGTTGGCGACATCGAAGCGATAACAAGCCCAATGCCACAAGGACACCTGAACAAAAAAGAGTGTGAATGCGATAGATGTAATAAGGAACGAACGCAATACAATTGCAACAAACCATACAGATGCCGAAAAACCGCCATAGACATCTTGCACTGCATCCTCCCTAAGTGGAACCCATCAACCGAGGTATGAAAATTAGTGCCAGACCTCCTACCCGAACAGCATCTAGCAAACGCTAAGGCCATAAAAGAAAACGGTGACATACTATTTGACCCCGCACTCCCGAAATTGACATCAATAGAGGACGGCTTCAGAGCCTTCTCCAACACAACACGATGCGAGGAACCAGCACACCAAGTGAATCTACAACGAGACAATGAAATTAACGAGAGCACTATAATAGCCATAGGGGGCACCCACAAAGTATCCAACGACGGGGATATAGTGGCTATCGGCACACTTTGGTACGGGAAAGACGACGCCCGAAACATGACTTTCAAAACACCTGATAACTTAGCTTCACCTAAGGCAGGAGAATGGGCCGCAATCCTCGAAGCTGCCAAATCAACTCCTAAACATCGCAAACTGGAGTTATTGATCAACACACCTAAATTGATTAAAGACATGACAATCAACCTACCGAGACTAGAAAAGTCAGGATGGATACAAACACCAAACTCCCAACTAATCAAAGCGGTAATTGTGGAGCTTCGTGAGAGATGTGCCGCAACGTCCATCAAAGCCTGGGGTAAAAACCTGAATAAACAAGACGAGGCAAACATCAAAAGTCTCATCCGACAAAACGAGAATGGAATAAGAACATACAACATACCATTGTCAATAGACCCCCATTTCGAAACCTCCGGCATCATTATGTCACAAGGCTCGCAACGACTGTTTTACAAAGGTATACGCGAGGCTAACTCGCAACACCGCAAACGCCGACAGACAAGGATAGCACTGGCAATAACCCACCATGCAACAAGAGAAATCAGCCTAGGCACACCCACAGAAGCGCAAATCTGGAGATCAATAAGAGATAAAGACTTACCGAAAAGCATCCGAGGATTCCTCTGGAAGAACCTTCACGGGGCATACCGCTTGGGAGAGTTCTGGCAGAACATCCCAAACTTCGAACAGAGAGGTACATGCAACCTTTGCAGAGAAGTTGAATCCATGGAACATATCCTTACCGAATGCGAGAACTCACCAGCAAGGAAAATTATATGGAAACTAGCAGAGGAACTCTGGAAAAAACGGGAAAAAGACTGGCCGGACGTCAGATACGGTACAATCCTAGGAAGTAACCTAGCGCACTTCACCGACAGTAAAGGAAAACGGCTTGAGGGAAAGTCTAGACTGTTCACTATATTGATAACTGAATCAGCCCACATGATCTGGAAGCTAAGATGCGAACACGTCATTAAGTTCGATAATGCAGAAGAAAAATTCCACTCAGATAAGGAAATAAATAATCGCTGGATAACGACAATTAACAAACGTTTAAAATTCGATAAACTACTCACAAACACCTCAAAATATGGGAAGTCAGCATTGAGAGAAAATTTAGTCCTCCGAACGTGGAGCGGAGTCCTCAAGGACGAAGACAATCTACCGGATAATTGGATCCGGAAAGAAGGGGTTTTAGTGGGTATCGTGAATCGGCTTCCTCCGGGTCGCAGCAGGTAGTTTCGACCTCCGCGAATCACAGAGTCCCACACTGTCAGGCCTGGCGTGCATAAAGCATTTCCCCTTGGTATTATATTTTCATCGTCTTATGGGTGCAATTCCCGTACAAATAACGTGTTATCTGGGGCTGACTTGGTCTGCTGCCACTTAACAACACCGTTCCACCAAAAAAAAAAAAAAAAAAAAAAAAAAGATGTGAAATGTGGGCTTTGGTGGTCACGCTCGCTGGATGAAGACAAATTCTACATTCAGGATTGTGGCACGAATCCTACACACTCCTGGACATGGTCTATCGGTGATGTCGAGGACTTTTTCACTACCTTCGACGCTCTGCAGGATCTTATGGTTGTGTGCTCTGAGCCTGATGATTGTGTCACTGTGACCGATGCGGAACAAGATTACCATGTCTGTTGGGTGGAATTCCGACCGGCTTCATCCCAGCGTCGACATCCGAGTGCTGCGTGCACTTTCTTGGAGTGCAAGCATACCTTTGATGCACCTGGCTATTACCGTGCTGCTTTGTCGTCACCTGTGATCTGCGGTGATCACGTATTTATCCTCTATCACATAGATGTCACGGATTGCTGCCATTCTGAGCCTGTGTCCGGCATGTTCTTACAAGTGATCAATTGGAGGAAGGGATATGTGAATAGGGTAAGTTCCCTCTGTTTGTGAAAATCCTGCTACTCAGCATAAGCAGCATTTTTTATGTCACTTGGATATCTGCAAGTTAGATCTGTTCTATCCAGTTGATGAACAGAAGTTCGTCATCATTGGCCCGGACTCGATATACTTGTACACGTTACAAGGGCTCAATGGGTCGCCTCAGTGCCGAATCATATATCACTTTTCCAAGATCCTCCATCTATCATTACACAACTCGCGCATCAGGGTTCATGGCCAACCATCACTGCATGGCAAAGCAGCACGCCCAGGACTTATGCCGAGCCATGTACCCTCACTGGAGTCACAGATTATGGTTTTAGAGTCTCCTTTCAAAGCGGGGAAACCGAAAGCTATCCTAGTCATCGATATGGCCATCTTCTCTGACATGGCCCTGCACTCAGATATGCTCGTAGAGATTCCCTGGTCAGATTGGGGACCTCAGTATGCGTGCTACTTTCCGCACCACGAAAGCCACCATATCAGCGTGTTTGGCAGCAAAATGGCTTATGCTCTTCCCCAAGATCATATTCCCAATCCTGGTCAAAGACTGAAAGGGCTCTCCAGTGAGGGTTACTTCTATGTGCATATCTGGGACTTCAATAAACGAGTCATTGCTCGTTCGGAAAGTGTCAACGATACTGACTCACCGGATCTTCGCATTTGCAAGCCGGGTCAGATGATTGACCTCTTTGGTGAAGACATCTTCTCGAATCGTGCATACATCGCAACGGTCTGTCATACGCCATTTCCGACAGCTGGCTCCAGTATATTCTTGGAACAGGATCGGCTTACTGTGACATGGGTACGCGTTCTTCGTTTGAACACGATAACAGTCTGATGTGGCTGCGTTGTAGGCTCGGCATGATGAGATTAGTATTCGGGTCATTTCCCCCATTCAGATGGAGGTTGGCCCTGACCTTACAGAATAGACAGTTTGGTTGCCCAGTGTTATGCTTGTATTATGTTTGTATTGGAAAGTGAGTAAGATAGGTCGGACTTAGCGATGCCGATGTAGTTTTACGAACAATATGTGTTTTGATGACAAGCATAATATCGAAGTTGCTTTCGCAGTTTGTTCAATCAGACGAAGTCTACGTATTTACAATTTACATTGGGGTTATATGCAAATGCCATGGCATCGAGATCTGCCACTCGGTCCGATACATAATCGAGCTGAGAGAAATATTCTCGAGTATTGATGACTAGTCGAGGAACCAGGACACATTGCTGGATGGTGACGAAGAATGTTGCAATGTTTCTATACCACCGGCTCTCGTCGGTATCACCCTGTAGTTCATCATGCTGTAGTTATTGGTAAAAGTATCGACAGGAAAATGCTTACATTTGTACATAGATATAGTAGCAACCTGCATGACGCTCAATATGAGATAGCTAAAAGGAATGGTAAGAATGTTTGAAAGGTAAGAAAACGGCGCGGAAAAACTCTAAGAACCTGAACAAAGTGAGCTCATTCAGGGAAGAGAAAAGCCAATGCTGGTGAAGGTCCGATGTGCCTGAAGGAGGAGAAATCGGAGTGAGAGATGAGGCTACAGGGCGGCGGAGTGCAGCCAAGGTGAACTGCTGCTGCGATCAACGTCATGCGAGTTTCAAGGGAAGTGCTGGGTAGGTCACGGTGCATCGAGAAACATCAGCATCAGACGAACTCACAAGCTCCGTCCGCAGGATTCAAAATTCCGCAAAATTGCAAGGACACTGTTTGCTTTTAGTCATGCCTCAGAACACTTACATCCAGTGCGTTAGGCAGCATCACACAAGACGGGAGCTGTCAAAAGTTCGGATTGCTTTTGCAGTACAAACAAGGGGATGCAAAGGAGCCACGCTGGATCACATGCGACGGCGGACAACATGGATACTTCGTCAGGGTGATACAACGGGTCATAAATCAATGGATACGTGGATGTCTCGTGTTCAACATCATGAGGTGGGCAATCATGGAAGCTAAGCGACATCCTGAGACAACGATTCAGCGAGAATAAAGGTCACAAGCACGGCGAAACACGTACGCGGAGCAAGGAAAAGACAGCCACAGTAAACGAGAGAAGAGAGACCAAAAATACACAATTTCTAATGCGAGAGATAGTGTAAGCCTGGTGCTTACGACGTCACGAATCACGTGCTACTTTCCCCATATATATATATCACAACGCTTCGTCCTATGGTTCTCAGACTCGGGTCTCCCTTAAACCACCATATTGCTCACTTGTACCACGTTATCAAATAGACGGTTTTGTCTTGTTATTTCTTGTCCGAATCGTTCTAGTGTTTCCTGTCGCCACCGCGACAGGCTTTCAGATAGGAAGAAATAACTTTGAGAAAAAGGAGCAGATGAACAAGGCAAGTGGGGGACCTCGGAGACACAATCGGAAATGGAATTTGTTTCACGCGCATGCAAAAATTCAGAGTGCCTGATCTGACAGAACCCTCTAGAGTCGGGGAACCGCAATGACAGTCACTAGTCACTGATTGATTACGTTTGTCATGACAGGTCTTGAGCCACCCCCGAGATCAAGCTTAAGGGGGATCCAACACAATTCATGTGCATGAAGAACAAGAAGACACCAGGACACTTACTAATTAAGATGTTAACGTCATCATTGCAGTTAAGTAGCTGTGCAGCGGCCAGTACTCTGCTCCACCTTATTAGACGCCATGACGAGCGAAGCAATGAAAACCCATCAGGCCGCTGCTGCGATCCCCCAGTTCACTTCGAAAGATTACTCTTCTTTCTTCCTCGCAGGTAATGTCTGACAACCACCATATCTCCTAATACGTGATTTTGAAAACATTCATCTCAGGAGCACTATGCTGCACGTAAGTCTCCCCGACGATTCATACCAACCATGCATTTACACAGATAAAGGATCACCCATGGTGCAATGACGCGTGAGGCGCAACTTTCTTGTCTTTTGATCCGCTATTTACTCGTGCAGCTGTCGACGTCGTGAAGACGCGAATTCAAATCGATCCCGCGTACAAGAAGCTGAACATGTTGACCGGAACGCGTTATGTTATCGCGACAGAAGGTCCCAGAGCTCTCCTTACAGGTTTCGGCCCAACTGCAGTTGGTTATCTTATACAAGGAGGCGCAAAATTCGCTGGTTACGAATATTGGAAGAAAAAGGCAGTCGAGTCTGTAGGTGGCCCGGAGGCGGCAGTCAAGTATCGAACGGCAATCTATCTTGGATCAGCCAGTATTGCTGAGTATGTCGCGATGTACTGATGATCCTCAAATTTCCCTACATTTTATCATAGGTTTTTCGCAGATATCCTTCTGACACCTTTAGAAGCCACTCGGATCCGTCTCGTGTCAGACAGAACTTACGCAACTGGACTTGTCACGGGTTTCACTCGTATAGCGCGTGAGGGTGGCATGCGCGAGCTTTACGCAGGCTTTTTACCGATTCTCTGCAAGTGAGCCTATAATGGCTGACGACTTTCGCATAAATAATGTTCTGTCCAGACAGATACCTTACGCTATCGGGCAATTTACGGTGAACGAACTCTGTCACGAGATTGTTTTTCGTTCAATTTCCGAAGAGACTCGTCGCACATTATCCAGTACCAGCAAATTCACAATACAGCTCGGTAGCGGCATCATCGCAGGTTTTGCAGCAGCCATTCTGAGTCAGGTTAGTATCTGTGTCGACTCGGAAGTCTCTTCACCCAGATTGTCTGATCTCCGCATGCAGCCAGCGGATACCTTACTGAGTCAGATAAACAAGGGACATGGACCAAAGGGCTCCATGCCGCATCGACTTGCAGTACTCGCTCGCGAGGCTGGCTTCCGTGGCCTTTTTGCTGGTCTCGGACCTAGGATGATCATGACCGCAGGCCTTGTGTCCGGGCAGTTTTTACTGTATGGTGCAATAAAAGAAGGCAAGCATCAAGGAAAGTTTACATTTCACTCTTTAACCATTCACAATAGCTTTGGGCGCACCCCCTGGTGTAGAGATACACAAAGAAACTAGTGCTGTTGTTTGATAGACACCAAGATTCACTAGAAGGCGTCGCTTGTATTTTCTAGAGTCACAGAAATCCTTACAGCGGTACCATACACGGGTAGAACACCACCATATATGCGGATCTCCAGGCCAGAGCAATGATAGTAAACGTAGCCATAAGTTTGTCGGGAGACAATACGGTGAGGCTGTGCTTCCTGTCTTCATGAGCTAGCGTCAGTGCCAGTTCACCACTGACTACTACTGCATACGATAGTGGTGGCTAACTTGTGAAACAGCGCGTGTCAAAATGTTCCTTCGGAATACCTTCTTACACAACGACAGCGTTTTGTTCATACAGAACGTTCGAGAATCAAGTTCACACATTGTACCCCGTCATTATGGCGTAGACAAACCAAAGTGTGGCGATCTTCATCAATGATCTCGCTCTGAAGGGATCTGAGCTTACAGCATCCCAGTGTGCCTGCGACCGATAAGCAGGTGACTCGGAGATGAAATTACTTGCACACTTTCCCATCCTAACACGCCGTGAACTACATTGAGCTGAGCTTAGCAATGACAGGTGCCCAGCTCGAACCATAGGCCCTTGAAGCTTTTTCACAACTTCCGTGGGAGGAATTTTCACCTGAAGGCCCGAAACGCGATGGTGATTGGGCATGTCTTGAGCAGGGGTTCAATAAGGGAGAGGCGTTACGCGAGAAGAGCGGCGAGGAGTGGGTCATGGGAGATACGTTCTCGTATGCGGACATCATCGTAGCAAGTCGACTGTTCTGGTACAAGAGCATCTTGAAGGAGGATGACTGGGCGAGGATCAGCTCTTGGAATGGAGAGATATGGGCAAAGGTGCTGGATAAGGTTCAGCAGGAATGTCACCTGGCGTCACGATATAAAATCTTGGTAACTTGAGATATCAAAGTCATAGATACCAGAATCACATACTAAGTGCTGCAGCTGCCAACAATTCATCATCCTGTACGACATACTAAGCGATCTTCCCGAGAAGAGATGGGCGTCTGACAACTTGAACCCATCAAAGACGTCATGCCACATCAGTAGCTGATTGTTTTGTTCTTATGTCCTGTCTGCGTAAGCCTCAAAGCGTAAATGATGTCTATGAGTGGTGAAAACGAACCGTGACACCTCCTGTCAGTGCAGACACTGCAGAGGTGGGACAATCCTGCCAGTAGCTTGACACCTGATAGGAATATCGGCAACATTAAGAAATCTGTCAAGTTCTTGAATAGCGACGACTTAGCGAGGGAAACGGTACCGTAATTTTGGGATACATATACCTCGAGAATTCCTCCAGTAGCCAAAGCATGGCAAGCCGGGCCATTTTGATACAAGCATGTCTTGAAGAAGGAACGGTGGGCAGGAATGCGGCCTCCCGTGACCCGTCTGCTGTCATTATGACTATCTGGACAAGATATTCTTCTGTCATGTGTGAAAACGACAGCCTTTACGGGTCAGCGAACCGGTGACCTGCCAGCGAGACACTCGAAACTTCTGGGACTATAAATACCAGAATCACATCGTAAGTACAGCTACTTGCAGAATGCAACCCATTATCCTGTATGACATACCATCCAAGCTCCCCAAGAAAAAATGGGCACCCAACCCATCAAAGACAAGGTGCTGTGGGCGCATTGCAACTCATGATGACCAACTCACACTACGCATCAGATTCTGTTTCGGCTACAAAGACCTTCCGTATGAGGTTATCTGGGTGGAGTTTTGTGACATTGCTGCAACCATGAAAGGTGTTGGCGTATCTCCAACAGCTGGGAAAAGATACACCGTGCCAACCATTAAAGACCCCAACACTGGCGTAGTGGTCTCCGACTCCCATGCTATTGCCAAATACCTCGACGAAACCTACCCTGACAAGCCACTTATACCCCGCGGGGCACACGTACTCTTAGAGACCTTCGAGACCCTGTATATCAACACAGTCATGATTCCGTCGTTCAAGCTCCTCGCGGCCAGAACTCTCGAGATACAGAATGATATTAGCCGGCAAATGTTCATCCAATCGCGGTTAAAAATGTTTAGAGAAACACATTGGGAAGATATGGCTCCTGAGGGGAAGGCACAACAAATGTGGGCTGCGTTAAAAAAGAACCTTGATGTAGTGGACGGGTGGTATCAAAAGAGCGGGGGTAGGTGGATTATGGGAGACACGTTTTCGTTCGCGGATATCGTCGTGGTGTCTTGGATGGTTTGGTGGAACGCTATCTTGAACAAACAAGAACGCCAAGAGGTCCACACATTGCACGGGGGAAGATGGGTACGTCTCTTGGCAGATGTGAATGCCGAGTGCAACACAGAGTTAGGCTCCTTTGAAGAACATAGTCGTTCCCTCTTATGAGTTTCGCTAGTAGCTAGTAGTAGTAAAGAAACAGTTGGTGCCGGTGACCGGCCTCGCACAAATAAGGAAGTTAATTGCCACGCACGTGACCGCGTTGCCCCGCACCGTGACTCCAACTTGAACGCGTCCGTGCTTGCCATGAACATATCCCAACGATGAGTTGTAATTATAGTTTTAGTATGAACTGAGGCAGAAATTAATGCAGATACCTTATTTGAATCTAGACACCGAGGAAGATTCTATTGTATCCCAGGCCTCAGGCACCCTTCAAAATCTCGCGGCAGAAAATGAAGCTGAGAAGGCGGCAAACTGTGCTAGGTTCGTTAGGCATATGTTTGAATTCTTGTCGTACACGCTTACATATTGTACAGAATCCTGACGGAAAGTAGGCTTCCAGTCAATCTCATTGTCCGGTGCCACTGAAACGACCAATGATCAGCTTTCGGTCACACGGAGTACAAGGGGAAGCAAAAAGAAATTGTCGAGGCTGCTACTTCTGGTGAGTCGTTATGGCACAATTGTGTCAAACAAATTAATTATTTGTTATACAGGATTGGATGTCTTTGTATTAGCGCCGACGGGAATGGGCAAGGTATTTGCAAATGAACTCGAGTAACAACAGATCATCCATCACATATTTCGATCTACAGAGCCTGTGCTTTCAGATTCCAGCAGTTGCAGATATGGTATGCTTTCGAAACCACTATTTGACAGGAGCTGACTTCATCATAGTTCGGCATCTCCATCATAGTTTCGCCACTATTGGGTCTGTCAAACCTACTAATTGAGGTTTAATAAGCTGACCTATTACTCCAGCCCTGATGAAAAATCGTATGTTGTGTGTTTGTTCGTTCTTTTTTTTGAGGCTGGACTGGATTGTGCAGAAGTATCAAGTTTGCGCCGCAAAGGACTCCCTGCCGTTTCTTGGACATCGGACACACCGAAGGGTGAACGAGATCAGGTATTGCCGCTGCTTTTGTATAATTTGAGTTTGCTGAGTTATGTCCTGTAGATCATTGAAGACCTCGAATCAGGGAGCCCACAAACTCGTCTTCTATATAGTGAGCTTGCTGAACACGAGAATGCATATACAGCGAACTCATCACAATTTCGATCAGCCACACCTGAAAAGCTGTGCACGCGTGAAATGATGCGCCTTCTTGAAATTGTTTATGCGAAGGGCGAACTCAACAGACTGGTTGTGGACGAGGTAAGCGCTATCTATGGACAACGTGAAACCTGCTCATTCATTCTTTGTTTCTTTCGCAGGCTCACTGCATCTCTGTAGGTATCGTAACCCTTCTTGCTTTCAGAACTTACTAACAACAATGGTTTCCACAGGAGTGGGGCCACGACTTCCGTGAGGAATATCGCAAGTTGGGCTCTTTTCGGGAACGATTTCATGGAGTGCCCATTATGGCCCTCACAGCAACAGCAACCCCGAGGTATGTCCGTCAGACTGCAGGCATTATTCTCTGCTTGATTTTATTCCATACTTACATTGTTATGGTTCCAGTGTTCAAACAGACATTATACGCAGCCTCAAGATGTCCGAAGAAAGATTGTTTACCGCTTCGCACCCCTTTAATCGCGCTAACTTATTCTATGACATCAAGTACACTGCGGCGCTCGACTCCCTGTCTCGTATGTCAGCCGTATACGATTTTGTAATTACCCTACACCGTCGTCGAGCCCGACCAAGCTCTGGGATCATCTACTGTCGTGCCCGCCTGGCGTGTGATGAACTATCGGCCTTTCTGAGGGGAAAGGGCATCAGTGCCAGGCCATATCATCGTGGGATTAGGTGCGTCTGAAGCGAGTTCTGAAGCGAGGTCCCTGATGTGATTATGACTGTCAAGCTCTCATATGCTGGATAAGACGTTGAGCGAATGGGAAGCAGGTGGAAATGGTGATGGTGGTGTTGATGTGGTGTGTTTTCTCCGTGTTCGTCAATCGTCTCTTCTAACATATCGCTTAGGTCTGTGCAACCATCGCTTTTGGAATGGGGATCGACAAAAGCGATGTTCGGTCAGCTCTCTCTTCTCCAGAGTTTGTGTGATATTGACGCTGATGATAAGTTATATCGTTCACTACGATCTTCCGAAGAGCTTCGAAGGTGCGTGTTCTTCATAAACTACTGTGAGGGGTACCATTGACCGGTAGCCCATATTATACTCAGGGTATTATCAAGAGACAGGTATAGTGGTGCTACTTAGTTCGCCCATCTTATTTTTTAACTAGTTTTTTCCAAATAGGACGAGCGGGTCGCGACGGCTATGTGAGTTTGTCTCTCGTGCCACTTTCTCGTGCTGATTAGATCCCCATAGCCGTCTAAATGCGTGCTCTATTACTGTGAGGTCGTCGTTATCATCACTAATAGACACAACTGATTTTTGGATGCAATTTACAGCTCGTGAAGACGCCTTTCGCCTCCGCAAGTTAGTGTCTGATAGCCACGCCAAGAGACAACAGGCTGCAAGCACCACGTATGGTCCTCAACCCAGCCAAAGATCCATTAATAGTTTCAGTGCAGTGAGTGACTTTTCCTTGCTGGCGTCATAAGACTCATGAGTTCTAGTTGATTGACTACGCAGAAAATGTGACTATGTGTCGACACGTGGTTGGTCTCATCCTGTCCAGTAGATTGATTTGATCTAATCCCAATCAATTCAAGTCTATCTGCAAGTATTTTGGCGAAACAATTGATACGAGTGACAAGGAGGTCGTCAAGAGCTACTGTAATAATATGTGTGATGTGTGTCTTCTCCGTTCCCTCTCTCAGCTTGAACTGTGATAGAGCGCACCTCAGGTGTGCAAATACCCTGATAAGGCCCTGCGCCGAAAACAGAATCTCTCCTCAGAGGACCGCGTTGCCGTACTGTCGAACTCACGTTCCTTCAATACGGATGTATTCGAAGATGACGTTGAGAGTTCATGTCCAGTGCCTCGAAAGGTTTCTCCTGGTCAGCCCAATCCCGGACAAGCGGGAAGTGGCGGGTTGAAAAGGCCCAACGCCTGTCCTGCAGGTCCGTCCAAGAAGAAGGCAAAGCTAGAGGTACTGCCACCTGCATTAAGTGAGCATTACACATTCCAGTATCGAGTAGTCCATCTGACACTGTGATAGTCACGAAGCCTTATAGTTCTGTCGGTACCCTAAGGAAGCCATTCAAAACACCATTTAAGGTGCCGTTCAAACAACCTCCACAAGAAGCGCGTGTTATCGAGTCTTTGGATGCTCAGCAAACCCCCCAGAAACGTGAAGAACAAAACTACGACAATGATGAAATTGAAGTTGTCAAGGCTTGCTTCAATTCTGCTTGGCAAGATCCGCGAGACGAGTTGCTGCAAGATAATGTCCTGGAAGAGGAACCTATGGACTTTAGTCAAGGTGGCGGTGATGTATCCCTCGACGATGGTACGTCCAAACACGAGCAGTAACCACGAAGAAATTTTAAATATCACAATCTTTCAGAACCTCAGATACACCTACCCGAGATTGACATTGAACTGGAGATGATGTTCTCAAATAAAATACCTGTAAGTTGAAATCCTGCGTAGCGCACGAAAATGATGGACGATATCGCTTAGGAACCAGCAAGGAGAGAAGTCTTTCGCACTATTAGACAAGCTTTATACAGAGTTCTCCGCTGGGATGATGGCGATGAAGGGTTGTGGGCCAATTTGAGCAATGCTCCATCCAATGCTGAAGCAAGGTACTCCTCACGTATTCACGAAGTGCTCATCTTGATGATTATCACCGGCCTAGACATCTACTCCTGGCAGAAGCCGCTAAAGATATAGAGTACTCTGTGCACACGATGTCTGCCACTGAGTCTGGTTACAACCAAAAAGCAAAGGCAAAACTACGTGTGGTCAAGCTCATGGAGCGCAGGGAAAGTCTTTGGCCGATCGATGCAGCTCATTATGATGAGGATGAAGAGGAGGCGATCGAGATGATAGGATTATTGAGGAACATCTGCAGTCGCTGGAGAAACACTGGTAAAAGAAAAGGCCCATGATCATTGTCTCTCGCCTGTATGGATGTGCGATATACAATTAGACAGCCTGAGTGTGATGAATCACTAGAGCCACATGGACCACCCGGAGATCCTCGGCAATGTCTGTAGCTGTCTGCTACATCTAATTTCCTCGTTTGTGAATGCAAGACCATTCTCCGTTCGAGTGGAACTTTCGTCTTTATACTGTGCATAGCACGATTGTGTCACTTCCACCCCGAAACCTTCGCCGAGCCATTGCGGCATTCCCGCGATCATCTCTGCGATAGGCTTGTGGGAATGGTGTTGTTGAGGTGGAATAGAAGGAGAAGTAGGTATTGGTATATTTGAAGTAAAAGTAACTAAATACTACTTCACTACTGTTACAAACCAAGCACGCAGTACCCGCCGGAGTGTCGTGCACCCCGTTATTGGGCTGTACATCCATACAAGCGCTAAAGATTCCAACACGGGAAAAAGGCGAAAAATAAAAGTAGAAACTCCCGACGGTGTCTGGATCATTGTGATTTGAGGCCTTTCGCATATCTCCACGCGAATTCCGTCAATGTTGCCCCAATGCAGATGGCATACATGACTAGCCAGAGCGCGGTGATGACGCGGCAGACAGTATTTTGGAAGTTAAAGCCTGCTATCAACATCGCTGCGCACGAAATGGCACATGAGGACCCAGAGAGAGCGTTGAATTACCGGAGCTCACCGAATATGAAACAATTCAGGGACAGGCCAACAAATACTATGGGCATGATGATCGATAACAGGTAGGGAAAGAGGAAGTAGCCGCCTGTCCTAAGTTGCTGATAAGATGTCAGCCGATGTCATGGGTAAAGCAGGAGTACCCTTACTTCTCGAGTCCATTGCCGATCAGTGTGTAGCCAGCGAATCATGCTCAAACCAGATGTCATCACTGCAATCATGGCCAGCATGAGTGACATAAAGAGCAGGAAATAGGTTGCAGGTGAGGAATAGTTAAAGTAAGACACAGGAGAACCTGTGGATACGAAAACAGCATTTGTCGCGAGAAGCAGGCTCGCCTTGAACCATGTCAGTGGCAGTTTAACTCGGGGAGTTGGATAGCTTACTACAGAGATAGTGTTGGACAGGATGGAGCACAGCTTTTTCCTCACGTTCTCAAATTCTTCTTTGGATTGCAGTGACTCCCAGTGATTTTCAAGATCAGGGTGTCCGAGTGCCAAAAAACAAAGCACTCTCGTTAAAGAAGACGTGTCACGAAGAGATGCGGGGATTGTTTGCTCTTCGGTGAGTGCTCTTTCATCAGGGGTCCCGTAGAACGTGAAAACCTAACATCCTAATTCAGTTCTATGGCAGCAGATCTTTGTTTTCAAAACACACCTCCGGAAAATACTGTAGGGCCATGGCGAGCACTATGTCAAAGAGGTGAGGTGAGGTGAATTGATGCTACGTCTCGACATGTTGGAGACTTTTTGTAGTTCTGCGTAGATTCGTTAGTCCCGATGAGGACGGAGTTCTGGATACTACAGTACGGGATAATTGAGCTTAAGTTTGTACCCACATCGGAGGAAAATCCCTCACATGCTGTGTGAGGATGGTGCTGAAAAAGGGGTGTGGCTTCGGGGGGTCGGTACATAATTAGAATAGAACAAAGGGGGGGTCGGTACCTAATCAGGATAGAGCAAAGGGGGTAGACCAATAACATGAGCGACAGTTTTCCACCAGCACATATATAGGTACATGTAATTTTTCAAGTCTGCCGCCCAACAAATCACATGCATGCGCTCCATCCTTTTCCAGAATGTACTAATCGCACTGTCCGCACAGCAAGAAATTTTCTTTGACTCTCATTATTCATACGAACTAATATTATTGGTTCTACCTTTGCTCTATCCTGATTAGGTACCTACCGACCCTCAGTACCGTACTGGGGTCAGGTACAATTGAGCTTCCCAAGAAATCACAATCTGATTGGGCATTGTACAATGTACAGGTGCCGAGAGTCCAAGACGTAGCCTGCGGAATTCCCTGGCACTTCAAGCCAGAATGTCCTCCTTCCAGCTGAGCGTTAGTGTAATCTTTCTCATTCGTTTTTCGACCTACCTACGACGTCGAGCTACACATCCTTCATCCTTGAGCACGACCGGGTGCTATGCCCCTTAAACTGCACCCGCTACTTTCAAATATGGGATACGACGCTAGTGGTGTGGTGTTTAACCCTTAATCGCAAATCCATTTAACCTCTTACTAGTAGTAAACCGATTTGAACGATGTTAAATTGGCTGACTACGCTACTAGTACTGATGCTACTGACCCAGGTACTACATATAGAAGTTCCTCGTCAGCTCATAGAAATATGCAATAAACGAAATCACGAATGTGACTGCAGGTATCCCAAATTCCTAGGTATACTTTCCCTCCGTAAAGTGGGCTGCGCGTCTAGTGCCGCTTGGGCTGTGTCCCGGAGAGATGGGAGTAAGGCTTACCCGCGTCCATGATAGCCAAAATCAGTCTGCTCGTTAGATAAACGTGTGTTCAAATTATTACTTACCTCTTTTTGTGAGAGGACATTCCCTTGAAACTAAGTGACAAATCCTGTCGCGGGGGCAGAAAAGATCTGACCAGTGTCGGCAAATATAGGTAGGTCTGCTCGCAAAGAACTGTCGAGAAACTACTTGTGTTCTTGGATCCTCCGTCTCGAAACTAATGTTTGATCGGAGATATACAAACATGCTTCGAGGATGACTTGAGTATTCACTTAGAAAGCCCTTCAATTTTGTCTGCCGAACTTTTGGTCGTAAACTCAGACATAGGATCCTAGAGGTAAGACGAAGAGGTCTTGAAGTGTGTGACGGGCGCCATGATGAGAGGCGATTGCAGCTATTTTCATATTGATAAGACCGGATTTCATTGTTTCGTCTTACCGCTTCTATTACCTGTGGAGCTACACCTTTTACGGTACTGTTCTGGCGGAACAAGGGCGGAATACGTCCCCAGGATGGCACAGGACTCAGGAGTTCGCTTCCCTCTGCAGGGTGGGCCATGGAAGAAGCAACATTTTCTCACGGTCGCGCCACGCCTCTAGGAGTTGGACAACGAGGAGGAGAAATCATAAATGGCGACGAACGAAGCAGCAACAACAACAGCGGCTCCTCCAAACCCCGCGAACATAATTACCGCCCTGACTAGTGCCTTTAAAAGTCAAAATGGCGAGGCAGCATCGAGCACGCGCATAGCCCAGCTCCTCGAGCAGAATATGGGCCAGCTTGGCGAGCTTATGCGGCAGGGCAAGCTCACTGCCGTACAGATCCAGCAGGTCCGTCGGCTTTTAAACCAAGTGAGATTTATTTTGTCTCACCTGGGCGTCTTATCTGTAGCTGAAAGATTACGCTGAAAAACACAAGTCCGCGACCAGTGCTGCTTCGGGAAATGTGGCTGGCACCTCAACCGCGAATGGCGGTACGAAGGTAATGATGACTCAATGGGTAGGAACCTCCTTTATCTCATCCCCTTTGTGGTAGACTGGGGCTACTGCAACAACTGCTACCGCTTTTAAAAGCGGGTCACCAGCACCTCTTCTTACATCTACACCTGGTGACGGGTATCCCATTAGCCAAACTCTCAACACCACCAATCCAGGACCCGTCCAGTGGGCAGCTGCACAGCAAGGAAGACCAACTCTTACAGGTGGAATGACTAGCGGCAGAGTGTCTGGTGAGTTCCTGACGATCATTTGCGGGGAAAGTAGCGATCCCCTCCGAGTAATAGGTTTGATCCATATCGCCAGGTACCCCTGCTCAGATCGCACGATCCACGGACGATGCTGGTATGCTCAGCATAGAAGACAACCATCCACGGAGAAAGAATACCCCGGGAGATCAGAGCATGAGACGGTCGATACAAGACCTCGTCTCAAGTGTCGATCCCAATGTTCGGATCGAACCTGACGTGGAGGATGTAAGTCACTGTGCTCAAATCCTTCGACATGTCCTTCATTGTACCATCTACAGCTACTTCTTCAAATCGCCGACGAGTTCATCGACTCGGTCACAAACTTCGGTTGTCGACTAGCAAAACATCGCGGCGGCGACACGCTCGAAGTCAAAGACCTCCAACTTCACCTTGGTAAGTCTGATCAATTCATTATTCCTCGTTCTACTCACCGCTCTGTTTCAGAACGCAACCACAATATCCGTATTCCCGGATTTGCATCGGATGACACGCGAATAGCCTTATCTCAGGCTGCTGTAGGACCTTCCGTGCCTGCAGCGGGAACAAAGAAAACAGCTCAGGGCACATCCATGACTTTACGCAGTCACCGCTTGGCGCAGGTGCAACAAGCGAAGAGGGAAAACAAGCTCGCATAGTGAATCGCGCTGGACATTCTTGCTTTCTTTGCTATCCCTTTTTATTTGCTTGTTCGACTTGTAACGTATAATTGCTCATACCATAGTACCTCGAGATGTCACACTGACAGGGTGCTCCTCAGGATTTTCAAATGCTACTGATATACTAGTTCTTATTCATCAAGGAGGGTTGAGTCTGAAGATGATGCATATGTTCGAAGTACTTCGAGACCGTTAATGATACTTGACGAGGTACGTGTTCACCCAGTATAGTAAGGTTTAGTTTTGGGGCTACCCAAGTGAGTGAGGTACGAGTGTAAGAATTGTGACTTTGTGATGCAGCACTTGGCCTCTTATTTCCGCACCAGTGCTCACGCCACGCTCCAGCAGGCTCAAACCTGCCTGCTGCTGCTATCCTTTTCCCCAGCTACCACTCACTTGTCCTCGTTGTCTCTCGGATCCTCGTAGCCTACATTACTATTTGTCCCTAAAGGCAGTCAGTTTCAACTGCATACTAGTACTATGCATCTCTCTTCCGGGTCCAGGGGCCCGGGTGGCTGGTATCTAGACCTGCTGAGTTCTAGGCTGCTGCTGCGAGGCTTGCCCACCGGCGCTCGCAGCTCACGTCGCCTGTCTCTTGGACAGCTTGAGGGCCAACTCGTCCCTTCGTGTTGTTCTCCCTACCACTACCAAGACTGCTGCACGACAGCAAACTCATTTTTTCCCCAAGAATCAAGTGAGAAGGCTTTGCTTGTATTTTCTGGAGTCACAACAATCTTTACAATGGTATCATACGCGTGGATAGAACATAATCATTCATGAGGAGCCCGACCAAGCGCCTTTGCAAGTCTTGTTTTGATGTCTTGTTCATGAGAATCGTTCGTAAGATCCATAGCCAGAAATTTGTAGGTGGCGATTCCGGCGGCCTTGATATTTTCTTGTTCCTCTGCGGTCATTTTCTCTTCCAAAAGCTGCCCTAGTTCATGGTCGCCCAGCAATTTGCTTGACGTATCAGTGAATAATTTCTCCGTAGGTGTGTAAGAGGAAGGAAAACTACCTGACGTACTGCGCACGCTGCGCGATACGGGACGGCAAACCAAACATCGTAGCACATTGAGCTGCATGAGAATTGAGGGAAAGACCCGGGGAAACACTGGTTCGTTAATTAGGTACGCCGATGATCGCATAAACCCAGAAGGTACCGATAAAGATAGGTTATTTTCTCTCCAGGGGCAGCGATGAATGTAGGTTCCAAACGTTCGTGATCGGTTGAGTCTAGGTCTTCAGATATCGACACGTCGCCGGGATTGAGGTTGTTGCCATTGCTTGAAGTGAAGAGCACTTGCATGTGGAAAAACATGATCGGAAACTTGTGGGGATTGAGCATGTCCTTCTGAAAGACTTCATGGAAATGTGTGGCAGCTAAAACCTTAGGACACTGAGATCCTCTGTTGAGAAGATGTTTGATGACACCGCAAAACAACCCAGCCCCGTCTATGGACAAGTAAGAATCGACAATTATGCTTGTACCGTGAAGCGAACGAGCCTGCAGGGATCGTCCCCTTTCCGAATTCGTCAAGGAGAATGAGAGAGTTTGCGGTACAATTCCGGAGGGCCAGGGAAACCTGATTGAGATCGATCATAAAAGCAGATTGAGCCTTGCAAGCTAGTTTAGTATAGAAGGAAACCGGGAGCACTGCAATAATACTTTGGATACTGATTCGCGGGTCTGTATACGGGTAAAGACTGTAGAGAAGGGTTAGTTGACATAAAGCGAAAAAGTACAGAACGTCACTTTTGTCGACGATTCCCAGGGTGGCAGATGCCGCTGGAACGAAACTTCACAGGGTCATGGAGTACGGAAGCAATCACGAGTCCCTTACCAGCCGATCTAAGTTATTCAAGAGTTATGAGTAATCCAAAGACTCAGAGCGGTTGCCAACCTGGGCCATGTATTGAATCAGAGCAACCTGGTTTCATTTCAATACACCCTGGCATGTGACTGGTCAGATCTTTACCTGTTTCAGGTAGACGCTCTGCATTGTGCAAGAGGGAATTGAGCTGATATTGTAACGTGTAACTTGAACCTACTTTTCCGCATGCATTCGCGCCAGTGCACAAAACAATGCTGCTACACATAGGCAGATTATCAACTTCTGTCTGCGATTCGGCGCTGTCACTGAAACCGATACCAGCTACAAGCTGAGCATCATTGGGAACAAAAATGTCGACTACCTGCTCTTGTAAGGGATGTCTTACGAGAGAAGGTCAATAATGTAGCAAGTAGCACTCCACGATGCTCACCGTCCTTGATCGATGTCGATAACAGGATCCTCTGACATCTGAGGTCGACAGTAATTGTATGCCCGAGAAGCCTCTGCGAAGGCTAGCAGGCAGTCCAGTTCGGCACAAACGTCACATGCTTGTCTCATCCCTTCGCTGAATACAAGGATCCGTTCCAAGAGCTCTTGGACGATCTCTATTTCACGGTCTGTCGCACGTGAGTCTTTCACTGATGAGAAGCTATCAAAACTCGCACCGACTATTAATGGGTGGAGATCGCCGATGTGCATATCCATGTCTTAGACCTGAATCACACACTTTCTCGGAATAAGGATCAAAGCAAGCTTACCATCCATCTCTTCTGATTTGAAATACACATGGGCGCTGAAAAGACGCAGTTCAGTCACGAAGTCAATCATTAACAAGACTTATCGCTTGCTCTGAGGAGAACTGAACGATTAGGTCAGTCCACTACATCAGATATAGCAAGGGAAACGTCGGGACTTACCTGGAAGCTCCATCCATCTAGAACCTCGATGCCCCCCTCAGTCGTCCATTCCTCTTGCATCGGAACGCAGATCAAAAAACCTGCGGACGAAAATCGTTGAATATACATTTATACTAGGTTCGAGAATGCATCACCTAGCTGTGGGAAATATACCACGTTCAGGGACGCCGTATAATCTACAGGAATCTTTTGGCATATTTGCTCAGCGACTTTAGACTGTAACATGTTGAGCAAATGACAGAGCATCTTTGAGACAGGAATGACCGCACCAAGACAGCATCCAATCCAGCGTAAACGTGTTTCCTCTGATCTAGTTCATCGTCGATGTACGGCCTGACACATATGCGATTGTTGTTGGTAGATTCCTCCCAGTCAATCTAACCAGTGAAGGGGTAACTTGGTAAATGAAAACAATGATACAAGCACTTACTGTCTCGTTGACAGCATTTCCGGTGTCCTTGAAGCTCGCAATGTCCAACGTTGCAACCAGCTAACAGTTCATTCAGTCCAGCTTCTCCTGGCGAGCCGCTCACCAATACTACACCTTTCGTACTACCTCTACTCGATCACCTCCGTGAAGTTCCGCCAGGGCGTCGCGTAGCATTGCAGAGTGATATGTAAACTTCGCTTGACGTCAGATCGAATTTGAAGCTAGAACCGGGTGAATCATACCTTCACCAGGCCTTGCCAATCACTGACGCCAGCTTTCCCAGATCGCAAGAGTCCGAGGATCCTCGGAATATTCTTGATACCTTTCAAGTGAGTTTGCAAAGCACTCGCAGGTGCTAAGTTCTCCGGATGTAGAAAGCAGTCAATAGCGTCATGGCGGGCGGCGATTACAGGAATGGATAGAGACGGGCGCATGAGCCAGGTGCGGAGCAAGGAACGACCCAAGGGTGTCCGAGTATTGTCAAGGATACCTGTACATATTGATGAACGTGACGATATCGAAAGTCGTGATAACATACCAAAAAGCGACAAACCTTCTTTTATCTTATCAGAGTGGATGGATGCGTGGCTTTCGTTTTCGAATATCTGAAGGGAGCTGTACTTTACCGGTTAATGTACTCTCAAGGCAACACCCTTCTGCCCCACTTACAAAAGTGCGTCAGCATTGATATGCATGACCTGATCTCTTAGAAAGAAGTCAACACAATCCTATGTAAAACGTTTGCAATACCGACTCACATGGTCAACACTTCGATGCCGGAGATGTGGAGCCCCTCGACGCCTGCATCATCATCCAGCTCGCCCGCTGCTCGCTCCCTCGCAAGGTAGTCGAGCAGAGCGCCAAGGCATGAGATCTATGGTTTCATAGATGAGACAAAATACTGCATCCGCGTATCTAGACGCACACAAAGAGGAGAAGATTCCACCGATGCATAGTTGGCCAACCTAATCGCCGCGTTCCATCTTTTCATAGTTGGGTCGCCTGCCGGCTGTTTTCGTTTCTGCATGAATTCATATGCGTTTCTTGGCTCAGCGCCTGAACTGCTGTCGGATGACAATTGACCAGTATCTTCAGTTGTCAACTCGGAGAGAAGAGGGAGCGACAACAAGCGGTCTCTCCCTCTGTGAGGAGTGAACTCTTTATGCGGTCTGATTTGAAAGACACCTCCAGAGGCCTCAGCTGGATCATTGGGTTGAGTACCTGCGCATATATGCAGTGGCAATAGAGAGCATACCAAATTTCTGAAGGACCGATATAAACGGGTCGTCGGCTTTGGAGCTGGTCAACACTATGTCGGCGTTGCATTGTTCTAGAACTGGTACAGGTTCAGATGGGCGAAATGATGAGAAGGATTCCACTCAACGCATGTTCGTAAGATCGAAGTGAACATCCTCTTGCGTATCTTCAAGCACATAGACTATACACCTGACAGAATCATAGTATGCGCCTGCAACGCGTCCTCTGGAGGAAACACGCTAATATGGATTGGAAACACGCACTCATTGAACGACTTACGATTGGCAAGACATCGTCAAGCAGATCTGATTAGATGGTCAGCTCCACGGGACACAGCACTCTTTGAGAAACTTCACCTTTGACGTGTTCAAATTGTCCTCCGAGATACCGTTCTCCGTATTTGCTACCGCTGCCACTGATTCAGAATTACCCTCCCATCTGACTTTCTTTCGTGGCAACTGGAAGCTCTCTTCAGTGTCGGACTCGGCTGTCTGATTTTGCTCGTGGTTTTGTGCGCTCTTAGCGACTTTGTTTTTACGGTGATTAGAAGACCTATTTTGTTTTGTCCTCTTCATGTCGTTCCGATGCGTGTCTGTGGATGGTAAGCGTTAACTTGAAGTTACACTGTTACGTACTGACAGGCGCTAGGGCAACCTTGAATCCAAACCGAGTCCTCGCGAAATATCATTATTATTATGTCAGGTCTGAATATATGTCATGTGCGGTTTCGTCAACGCGTCACTCATTCATGTAGGTGACCAAAAATCCCGCTACATACTTATCTTTTCATCTTTGTGTTCTACTAGTAATGCTGGACTCCGACTCGGAGTCATCCACCAGAGGCGTGCAATCAGCCAAGCAAATGTGTCAATAGAAGATATGTGTGTTCCTGCATTTTGAATTTCAATAGGCAAGCTCATAGTCGACATGTGCATTTTCATTAGCAGCGACGGTACAATGACGACGAGATGCGGACAAGGCAATAGGATTACTTCTTTACTTTCAGTAACTCTTTTGTGTCCTCTCCAGTCACTGTGTAACAAAGAATTTGTTAGTAGCAATCGTCACAAAGTAGGAGACAACGCACCATTCAACAAGAGGCTCTGGGCATCTAACATCACTTTATTCCCTGAGGAGGCTAGCATGTTGGCGATATCCCTTGCGGCCTCAAGCCGACGAAGCTCCAGAAATCCTTTATTCGTGCGCATGGCTTCACCAATCAGCTCAGCACTCTTTGCCTCACCTTGAGCTCGCACTATAATGGACTGTAGAAGACACATCAGAACTAAGAAAAACCGATCATCACTACAAGGATATATTACCTGCTTTTCTTGGATGGCCTGATCAACCAAGAAGGCAGCCCTCAAAGCTGTTTGTTGAGCGACCTGTAGGGCAAGATTACCTCGGTGAATGGGATATGTACCAGATTACTTGCCTGCTTGGCCTCGACAGCATGCGTAAACTCAGGTGAAAACGCCACATGGGTAATAGACACATCGTCTAGCACCACATTAAAGCGCAATGCACGATTCGTCAAGTTCTCGCGAATTAACCGGGACACCTGACACATAACCCATCGTCATTTTACAACAGGGTAGCAGGTGAAAATACTCCGCACCATCTCACGTTGTGTAATAAGCTGACTTGCATTGAACTGTGCGACCACACTTTTGAGGACTTCGTTAACTATAGACGGTAGTACGCGCTCGTCATAGTCTTTTCCTAGTTCACGGTATATTTGAGGCAGAGCAGATACAGCCGGCCGTGACAGAACTCTGCAAGTAATGTTGACCATTTGCAAATCTACAATTCCAAATTAAGCGGGTACAGGTGTGCCGCAAGCTGCAGACGTCACCTTTCGTGCCAGTCAAACTTGCTACACTCCGAGGCTTTGCACGAATGTCGAAAACTATTGGAGTCTCGAACCAGGGAACCTGAGGAGCGTAAGCAAACAAAATGCGTTAAAAAGAGTGGTACGAACCATGAGATGTGTCCCTTCGCTGTACACCTCATCCTTAACACCCTGGAGACTGAAGCCGGATGAGCCATCAACTCAGAAGGCGCCTGACACAACAGCCTACCGAGTGTATTTGATAGCTCTGTGACCACCATCAACTTATTTGAGTTGTCAGAAGCCGCTACAAAAATCCCGATATGAGGCACACCGTTGAACAAGCTCGCATTCAGAAGAAGTCCACCGCCCACTAGCGCGACTATAAGGCCTCCGCCTGCGAGGAAGCGACCTGGACCTCCTGGCATCCCACCACCTCCTGACTGACTAGCCCTCTTTATTTGTTGAGCAAAATTTCTGAATGCGTCTTGACTATTCATGGTGTCGATTATGCCCTGCAGAGTGAAGAAAGTTCGAAGCCTACTACGCAACACACCGGCACACGTCACGTGCTCCTTCATGAAATTTCAAATTTTGTTCCCAAAAAATCTAATCTTGTTTTTGGTCTTGTTTTCTTCCATCTCCTTTAAGCGCTGAGCTACCAGGTGGTACCATCTGTAACTCATCAATGTTCGTGGAAGGAAATGCAGCCAGCAGTGTCGTGCGTAATCGCGTATTCCAATCGACCCCTGTGCTGACTTCGAATTTCATTGAAGCTTGGATGGATTTCAATAGCATGCTGGTCAGTGAGGCAAAGAATTCATCAGACTCATCTTTCACAACCTCTGCAGGATTGTCGTTTATTCTCCTCAGATAATTGAGAATTACCAACTACAAAGCGGGGAGGGTTTATCCCTTCTTTTCATCTATGTATGGTTGCTGGGTGATGTATGTAATCTTATGGGTGCAGTGATGGCCGGATTGCTGCCTACCGTGATCATCCTTGGAGTTTATGTGAGTTTTATGTGCTACTTGTAATATACCTCCCTGATGTGATACCCTTTTCGGCTAGTACACTTTATGCGACACAGTATTGCTTTGCCAAGTATACTATTACCGATGGAAGCGGCAAGCCGGGAGGCACGTTGTACCTGTGCACATCACAGGGGAGGTTTCCGAAGAAACCTGCCTTATTACTGATGGTCGCTCAGCGGATCCCCCCGAAAGACCAGAGCTCTCGATCACGCGAATTTTTGTGCGGTACCTGGCCGCTGTCTCATTTGTATCAGTCACTGGTGTGGCAGCGTATTGTATCAGCAACTGGCTTCCCAGCGATGATACTCCTCCAGCCCTTCCAGATACTAAGCTGGATTGGCATATCCAGGTAATAGGGTGGACCAGCGCCTCCGCTTATCGTGTGTTCCTGTCATACCATGTGTGGATACCTTTACTTACCATCTTCCTCGACAGTTGGTGCTCGGCTGCCGCAAATAGGTTAGTATTACTCACGCCTAACGCCAGTCCCACTGTTCTAAATTTCTGTTCAGTCAAGAACTTCAAGACCAGATGTGAGGGTCTTGCCCCTGGGTTATTTGTCTTCTCTATTCTGGGAAACACGACATACGCATTATCTATTATTGCTGCATCTCGCGACGCAGATTATCTGATCAGGAATGCAAGCTGGCTAGCAGGTATTTGCTCATGACTTATGTACTTAGTACATGCGGTTGACTAATCGCTTAAATCCTTTAGGTAGTGGTTTGACCGTCTTTCTCGATATTCTTGTACGTCCAATCGCTCTCTGCCAAGTAGATTTCATTACTCAGAACTCTAATTCTCCTATCTTTAGGTGCTCAGCCAGTTCTTTTATTACGGATTTGTTTCAGGGCAGCGAGGCTGGATCGATAGAGTTCCGGTGTAATGCCTATCAGAAAACCGTATGTACTGTTCCTAGACCTCAGTAGAACATTACGGACTGCTTTTACGCATATGTTATCTATTTAAATCGTACCTCGCTGACCGAGATGACGCACGCTCGTGAAACTGATTGCATTGCCATTTTGCCCAAAAAAACATCAAGGGAAGATGTCTATGGAACAAATGACCCATATCCTTGGATTTTGCAGTTCTTGTTAACTGTGTGGGAAAGGGATTCGGGGACTTTGCACTTTGTTTGAATCTCACTTTGCCTCGTTGCTCTCCTCGTGTCCGAATTGCTATTTTGCCGCCGCACGTTGCAAGTTTCATCAAACAATTCCGGACGAAATGTCCTCCTGGAGTAACTCAATACAACATGCTCCTGGCCTCGTGCCAATATCAACGGACACCGCAAGTTTCCATTATTTCGCAGGTACATTCTTATCCGTGCGATCAACTTAAAACCTTCCAGTTCTCGTCGGATTAGGTCCCCATCTTTCTGTCCGGTCAACTTTGTACGTACCAGGATGATCACAAATGCAGGCATGTTCTATCTTATTCATCGATTAACTGCGATGACACTTATGTGTACACGCACAGGTGGTGTTTGAAAACGTTCACGGCTAGTCAAGCCGCATTTTATTGAAAGCCCTACAACCACATCACCGTTATTAATTCAGCACTTTTACGTGCGGTTGTTCAGCACTCATAAAGAGTTCAGCAACAACCACGTACCCATCGATCACCTGTAGCCATCATACTATATGATGCAGTGGCCATCTTTATCTCGCTCAGCTAGAGACGATACCACCACTATCATCGCTGATCGCCGTGGTTCAAAGTTACCCGATGTGACTGCCGCCTTTCTTACTCGGCCATCTAGCGTATCATCCTCGACGTCCTCATCACCAACGTCCCCTCCTCCACCTTATGAAGCGATTCATTTCCTATCTCAACCGGTTTCGCAATGCGTTCCAGGTTTTGTCTCAACGCCGTCTGCCAACGGCGGACCGCCTCGTCGTCGTGAAAGCTCTGCGCTATCCATGACACGATACAATGTCGACCACTCGCTCTCAGGAGGAAGTTCAACTTCGGGTGTGTCCATCCCTCATTTGAGGGAGGCACTAGACTCCCTGGATACTCAGATGGCGTCCTTGCTCAACCAGCGCCAGGAGCTAGAGTCGCATCTGGATCAAGTTGTTCGATCCCAATCTCCTATCCATCGAATTCCGGAAGAACTCCTTTCGTCGATATTCGTTGCAGGAGTGTGTAATATGGGAGAGGATGACCCACTATTGGTAGCGACCTTAATGTTGGTTTGCCGATATTGGAGGGACGTCGCCATCGACACCCCAGAACTGTGGGCGGATATCTGCGTGAGTCCGCACGACTCCCTTGAGAAAGCGCATCGCAAGCTCGCACGTTCAAAATCGGTACCTCTTGATATCACGATCAACTTCACTCCTCGAGTTGACAATCCAAGCGGCGCCATGGAGAGTATTATTCATGCGATGGATCTTATCCGTCCTGCGCTTTGGCGAGCAAGGTCCTTTCGCCTCAGTGTTCCCAACAAACCACAGGCACATGCTGCCCTTCTGCGCTGTAAAGAAGAAGCTCTCCATTTGGAAAGTCTCTGTATCCGCGTGTTCCATTCTATGCAGGAAGATCATTACTCCAGCCCCTGCCTTCCGCTTTTTAATGGGCACACTCCCCGCCTTCGTTCGTGCTCTTTCACGTCCTTTAATTTCAATTGGGACAGGAGAGTTGTATCAAACCTGCGTGTGCTCCAACTAGGGGGCTACTGGAACGGGTCTTCACCATCTGTCGACACCTTGCTAGATATTCTGCGAGGCTGTCCAGGTCTCGAAGAACTTGCATTGCGCAACATGTCGGACGTGGATCCTGAAACTTGTGTTTCTCTCGAACATGAGTTTATGTCTACGAAGGTTGTGAAACTCCCAAGGCTTACCAAGGCATCGTTCTATTACGCAGGCATCATGCGCACGCGGATGCTTCTTAGTCAAATATCGTTCCCTGCGCTTGAGTCACTCGACTTCTGCTACCTCGACAACCTCACACCGGTTTTGGAGCACCTTCGACAGCAATCTCTTACTTCCCTTCCACTGAAGTATCTTCGTATCGAGTCAAGTTTCTTGAACGAACCGAAGTTTATAATACTACTTCGGCGACTAACATCATTGGTTACTCTGGAGTTGGTGGATGTGGAAGATATCACATGCTTCTTGTTGAAGGTGAGCATCCACATAACCGTGTCATCAGCGCATATTCCAATTACCTTTCATCAGAGTCTTTCCTCGCCGCCTGTGGCCCATCCTTGGGTGTGCCCCAAGCTAGACCGTCTTAACCTTGATGGGTGCACTGCACTCGAATGGGATGCTCTACGAGGACTTGTGGAATCTCGCCTCTCTGGTCGTCCACCTCAACTCTCTTCTGCTTCGACTGCAGTAGCTTCGCGCTCATCCTTCGTATCCACCGCGTCTGCCTCTGCCCATATCCACGCCTTGTCCCTCAGCCGTTCTGCGACGCCCACAATGCAGCCTCGTCGTCTATCGTCGATTGATGTTACACGCTGCCATCAGATCAGCAAAGAGATGGTGCAGTGGCTCAAGATGTACGTCCGCGATGTTCGCTGTGAGCCGGCGAAGGGGATATGGGGAGAGTCTATACTACCCTAGTGCTGAACAGCTCCCGATTAATATTTCTCGCGAACATGCACATCTAGATTGCAAATACTTGAATTGATGTGCTATGTGGATTTCCTGTACTGATTGTATATTGTACTTACCCGCACGATGGTGTCTGCATGCCACGGCATTATGTATGTAACGAAAGACTGTCACTTATTAAAATATTGCTCGTGTACAGTTTGTAGTTTTCATGCAATTCACTTGATCTCTTTTAATACGAGGTCGTAAACTATTCGTTGAGATATGCAAGCATATGTTTCCTTTCATTCTCTTCGCGCTTTCGTACCTTCGAAAACCCTCTTCGACCTCTGCCAACTTCAACCCTCTTCTTTCGCAGTTCCTCAGAGGTCCTAATGTGGGATGCCAATGCCGCTTGGTTATGAGTGACCCGCTTCTTCGACTGCTTGTATGGGCCCTCAGTTTTCGCCTTCAAACCAATCCCGAGGCGGTCAAGTATCGTCGGAATAGGCGTCAACAGCGACTTCTGGGTGTACGGATCATGTTCTTTAGACGCACTGGACGCTGGAGCAAGCGGAAGGGACGTAGATCGGTGGAAAGATCCAAAGTCATCTTCTGACTCTGGTTCTGACTCTGATTCAGATTGGGTGAGATCAATGACGTCTGGGGGTATATCTCGAGATTCATTGTCGCCGACTAGTATGTTTGCCCCCCGCAAGGGTGCATGCGAGATTGATACAGGTGATCGGGGGCGCAGAGATCGAGCGACATGTGCACCAAGCCCTTCTCCTTCGTTCCAGCCACCCTTCTGTAGCAGATTGAAGCCTTTGTTGGATGGCCCTATTGCCAGCCAGACTGGAGGAACAAAACGTTCCTCTGATGGTAGCGGTGGCGGATCTCGTGCAAGAAGGTCTGCCAATGACGGTGCGGGAGAACTAGGTTTGCTCGGTGGTTCAGACTGAAGTGCTCTTTTGATGAACCAATTGTTCTTGGTGGTAGCCTCCTTCTTTGGCTTAGGAGCCTCATTGGGTGTACTTGACGATCTAGCTGTCAGCGGTTGGTTCCCCGACATCTTGGAGCTATCTTTTGTCAAAGCTTTGTACCACTCAGAGATCCCGCTATCTGGAGCAGAGGCATTCGAAGATACTGTGTGGGTAAGCGAAACAGCAGAACCCCACTCGTCGTACTGAATGCGCGCGGGAACAAAGGATGGAGGTGGGGCATGGCGAGCGGCAGAGAAAGTTGGCGCTGTGTTCCATTGTTCTGTTTCGTCTATTGGAATTTGGCCCGTCTCTTTCTCTAGCTGCTCTCTATCTGCGGGATCATAGTCCGAACGAATGTGATGAGCGACAGTAGCCATTGCATACTAGTGCTGGTTGTAAGCCCTTGGGGACCGTGGTTGGCTGTCTTTGACTAAGCGACTCTACACTTATTCGGAAACAATCACCCCTGTCGTCATTTATCTTAGAAACTGACAGTGACTATTCAATATCCAAAATACGTTGATTGACCCGTTATTACAGAATGTACGTGCGAGGTGACAACAAATATATGATACCAGTGCTATGTCCACCAAATGAGATTTGAGATGACCTATCAACCGATAGGCATGTTGGAACCATTATAGGAGAATCCTATGGCAAGCAGGGTGAGTCGTCGACTTACATCTAAAAGGACATCGTAATTGACATACCAGCGAACTGAGCTTGGACGGTGGATGAGAGATGGGAGCCATCGACATAGCTATCGATAGGCGCCTCGGCCGTGAAGACAGTGTCGAAGTTGGAAACATCCTAAACATCGACGGACTCAGCAAACACATACTCCCAGGGAGATATGCACTTACCACGGGACTTGACACACTTGGCTTGAACGGTGGTTGAATCTTTTTCTGCAGAAGCTTCTTGAAGTCAATGTGGTTTACGAAGAAAGGGTGCTTCTTAATCTCCTCAGCGCCGTTCACTCCAAGTCGTTTCGAGGGATCTCTGTTGAGAAGACTAGTCAAGATGCTTCGGGCTTCTGTGCCAATGTCGGGGCCAAAGGTGAGCGGATCAGAAAGAATTTTCTGATACATCTTGTCCGTGACCTCTGAGGTAGATGGTAATGGTAGAGATACAAATATAGTGATAGGACAAACCATCATAGAAGGGTGGGAGACCGGAGAGCATCTCGTACAGAAGTACACCAAGAGTCCACCAATCAATTGACTTGTCTAAAATAGATGATCAGGAGATCATACGACAAGCGACGAAGTGGAACTGACTATATCCTTGACCGTTCAGGATCTCCGGTGCAAGATATTCCGGTGTGCCACAGAACGTGTTTGTCGTGTCTGAATCCTTCATATTGAGCTTACATAACCCGAAGTCGCACAATGCGATGTGTCCAGTGTAATCCAGAAGAATGTTTTCTGGTTTCAGATCGCTGGACTTCGATGAGTACCGTATAAAAAGAGGGAGAGGGTCCGCCTACCGGTAGACGACGTCGAGTTCATGTAAATGTTCCAGAGCTAATAGCAACTCAGCACTGTAGAATCGCGATCGTTCCTCGTTAAACCGCTGTTCGCGTTGCAAGTGGTGGAACAGTTCTCCTCCATTGACAAAGCTAAAGGGTGTACTCGTGAATAACCCCGAGAGGCGAACGTTGAAATAACCTTACGCAAGTACCAAGTACAGCTTCTGCTCGGATTGGAAACTGAACTTCAGGGGCACGATGAAGGGGTTTTCGACACGCGCGAGTACGAGCCGCTCGGCCAATGTGTGCGTGATTTCTTTTCGGTCGACTATATGAGCTTTGCGGATAGTCTTGAGGGCATATATCCGCATAGTGTCGCGCTTCCTGACCTGCATGACCTGCAAGGAACATAGGTACGACAATTGGCACGTTAATGTTGCAACCCACCTTGCCAAAACTGCCTTTTCCAATGACAGTGATGAGCTCAAATTCGTCGATAGTCAGAGATTGGCCCTGTCAACTTCGTTAGTCTCTCATAGCTCGAAACTCGAAACATAAAGTCACTGACAGAGCTAGGCTGGTATGCCACACCGATTTGAATCTTTCCTTTGCCACCTGTCATGTCGTGCCACTGGTCTTGACCCACAACGCCAATATTATCAAAGTCCGGCGTGAACTTGATTCCGCCCATGAAAATATCATTGCCCATATCATCCGCTAAACCATCACTGCCGACTTTGGGTTGTTCGGTTCTCAAGTAGCACTGTATTGAAATTTCTGAGTGGCGCGAGACGTCGCTGGCAGCGAATTCAGGACGAGCCGTACGTGATATAAAATAGATACTCACAACTGGGCCTGGTACATATACAGTGGTTTCTCCAGATCACCACCCAATGGGGTAATGAGGACTTGATTGACTTCGAACTCCATTACCAGGTAGGGTAGCCACCAGCATTGTGTACGCTGGATACTGTCTTTTGCGCCATGACGCTTCACGAGCCGCCTCTGCGTTACGCTCGAGGGAGATACAGACGCGGCGACTTTGGCTTGTTGCGTGGACAGCGCTGTTTGGACAGCAGAAGGGACCGTGGTGCCTACAGGAAGGGCCAGGTCTTCAGCCCATAGAACGCGTATGCTGAGAAGACCGGTCCGTGAAGTAGGTTTTCCCCCAGGATTACTTGGTGTCGGAGTAGTCGACCGCGGAGGCTCGTCGGGGCATCCAGCAGACAAGGTGGCTGTTGAAGCTTTTTTAGTCAATTTCCCGAATCCCTTCAACATGGTGTCTAGCTAGTCAATATTAATGACCAAAGGAGGAAAATATTGTGTAGTTAAGGCGACGCGGGAGGATTGCACGGGATCGATGTGGGGGGCAGTTGAGAAAACAAGTTGATGGTCTATGCTACACCGTCGCAGTCAAGCGCGCTACAGTTTATGGAAGTCGGCAATAGCACGTGGCAAATTGATGATTACTATATGTCGAGTCGAGCCGAGTCGGACAACTCCATTACTAGTACTAGTACTGTGAAGCAAGCGATGCGAGACTCGAGAGCTCGAGTCACAACCCACATGTGCTTAGGCATGCAGTCTTAAGCTTCGAAGTCGACAGGGGATTTTATGGAGCGTTATTATTAACTATGATTACCCGCGAGAGTCACAAACCCTTTATTAGAACGAACTACGACTGTCTTTTTCTGTTATAGGACTGGAGCTAGCCGGCATCACAAGCCTCGAATCAGCCCGAGCGCCGAAAATACGACAACAACGGCTTGCAGAGCATCGATAAGCAAGTGCATCGCCATCGTGACAAGTACTTACGAGTCTATGCTTACTATGACTCCAACCCGAGTCACACCGATGGGCCCTCGGAACCCACGAGGAACTGATGGAGTCAGTCTTACGAGTGAAGTGTATACGTACTTACTGCGTACGACACCCGATTGGCTCCCAAAGCTCATAATTCGAAAACTCGACAATCCTAGGGCCGTCATTCGAATAGGGGACTGTATTTTCTCTCAGCACCCTTTTAGCCAGTCTGAGGGATCAGCACGAGCAAGACTTCGGCAGGTAAACTCAAAAGTCAATGCCAAAGAAACGAGTGAGATTCCGATGGTGATTGCCATGCTTCCGTCCCGTCGGAAAACCCAACGCATGTCGACAGATAATAATTGATCTAAAACCCCTTGTCCTTCCGACGGAAAGTCACTTCAGGAAGGACCACCGTTGGTGCGAGGCCTAAGATAGTGCAAAATGCCGAGCACTTACATGGCACTAATTTACGTTGTCAATGACACAAAGGAGGCAGGGAAGTGTTTGATGCGGTGATCGCACCTCATACTGTGCTGTAACAGCAAGTCCTCCTGACCAACTCCTGATTTATCGCGTTTTGGGGCAGTTTGAAATGTGTTTTCATAACGGTCAGGAACAACCCGGTTTCCGTACATTGGACTCTCATGATCAGCCCATACAAAGAGTATGAAGATCCACCATGATTCGAACAGTGGGCAACTATAAGGTCCCTCAGAAAAGGTAGTACGAGGAGTACGGTGATATCCATTGCTTGGAAATTAATATGGACGTTGGCTGGATCCCAGATGAGTCGAAGCTGATTTTTGAACAACAATGAGGCGGGCGACCTTCGCAGTGTTTTCTAAAGCAGGAATACAATGTTTTCCGATAGGTATCGGAAATTATATTCATCATGAATGCGGGCCGCGAGGTTTGCTCGCATGTCCGCGAATTTGAAAAAAAACAGTTCGCTCTGTATTCTGAGGCGTTACGCCATGGGCTATGATAGCGTTATCGTGAGTTATACTGCGAGCAAAGTCGGACAATGCTTGGTAACCGGAAATATACCAAAAGCGGGTTGCTTCCTTCTCCTTCTTCTGGGGGACATGACTGTGAGCGCTCAGCGGCCCCACTAGTGGCTGGGTGACTGAGTCGAATTTTCCATCTGTAAATCAACATGAGTCAATGCTGTGTGGAGTTGAGAAACCGGGTTGTATTTCAAAGGTGATCTTCATCCGCGGAGATGGACGGCGAATACATTCTTCGATCTGAAAAGTGTCCAGAAGTGGCCGGTCAATCTGTTGAAATACGAAGATGAGAGGTTGGCATAAAGAGAGAAACCCCCACTACCAGTTACCGATGTCAATTGTGTGAGTAATTAATAGTAACTGACGTCACTAATGCATGAAAAACCTTGAGAAGCCTCCGAGTTGTAGTGCATCAAGTTACATGCATGACCATTGCCTGTCGACCCACGCTTGGAACTTTGGCTTGAGGGTGTTCGAGACTCGTGGTCACGTCACTCAGGCTAGTAGGGTTCAGGGAATCAGGAATTAGAAATTAGGGATCTCGTTCTGGTTGACGTCGTCGCTTGAAGAGCAAATCAGCACGACCCTCAACAAGGGCAGGTACCTGAGATGTTTAAATTTACCCACCCCAACTTCCCTGAACCCTACTCAGGTGATATAGAAAGTCGAGTCTGTGAAAAAAGATATATATTCTTTTAAAGGACACGATGAGCCTCCATGATCAAAGAGCTGTCAGTACTAGTCGAAAAGGGACGAGCTGCGCAGTTCTTTGCAAAGTTGAATGACACAGAGATAGTGCACGGTGAGCGGCTATCACATCGAGCTAAATTTTTTTGGACATAGCTGTGAAAAAACTGGTAAGGGCGTAATGTGTTCCGACGGTATTACGTAATGTTTTTTATAGTACCATGTATTGATTTGAAATTGAAATTTAATGTTTCGGACCCGGGTCCAGGGTGATGAAATGACTGCATGAGGAGGGCTGAGTACTGAGTTTGATAGCCATAGCACGAATATCCGGGATACGGTAGCTTCGAATACAGCATGCGCAGCATATCTGTGCATGCGCCTAGGGCCCGTGTTACCCATCGCGGAAGGGAACAGTAATAAACCTCGTGGGTGTTACGTCGGCAGCCTCAGGTCCCCTATGGTTACTTGAATTAGATGACTAACCGCATTGACGTGACCGGGCCACTACTGGTATATATCCAGAGATGCCGCGAGTCAGCGTAATGCCACACCACTCCGAACTGAGCATAGATCCCTGGATCCTGTTTAATTTAACAGGTCCATGCAAGTACGCCCCTCCTTAGTAGCCCATTAAGCCCGTTTCTTGTTGTCTCTTCAAGATCATGTCAGACAGCCACCTCTCCACGCCTGGTGAGAAGCGGCGTGCTTCTCAGGACACTCACACATCACAAATCAAGCCGAAGAGCAGCTTTCTCTCGGGGAATAAGGATGCATCCATCGTAGTCGAGAAAAAGGATCCAGATGATCATGATGATGTCGTTGTGGATGCCAAGCTAGCGCAATCCATTCAGCCTGTTTCATTTTTTTCGCTGTTCCAGTGCGTTCCTTTTTACATTCAACTTGTATCTCAACCTGATCCGTCAATAGGTTTTCTACTTCGTTCGAGATTATAATTGACATTATCGCAATAGTCTGTGCGGCTGCTGCTGGCGCAGCTCAGGTGAGTTTCGTCAATTCGAGTCATGCCACCATTTACGTATGGTCCATCAGCCTCTCATGAGTTTGCTATTTGGGAATTTAACCCAAGATTTTGTCAACTTCAGTTTGGCAGACAACAATTATATCGCATCATTGCAAAGCGGCAATTCCACTACCATTGCACAAGCTCAACAGATCCTAAACGCCGCTGCAGTTGGATTTCGCAAGAGTTCTGCACTAGATGCCTCCTATCTGACATACATTGGTGAATACATGAAATATTGTCTTTCTATCAAACTGCCCATTAACTGTGTTTACAGGTGTCGGCATGTTTGTGTGCACATATGTGTACATGACTGTTTGGACTTATACCGGCGAGGTTAATGCGAAAAGAATTCGAGAACGGTATCTCCAAGCGGTGCTCCGTCAGGAAATTGCTTACTTCGATGATGTCGGAGCTGGAGAAGTCGCTACTCGCATTCAGACCGATACTCGTGAGTTATTATAGGCCCAGAATTTTTTTCTGCCTTGTTGACGTAACAAATAGATTTGGTACAACAAGGCATATCCGAAAAAGTCCCTATCGTCGTGAGCTTCCTTGCCGCATTCGTTACTGGTTTCGCCCTCGCATATGCTCGATCATGGCGCCTTGCTTTGGCATTGACATCGATTTTTCCATGCATCGCCATAACCGGAGCTGTCATGAACAAATTCGTCTCCAAGTATATGCAGTAAGTGTTTCTTCTCTGGGGAACAAAGGTCCCTTGATGTGATTCAATACAGACTGTCTCTCAACCATGTCGCCGAGGGAGGATCCCTTGCTGAAGAGGTCATTTCCACTGTCAGAACTGCGCAAGCTTTCGGAGCTCAGAAATTCTTGACGTCTTTGTATGACAAGAACATCGATGGTTCCCGCGATGCTAACTCTAAGGGTGCCATCTGGAATGGTGGAGGACTGGCCTGCTTCTTCTTTGTCATTTATTGCGCATATGCTCTCGCCTTTGACTTTGGCACTACCCTTATAAATGAGGGGCTCGGTAAGTTCTCATATTCTTGAAGTACTAGAAGAATTTTTCTAATATTGTAAATATAGCCAATGCCGGTGCAGTCGTAAATGTCTTCTTGGCTATCTTGATTGGTTCTTTCTCTCTGGCCCTTCTTGCACCCGAGATGCAAGGTAAGCTTTACTTCTTTTGTGTATCTTGCGCCGTCTCATGTTTCATTTCAGCAATCACCAATGGACGTGGGGCTGCAGCTAAGCTATATGCTACGATCAATCGTACTCCCTCAATAGACTCCGCTGATCCCGGAGGTCTGAGACCCGAAAAGGTCATTGGCGAGATCACTCTCGAGGACGTTAAATTCAGTTATCCATCCCGCCCCGACGTCCATATCATGAAAGGTCTCAGCATAAATTTCCCTGCTGGTAAGACTGCTGCACTCGTCGGGGCATCTGGTTCCGGAAAGTCGACCATCGTTTCACTTATCGAGCGTTTCTATGATCCTTCGAGTGGCTCCGTCAAACTTGACGGTGTTGATTTGCGGAAGTTGAACATAAAGTGGTTGCGATCTCAAATCGGTTTAGTTTCCCAAGAACCCACACTCTTTGCGACAACGATTAAAGGCAACGTCTTACACGGCCTCATCGGTACCCCACACGAGAACGCCTCTGAAGAAGATAAATTCAAACTCATTCGAGAAGCGTGTATCAAGTCAAATGCTGATGGTTTCATCACCAAGCTGCCACAAGGATATGATACTATGGTTGGCGAACGTGGGTTTTTGTTGTCAGGTGGGCAGAAGCAGCGTATAGCTATCGCTCGTGCCATCGTTTCCGATCCCCGCATTCTCCTTCTTGACGAGGCCACTAGTGCACTTGATACGCAATCCGAGGGCATTGTTCAGGACGCATTGGACAAAGCTGCCGCTGGACGTACGACTATCACCGTCGCTCACCGACTTTCAACGATCAAAGATGCGGATAGGATTTTTGTCATGGGAGACGGCCTCGTTCTGGAGCAAGGTACCCATAATGAGCTATTGGCCAACGAGGACGGCGCATACGCGCGCCTCGTCCAAGCACAAAAGCTGCGCGAGTCGCGTGAAGATCAGAACATCGAGAGCACAACAGCAGCCAGTGCCGAAGAAGATATGGAGAAGGCCAGCCTGGAAGAGATTCCTCTCGACCGCAAACACACGAATCATTCGGTGACTAGCGATATTGTGAAGAAAAGCAACGAAGAGAAAGGGAAGGCCGAGGTCGACGAAGACAAATATAGTTTGTTCTACTTGTTCAAACGTGTGGGAGGTCTTAACCGGGAAGGATTGCATCGCTATGCAATTGGTACTTTCTTTGCAATTTGTATGTTACTTCAAGAGTCCCTCGTTATTACTCTAACATGCCAAACGACTAGGTACTGGCGCTGTTTATCCTGTATTTGGTATCGTATACGGTGAGGAACCTTTGACCCTTGCGTATCTCTGGATTGGGTATTGACATATCCTTTATAGGTCAAGCAATTACTGGATTCTCTGCACCGACGAACGCTGAGAGACGTTATGATGGCGATCGTAATGCCCTATGGTGTGTGCTTGTGCGCATGTACGGACTGCGTCCGCTAAATTTTAAAATAGGTTCTTCATTATCGCCATCTTGTCTGCAGTCTCTATTGGCTTGCAAAATTATTACTTTGCATCCTCTGCAGCAATTCTGACGGCTAAATTGCGGTCAATCTCCTTCAAGGCTATCCTTCGTCAAGACAGTGAGTGTCACATATTTTTTTCTTATATCAAACCTTATGCCTCGCAGTTGCATACTTCGACAAGGAGGAGAACAGCGTAAGTTGTTCCACTAGGATATGGGTATCCTACTTAATGACAGGATCTTGTAGACTGGTGCACTGACGTCGAATCTGAGCGACAATCCGCAGAAAGTGAACGGCCTCGCTGGCGTTACTCTTGGAGCGTAAGTTGACGCTTATCGTGGTGTAGCTTAATTCTCATGCCTAAGCAGAATCGTACAAGCATGCGTCACAGTAATCGCTGGGTCGGTGATCGGATTGTCCTATGCATGGCAGCCAGCTTTGGTCGGAATGGGTGCGATGTTTCTTCAACATCATCGAACTTCTACTTACGTTTCGAATGCAGCATGTATCCCTGTGCTTATCTCTGCAGGCTATATTCGTCTGGTATGTAACATTATATTTGCTTCGGAACTCCCACGTATCAACTTATCTACAGCGAGTGGTCGTCTTGAAGGACCAGCAGAATAAGGCAGCACATGAGTCGTCGGCGCAGCTTGCGTGCGAGGCTGCCGCAGCAATCCGCACAGTCGCATCGCTGACGCGCGAGGAAGACTTCTTACAGCTCTACAGCGCCAGCTTAGAAGGGCCCTTGCGCAGGTCGAATCGCACTGCATTATGGAGTAGCTTGTTTTTCTCCCTTTCTCAAGCCATGTCCTTCTTCGTCATCTCATTAATTTTCTGGTATGGTTCAATCCTCGTCTCGAATTTCAAAATTTCCACCACGGGATTCTTCGTTGCACTTATGGTAAGTCAAAAAGAGACCTCATTTAGCCTTCCATTTATTTTTATTGTATCAGAGCACAACCTTCGGGGCAATTCAAGCTGGCAATGTCTTCGCCTTTGTACCGGATATCTCGTCCGCCAAGGGTGCTGGTGCAGCAATCATCAAGCTCATCGATTCAATTCCAGAGATTGATGCCGAGTCGCCTGAAGGGAAGAGTATATCCGGAGAATCCGTTAAGGGCCAAATTCGCTTTGAGAATGTTCACTTCCGTTACCCCACTCGTCCTGGCACCCGTGTCCTCCGCGGCCTAACGTTCAAGGTTGAGCCAGGTACATACATCGCTTTGGTTGGTGCCAGTGGATGCGGTAAAAGTACAGTGTAAGCGACCGATTTCCTCGACCTTTCAGTGCTCTCATGCTGTACTCCAGTATCCAGTTGATTGAGCGATTCTATGATCCGTTGTCAGGGCAGGTTCTGCTTGATAACGAACCCGTCGACGAATTCAACATTCAGGAATACAGAAAGCAGCTTGCCCTTGTATCCCAGGAACCAGTAAGCAAATAGAATATAATCCTGAGGGCAGTTCGTCTAATCTCCCATTCACTAATCAGACACTCTACGCCGGCACCATTCGCTTCAATATCCTGCTAGGTGCCATCAAGCCAGAGTCTGAGGTAACTCAGGAGGAAATTGAGGATGTTTGCCGCAATGCCAATGTTTTGGATTTCATCAAATCTCTTCCAAAGTAGGTCTCCAATTGTCAGTTTCAACGAATATCTTACTGATATTACGATCAGCGGCTTTGACACTGAGGTTGGTGGGAAAGGGTCGCAACTTTCTGGTGGCCAAAAGCGTGCGTGACCGATGTATTTGTTTCTCTCCAAGGTACTTACTCCCCAATTAGAGCGCATTGCAATAGCCCGTGCCCTACTTCGCAACCCGAAGGTCCTCCTGCTAGATGAAGCCACTTCAGCGCTAGATTCAAATTCTGAGAAGGTGGTGCAGGCGGCTCTTGATCAAGCCGCCAAGGGTCGCACGACGATAGCAATAGCTCATCGTCTCTCGACGATTCAGAATGCTGACTGCATGTGAGAAATCATTGCCGATGTTTCGGAGACAATCGTACTAATACTTCCTTCGCAGATACTTCATAAAGGAAGGCCGCGTCAGTGAAGCTGGTACTCACGACGAGCTCCTTTCGCTGAAGGGCGACTACTACGAATATGTCCAATTACAAGCATTAAGCAAGAAATAGATATCTGGCTGGTCATGGTGGTATACCTTGATGAACTCTAGAGCATAATTACCTTACTTACCATCATACTCCACTCATCACTTGGTTTTCATTTCCGATGGCATACTGTAAATTAATCATAATGAATACACGTAGGTCAATGGAATTACAACTGTTTTTATGGGGATTCATATCGGTATTGAAAATAAGCTATAGGGCCAGCTCAAGTGGCAACACCCGCTACCTGTTTCGGCGTTTGGGTTTTTCGGCCAATTTCATACAATTTACAAACTACGTGTGCAATATTGCATCCTGTTATCCCGCTGCACTGCTTATTATCTACTCCTCTTTGTCTTCCTCCCTTGCCCTTTTGCCTAGTTGGACTTCTGCCATCACATCTGACGCACACGACTAAGTTGACTGCGAAACTCCAACCTCACAACCCTGCAGCAACCTCACGACATGCAGTGTGATCATGATGCTTTGAACGCGTGTCTGAAACGACGCATTCACCATGCAGTAGATGTTGCAACGATTCTCAAGTAGAGAATAAGACCCCCTAAGTTCTAAACCATGCAAAGCACATGCCCGATCGAGCAACGCAACTTCGGACGACAAAGGACCCAAACGGACCCCCACGGACCCCCAAACGACACGATTCAAAGAATATGACATGCACAATAGATTTTGAACGTCTACAAGACGGTAAAACTGCCCCTGCAAGGGACGCAGACTGAGATAAATTCACGTGGCCACTGACAGGAGATTCTGGCAAATGGCTTGCATTGCTACCAAGTATACACAAAGTTGCTAGAAATACGAAACATCAGAAAGATACCAGAAAATTCAACCATTAGATACTATCACCTTGCAGTCCAGACGTGGCACGAGAATAAGGATGGTGCACAGGATGCTCGTCTTCCCGACCAACAGCACGCCACGCAGCAATCCAATTCATCACAATCAATTCATCACAATCAAGACCACGCACAACGTTGCCATCTAAGGCGAGAAAGAAAGGGGCGACGAAATCGAGAAATCTACCGTCAAAACGTGAAAATAGCGAGCTTAACGGTAGCGCGCGGGAATATCAGAGAACCCGTTTGATCGAGTGATCACTAGCACTCTTTCCACCGGGTGCAAGACCCGTAACAGCCCCTTGCGCCCAGTCGTGTTGCTAGTAGTCAGGCTCCTGCAAAGGTGTCCATAAAGTGTACCATCATAAGTTGAGACGGGGGTTGGGTTGGCAGCGTTAAGGATTTTTGGTAGAGCTGCACGATCGCACGATGAATATTTATGGGAAACCGAGGAAGGATTTTCGTCTGCGTGACACGATATCGAGATCAATGAGTCCAGGAACAAGTATTATCATGTTAGCAGCCACCCAGTCAAGTAACTGGCGAGAGCAACAGTATTACAGGAGGTACACTCGTACCCCCTCAGTATGGCACAAAGCTGGCAATGGAAATAATGATAGTGGCATGGGTGAAAATCTGCATGCGATAATCCAGTCTATCACAACAGAATGAATCGATAAGGCGACCTATGCGAAGTACATCAAATTGTTCTTCTTCTTGCTTTGTACTGCACGACACAGTTAGAAAGTTATAGGATATAGTCGTCGAAAGTAAGCTACTCACCCTCAGCAATCCCACTTAGGAAATGTTCGTGCCCAAGCTTGGTAGCACCCTCGCGCAGGGCGATCATACCAGCCTCCACACAAGTCGCCTTCAACTGAGCACCATTAAACTCGTCTGTGCTACGCGCTAACTCTTCAAAGTTCACGTCTGGGCTGACAGTCATCTTCCGTGAGTGAATTTCTAGGATACGGGCGCGAGCCGTCTCGTTTGGTAGTGGAAACTCGATTTTACGATCCAAACGACCTGAACGGAGAAGGGCGGGGTCAAGGATGTCAATCCGATTTGTCGCTGCGATGACCTGTACAAGGTAAACTTAGTAAAGACAGCTCAAGTCGATAGTGAATAGTATCACCTTGATTCGCTGGTCGCTCGAGAAACCATCAAGTTGGTTCAACAATTCTAACATCGTTCGCTGCACTTCACGATCACCACTCTTTTCTGAGTCGAAACGCTTCGTTCCAATAGCATCCAATTCATCAATGAAGATAATTGCAGGTGCTTTCTCTTTAGCAAGTTCAAACGCGTCGCGAACAAGCTTAGCACCGTCACCGATAAACATCTGGACAAGTGAAGGACCGGCAAGCTTGAGATAGCAAGCCTTTGTTTGCGCTGCACATGCACGGGCAAGAAGAGTTTTCCCAGTGCCTATCGAAGATATAAGCGATGGTACGCATGTGAATCAGATGCACACGTACCTGGTGGCCCGTACATCAAACAACCTTTCGGTGGTTTTATTCCCAAGGTCTTGAACTTGTCTGCCTGCTCCATCGGCAGAACGATGGCTTCGACCAGCTCTTCAATTTGCTTCTCCAAGCCACCAATATCAGTGTAGGTTTCTGTTGGACGTTCATCAACCTCCATTGCCTTGACGCGTGAATCATATTCAGTCGGAAGCTTGTCGAGGATCAGATAGGAGTCTTTGTTAACACCGACAAGGTCGGAAGGTCTCAACTGGTCGGCAGGTACGAGACCTATAAGAGGGAGGAAAACAGTTTGTCGAGTGGATGTCTTCACAACAGCACATTTGCCCTTGCGCATTGAGTCCAAGTCGCGGTTTGCCCCGTCCTCCTCTGATTCAGGATCAACGTCCAAGATCTATGGCAGATGAACGACGGGATATGACGATATAACCTGGTTGTGCGTACCTCTACTACATTTCCAACAAGATACGGCAAGACTTTATTTTGCTTAATTTTCTCCCCGTTGTCACGTATCTTCTCCTTCATTACGTTTTGCTCATGTTGTAATCGTAGGGTGTCCGACTTCATGACCTGCATCATTAGGACAAAGCACTCTTGAGTTGAGCTCTGGTAAACCTATTGCAAGATGCAAACGACGCACCTTGATGTCATTATCAATTAGCCGTATTCTCGTCAAAATCTCCTCTGTTGTCAAAGCCTTTATCTCCTCTGGAATGTCATCCCAAGTCTCTTCTGCGGGTTGATCTGGCGTTATGTCCATTTCAACGCCATCCTGAGCTGGAGAAGGTGAAGCTTCTGGTTGCTGTGGTACATCTGGCTTCTGCACGTTGTCACCTGCAGGAGGGTCAGATGGAGGTTCAGAGGAGGGAACTGAGGACATGTGAATTAAGAAGCGGGTGGTAGAAATCGATGATACAGTGCTGAACTGAGATACTCGTCGCCGACGCGTAACTCCTCCCCAAAAGGGAAATCGGAGCACACGCTAGCGCGGTAGCTCTGCGAGAGATTACCCTGTGTTGTGGTCAGAAACTAGGTAACTGTTTAGCAATGAATCAGTTTAATTTATTCGAGCAAGCCCGTATATATTGATATTGATAAACAGTTGCTGAGCGCTGAAATCGACAAAGAATAGTTTGACCAAGTTTAACCCTCCCATCGAATGACATAGTCTGGTACGCATTCAGCAAGTCAGTCAAGTTATCCACAAACTCTGTGGTTGTAAAATATTTACCCTATCGATGCGAGGGAGGTCAGTCGATACAATAAATCATACAGCTGTGCGTTGAGCGGCGAGTGCATCATCAATATTAATGATCATTCAGTGTCTAATATTTGTCCTTGTTAAATTCTAAAGCCTTTGCAATTGCCAAATGAGGATTCTGTAACATCCACTTACTCGAGGGCTATTGACCGTGTGGATGGCACTTGATCTCTAAGTCCATTGGATCCTTGCTATGGCAAGCAAAGATCCTCCCACCGCGGAGGAGAGGGCACGATATGAAAAGGTGAAAGATGAACTTGTGAAGATGATTCAGAAGAAAAGGGCCGCGGACAGACAACTTGTACGTCGACCCTCTTTGTTAACCTGAATTGTTCAAACTGCTCTATGCAATATACAGGCACAAACTGAAGTCCTAATACATACGCTAGAAACGTCTTATCTCGCTGAAACCTCCACTACGGGTAATATCATCCATGGATTCGATGGATATCTTAAACCCACTCAGGGTGCCGCGGCGCGTAGAAAGCACGATATTGGGGATGGTGACCGGTGGTTCTCAACAAGTAGTGGAACATGGCAGAAGGTATGTCCAATGAATTCAAGATATGGATAAAACTCTTATTGGAGTATTCCCCTTTTCTTCCTCAGTCCTTGGATCTTCTCGGAGAAGGTGAAGATTCGACACCTGCACCTGACGATATGAGGCTTCAAACAACACCAGGGTTGACCACTGTTGTCGTACCTCCGGCTCCACGCACGCAAGAGTTGACTGCTGCACAGCAGAAAAAGCACCGTGACAGAGAATATCAACGACGCAAACGCGCTATGCGACGAAGCGCGGGTACTGTCAGCGACGAAGACTCGCAGAGCATCGGTACAGGAAGGCGTCCAATGAAACGCGCGAGGATAGCAGATGATGATTGAGTTGAGAGAAACTGTGGTATATGTATGCATCATCGTTGTCTTTTTAGTTCTTTAAGTGTCGTTACCTGTGCGCGCAACAGGTATCTCTCAAAACTGAGAAAATGTACAGCGATTATATATCCAATTTGCTAAGGAACTTCTTCACATTAGTTTCATCCATCCCGCCGCCGTCTGGATCGACTGCCTCAATACACCGCACGATAGTAATCGTATGTTTTGTCTCCTTCGTACTAACCCATACTTTTCCATTCATTCCCACTGCCGCTTCCAGGGGAAAACGCGATCCAAGCAGTGGCAGGAGAAAATGCTTAGGGTCAAGTAATCTGGATGAAAGATATCATAAACAAGGAGACACAACAGGAAGAATCTAGCATACAGTCGGCTCATTTGCAAACTGCACTGAAGCACAAAGCCATCTTTTAGCTCACCAAACCCATCAGCCTTGTGAGTTTGGGCGTCGAAACATTCGAGTTCAGGCTCCATATCTTTATGGGCCAATGAAACGCGAGCATAAAGGAGTGAACCGACCTGATTGATTCATCAAGAAGCTGTACACTGGCACTGGAAAGGAACGTTAAAGTACCTTTAGACTCGGCTTGTTTCTTTTGGTTGCCCCTTCAAACGCCAAGCCATCCAGTGAGGCAGGATGCGCAGATCCAATGTCGACGCGCCAGCCCTCACCACTTCGTCCAGTGATCACGCCGATCACACTTTCCTGGGGCGCCGGAACATACTGGGAATGATTGTTAGACGGCTAGCTTGCACACCAAAGAGTAGAGTGCCGTACTCTTCTTGAATTGCCCTCTACCCACCATTTGCTCTTGTTGGCTGAGTGGTTAAGGACGCCTGAGCGAGTAGCAATAACAGGAGCTGATTTTGCTTGTTGCTGTGTCTCGCTCGATAGTTGAAGAAGGCCAGGACCAAGCTTGAGGTTGACGTGCTGGGCCGGGACTTGCTCACCAGGGAGGACGATGGACATCATGGAAACTGTAAAAGGAAAAAAAAGGCACACCGCCTCCTGAACGTTGAACGTCAGACTCTCACCAGCACTGGTCCTTGACTTCCTTTAGATGTCAACTTGAACTTGAACTACTATCCCGCGTCATTTATGGCTGCGACACCTTTGATGAATGAATTTCCCGAGCTAGCCTACCTTACGTGTGTATCTTACATGAGCCCGCATTTCTAGCTCATTCAGATCTTGTGCAGACGTGAAGATCTTGAAGACATCCTCAATGATCCCGCTTACTTCCAGAGCATATTCCATTCCTTGCGTCAGGTCAAGGAATTATATCAAGCTCAGGCAGAGTTAGGTATGGCAAATGAAGCCATCGCTCGTAAGTAACTTGATTATTCGTTGGTATGCAGCACGCCAGACTCATCTCGCTTTAGAAACAAACTTATCACTGCAGGACCGTCTATATGAGTTGCGAACTGAAACAAAAGAAGCCTTCGATAACGCCAAGTCTATGGAGTCTCGCTGGAAGGATCTCGAGCGCGAACAACGAGAAGTTTATCAAGTACGTCGCTGAATGTGGCATACGAGCTAGTATCTGATGTTCTTTCAGCGGTTCGACCCTCAGTTTCTTTTACTTCGTCTTCGTCATGCGACCACCGCGCAAGATGATGCCTCTGAGGCTCTTGCGTCATCATTTGTGCAATCATCTCCTTCATCCTCCTTGGTTAACGACGCCTCCGATGTGGATGAGTTCATTAGAGAATTTAGAGAGCTCAGGAAAATCTACCACAAACGATTAATGTGGGGTGATAGGTGGACTTCTGGACAGGTGTCTTGGGAGGATGGTTAACTGGTTATTGTGAGCTTCTCTACGCCTTCTCTGACTCAAGTGGTCTCATGAATTGTCCAGCATTTTATTTATGTATGCACACAGAGTACGCATTAGTGCGATATTGAAAGCCCATCACTGACTGTACTGGGAAGATTCCAGGTGCTGATATCAAGTTCTGCTAACAGCTTCACCTGGTATATAGGAAAAGCTGCAGCTTCAGCCGCCAGCTCTAGCTTTTTGGCATCTCAGACTGGGTGGTCATGACTTTGGCCCGGCTTGGCTCGGCCTGATCAGGCTCGGCCTGGGCCGGCCCACGCCTAGCAGCTGGGCCGTGCACTAGGGTGTGACATGGGTGGACGTTACCCGGATACCCACCCGGGTACCACCCGCGGACGGAATGTGGGACGGATGGTACGGATGGTGGGTAGCGTGGATGGTTCCATCCGCACGGGTACGGGTCAGAGGACTTGCTAAACGGGTGTATCCGCAGGTATCCGCGGGTAGTCAGTACTCAATATCTTTCGGCCGAGTCAAACTCACAACTTGTTACCGAACTCCCACCCAATGTCAAAATCAGATTTGTTGTTATCAGAGCTATCAAAATGTGATATTACTTCTAAGTTTTCAATGTTCAAAACTCGATGTGCAAAATGACCAGTCCAATTCCACTCCTCGTCCTCAATCAGATTTGTCTCAATGGCGAGGAGGCGTTGTATTTCACCAGCAGGTACTACATCCTCGGCACCCGGGTCACCAGCTATAGGTCCACCTCATCGTAAACGACCAGCATCTCCGACATCGATTCCTGTTCTGCAATCTCCCAAAAAGAAGCGACGAGCCAAAGCAGAAAAATCTGACCTTGACATTTGGGACGAGAACGACAATGACATCATTGGTATTTCCTTGCATAATCTTAATGTATGTGTTTCAAGAACCGAGATCCTGGCTGCGGGCGGAGTGCTTCAATATTGGGAGAATGCTCGTGCCACTCGGCCTCGACTGGCTCAAATGGCCCTTGATTTCTTGTCCGGACCTGGTATGTAGGCTTACAAGCGGTGTTAGTAATGATCTAATGCTCCATAGCTTCCTCAGTTGATGCCGAACGTGCTTTCTCTGGTGGCCGTCTACAGGTGAACCATCTTCAACACGGTATCAGCTCCCAGACCTTCAAAGCGCAGGTTGCTGTTGGATCGTGGTTCAACACGCCTCTTATGCCGGATCTCAGTGTTGCCACGAATATCATGCGGCAGAAGATGGCCAAGGGCAAGGAAAAAGAAGCAGGCAGGCTGGTATCAGCAAAATCGACTGTGATTGATATTATGTAGTACTAGTACCCATGTCGTATTCTACGATTCATAATGTGTCACCCGCGGGTGACCCGTACCATCTGCGGACCCACCCGTGGATCCACCCGCACCCGTGGTACTCTCACCCGCGCGGGTGCGGGTAGGCCTCTGAAGTTCCATCCACCCGCGGATTGGGTACGGGTGCCACCCGGGTCCACCCATGTCACACCCTACCGTGCACTGATCACTATTAAGAGCTCTGTGTTTGACTTACTTAGTAGCTAGAAATATGAATTTTGTGAAAGTGTCGACTTCTGTGGGCTGCCAGTGCGGTACCAGAAGGGACAATACCAAATATTGAACAGTACTATGTGTAGCCAAACATAACGCCCAGCTGTGTCTTTGCAACAAACATTTTCAATGATCCGACGAGTGCACTCTGAAGTGACTCTTCTACTTACCAAAACTTGCTTATTCAAGTCCAAACTATTCCCACTTCAGTCGTCTTGAAGCGAGACGCGTCACCCAGCTTCTTCATGACATCGAACTTCGCCGTTCACTACACTGAGCGTCTGATTCCGTTGACCAGGCTTCAACTATCTACGCAGACCAAGCCTACAAGCGATGGCGGTACACTAAAGTCGACGCATGCAATGCTACAGGGCTCACCCTCTAAAGCTACTGTGCAGGAATCTGTAGACTTTCTCTGTACTTTCTCTGTTCGGGAGGACAAACCAGGGCTGCAGTCCGAGAGCGAGGAGCTTGTCTTTTACAATGCCGTCTTCAGGAAAACCATCTTCAACCTGTATGCGCTTGCCGTGGATCTCTACCTGGAGGAATCAAGTGCGGCTCAGCTTGACGCAGAGTGGTGGGCTGATATCGAACAATCTACCTGGTCTGTAGCGTCGTATCTCTTACAGTGTGCGTCTCTTTTCATTGTGCGATGTGAACTGCACATGTCCCTTATGTCTTTCGCTTCTTTGGGCTTGGAAATGTAGCGTTCCCGAGCCGTCTTCGTAGAGTTTTGCAGTTGATTCAGGCACAGAAGATGTCTGTTCGACCGTCGGCATTCTGCCCATCGTCTGTTGCAAGATTTTACTGGGATGCTGCACCTATTCGTCTCAACCCCTTCACTGTTGCACTCTTTCCCTATCTGCGCAACCAATCCTGTTCTGTGGCATCATTTTCTCCTGTTACCGCAGGGAAAAGCACGCGACCAAACTCCCTCGTTGCCCTGGCTGAGAAAATACGTGTTGGGGTCATGTACAGTATACAAAGAGTAATTTCCTTCCTGCTCTTTCCTCTCCGTCTTGCTCGAGAAGAGTGTCAGCTCAGAAGAAAGGAATTGGAGAAGGTGAGGAACGAAAGGGCGGAGGTCCTTGGAAAGCTTTTGGAGTTGCGACCCTTGCTTGCAAATGGTCTGGAGGCCGACTTCAACGGTTCAATCACTGGTTCGTCAATTGACAATCAAGCCCTTACGGCGTTTCTGTTCGAGTTCGCTGTCGTCACATCGGGCGATGTATCACAGAAAGCTAGTCTCCCTCTGATCGAACAACTCCTCGGTGCATTCAAAAACCATGGAATCATACATAACGCGTACCTGGACGCACACGATCTGCGACGACCATCCCGACTTACCTTGTTATGGCCTCGCTTATTCCTGCTTCCCCCACTGATGCTCTATTGTGCCAAGCATATTTATGCTTCTAGAGCAACTTTAGCCGACCTTATGCTAGATGTGGTGAACACTGTACAAAACTTTTTCAAGGGTTGGCTGTTTGACCCTATAAAAGATGTCCTTATGACTATCCGTGCTGGTGGAGAAGATGGTGTCATTGTTAGGCGAGAAGCAGTTGCTGCTGACCTCGATGTGAGCAATCTTACCACTTACAAGTCGTTTTCTGATTGTCGGTGAAGTCACTAGAGCGAATGACCCTCGCTCTCGCTAGGGAAAAACTTAGTTATGATTCTACGCAACTTGAAGCACTTTCACAACAGATACGTCATGGTGACCTCACTGCCGTGCTGAAGATCTATGAAGAGGACATCAAAAATCCGGTGAAATCTGCAATAACGGGGACGCTTTTGAGGTCAATGTTCATTCAGGTCCAGAAGGCCAAAGTAAGCACAGCGCGCCTCTATCAGGCTACTACTCATTCAAATGTTCCTAGGTGGATCTCGATCAAGCACTGGCTGGCATCGATAAGCTGTTGAAGTCTCAAGAACTTACTTTTGCATTCGTTGGTGTCGCGCCAGCCCTTGCTGTCATATATGTCGCAGGTGGATTCCTAGGGAGACTACTGTCTATAAGACCTGGCAGGTATGGAGGGAAACTTAGAAAGACCAGCGTTTGGCTTGCAATGAGGTTGGACATACTAGTTGTCTTGGAAAATACGCGCTTACTACTCTACATTTCTAGGCGTATTGAGCGGCTTCTGTTGTTCCAACCTAAATTGTCGCATCACCATCACGATGCCGAGAACTTGCACTCGGACACCATTCCTGCTTTGACGACAGGACTATTGGTTTTATCTCTGGCGCACCTCCGAGAGTATGCTTTAACGTCGCTACCAGCACGGTCGCGACTTCGGGAGGGATTTTTGGAGGATATTGAAGACCTTGAAGATCCTGGATTGCGTCGTTCGGAAAAACTCAGGATCATCGATAGAATGTGGAAGAGTTGGGGAAAAGAGCTCGGTTGGTACGATTTAGCGGGCGGTAGATCAACCAGGTAGAAATTGGTTTCCTCCGAGGCGCATTAAAGGAGGAACCGATAGATGACTGGGGAGTCATTGTGATTATGGCATACGTTTTCAAGACCGACCAATAACTATTACAGTTTGTGGTAGCAAAAGGCAACATCGACTACGTGGACCCAACTATGAATTCTAGGATATTCGTAACCGTACCATTGAGGGAATATCGAATAGATGGTATAATAAATTGGCGAGCAGGGCTTAATGAAGGAGGGAGCATGAGCCCACCACCAAGACCTCTCATATGCCAAGAGTTCGCTGCAAAAAAGCACATCAAGATCAGCATCCACATAAAATGCTCAAGCACGTACATAAGGGCTGCCCAAGTATAATGATGCAAAAGTAAACCCACAACCTGCCATACAATCCACTGACGCGGTATCCTGTGTACTTGTACCAGACCTTTTCACAAAGCAGTAGAGGAGCCTGCAGTGCAAAAAATAGCGGAACGATGGTATCAAAACCTCTCCCAAGTGCATATGCGGGGAGTTCGTGGTATAATCCAGACCCGATGAATGTCCCAAACAGCAAGCCGAACTTTCCTGCGATGGACTTGCCAAAAAATCCTCCAAAGACAAAGAAAATTTCTCGAAGAATTTGGTGCCAACGTTTGGACCAAAAGATGTGAAGCGAGTCAGATTGCCAAGGATGGTCTAGCACGGGAGGCCATGCTGAAGGGGAGCTTCCTAATAGCAAAACTGCAAAGATCGTGATGAAATCATAAAAAAGTTGGAAGGCAGCCAAAATGCAAGAGCCAGTTGCAACGTGGATGGCTGTAGAAAGAGTGTATCTATAGAAGAATGGTAGTTCCGCCTTGAATATGGTGCCGCCGTGAGGAGTGCCAACGCCAGGTACTAGCTTGATTAGCGACTCGAGGAGGTCGAAGATCATGTAGCTTCCGACAAATGATATGAACGTCGCAAACAAGAATGAATTCCGTTTGAGAGATCTCTCCTCACGAGGTACGTGGATCCCCATACCAAATTTCCAACCAAGACCCCTGTTGGATAAAATTACTTCCAAGGCATCATATAGCCAAGCAAGCGATGAGGTAGTTGGATCTGATGCGGCTGGTTTTCTATGCGCGTCACCGTTTGCTTTGACAGCATGGGATTTTTTCGTGACACCTGGCTGAACCTCGTCGATCTTGAGCATACCCTCTTTTCTCCATGCAAAATCTATTGCCTTGGCGCTAATGGCTTCTGCGAGTAGGCCTGTGGCGGTTTGAGTGGCTCTACAAGTACGAAGAAAGTGCTGTTACTTTACCTTGGCCCCAGTTGTATATGTTGTGATGTGGCTCTGTCCACATGAAACGAAAGTAGATCCCGACGGCAACTGCGACTACCAACGGAAGGAGTAGAAGACGCAAGGTAAACGTGTCTGGCCGTCTCGCCAGGTATCCCATGTAAATTAGTGGCAGAAAGGGGAATAAAAGGTATAGGATATTAATTCCAGTAACCGGTGTACGCTCATGAGGTTCGGGCACGAACACTCGGAAGACATCATGGAGAATACAGTGACTTTTTGGGGAGGTTATCAGTGAGCACGCGAATTCAGTATACGCTGTGTGAAAAAACACACCATTTATGATATATTCTCAACCACATCTATCAGGAATCTGGCCAGCGAATCGACCAATCCACCAGCGAGTTTGTGAATTAGTTCTAATGAAGACGCGAGGATGACGTCTCATATAAGCGTCTAACATATTCCCATCTAATTAATGGCTTAGTCAGCTAACACCTCAGTCAACGAGAACACTGACCTCGTCCATGGCTCAAAGGTCCTGCGTGTTTGCATTCGTCCTATCCGTAATTTGCTACCTGATTCATCTGTCGCCGTCGCACGTTATTGTTGAACGCAACACAACGTGTCACCACACTTAGCATGTCTGGGTCCAAGTCTCTCACGCAAAACCATCTGCACTGTGCAGTGCCATCAAAGATGTCCAAACTTGACTTGCCCGCATTCTCTGGTACGACAGAGCCTGGCTTGATTGTTGCGAAGACAAATATTATACGTGGTCTGCCTTTAACCTGGTATATGCGATGTCTCCCTAACTACTTATTGTGTTTGCGGGCTCCAGCTGGAAGACCGAGCGCGAGACTTTGGTAGAACCAGAATTGTGGTGTGCTCAAACAACTTACCACGTGGAGGGAGTTTGCCTCGCGTCTCAAGGATCGTTTCATGTTCTCCAGCTGGCGTCTCGATACCCTCGCCCGTTTCTACAACGTCTCGCAAGACTTCGATGACTTCTGCTCGCTCATCGCCTCCTTAGAAGAAGTTCGAAACACGCTTTATTCGGCGAATGATGGTTATGCTATCGGTGACTGTTTTCCAAAACCACCTCTTCTTTGCCAATCCCGTGTTTCAACTCCGTGTCCAGGCCATACCAAACTTTGCGTACGAGAACTTGAAAGTCAACGCACTGATCAACGCCATGGCAACTACGCAGTGGAGCCTCGTTGCGCAAGGCTTCACGGTGTCCGTACTCAAGTCAATGCTCAAATCTGCTCCTATCTCTAACACGCACGCATTGAATTCTCCGTCTCCTCTACCTATGCCCAATGAGAAGCCTTGAGCTCAGTAGGAGGTTGTTTCCACTGTCATCTGTCACCATCTGACCCACCTGGAAGTCCCATGTTGCTCCTGAGTGTCCGTGTGACGAGCGATGCAATATCCCTCTGCGAGCTCCTCATCTCAGCGCAGAAGCCACCCTAAATGAGGATTATTGTGAGGTCCTGATATCTTATCACAAACCCGTAGTCACGGTGGTATATTTTTGTGCAATTCTTGTACTTAGGTCAAAATCATGGCCACTGCGCCTTCGCCGCATGAGCTAAACCACAACTAGACGAGGAACTATCATACATTGAAGGTCCGCTCTTTTCATCACAGGAGCACACAGTATGTGCCCTTTGAAAGTTTGACTGTTCGTCGATCGGGATGTCAAATTTTTATATAATCACAGCGGTAGCGGGCGCAGTGGAAGTTTTCTGTAAACCTCATCGAGTCTTTGTCGCGGACCGTTGCATCTCGTAAGTTCTGCCGTCTTTCTTATTCACGGTATATTTATCTTGTATAATGTGTCTTATGTCGACATCTATATACAGCGCTCGCTCTTGCTACGAAGACCTTTGCAATTTCGTCTGATACAATCGTTGCATCAAAATCATCAACCCAAGTGTTGGAGCAATGCGCTATTGGGTTCCAGGCGAGGGTTCGAGAAGCTCAGCCAAGACGCATGATGCCACCATCACTCAGGCATTTTACATAAATTTCTTCTCCATTGCAGGCTCTGCCTTGTGGTCGGGTTATTTATGTAAGTATATCTGTCTATCTTTCCCTTTCACCGTCTTGTCTGTCTGTCTTCCTTCTGTGATTCAATGGTAAAATTCATCTGGATCATATTGCTCGAGCAACACGAAAATTCGTTCAAAAACAGTTGTACTGATTGGCTGTGTCACCGCCAACTGGATATTGCACCATCAATCATGATACCAAAGCGAAAGCAGAAAATGACCCACTGACGTGACATCCCGCTCGGGCTACCGACTATTTCCACTCTGTCAGTCCTGGCTTGCATGTATGCTAAGGCGAGTAGGTGAGTGATTGGATCCTGGTTGCACGGCGACCTGCTCATACTCACCCCAACCTGATCACAAATCAAGAAGTCGCAGCAATCTGATGATAGTTTGCAATGGTTAAACTCTGTCGTACATGCACCAACAAACATAGATGTTGTCAAAGAGACAACAACAGCAAGGAGGGAGAGACGCATTTATGTGTGAGATGATATGGAGTCTTCTGAGAGAGATCTCGAATGATGCTTCTGAGGATAGGGAAACACTGTAGGACGACAACCAGCTTTTATATCCTGCACACTGTGACACACTGATGCATCAGCGGGTCAGATCGTGCTACAGAGTGCTACGAAGCACTCTGTAATCATGGAGGACGATTCTCGATTTGGCAGACTTGTGCGCATACATTGAACCGTTTCTCGGCGAATCTGCTCCTCTCTTTGCAATTTGGATATTCAAAATTCTCTGTTTGCTGCTGGACTATTTTATTCTGTGACCTGGCATCTACTACAGACGCAACGCATGTAGCCTTCGTAACACCAGACAGCTCACTAATAACCAAACACTCGGTTCTTGTTCTTGATGATCAGGTATTCGATACTCAATTAGTATCCACACATCTAAAAAAACGAGTATAGAATCATAAATAGGCGTACACGTCTGCTATTTGAGACGCGCAAGGTAAGCTGTTCCAGCAGTCTCCGGGACGATCCTTAACTGGATTATTCCATCTAAAACAATAACAAGCTTCTACTCACAGAACTTCCCTGTTGTATGTACAAATCGTAGAAGGAAAAACTAAATTAAAAGAGGCATTGTTGACTAGAATCCTGATGAAGTTTTCACAGCGTTAGTAAATGAGAGAAAGTATGGGATTGACATACAATTGGATACGAACTCGACAGCTGCGGCGTCTGCCTCTGAGTCCGACGTAAGATAACCTGCACAGACGCAAGTAGAATATGTCTGGGTTGGGTTGGTCGCTAATGCCAATAAGTAGCATGACTGTCATCACTAGAATAATACTCACTAAGGGACGAGATGAAGGCCTGATAGTCACTATTTGGTCAGAATAATACGAGCGAATTGTTAATTACTACGCACAGAGGACATGGCTCCAAGAAACTCTCCACCCCTTATGATAACGCCCCCGCTACCTTGGAAGTCACTACAGCTTGCAAACAATACCTGATATCTGATCATCAAACAGACTTCGAGTTGAGGAGCGTATTTCACTTACCACATGAGCTTGCGGGTACTTTGTAAGAGCTCGAGAGTTCGCAGCATGCTGTTTCAGGTGATCACTGGGTTGATACTAAGCAAATGATTAGACAGTCGCGAGTGCATCAAGTTGCATCTTTGGACTGACGATGTATGGCAAATCTGTGCACGAGACAGATCAACAAAGAAACACAACATAGTTATATGACAGCTTCATACCAAGGACGGATCCGGAATAACATGACTAGTATTTATGATACAATCTGTTCAACTTGAAATTGGCAACTAAAACTTACATCAAACAACGCCTGTTGATAAAAAAAATTGAAGTTGGTTGACACATAAAGCCGCTCACAAACTCACATTAAGGCAGCAGCCAGCGGGTAGGGGTTTGACCTGTGTAAAAGTTAGTATCAACCTCACAGTTCGCGTTCCCAGTACTTGCCATCACGTCGTATAAGTCCTGTTTGAGAATTAACATCGCATATAATCAAAGCAAACAAGTATACAAACGCACCTCGCTCACAATCTCACCAGCGCGTCCCCAGTCAACTGGATGGATAGCTTGTTATTCTATATAATAACAAGCGGTGACCTTCGGGCGTTGTGTTTTGTTGGCACGCCCATGTCATTCCACTATATAGTTGACCATGAGCAAGGCTTAAACCAATGTATGATGTGTTCTCTCAGCAATAGATGGTGCAGGTGGTAGCCATGCACAGCTGATAGTGTGGTGAAGGTGGAAACAAAATGGAACAGCTGAAAAGGAGGGCACGCAGATGGATTGCAAATACCCAGCGCAACAGGGTGGACACAATTGACACGTCGAGCCAGCGGCTATTTGTATCAGAAATCGTCACGGCGTTTGCGCCTCAACTCCCCGATAGCACTTTGAATTGAATTGATTTGTGAGCATATCGGCTCAGCCGACAGGAAGCCAAATTGCCAATAGCTGAGCAGCCTCCCTCGCGAGTAGTGCGCGTGACTCGCCAGTTCTCAATCATATTCGTGTCACGTACTGAAAATATAATCAATGCGTACATACTATAGATTCGGACAGAGACCAACATGTGCTGATGTACAACGTTTTGTTCATTTGTAATATCTATACCTACACACCATTACTCAGTAGGAAACACGTTGAGTATGTCAAGACAAATATGGGGCGCAGCTGACACCCTTGCTAGAAGTTTAATAAGCATTTAAACTTGCTTACTATTTTCAGTGGCGAAGCCACAGAAATCTGCTAGTTATCAAATAACGTAGACGGGACATATCCTGCAAAGCCGTAGGGTCGGCGCCTACAACACCCAATGTGCGGAATTGAAGTGCCAGCCACAGGTAAAAAGCTCCGAGCTACCTCCTCGATTGTTTCACGGTAGTACCAACATAATTTTGTAGATGTGAAGGTGTTGGCTACGGGCAGAGGATTTCATGAAGGTTCCATGAATGTATTATGAAAGGAGCCATCAGCAAGAGCAAGCATGAATGCTTGGCCAGGTGGGTGCAGGGCATTCAGATAGGACTGATGGCGAAGGATCTTGCGAAGAGAAGTTTTCAGTTCGGGTGCTGTGCGAGGTGGGTTCTTTGAACAGAGCCAGGACAAGGAGCACGGGCCGAAATGTGCGTACAGGAAGACAGGTGTCAGTAACGATTATTTTCATTCGCCCACGGTCTGTCTAGGGAAGACTAAGAGCAGGTTGAGAAACAGCCCATAAATAGTTCAGAAGAATATTGACAAATAGGGAGAAAAGGGTGCGACCCGATGTTGTTATCTGTGAAGAAGGCCAGCGGGGATTTACCGGCGCCATAATGAAAAATTCGTTCGTGTAGTAGGTGCAAGCTTGATCAGCGGTAAGTTTGATGTTGCTGCGAGTTGCTTGAAGGTAGTCTTGAACTAATGTTTTGGGAAGACGCCCCAGAATTGCACTCTGGTTTGTCTAGTTCAGAACTGGACTGGCTTGAGGTAGCACCTCCGTACCAAATGATGGCTGAATGTTTTTCTATTGTACCTCGCGGATCGTCCCAAGATTCCATTGGACTTTCGGAGCTGGGACAATCATCAAGTATGCTCGCTTACCTAATTAAAGTTCACCTCCGTTTCACGATGTCAGTCGAGGGCGAACTCGTTTTTGGACCCCGATCTCGTAGGCCGCCATTATGAACACTCCCAGGAAGGGTGGAAAGGTATTACGGCCATTAGACCCTGAGTATAGACATGGCTCATTGCGAGGCAACGTGTCACCATAGCCTAATTGTCATAGTAATGCCATATGCACATGAACTTTGCTTAGCGAAGTTTGATCACGGAACATTGATTGTCGGAAACACGGGCATTGAAACCAACTGTTGAACGGTTGCATTGGCGAGGCGGAGTAAAATGATGGACAAAATTAGCACCATAATGATACATAGTCATGAGCATTTTACTTGCCGGTTTCGCAGGCGTATTCCATCAATAACAAATACACGTGCGAATTTGTATGTTGTAAATTTGGACTTCTGAATCTTGGGGATTAGTTAGCAAGAATATAGCAGTCGCCAATGTTTCTGACGAAGACTAAATACATCAGTGGTGGTCATAGGTATGGATTCAAGACAAACAGAGTTCGGTGGACATTGAGAAGTAGACCCGGGCTGGTAGAAGCTTGAAGGTGGGAATCAGGAAAAATCACTATATATGCATATACAATAAGTCGTAGAGCTTACCGTGGTGGAACAAATGACAACACATCATGATGACGGGCGAGTGAATTCCGTAAGTCGTTTGGCTGTGTTGTCAATAGATTCTTAGCATGCAGGTCGGCCATAGAAAGAATATATCAAGAACGAGTCTGTAACGGTCACGGGCCAAGAAGACGAGTAACTGATCAGAATCACATAAGTTACTGTCGGTGTGAATGAGTTGGGAATCAAAGTAGCACTTAACGTTTATTGTTATTGAATCCATAATAGTGGCAAACTAGTCCTTGATGCATTTTAATGGCGCATGACCACCATCACGGGGAATGTTTGGACATCATGATTCATGATCACGGTAGCGAAACGTTTCACGTCAAGGCTGCGTGCCATATGCGGTATCTTGAGAATTTTTCACAAAAATTTGAATAAAGATATGTCCTCCTCAGTTGCCTCCTGCACTTCTTGGAAGTCGAAGTACTTGATGAGAATTGAATCCTGTAGGATCAGTTATTTTTGCGGCGCGAATAGTCGTGGTTTCTGTGCTTGTACAAGTTGTAGAAATACTGATCGACGAGAACGCGTTGTTTGGTTGTGTTGTTGTATTAGTCTGTTCCGTTCAATCCTTGAAATTACACACCGGTATAGCTACTCGAACGGGTTGCCGCCACATATCCCGCCAGTGCTTTAACGCCCCCACGACAGTATCACGATTCTAATCTGTAACTCTACCTTTTTCTTCGTTTTTTGTATTACTGGCACGGGCCCGGCCTGTCTTGCTTCTTCTCCTCTCCGGCGTTCATATCTTGTGGCGGCTTTATTGGTCTGTTCATTCTAATTCGCTCTGTTCTTCCATCTTGAAGCACTTTTGCTACTATCCTGACACTACCTCTCTTGTTTGTTTCAATCGCCTGGCGCAACTTTGGTCTTGCAAGTTGATCCCATTCGCATAGCAGAAGGCGCTCGGACTGTGGTGCGAGTGAGCTGTCATTTTTGTGCGTATTCTTTCTTGATCCTTGTTCGTGGATGCATGTCAGTGACCTTACAGTTTATGACCATCAGTCACACAGCGCCCGTAGCTACAGCAGCCGCCAGGGATAACATCTTGCCTTGGAATTAACTAGTTTCACTCGACCATCTTGAGTGTCGGCCCGCAAAACCGTAAAAGAGATGCCCACAGCTCATCTTCACATTAATACAAACGTCAATCGTGATACAAGCAATTTGAAAAGACCGAATGATGCCTCCGCTCCAACCCTGATGAACTTAAATATGGCCGTTACCCGGGTGAGGAGTGGGTCCACGGCGTCAACATCATCCTCCATCTCTGTCGACTCCCCCGGTCCATCATCTTCCTCTGCTTCCTCATCATCTCTCGACCTGCCTGATTCCGAAAAGTCATCTCGCCCCCTCCATTACCCCTTGGCAAGTCCGTCAGATGAGACTGTTCGCGTCTCCCCCTCTCCGGAATTCGTTCTTGCATTACATGACTTTCACCCTCAGCACCAGAATGCAACTTGTCTGTCATTTCGAGCTGGTCAGGTTATTCATGTCCTAAATCGGGATTCGAGTGGATGGTGGGATGGTGAGATTAACGGTCAAAGAGGATGGTTCCCCTCCAATTACGTCAGTGCTGATGAAAGAGTAATTTCACTGGCGGAGGAAGTCCTTCCTCAATCACCTGTATGTCGTTATCAAAGCAAGCAGTTTAAAGTATTAACAACATCGTCTCGCTTGCATCAGGGATCCCGCCATGGACATACTATGTCCGCCGTATCCGCGGCTTCTTGGGCTAGCGCTCCCTCACGTGGTTCGCGAAAGGACCACAGACCGTTGGTCACTGAAGCTCTTGGATCTGACATAACATCATACTGTCCTCCTCTCATGGTCAATCTTTTGCACAGTTTATCCCTCCTCCAGAGTGCAGTTCGTTCCAACCGCATCGCCCATTTTCAGCCTTCCACTGCCTGTATCATATCCTGTGTGCGGTTCATCTTGTCATCAACAGAGTGTTTGCCTAGGGAGGCACCTTTATTAAAGCGCTTCCCCACCCTCGCGCAGGAACGGAAACAGATTTTGTCCGTTCTGGCATCCCTGGTGTCACAAGCTAAAAAGGCATCGGATGAGACGCAGGATGAAGATTTACGGGAGACGGAAATTGAAGGAATGTTGAAATTAGGTGGCCAGGTCTTTTCACAAGTTCGGCGTTTTCTTGCTGTCGCTGTACAATGTGGCATCGACTTGCCGGAAAGGCGTCAGCCTGTGACTCCGGACGAAGCCATCGCTAATGCGTCTGGCTTGCAGGGACAAGTGAGCCCTGCCGGACCTGAAGACAGAATTCCAGCATCAGTATCACCCGATTCTGTCACTCCTTCTCATTTGTCGTCTCGTCTAGCAACTCCCCGACAACCACACTCGCCTGATGGCGTCCTGCAAAAGACGGCCCCGCGGACCAAAAGTTTGGGAGATCTGAGGTTGCAGCGGAGATTAGCTGCATATCAAGATTCGGACTCTACCATTTCTCCCCTCCTGCCTCACAGAACGATACTATCCCGGTCGAAGAAGGATCAATATCTCGTCTTCGAGCGTGTCGCTGGCAAACACAAAGCCGACATGCCATCTATCAGCAGTATCTCGTCATTCTCATCGGTTTCGTCTGGGGAATCGCCGAAACCACCGGCAATGCCCCCTTTCCCATCAGGACCCTCGACATCTTCGAAGGTGATGGAGGCTCTGAAGTTTACCCATGACCAGTATCTTTCCACTATCGCCGCCTTCATCGGTCATGCACACTCTCATTCACGATCATCACACGCTTCTAGCACAGGTCAGATGTATGATCTCGTGCGAGAAGTGGTGGAGATGGTGTGCAAGCTGCTCACTATCGTCGAAGCTGTTATGCGGCATCCCGAGATTCCACTCCACAAGATTGGGAACTTAAAGTCCGCAAAAGAGAGACTCTACACTGTCACTAGTTCCCTTGCCGAATCCGTGCGATTACTCACGGTGCCCCTTCCTCCTGACCTTACAGAGGAATCCGAAAAGGCATCCTTAATACGATCCGCTACAGCAGCATGTAAAGCGGGTGCTGATTGCGTTTCGGCTGTCAAAATCTGCTTGAATAGGGCTTCAGGAGAGAGGCAATTTATCATCCAAATACCTACAACCTCCGATTCAGACCCTGCGCCGTTTACTCCAAGCAAATTTTCTCGCAGAACTGGTCATACCCCGGCCCTCAGCTTGCCTACGCATCAAAGCTTGTATCACAATGGCATCGACGAAGATGATCTCACCGTACAGGCTCTGACACCGCCTTCTCCTACCCCCAATGCTACTAGCGTCCGAGATAGATCTTCAGACACGTCCAATGTCACGGCAACCTCTTGTCCATCAGACGGTTCGCATGACACTCAACCAACAACGCCAGAAGGCGGCATATTATCTATGAGCGATCACGACTTGATGAAGTCAATGGAACCTGTATCATCGCCTTCACCAGCAGTTGATGATGGACGTGCGGACGAACGGCAGGATCGCCAGACTATAGACACATTCGAGGAGCGGTTGATAAACGACGAGCCTGTTACACTACAAGTCAAGCGTGATCCCCTTGGTCATGACTCCTCTACAAACGATGTCGTCCTTAACAATGAGGGTCACCTGGTGGCAGCGACAATGGAGGCGCTGTTCGAGAGAATGACACCCCATGACAGTATCGTAGATCCTGCGTTCTCAGCGGTCTTCTTCCTCACCTTCCGCCTTTTCTCCACTCCGCTTGCACTTGTGGAAGCACTCATCAATCGTTATAATATCATGCCTCCGTCCAATCTCTCAGAAGACGAAATGTCGATTTGGCAGCAGCACAAGGGCATCCCTATCCGCTTGCGCGTATCCAATTTTGTGAAGACGTGGTTGGAGATGTACTGGCGGTCTGAGATCGACGACATCGCTCTCTCGCACCTTTCATCGTTCACGAAAGATGCGCTCCTACATTACTTCCCTGCGCCCTCCCACCGGATTCTTGATTTGATTTCCATGCGGCAAGACTCCAACACCAGTCTTGTGAGCCCCAAGAGTGAACGTGTTCGCGACCCTGGCATGTCGATCAATCCTCCGTCATATACACTATCCGAGGTTCCACGACCAACAATGACGAAGGCATTACTGGCCACGCTTCGTGGAAAGAATTTCGACACGGTCGCCATCACTGATTTTGATGCTCTAGAGTTGGCAAGACAGTTGACAATCATGGAATGCGACTTGTACTGCGCGATCCAGCCAGAGGAGGTCCTTGAGACGGGACAGGAGGGTACAAAACCGCCTGTCAACGTCAGAGCTGTTTCCTCCCTAAGCACAGTCATCACAGGATGGGTTGCTGAGAACATCTTGGACGAGCATGATATCAAGAAGCGGACGTTACTCGTGAAATTTTTCATTAAGGTTGCCGATGTGAGCGAATACGAGATTGTTAGCATTCTCCCAACCGACTGTTGCCTTTCAGCGATGTACTTCATTGCACAACTTCAGTACTCCTCGGTCCATCCTAGCGGCCCTCGACTCTTCCACGATATCTCGGCTTCATCAGACTTGGCTAGTAAGCATCGTGCATATTCGCACCATTGTGTTGTTCATAGCAATTTTTCAGGGTGTTCCACATAAAAGTAAAATGCAGTTGGAGTCTTTGCGTCGACTGGCAGACCACGGGCGGAACTACCACCAATACCGAAGCAGGCTTCGCAACATCGCACCTCCAGCAGTCCCATTCTTAGGTACGACAATCCTGTTATCTGAAAGCCCTGTATGTTGACTGGTGTGAAGGTCTTTACTTGACCGATGTGACTTTCTGTCGCGAGGGAAACCCGTCATATCGCGAGTCTCCCAATGCACCAGGGAAGAAACTTCTTAATTTTAACAAGTACCACAAGCTAGCTCGGATTGTTCAAGGTCTGTATTCCATAATCGCTGTGGGCTTCTTGACTGAAGGTTTTTTAGACATGCAACGATTTCAGGTGTCATATAATCTTAAGAAAATTCCCGAAGTGCAGGAATACCTGCAGATGGCATTTGAGAAATCCAAGCATCACGGCGACCTTCAGGATCTCTATAGACGAAGGTTTGTGAGGTTTACAGCTTCTCTGAACGTCCACTGAGTTGGTCGTTGTAGCCTGCTTGTTGAGCCGAAGCAGCCTGCCGACACACCTCCTCCTAGTGATATGCGGCAATTGTTCAACTGGGCAACACGTTCACAGGCACAGCCACCCACATCTACCTAGTGTTGCTTCATTCCATGTTTGTTCGGATTTGCTCGTTCTGTCTTCCGTCCTTGTTTGTTTATTCTATAATCACTCTTGCATTTTCCCCAATACGTGCCCATCCACTGCATTTTGAGTCACATTTTTGCTATCTGTTTTGTACTCCCACGCACGCATGGAAACCTCTAGTTAATTTCGACCCTCATCCGGCTCTGTAATATGCAACGGTATTGTGTAGACCACAAAGATACATGAAATTCAATACGACTGAACAAGACGATAAATAAATTAGAAGGTATTGTCTACATACGACTATGATTGTATTGGGTGACACAGTATCCGACTCCGTTCTTGTTGAGTTTGAGAGAGTCATGCTGGGAGCGTGTGGAAGGAGGTAGAAAAGGATATGTGTCTTTAGTCACACCGGGCCCAAAGTCGAACACAAAAGGTCGACTTTGCGTTACGCCAAATACACGGGAACTCTCGAGTACCAGGGAATAGACGGGGGATGAGTCGTTGCCTGGAGCGTGTACACTCCATCCCTCTGTGGGACGGCGAACATCCCAGAACGCAACAACGCTATGACGGGCAGTGCCTGCTCCAACAACACTTGAAGAACCGCCTCCGCATGACACGGAATAGATGGGCTCATCAGACCAAGGATCACGGAACGTGAGCATGGGACGCAAGGGGGCAGGGGTGCCCGTGACCCCTGTACCACGCCAACCTGAGCGTAAATCATGCACTTGAACAGCGCCATCGTACCATCCGGATACGATGACCTGTTTTGATGAACCCCATGGTGCAGACGGTGGTGCGTCCGTTATATCGTACACTGCAGTGGAGCGTTCACGCGTGGAATGCAGGATGGCAAATGGTGCAGGAGACAATGAGGAAGGGGTTACGGCATGAACGACGAGAGGATTTGGGGATGTTGTGCCAAATGCCGTAAACGGCGTAGAAGACTTCATGCAGATAAAACTGGACCAAGATCTGCAGTCCAGGTTTATGGCGCTGACAAGGGGCGAATCTGAAGATAAGTTGCAGAGGCCTGCAGTTCCGAAAGATGATAGAGACAATAGCATGTTATCTGAGCACGTCAGGCTCTCTATTATATCGACGATGCGCAATGCGAGAGGGGGATCGCGTTCGATGTTCAATGCCAACGGCTTATTGTTGGATTGCTCCTGTTGGAAATGAGGAAGGAATACGCGATGTATACGTCCATCTTCAAAACCAACAGCTACTGTCCTTTCCGAATGACGATCGGGAATGAAGGTGATGCTTGTGATTGCCGGCCGGTCTGTGAACGAATATGAGCCCTCGTATGAGACTCCAGGAGCACCATCATCAAGCGAGGAAGAGTGGTTTATATGATATGCATAAATAGTGTAATTGGCAGCAACAAGCAACACAGAAGCAGACAGGGCAATTTTAGGCTGGTATTTATTGCGCCAGGGGTGTGATAATGGTCGCGCGTTAAACTTTGCCTGAGCCCAACAGCGGTCAGACGCAACATCGTATCGAACTTGATCAAACGAAGACCAGCTTCTACGTGCCAGCTGCAGCGTGAATGACGGACGAATGTTGTATTTGAGGTAGAGCGACCATCCAAACTCGTGAACCTTTGGTAATGGGCGGTAGTCAGAGATCCGAAATTATGGTGAACTTAATTCAAATGTACCAAGAGGTTCACAAATTTGCACGTGTAGGATAGATTGATGAGGTCTTCCATATCAAGGTTTGCCATTATAATGATTAGGACATCACTGGGAAGGATAAGACCAGCGGCCTCGACTGTCATAGTAGTAGCGAGTAAGAGGCAGTGGCAGTGCTAAGCTGCTGGTGGACTTCCATAAAAGTCTTGTGCTTATATAAGACGATCCGTGCCGAGACAGCCAGGACTGCCAAACAGGGAGGGATTAAGTTAGACACTGTTTCAAAGTTCACGTCCATCGCCATCGTCAAGCTAAGGCTTCTCACAAAAGCCGAGTCAGGTTTATCACGTCTTCTTTTTAGAGGGTCATGAGGAGGGATGTTCGCATTTTGCTTGTAGGGGATGGTACGTCGTTATTCCTGCTGTTGACCGCGTGTACTGATACAGGGCTTCGCAGAGGGTGTTGGTAAAAGTACCATTGTCACCTCTCTCATTAAGGAAGCTTTCGTTGCACATGTATGCTCTACTCTTCTATACGTAATTGCGGCACTGATGGCTCCAATGCCAGGTTCAACATGTCGTTCCGGAGGTCACCATTCCACCGGAGGTGAACCCAGAGAACGTGACCACTTACATTGTCGATTCAGGAGGTATTGTACCACAAACTTATGAATAAAGACGCGCCGTTCTCAACTTACGATACAAGCTGGCCCACAAGACCGACAGCATCTCGAATCGGAAGTACGCAAAGCGCATGTTATTTGCGTGGTATACTCAATCGACAATCCTCACTCATTTGATCGAATACCTACATATTGGCTTCCCTTGTTTCGTCAATTAGGCGTCAACGTTTGTTTTATCTTAACTTTCTCGCATCAACCTAACAATATATCCAGGTCCCTGTAATCCTCGTCGGAAACAAGATTGACCTAAGAGGTGGTGAGGTTACTAACGAAGCCCTGGAGGAAGAGATCATACCTATCATGAATGAGTTCAAGGCATGTCGAATTTTCTGCGATATTCTTACATTCAATAATATCACCCAGGAAGTCGAGACATGCGTTGAATGCTCCGCTCAACTACCGCTGAACGTGTCGGAGGTCTTCTACTTTGCCCAGAAAGCGGTCCTACATCCAACTGCTCCTCTTTATGACTCCAGGGAACATGTGCGTACTGGCAGTTCGTGATAGGTTCTCAACTGAAGCCCCCCAGGTCCTGAAACCCGCTTGTGTTAGCGCCCTGAAACGAATATTCAAGCTCTGCGATGCGAACAAGGATGGTGTTTTGGATGCTGCAGAGCTGAATGAATTCCAAGTATATCTTTTCACTTCTCTAGCATCTGGAAATGCTAAGCACGAAAGCGTGTAGCGAAAATGTTTTGATGCGCCATTACAGCTCCAGGAACTTGAAGGCATCAAGGATATGGTTCGTGAGCATGCGGAGGGAGGCGTGCGAGACGACGGTTTGACAGAGGCTGGATTTCTATACCTGCATACGATATTTATTCAACGCGGAAGGTTGGAGACAACATGGGCTGTTCTCCGCAAATTTGGTTATGCAGAAGACCTGCGACTCACTGAGTCATTCCTACTCCCAAAGCACGCAATTTATCTTTTTATGAGCTTTAAAATTTGACCGATCTTTCAGATTCGACGTGCCCCATGACTGTTCTGTTGAACTGAGTCCTCAAGGATATCAATTCTTCACTGATATCTTTGAAACTTTCGACAAGGTTTGGACACCAAAACGTGCCTTTATGTCGCGCTCACATACATCTCTAGGATCAAGATGGTGCACTGAACAGCGCAGAACTGGAAGAACTGTTCAGTACTTCGCCAGGGAATCCATGGGAAACTCAGAAATTCCCGGATACGACCCTGGTGGATGATAAAGGTGCGGTCACTCTGCAAGGCTGGCTCGCTCAATGGAGGTCTGTGTTTGGGATCACCTCCAGTTGAATGCCCTGCTCATCCACCTGCCCTGCATGCCAGTATGACTACTCTCTTAGATCATAAAACCACTCTCGCATACCTTGCCTATCTTGGATACCCCGATGAACAACGCACATCTGCATTACTGACAACACGTCCCCGCAAACTTGACCGGCGGAAAGGCAAAGTCTCCCGCAATGTTTTCCTATGTTATGTTTGTGGTGCGGCTGGTTCAGGCAAGACGTCTTTACTGCGGTCATTTGCTGGGAAGCCATTTCGCGAGGCCTACGAGCCAACTAGTAAGATGGTGAGCGTAGTTAATGCAGTGGATATTGATGGTTCAGAAAAGTACCTCGTGGTAAGGTCTCCACAACACTTGGCACGTGGGTAATTGACAGTGATTGTTTTAGCTCCAGGAATTTGGGTCTAAATACGAGGCAGAGACGCTTCGCGCGTCGAAGAAGACGGATCTTGCTGACGTCATTGTCTACGTACATGATTCCAGTGATACTAACTCGTTCTCTTACATCAGTAATCTACGAGTAGGTCATTTTGACCCTCGAAGGTGGATGCTGACCCAAATTCGACTATAGCAACAATACACTCTCGATCATACACCGACCCTATTCGTTGCGACAAAGTCGGACTTGGATCTTGCACAACAAGTTTGGATATTTCTTGCCAAAGCCAGATCCTTCCTGATGTCATTTTAGAGACACGAAGTTCAGCCCGACGTATACTGCAGACGGCTTGGCCTCCAGGTGCCTGTCGCTGTCAGCGTCAAAACAGGACAGACCGCAGACGTCTTCCATGCAATATGCAGCATTGCCATGAATCCGTAAGTCGTTCCTGCTCTTTTGTTTCTTGAAGGTCTGCTGACCACCCTATTTTAGTCACGCGGCAATACCCGGAGGGGCAGATCGTGCGATGACAGCCTCGGAGCGGGTGCGTGTTTACGTGGCATTTACTGCACTACTGGGGGGCGTCAGTGCGGGTCTCGTAATGCTCTACAGGAGTTTCTTACGACAAGAGATTCTTCCTAGTTGGACAACACCTTGGGCTACATGGTTATTGGGCAGGCGGGATCCTTGATTATTTTCGCATATTGCATATATCTACTTTATAGAGTTATACACAGTCGAACTCGTGCGGGAAATCCTAGATTAGTGTCCTGGGCGCTGGGTTTAGTTATACAGCAGACGAGATCCGATATCCGATTGCTGAGATCCGAGATGCCTGCAGGATGTCGCCTGGGTCCTGGGACTGCACACAAGAAGCCCTCACTCCAGAAGGTGTAAACTTTGACTATATTTACCAGGTTGGATCGTCAACAGCTCTTTCAACCGCCTCTCAGGTAACAAGGAATACGAAGGCAGACCAAGTATTCGTCGATAAATATTCCCAGGAGCCTGCATCTGAACCAACTACAATAGCACTGTGACTCGCCATGGATGAAGATATGGAATTCGACGCCAACACGGCACGGCCGACTCCCCAGTTTCGTCGTCAAAACTACTATGACGGAAGAAAGATGCTGTACGTGCCTGCAAGACTCTATACCAGCCGTCATATTCACCCGTGCACAGCGACTTGGTGTTTGTGCAAGACTGTACGGGCAGTCAAGGAAGCTACATCTCCTCTGCAACGAAGAACATCGAGGAGATTTGCGCACATATTTTCGAGTCAGGAAAGCTACAATCGCAAGAGGATTTGCGCGTCGGCCTTGTTGCGTTCCGCGACCATCCGCCACAGGATCACACATATGTGGTGAAGAACTTCGGATTTTCATCTGATATCAGCAAGGTACATCGGGACCTTGCAGGTCTTTATGCTTCTGGGGGTGGTGATGGACCGGAGGCCGTGACAGCTGCGCTCGCAGAAGCACTCCATATGGACTGGAGGGAGCATGCGAGCAAGATGGTCGTTCTGATTGCTGATGCGCCACCGCACGGAATAGGAGAGTATGGGGATGGTGAGTATGGTGATCTGGCTATTCGAGCGATGTATCCAACCTTTGGTAGGATTCGATGAAGGCTCTCCAGATGGACACGATCCGTTGCAGCTAGTTCGCGAGATGGCTAGTCGGGGCATCACACTGGTACGTTTTATCACGGTCTAGCGATCAATGAGTTAGATAACCGGTTCCATAGTTCTTCGTTGCATGCGAACCGGCCCTCAGTGGTTACTCGGTATGGTTGTCGTTACTCTTTTGTCACAGTACTTAGATGTGTTTCAGTATGCAACAGATTTCTACCAAGCAATTACAACCATCACGTCTGGGCTCATGCTCCCACTTACAACAGCTGATCTCCTCTCGCACGCGATCGTAGGCAGTGTGTTGGAAAACCTCGATATGGAACGCCTTGTTCGAGAGGTGGGGCATGCTGTGGCGCAGCGAATTCTCGGGAACAATGAAAGCGTCGATGATGTCGCCCGTGAATTGCACGAGAAGTTGCTCCTCCGGAATGAAAGCACCAAGAAAGTGGTGATTGAAAGCATCTACAAGGAGTCTCCCGAAGCTATGCATAACGTCGCGGTCTTCACCCACGCTACATCGCTACATGAGGCGAAACCACAGTTGAAGAGGGTGCGTTGGTTTTCTACGGTTCTTTCGCGAGCTAACGACTTTCATCGTCAAAGGTGCAAGGCACGCGTTTCACGGAGAAGTATCTTATCGCACGACAGACGGCGAACCGGAGTTTGTACTCATATCCATATTCGCCTCATACGCCTTCGCGATCAGAGAAGACTTATACTTCTATGACGCCGAGTACTAGCCCCTCAGCGTCGTCGTCCCCTCCTCGTAAAGTCGTGACTGACTTTGCTGCCTTCGGCGCGCCGAAGAATACCAGCGTGTTCGGCACTGCTGTCGCCTCGACGCCTTTTTCGTTGGCGGGTGGTAAGGCCGCTTTTGGCGGGGTGAGGGGTACTCGAAGCTCGTATGCTGATGATGATGAGGACGACGACGACGATGGTAGGCAACGGGTGGAACTTAGGGAAGATTCCATCTCGCTTGATCAGGTAGGTCCATCTTGTTGCTTTGCTATCTCGTACTGATTGCCGTGCAATACAGGCCCGGCGTATCGCCATGCAAAGCGCATGGCGGAGCGTGCGAGGTTGATGACATCGGAGATGTTCATCCCGATTTTTCGTTCTTCTGCATCACGTTTGTGATTAGTTTCCTTTTGTCAGTATATCACGATGATGGATCATGTAGAATAGTTGCACATCAATCGCAATCATTAACAGCTTGGTTTGTATCATTGGAACCGTGTGGTAGTGTTTCATATGTTTACGAGAAATACCCGAATGTCAATATTTGCAATGGCATAAACCTACAGCTGCAGTGGTGGATGAAATGCTAAATTAAGGATCTTTCTTTTCTCTCTTCTTCTTCCTCTTCTTTTTATCTATGTTGTCCTCGGCTGCAGGGTCGTCAACCTGAGGAGAAGCATCTATGGATCTCTCACAATGCCCCTGTGATCGAGGCTGATCGAGGCTCGTAAAGACCACATCCCCAGTTGCAGGGGGTTTTCCACATTCTGCGATATCAGGAGAACTTGCCTCCAATATTTTCATAGCCCTCTTGGATTCCTTCCGCGCCCTACGCTCGTCCTTCGTCTCGAAACCATGTAGTACGGACTTTTCTTTCCTAGTTTCTGCTGCCCTCTTCTCTTTTTTCTCCCGTTTCAGTCTTTTTCTTTCTTTCCGTTGCTCTCGAGTCTCGAGCAGCTCTGACAATTTTCGCTTTGTACTTTGCTTCCTGCTTGGGACGTCAGTCTGAGGAGCAATATCTCTTTCGGGAGTTGAATCGGCAGAATGCAGGGGGGACGGGGCAGGGGATGATGACAAATTGCTGGGATCATCAGGGGCCAATGTTGGCCCACGGAAAAATCGAGAGTATAAGCCTCTTCTTGCAGCCTCGCGCTTGGCAATGGTCATTACGGAGATGCGTGGGTAGGTGTCTGAGTCTGGGGTAGTTATTCCGGATGCAGGGGTACCCGACAACGGTCTTCTATTCGAGATGATGCCTGTCGTGGTTCGTTTTAGTTGAAGGGTCGTGGACCTTAATGAATCCTAATCGTACAGCGAGTGAGTGATGGTGCAGTATGAAATGCAAATGCAGACCTCGTGTTGATCGTCGTCGTCGTCGTCGTCGTCATCATCATCATCATCATCTGCTATCTTGATGGTGATAGCTTTTGTGGCAGCTGAATATAGGCTTCAAATAGATGAGATATTGGACAATTTGAACGGAACAGAACGCACTGGTCCCAGAAGGGGAATGCCTCATCACGGTCCTTGCCTACGCCAGCGAGGTTTCGTTTTTGGGGGATAGCAAGGGGCCTGTTGATGGCGCCCGTGCGAAGGCCCGCACCTTTGCCTGACCATCCGTACGATGTCAGGTAGCTGTGTCCGTCGAGAGGCATGAAGCAAGAACGTTGGAATATCTTCTATACTACTAAGAAGTAGCTAGGTCACATGATCTATTTTAATTGGTGTAAGGTATGAAAAAAAGTTGCTGAGCAGGTTTAGAACCTGCGATCGAGGGGTTGCTCATGCTTACTACTTGGCTAAACTCGTTGAGATTCACCCGTTATATTGACACTGAAACAGTGTCCCTGCCATCACAGTCATTTACCAATGCAAAACGAAATAAAAAGACTAGTCTTACAATTTTCGTTCAACCCGACGGACACAGGACATGCCAGGAATAAGTAAGTCGAAGACTGGCCCCCGCGCCGTTATGATGGTATATTGTGGATTTGAGCTCTAAGAAAAGAGTGTGGCCCAGGGTCCGTGCGTTGTGTGTCGGCTCACGTCAGCAAAACACCCGAAAGTTGTGGGTTTTGGTCCCCTTGCACCTACATTCCCATCAATTACGCTTGAACCTTTTCTCAAACTTGCAGTGTCTTCTTGCTGCAATCAGCAAACAGGAAATCGCTGGCCTTTTAGCTTCTTTCGCAGGTCCAAGTCGCACTATTATGGATATCGACAATCCACCACCGCAGGATCTTGACTCAGTTGATCCCGCCCAGTCATTGCGCGCAGCCGCTTTGCTTTCAAGAAAGCGCCGCAAAGTTACTGTCGAGCAACCGCCAGTAATACCTCAACGCCCTCTGGTCGAGCAGACTCTGCACTTAGATTACGGTCAAGAAGATACTGCTACATCCTCAACGCCTTTTGCAAATTTTCCCGCGACAGAAACAAGGGCTCCATCGACATCAGAGGAGATTAATAATCCGATATCAGAAATTGAAGATGGTCAGATCCGAGAGGAAGGTGAAATCAGCGATACGGAAGAAGCCGCCCCACCGCCAAGGCCTACCTCTCCGCCTCCAAAATTTCGGAGACTCGAAACTTCCTCGAAGGACACCGTCGCTTCCAAACGTGTCTCTACCTCTCCAGTCGAGTCAAATAATAGGCATAGGCCTTCACCTCGCCTCGAATCACCATTCACCTCAAATCCTGCCTTCGGATCAGAAATCTACCAGTCACCGCCACCAACTTTCCTGCAACCATTTGTTCTTGAGACACCTACATATAGACTTGACCCAGATCATGTCAGGCCAGGGCTGGCCAGTTCGTATTAGCTTTTTATTGAAGACGTTAACTAATCATTTTTACTCTTATAATACAGTGACCGAAAATCAGTATAATACCGCAAAAGACATCGTCCTGGATCTACTTGGATGGGGTGTTCCCCCTGAGTACCTCGTCGATTGTGGCCTTAGCCGTCACGTCGTATTCTATGTTTTCACCGAACTTAACTTGCGGATGCCTACAAATTTGGATACCAATGGTCTCATCCCATACCCTACCCCTGAAATGATATGCTCCATTCCTGCTTCACCTTCCCAATCAATTCGCTCCTCCTCATCAGTGATGCCCCCGCCGCCAACAATCCCTTCTCACAAAGAATTGACTAGCCCAGTTTCGGGTGCTTCTGATCACTCACGTGGCAGACTCGCTACTCGTCTTGGCCTCCGTATATCGTCAGGTGGTGAGCCCACTGACGTGAAGCTGGAACCCACATCCCCATCAGCAGTCGACTCGTCATCTTCTCATTCTCTTCACATGATCGAACAACAACGACGACAAGAGCTACTTGCTCGAAAAGCTGTTTTCGCTTCTCGCAAGGCCAAGCAGTCTAATTCCCCTGGCGGTTCATCTTCGAGAGACAGGGACGTTGAAATGTCCTATGTTGCTCCAACTGAGACTGTCGAAGATTTTTTAAAGAGCATTCCTGCTGTGGACAGTGAAATCGCAGAAAACGGTAGTAAATCTCCATCCTTGCGCCCGGCACGGTACTCCAGCCCTGGAAACATGGAAGTTGATAAGGCGTTCCTTGGTCTTGTCACACCGCAATCGACCTCTTCTATGGCGCCATCTGGTTTGTATCCAGCTGACTCAGAATCATCTGGAGTAGGCGGTACTATTTCGCCGGTGACTGATACTCCACCTTTGTCCGGCAATTCCACTGCACCATCCTCGGATACGTATTCTGGCGCATCTTCATGCACCGCGCCGGCTGATTACTCTAATTCCACTCCAGTACCCGCATCCGCTACTTCAGGTTATGACACCGATGGCGTACAACGAAGGGGCACCAAGCGACCAGTCGCTGCAGACTTCGTTGATTTTGACCATGGTCCTGGTACTTCCAGAGCTTCTTCTGGCAACGGTTATTCGAATAATGGCTATACGCATCCTAATCTACTTCGACGGAACACAGGGAGTTTTGCGGGAGTGAGTGGCATGCGACGATGTGTCATCGAACTGAGCGATAGCGAGGATGATGGAGACGGCGAAGGGACTGGTGATACCGGTCCATATGACGGTCCATCATCATACTCACCAATGGTCTTCGCGCGTCCCCCACGGTTTAGTGGACATGGGACGCCAATTTCGTCCAATAGTTTCGCTAATGGCGAGGGGCGTTCGACTCCTTTGAATTTGCATCAAATCAACTCTAATGCTCCGGGTATGTCGCCTGCTGCTCTCGTAGAGAAAGAGGAGGAGATCAAAAGGATGCGCCAAATGATTGCTCAGCGAGAAGAGCTTCGGCAGAAAAAACTTGCCGCTGTGTGTTCCCTGTGTGCTACCTTGACTTCGTAAGATGATTTACCAAAGTTTCAGATGTCGGGGAAAACGACGCCGGTAATCCAACCTGCAGCCGCAGGGCCTCTCACAGCTGATCCTGCTGTACCTCCTTCGATTGCCGTGGTTAAATCGGCAGGTGGCTCAGGAGCGCCCATCAACCAGGAGGACGCCGCCACGCCCCTTCATAATGGCAATGTTGGGGGTACACAGTTGTCTGAAGACGCTGAAGATGCCGTTATGGCAGATACGCAAGGTTCGCTTTAGTTTTCATTGCCCTGTGCCTGTGTTGTCTTCGTATAGCGTTGTCATGTCGTGGCATTGATTTCATTGCATTGCATTTCAACTGCGATCTATTTTTGAGTATAGACTGTGTTTACCCTTGATCTCTACTCCCTTTCCTTTTCTCACAATGCGATACATGGTGCTCATGTGGGTCTGCAGATCATAGTGAACCGACGGCAGTCCAAGAAAGCGCCGATATTCGTGTGGTCATTTCCGCTGAGGAAGCTGCTGTTAACACCAGCAGCGAAATAACCTCAGCCAAGCACACCATGGGTTCTTCCTGGTTCTTCACCAGTCCGACAGCCGGCTGATATATTTCTTTGTTTGTCCCCCCCTCTGGGTCTTGACTGTTATATTTTGTTTTTATACTTCATTTTGTCGTGCCTTTGCTGTTCATTCCTTTCCCTTTTCTGGTCACTCTTTTCATTTTTGATCCTCGCCATTACTACTTGGGTCTACTCAGGGGGTGTAGGATTCGAGCCAATCACTAATGATAGCACCGTCGACGAAGACCAAGGTTCGTAACTCATTGCCTTGGTTAAGCATGTCCTCACTTCTCCGCGGTCGCGGTGACCTCATCGTTCCCATCCGTTCATTACATTAATACCTTGTTTACTTTTTGCAGCGCTGACAGAGGAAGCACATTCCGAAAAATGGGCAAGAACCTTTCTCTCTTTTCATTCGAGTGCGTTTTAGGTACTGACTCTAATTTTCTGTTTCCTTTCTCCATTGTGATTCCGGAATCGGATATAGGAATCTTTAAGCGCAACGTTTCATCAAACTGCTGGCGTGTTTGATGGCCTATCGTCGTCAGAGGTGCGTTTCGATCTATTCGATAATCGAGGCTGCGAGGCCTATTTAGGCCTATCTATGCTGACGTCGGGGGTGGCGTGGCATGCCAGGTCCCGAAGAAGGAATTGCAAGGTTCTCAAACGAGCTTTCCGTATTATGATTCGCCATTCTCGACCTACCCTCTACTTCTATCCCAATTACGTACAACGCCTCTTGATGCCGATTCTTGTCAAGATCCTCGGCGAACTGCCACTCATTCATCCAGATCGTCATCGCAAGCCAGTGCGAGCCATGCACCTAATTTATCATCACCCTCATCACGCACTTCGCTTATCTACTGTGCACCATCATTATCTCATTCATGTTCGACTGTTTTTGTTCCAGATCTCAAGCCATTGAAGCTTGCAAGCTTGCAGCGCGCCCTTGGACAAGCCAGTTCTAGCGACTCGGGTGTTCGGGTATGTCAGTACGAAGTTCCTGGTGGGGGTGTTTGTCGTGACAAAGACTGTAACGATTTGCACCTGAGCCGACTCGTGAGCGAGCCGAGTGGTACGTATGCTTTATGTATTTAGTTTTGGACTGACTGATGGATTGTTCGTTGTGGATACGTCTTGTATTTACTCATTACACTAGATGCAGACGTAGCGGCGTACGTGCACGGGATATTGCCGCAACCTTGGCGTAGTCGGTGCGACGTACGAGCTATCGAAATTGCCCTTGAACGGGTCCGGCTCGGTAGCAAGGCCAGAAATATTGACGAGTGCGTCAGAAGCGCACTATCAGGACTTGGCATCCCGGTCGTTCCATCAACAACGTCTTGACACGTTCCAACCATCAGTATGTGACCGACAATGCGGCCCGGCCCTTTGGATGATGATGATGAAGACCGGGCAACGTAAAGAGACCAATGTCCAGAACTTTCGAATGTCAAAATTGTACAGGGGAAAGGACAAGAGCGCGCTAAGCGCCACAGGAGCATGAGCTCGTGATTGATGGTACTTGCGTTGGTTGGACTGTTGTATATTTTTATTATAATCAAAAGTTGTTTTTGGTTGTCACGTCAGAATTGTTATGATTGGATGATGCGGAGACTGAATTTTGTGACACGAGGTTTGTCATGTTTTACTAAAATGGATAAGTTTGAGATTGCCACGAGGTAATCATTTCTATAAAAGGGATAGTAATTCCAAATGGAAAGTGAAATAATTACGGAAGCGGGTATCGTGGGAGCGATAGCTGCGGAAGTATTGCTGTAAGTAGTCGGCGGGGATTACCGCGGTGTGCCTGGCGGGCATCTGATACTCCGATTATGACCAAATAAATGACCACAAGGACAGTCTTTTTTTGATCGTCCAGACTGAGACAACACACGCCCCGTTGACAACTCCCTCCCTTTTCCACCTCCTTCCAACTTCAGCGATTCCTTTTAAGGACGCCGTCCGCACTGACACTAACATCCTCCAAGTCGCGTTCAACGTTCAAATTATCTTTTATTTCAACGCGTCCTCTTCATCGTCGTCGTAGGGTGAACAACCCATATGGCCTATCGCCGTCAACCTACTTCCACTACCACTAACTCGCCATCTTATCCGTATTCCAACGCCGCGGCTCATCACAGCCAACAACCTTCCCTTTCCGGTCAGAGCATTCAAGACGACCCCGCCGCCTCCTCACCAACAATGCGTAAGCGCCAACGCACGGACCTCAATCTCGCAAATCCCGTCATTGCGGATCCTCAACAGCAACCACCGCCACCTGCTAATCAACAACCTCACCAACATCTTCCACAACCAGTACAACAACCAGGCGTACCAGAAGACGGTTTCATTCATGATCAAGACGCTGCTGAGAGTGGTGGAGACGACGATGATGAGGAGGAGAAACCCAAGTCGGACAAGAAGGCAGGAAGGCGAAAGATTAAGATCGAATTTATTCAAGATAAATCGAGACGTCACATAACATTCTCCAAAAGGAAAGCTGGTACGCGATCGACTTCCTTTGCCCTCTCTGTACTTTTCCTCAATATGTTCTTACACTTTCGCAGGCATCATGAAAAAGGTTTATTTCATCAATATACTCTTTCGCTTATCTAACCGAATCATTAGGCATACGAGCTCTCTACACTCACAGGCACTCAAGTCCTTTTACTCGTTGTATCAGAAACAGGTCTCGTTTACACCTTTACAACCTCAAAGCTTCAACCTCTCGTCACTCAACCAGAGGGCAAGAATCTCATTCAAGCATGTCTCAATGCCCCACATGGTTCGCTGCCTTCTTCAATGCCAGTCGGTACGCCTATAGGTCGTGCGTCTGGCCCAATGTCTTTGCCCGGCCCTGGAAGCACTAACCTTCCTGGAGGCCTTGCAATTCCAGGTGGTCCTGTTGGTGGCCCTCAAAGCGCCACGAAGGAGGACGGTGACGATGAAGCTGACGAAGAGGCTGCTCGCGGTAATCGCGCAGCCGCAGCAGGAGACAAACGTCGTCGGCGTCCGTCTACAACTGGCACTGGGCCTGGTCGTGCCGGTCCTGGATCGCCGCAAACTCCAAATAGCACTATCCCTCCGCCCCTTTCTATCCCAGCTGCCTCTCAACATCAACAACCGCAGGCACCGCCACCGCCACAAATATCACTTGGCTCTCCGACGAGTCCACAACAACAACATTCTCAAGTGCCTCAATCTCCTCAGTACGGAACATCGCCGACTGGAGGATACGGTACTCATGCCCAACATCATGGACATCATGCACCTGGTGGTGGACATGGTGGAAGCCCAACAGACCCTGGAATGTACGGGGGCCACATGGGCTTGCCACCTCCAGGTACTTATTCATACCCTGGACCTGGTGGCCCTGGAGGCCAGGGCGGTCAACCTTTAGGTGGACTTGCCGCTGCTGCCGCGCAGCACTCGCATTGGGCCCCGCCCCCGCCAGTTAGTCAGGGTGGTCATTATGGCCGAAGATGATGATACGAATAATGACGTGTGCTTACTTTCATGCATGATAAGCTTTCTTGTCCGTCCAAACTGGGTTGTTTTATGCTTTACTCACTTCTCTGCATGCTTCTACTTCTTCGTCTTCAGCTTCTTCGCTGTTAGTTACTCACAGCTATTTTGGCTGAATTTGTACAAATAATTGATGAATCCGCCTGGTCATTTCCCATTGTTTCCCCTGACTTGGTCTTATCCATATTTCTTTCCCAAACCTCATTCAGTATTTTGGATGTTATCATGTGGTTGGCGTCAAAAGTGCTCGTATTCGTTTCTGTCCGTCCATACACGACTCGCATCTGTGCTATTACCAGTTCAACAAAGGCAGTGATTGACCCAAAAAAACCCGCGGCTTTGAGACAAAACGTGAACTGTTCAACAAAACGGGAGCGGCATGTACATTTCTGTCGATGGGCTCATTGTCGCACGCGATCGTTTCCTTTCTCGTTCTGATCGACCCTCTGGATGAGTGGTCGTCGTCGCGGAGTCTATTTCTTTCTCAGAAATGGAAGTGAGCTCCATGGAGGGACTTGAACGTTCCGACAGCGTGATGATCGACGTACGTGGACGTTACTCCACCCCTTCACGATACGTCAACGTTGGCTCGTACTACTCGGATCTCGTCGCTCCATAATCGATCGCTCCCAGGACTCGATTGTCACACCAGGACAGACTGACAGACAGCGTTCATCCCTTAAGAAATCTGTTTCAATGAAAACGTGCCTTGTGGTGCCGTCACGACCGTGCGAGTCGCCCGGTTATCAAGACCTGCTAGTTAATCACATGCGTTCTATGGAAAGACCCTTATCATGTACGTAGAACCAACATTCCCGGTTACGTAGTTCAGCCAATGAAAATCGTTTATTCCTTGCCCGTTTCCATGCTGGATGGTACCTGAGTCAATCCGAAAAGCCGAAAGGACAGCCCGTCCGTCAGATAACATCTCATGACAACTACGCTAGCCATGACAGCCACGTAAATAAAAGGCATACATACAACAAGCCCTATCCATGGAATAAATAGCTTTAATAAAATTATGCAACGTGTGTCACCTCCAGCGGTGCCGAGATGGCTAGTTGGAGCACCTAGAAATGGTATACAGGACATGCGTCCAGAAACATGCACGATTGATGATACAACTTCGGAGGTAGAGGGGAAGTGCGGGGATGATGTGAGCGGAAATGACTAGTCGGCGACATATCTGAGACCCAAGAATATGAATCACGATATGCGGAATGACTCAGGCTGGCGAACAAGGTTGTTCCCCTTCCCCTTGCACAAGCCGAGGACAACGAGAACGCCACCAGGAAATTACGATACCTTCACCCCCAAAAAAAGAAAATCCTTATCCCCCCCTCTGCTCCCTATCCCAATACAGCAATGAATGGAAGCCCAAGTTGCAAGGAATCATTCCAGAGGGTATAATCCAAAAAAAAAGACAAGGAAGGGCCTAACGGCACGGAACCTTGAACAACCCATATTAAGAAAAATAGGTTCAAACTCTGAAACGAGGCGCTTCGCCACACGCCTCGTGGTCACATGCAACTTGCGTAAGATCCGGCTGCAAGAAGCGCTGATCATGATCATCATGCTGTAGGCTTCCATGCGACGAAGACTCGTAATGAGCGGCTCAGACGCGTAGCGGGGTGTGGAGCGGCGACACCGACGGCGCAAGGGGTTCGATCACCACTTCCACCACCAAGCCTCCGATACGCCTCCCATTTCTCGCACGCAGTGTCAAACGAGCGCTTCTCCTGCGGTGTCGGACCGGATATCATACTCCAATTGAACCGGTCCTCGAGCACAGATCCGAGACCCATGTGCTCCCTCATATCCCTGTAACAACAAAAGTCGATTAGATCATGTTATCGCGAAGACAAATCAGAAACCATTGGTTCAGCTAATCAGAAGAAGAAGTAAGGGATTGAAACATTATCCCCCTAGACTTGGCCCCGTTTGGAAACAATGCCCCTATTGGGAGCACGTAGACTGAATGTTCTAAACGCGTATCATCCAGCTGCTGTGCCCCCGCGAAGCTAGTAAAAAAAGGCGATTCCACGCCACCTCCAAGGTCTCACCATCAGGATTCCGAGAAGTGCTCAACGGCATTGGTACCGAACAACAAACTCAAATCCACACATCCACACAGAAAGAAAAAAAAAGAGAGAAAGAGTACTCACAGCTCAAACCTCAACAACAGCTCATCAAACTGCGACCTCGTCAACCCGACGATCTTGCCATACACCCCATCCGTCCTCCCCATGTCTCTCTGAAACTCGCTTACCCACTCCCACATCGCTTCCGCGCATGCTACGATCTCTTTCACGCGCAGAGCCAGATGGAGATTCAAAAACTTTAGGTCGACATCTAACGCGGGGTTCGGCAGAGCCCGCATTTGCGTCTGTCGTTGGATAGAGATTGCGCAATCGAGGGAGGCGTAGGGCGATGCGCCGTTGCTCAGACCATCCAGCGAGATGATCGTGGTCTTCGAGTAAGTATTCCTGTCGGTACCAACAGCAGACCCACCCACACTTGATACCGATAGCGTATTTGAGCCCTCAGGTTCCCTCGGCGGTGGGAAACGCAACAGGATCGGCGGGTGCGTCCGAACGTCTACACGCATCCAAGTCAGCTCTAACTCTGACATCGCTTGCAGAGAAGTAGAAGATATGTTTTAAGCGGGGTGAACATTTTGGATATATAGGCACCACCCGACTTGAAGTGGGACACCCTTCATGATTCCACCGCCCATCATCTGCCACGCCCAAAAATGATGAAATCAGCACTCACCTTTGAACCACAGCCCCACCGTATTAGCCAACAAACTCAACGGAGAAAGGTTAATGAACCGCTCCGCGTGCATCTCATTGTAGATCGTCTCGAGGACCGTATGGTCTCGCGGATCCAGCGGGATGACGTCCAGCAGTCCGACACTTCGCGAATCCAGTGGTAGTGGCGGTGTCAGTGGTACAACGCTCCCCAGCTCAAACGCCGCACCCCGCAAATCCGGCGGCGTACTAACAGGGAACTGTACATCCAAATGACCTGTTCCCTCACCCGACCCTTCCTCCAACACCTTCGAACTTGCACTCGGACTTCCAACGGTTGCACTAGGACTCGTCCTGACACCGAATAGCCCCAAGCCGGTCACTCGACTCCCAAAGGAGCCTCTGCTCCGTCCCTTGCCGCTCTCCTTCACGGATTGACTCGAACTAGAACTAGAACTAGAGCTCTCCCCCATCAACGAAACCCGGCTCTTATTCTGCGGCAAAAAAAAGGCAGCATTAGGTTCCATCAGCACTGCCTGCGCTGCTTTATTCTTTTTTTGTGCTGGGGGCGAACCTGAGCTTGATGTACTAGTTCCGGCAATGCTGGGGGTAAAGAGAGACGCAGAGCCAGAGCCGGAACCAGTGACGGAACCATTGATGGAAGCCGAACCAGACCCAGACCCAGTTTTAGAACCCCCAGTGACGAAAAACGGAGTAAAGGCAGGTTCCATCAACACGGCCTGCGCAGCCTTGTTAGATTTCTGGGATGGCGGGGGTTGGGGGGTCAGTGAAAGCGTTGAGATTTTGTTCATGGTACTTGGCGTTGGTGTGCTGTTGTCTGAAGAGAAAGAAAGGAACGTGCTCTGCGAAGAGGACTTCGAAAGGATTTGCTGTGAAGGGTTCGGGGGGAACGATTGCGAGGAGGGGATCGGTTGCGAGAAGTGACTCGAAGGTGTAGTAGCTGTCCTCGGCCTCCTCAGCTCGTGCGACCTATCGACAGAGGGAGGCTGGCGAACGGATAGGGAACGATGGATGAACGGGTATGTCGAAGGCACGGAGATGTTGTCAGGAGGGAGGGAGATGGATATAGTTGGGTATTGTTTGGAAAGGTCGTCGCGATGGGAGTGGGCGTTGACAGTGATGGAGGATATAGAGTCAGGAGTGGTAGCTGAACCGGTAGAGCTCGATGGACTGCTCGTGCTCCCGACTGCGCTGCTCCTCCCTGATCCGGTCCCGGGGCTTAGACTGGAGATGGACATGGAAATGTTACTTCCTTTACTTCTCAGGGTCCCAACTTCGCTGCCTTCCCCATCTGACCCCGGGAAGGTCAGGTCTTCTTCGACGACTTCGAATGCTGCGCCTGGTTTCATCACGCGAGTGATTTCTTCGAAGAGGTCGTCCCACTATTCGTTGTTAGCATAGTACGATGGAGGAAAGGCAGACGGACCTTGTCCTCTGGTACACCTCGAGCGATACGCTTTATGTGTACGAAATCGAAGGATTCGTTTGGGAATGGAAGGCCTTCGAGGCTGTGCGAGTCAAGGATGAGAGCGGGATAAGGACTAGGTGGGTGGACTTACAAATTTGCTTGGACCCAGCTTACTCTGTTGAGGAGATCCTTGTTTCTGGAAAGACGGGCAAGGTCCGGGTGGAGAGGTACGATATCAAGACCTGCAAGTGGTCAGCACTCCTCAAAAGGAGTAGCTTAGATAGGACTGACCGACGACTTGGCAGCCTTTCCAGTACTTGGCAGCTTCGATTACCCACACGCCATCACCGCAGCCTAGATCCAATATTCTCTTGAGGGGACCCTGTGCGGGTGGTTCGTTCCAGGATTTGGGGAATGCATGCCAAGTCAAGGAACCGCCGCTCATTTGGCGGGTCAGGAGGGTATCGATGGCGTCTCTGGACAGATATGAGTTGAGATCAGGGAATAATACAGGGACGTACAGATCTACAGCCTTTCGTTCATAATTCCTGGGATAAGGGACTTGATAACGTCTAAACCGGTGGTGGAGCCTACGCGAGGTGTCGATGCCGCCATGTACATTGAGTGCGAGTGCAGGATCGGAAGATGGTTTGTTGTCATCTAGTGTGGGTGAGTTGGGTATCTGTGATTATGAATAAGGATGAGTGATGGCGTTGTACGCGGCAGACGTACTTTGGATGGAAGTGCGGCTGAAGCTGCACGTGCACCGACGGGGCCGCGTAGTATGAAATCTGATTGAGGTGTAGTTACAGTTGGTATAGATTTTGATGGGTATGATGGTGTACTCCATGGAGAGAGACCACCCGGTGCTGGATACATTATTGGATCCGGTGGTAATGGAGGAAGAGGGGAAGTTGGTGGTGGATAACGAGGTGGGGTTCTTCTATGTATAAACTATACAAATTCAAGCTTTGGTTAGAGTCCATTACAATCAGTCAAATTGAATCTCACTGGTACAAAATCCCTTTTCAACCTTTCCGGATTCTTTGGTGGTCTAGGTGGCAGTGGTTCATAAGTTGAAGAAATAGAAAATGGAAAGAGATCAATAATATCGGATAAATTATCACTACTGTCGTTCATCTTCGTCGTTGTCGTTGTCGTCGTCGAGACCGACGTTGAAGCCGCAGCAGATTTGAGGTATACAGGAAATGGAGCCAACATCTTGGATGTTTGAATTAATACTAGACTCGTTCTTACATAGCCGACACAGCAGACCGACGTCATATTTATCGACCAATAGCATCACACCAACACTCAATCCAAAACGTTCCTTGACAGCAACGCACTCCGCCAGGTACGTATTTCATTTTGGCCCATCAGTCTTCGACTAATGAGTCTCAAGGGGTCGCAACTGATCCTCTTCAAGGAACATCGATCATCAGCCTTCAGTGATGTTGAGGCTACCAGCGACGACTTCACCGGAATTCAGACTATCCTCGACCGTCTGAGACCGTCTTATCTTATTTATGATACCAAGACACGACGACACCTCGGAACGACAGACTTTATGAGACAGAAACGACTCTCCGATATACTCTCCGCTCCTACTCCTCCCTTTGAGGTCACGACAGGTGAGAAGCCCTTACTCTTCCGACTCTTTCCTCTATCACACCCAAAAAGACCGAGCTCGTTCCTTGCTTGCACGAGTACAACATGCGCACGGATACTCTCGGTATTCCTGAGACTCTCATTTGTAAATCCTTGCAGGGCGCACATACTCGTTGAAATTACATAGGGCGAAAGAACGGTCGTGCATCGGAATTATTCTTTTTCAGGACAGTCTGCCAGCGCGTGTAAGCGGGAAGATGCACTGGAACATGGGAATAACGTGACAAAGTTCCACCTACCCCGTGCAAGTCAAGGCACACTGATTTCAAGAGTAACGCTGAGGCGTCAAAAAGTTACGGCACATTTTCTGTTGGCCGGTCTTCCGAGTCCCATCTGATGATCATGTTGTTAGCAAGGCGCGATCGCACCCTGCATACAAAGCTGGAGATCTTATTAACCTTGCGACCCTCACCTTTCTATTGTAGTATTTATCCTGTTGATTTCATTGTTTCATGTTATGATTTATTACCCTTGGCCCTGATACTGCATCTTTTCCTTACCACCAATTACTTTGTAAACACCTGCGGTAAACTTTGCGTGCATCACCTTGCTCAATGCTCACACGACCACCAACACTTTGAGACATGCTAGATTTCGCTCGAAAAGCTATAGAGATGCTGTCGACCCTAATCCGTAAAGGAAGTTGACGTTGGAGGTTCAACGTAAGATTCACTACTCGCGAAAGTATTGCAAATTTGGAAATTGAGTTGAACAATGTGTCGCGAGCAGTGCTGAGGGCGAGCATCCCAACAACGTCCGTCAAAGCTTGATAGCTACTGAGAACGTCTATGAAGAGCCAAGTTGTCTGACAGATTTGTCGAGATAATGAAGGAGAGGACTGTGAGAAGCGCGGGTCAACCGTTTTCAAATATAGAATGCACGATGATCGTCCTGCGGAAGTGTGGAGAGGTCAAGAGTGGCAGGTGCGAGAATGACAGGCTGAGGATGTTGAATGTGTACAGTGGGCCAATGAACGACGCAAAGCCTTCGCATAGGGAGACAACACATTGCACAACGAGAAGGTAATTGTATGCTTCGGGAATTGGCCGCGGCGGCAAGTTAATTGATCGATGCTGGTCAGGAAAGACGGTTCGGGGTAATCCACGAGATGTAAAATAGGGACTATTGGAGCTTCATGGCCGAGTTCTGCACACTCAGACCAATGCGGCAGAGATCCAGGACTGGGCTTGCCTTTGATATTGAAAGGAGGTGGAAATTCTTCCATACGGTGTCGTTCTTGGAAGTGTCTAAGAGGTCTGGTGCCTGTGTTTACTATTGTCCGTTACGTAATGATATATGATCATGCCGTGATGCTCAGTTGCGATATATGGTCGTGTGAGTTGAAGCTTTGAAGTACAAGGAAAGGATCTACTATCAGGGCCAAAGGCAACACTTTATAACATGAAGCAACGAAATCGACAGAATAAATACTAGAAGTACATAAGCTAGTGACGGAGTATAGCAAGAGACTAAGAGTAGTAGTAGTGCCAAGGAGTCAATATGTTAATGTGATCTCCAGCTTTGCATGCAGAGTGCCATCGCAATCCATCATGGTTGTACTAACAACATAATTATCAGAACAACTGTAAAACAAGATAGGTAGTATTTACTCGTTCATCAGCCAGTCCAAAAACCACCAGAACGTGCGGCGGCCGCGGCGGCTGGAAAGATGAACGTACCGGTCCGCGGGTTTCATGGTAAATTTTTGACAACACGGAATTCGTATATCTTCGAGCGAGGTGTTCTCCCTGGGTGCCTGGATGACGAGCACAATGGAGTCTATACACGCCGGCAAACTATCATCAGAAAGTCTAATATCAATGCGCCACCGCTCATTCGTTAAACGGGATCTTAATAACCATATGTACCCTGCAAAGATTGATATCAGCGCCAGGAATACTAAGAGGTATTAGTATGGCTCATACATACCCCCTGCAATAAATTCGATGCCAAATCCCTGTGTTGGATTTGTGCGCAGGCGTTTCTGGAACATCTTGATGCAAAAGCAAGCAACAAACTCATTCTTTTCAAGTGTATGCCCTGTGACCGAGTGCACTTGTACCTCATCAGGCGGACAGCCCAAAAACTGTCTCAAGAACTTGTCTTCAGCTATAACAAGATAATTAGTTAACGCCTGAGCCTTGTGGGGGACCAATGGGCCCACTCACCATGAACACACCCCAAATCCAGCTGGGTAAATAATTCGTGGTTGTTAGTTGCAATGCAGGCCAGACGCAAGTCAGAAGAGCAAACAGGGGTGAATTGTGGGATGAATGTGGCAAGTGCAGAAAAGGCTTCTCGCTCATGATTGACAATTGACCAATACATGGCTGTGTGATGCTCTATGTCGGGCTTTTGCAGGAGGTGGGCAAATTGTGCAGGTGAAAGAGTAGCAGCACATGCATCGGCTATTTTTGTGATAGAGAAAGGAGTGAGATTAGGAGCAGAGACTATATCACGGATGCATGATATGACAATTGTTCGTCTCTGCTTCTTCCATAGAAAGGAGAATAAACTCGGCTGCCATCTGCCAATGGAGTGGACAGAATCTAACAGTGATGCAGACAAGGCGATCTCATCATATGTGGGAGGTGTGTCAGTTACAGACTTTCTATCATCGAAAGTGTCAGACTTGGTAGCCATCATCATGAAGGGGAGAGGAGACTCAAGTTAGGGGCATTTTCTCCTACCTCATCACCACGCACCGTGCTACTGCTGCACGCCGATGTTAACACCGAGAAGGCGGAACATTTCCTGTAACCTATTATCAAACTGATAAATGTTGTGCTAAAGCACCGTCGGCACAGTAAATCTTGCCAATTATTTTCGTGACAGAACTTGATAAACACATACGCGTCCCGTCGTCTTCGTAATTGAAAGAGTAATCTTTACATCCTCGTGCCCAGTCAAGTCGAGTGAATCGAGATGTGCACATAGTAAAGCGCTCAGTTGAAACTCACTCGCTCATCTCATCCTCGTCTTCGATCTCATCCTCGTCTTCGATCTCATCACCTTCCCGTTCTATATCCGTGCATTCACCCTCGATTTGAACAACCTCCCCGCTAGCAGCGTCCCACCTTGCCAACAACCCAACCTTGAACACCACCATCTTCTCACCAAGAAGTTTAAGTAGCTGCGCCTGCTCGCCCGTCAAAACCTTCCCTTTATCACATACTCGATGAGGATTTTCAAGCGTCGGTACACCCCGCTTCATCGATGTCGTAAGACCCAGCTTCCGGAGTTGCGGGTCCTCGTTGTGTGGGAACGGTTCAGGCGGGTCAGAGTGCACCCGCATCACAGGTCCTGCAGGCAGTATCACCGTCCGCGTAGCCTTGTTTCCCGTTCGCGCATAATCCGCTTGTTGGAAATCGTTGAACCACTCTGTCACTTCTTGAGGTTCCGAGTCTGTGAAAAACAGCCCTACCTGGCCTTTTATTTGCTGACATGTTTCGTTAAAGCTAAGATGAGCTTGGAAATGGTAACTCACTTGGGCTAGTCGGTGGAGTCCCATTCGGTGTTCTTCTTCTACTGTCGTGCCCAATGCTTTGGCCATTACCGCTCCTCGACCGAAAAATATCCGTGCAGAACTGCAAGTCGTGAGTCGATGGTGTAGACAGCAAAAGACGCGAGGACATACTCTTTCCATAGTTTTCGCACCGTTTTTAGATGTGCATTTCGCATCGCGCCGACTTGAAACAACCAGCAGTACTTCCATTTTTCGGCATTTTGTTGTACCTTGGGGAAGAAACGTTTAGCACTCGCATAGCAGAGGGCCAAGCAGTAGAAACCGTCTTGCAATTATGGGTCTGTCTCCGCAGAATGTATCCAGAGGAAAGAACAAATTTCACAAAACTCACCTCGGTCAAGAGTAGATTTTTGTGCTCCCTCGTCTTTTTCGCGACTTTTGTGAGAGATACTATCATCCACACAGAATACAACATCAGCCTTCATCACGATCCATCAAAGAATGTAAACTTGCCAATTTGCGAACGTTTTGACTTGGGCATGATATGTATGTAGGAGAACAAGGTTTAGCAAATGAAATCAAAAGTCCGCTGGGCCGAATTATCTTTTATCTCGATCTTCCTCGATGTCGGACGCAGTTTCTCCAAGGGAGCTCTCTGCCCTCCGCGCTGCTCTCCTGAACACGAATGGTACTGTTCCATTGCATGATCGCTTCAGAGCTCTCTTCACGTTGAAAAGCTTGAAGAATGACGATGCAGTTAAGATCATCTCTGAAGGTGCGCGTGTTTTGTCTGCTCTCTGAATTTTTGTTTGTGCGATACTTTTATTTTCGATCTCAACATCAAACGTCATGTCTTTTCATGAAAGGCCTTATATACGATTCCCCGCCAACATGAGCGTGCGCTGATGCATGATTCATCTGCTAGGCTTCGCCGATCACTCGGCACTGCTCAAGCATGAGCTTGCGTACTGCTTAGGACAGATGAAGCTCGTCTCAGCTCTCCCAGTTCTTCAATCAGTGCTGGAGAATCTGGACGAGGATCCGATGGTACGGCATGAGGTGAGCGTCTCCATCGTCCCGCTTCGCAGTCCCGCTTTTGTACGCTCCAGTGCATCATGATGCTAATTAGTATTCGAGACAGGCAGCAGAAGCAATAGGCGCAATCTCATCGCCTGATTTCAAGGTAGTCCTCACGAAGTACCTCACAGATCCCAACAGGAGCGTGCGTGAGACGTGCGAGATCGCGCTCGCCAAAATTGAATGGGATAATTCTGAAGAGGGACGTCAGCATCTTGCGTCAAAAGAATCTTCAGATCAGACTCCGTATGTAGCTTTCATGTCCTGTTTCGATATTCCATTCTACGTTCATCACTGCGTGATTCACAACACTTACACAGGGCATACACCTCCATCGACCCCGCTCCTCCCTCCTCCAAACTTCTCTCTGGCCAGCCCAAACCTAATGACCTGTCTGAATCTGCAATTGTCTCCCTCCGTACCACGCTTTTGGATACGTCCGTCCCCCTTTTCCAGCGCTATCGGGCTATGTTTGCACTCCGCAACATTGGGACGCCAGCGGCCGTGGATGCACTAGCAGCAGGATTCTCTGATGACAGTGCCCTATTCAAGTCTGCATCTTTCCATTTTTGACTTGGTCACGACGCTGAGCTCATGCACTGCAGGCACGAAATCGCCTTTGTTTTCGGTCAACTCTTGAGCGCGCACTCTGTACCCTCGTTGCTTAATGTTCTGCAGGATGCATCTGAGTCCGATATGGTCCGACACGAGGCTGCGGAGGCGCTTGGAGGAATCGCAACACCTGAGGTGCTGCCCCATCTTAAAGAATGGATGACGCGCGAGGATTCTCCGCGCGTTGTGCGGGAGAGCTGTCAGATTGCTGTTGACATGTGGGAGGTGTGTTGTTTCTCGTTTCCTTTGAAGCTTTTAGGATCTATCTCTGACAATTGGTAGTATGAGAACTCGGGGAAATTCCAGTATGCGAATGGACTGGAGAGTGTTAGGGTAGAGGCTACTCCTGCCTGATCTGTGTCGTCATCGAATCTAATTGTTAATCAACTCATAAATGTGATCAGCGCGCCGAATTTGCGCCAAATGTGATGAATTCCGGGATCCCGAAACGTCGGCAAGCCTTTATGTTCTTTATATAATTAGTTTCTCCTCTGATCTGCGTCTGCATCACCATTAGATTCCATTAGGAAGACGCGGCCGTGTATATTTTCCTTTTCAGCAGAACAAGCAGAAACGGAAAATACTCGCGAATCATGTTCAGCAATGTGCACTATACCGATTTCATACTGGAGCAAGTGTGTTTGTTTGTCAGATTCTTGCTCGTGAGTTTGGCGTGCTTGCTACCGAATGTCGGTCACAGGAAAATATCTTGCACACTATCGAGCCCTAAAGCTGTCTAAAATAAAAACAGAACACACTGGCAGAAGTGAATGATTTTTGATGCATATCGATATATATTGTTTGCTCTCAATCCATCATTTTCCTTGGTGTAGGGGACTGGTGCTTCCCGGCGCCGCTACGATCATATATAGTTTGCTCTTGGGTTTCGCATGTATATCAATTTAGTGGTTACCCGGGTGAATTTGGGCGCGTTCTTAATCGCAAGTACATGCTACCAATGTTCGCAAGTCGCATGAGTGCATCGACTAATTATTTTGCACTAATCGGTTAAGACACTGAAGGAGTTTAACGAGTCGACCATCAACTAATTCCCCAAAAACATGTAGGCTTCAGTGAGTGTGGTCTCATTTTTGTGATGCATCCAAAGCCCAGACTTCCTATGAAGTCAGAGATACCACAGCTTTCGGATCGCTACATACATACTTACTCCGAGTCGTACAGCTCGCAGGCGACCATCTGCTTCTGAACAATTCTCGATTGCGGCCAAGATAGTAAATATGACCTCCGAATTTAGGTCAAAATAGCGACCGCGATGTCATCGTCATGAGCTACAGTGTTTGCGGTACCTCCGAGTTCAACGCTTTTGCAACGAGTACGCGCGTTCTCCGAGTCGCAGCATAGGCCATGCCAATTTTTTTAGATTCCAATTTGTGTCCATACTTTTTATGCTATGGGACCCTCGTTGTTCCTTCTGATCTCTGAGGTCGCGAATACCAAAATGTAAGGCCTGCCCCAGTCTGTCAATTATGGTAGGCAATAGCCGATATAAATCCCTTGGTATGGACCCAAGTGGTCCAAGACGTTGCCCTCAAATATGTCGGGCACACTCTGGACTGTGCACTGATCATCCGTGGAATCGTCGTCACCTATATATACCGATGAGAGATGAGCGATCATGTCCGAAAAGGCATATGTTATACTTGCCTGGACACAGGACTACTTGATCATCAGATACGATGTGGACCTCTCCATGAACATGTGAGTAGCCCAGCTCGGGCCCCGGAACAATCGGGACAATGTCCTTCTGATTGTTAACGCGTTTGAAGTCCGATACCTGTCCCGTAATTTCAGTAATCAAGTATAGACTCAATGTGGGGAATGGACAACAGGATCAGAAGGGGAGAATCAAGCTTACCAGGGAATCAAAGAGAGCGGCCCATGCTGGATTTCCTACGCGGGGTGTACCAAATGTCACACCTTTGACAGCGATGTGAGAGGGAAGGTTCAAGGCCATAAACACACATTCGATCTCCGCGAGGGCACCTCCCAGAGAGTGCCCGACCTGCCCTCGAAAATCTCAAAGTTATTTTAGAGTAGTCACAAAATGTTTGATACTGACCAGTGTGACACTCGTGGCGTTATATTGAGAGATCAAACTCTTCACCTCCGTCAAGATGGCGCTCGCAGTTTTCGCATGCTCGTCGGCAAATCCGCTGTGAACCTTGACGCTCCTATCGACACCAGGGAAAAGCGTGGAGTCCAGGTGTTCCACCAACCCATTGGCATCAGTAAGAACAGCTAGACTATGTAGGCCAATAAGCTTTCCCGAGTCGCGTGCTGTGAAACATTTACACCTACATTGAAGTTGGGTCTGTCCCTTCATGAGCAACTACCACGGTATTTTTTGTCGGCCAGTAGCCAACGTAGTCTGCGAAATGTCTGCAAAGGCATGCAATCTCTTGATTGAAACGTACAATATTGGATACTGTTGTCGTTACCCCCTGTGAGAGAAACCTTGAAATCAGACAACGCCTCGCAAGAACCTAAGAAACCAATTATTGAGTCAAGGCAAACCAAATAAAGTAGGGTGAGATTGCGTACTGCCACAACTCCAGCTCCCTACGATGAGAGGCAAACAATAAGCGATACGAGCAAATTCAGCATATGGCTTCAGATCAGCTACATCGGTAGATGACATCTGGGTGACAACTGAGACATCCGCTCGATGCATTGCAGAAGGTGCGCGATAAGAGACCGCCGCTACCTGCAAGACGCATGCTAGCATAAGGCTTGAAGCAAAAGAAAGGAAAAGCATGATGTACTGCAAGGTGTAATGGGTGATAAGCTGGAATGCCGGGTCCCAGAGGAGGAATGTAGTTGGTAGCGTTGTGAAGGAAACATGATCTTATTTATACTGAGTGTTTTGGAACGACAACTGCGTTAGGGATTAACAGCGCGCGCGCAAACGGGCACAGGCGAACTGGTGCCATGCAGTGCAACTATTCTGGCAGAACTCGGAGTTCTGCCAACCGGTCTGGCAAAACCAGTTATGCCTGACCTCATGCGAAGGGACAGTGGCAAAATCTGGCAGAACTCTAAAAACATCCGAGACTGGGGAGATATGATTTAGATCTAATGATACCATTTAAATTCAACGACATGAAAGCCGACGTCTCTAGAGTAAGATGGCGCACGCTGGAGAACGCCCTCTCGTGTCGCTGTACTGGTCCAGAGGGTGTCTCGCTTGACGACGTTGCCGCTGAGTTTGCGGCTTTCGAGGAGTTGAAGAGAACCGAAGAAGATCAAAGCATAAGCTGAAGTGCTCGAGAGAAATGCCGTTGATTTTTGGCGAGTTGAATCGAGTCGAACAAGGAATAATTTCACAGGCTATTAATTCTAGATGAGGTTGGATGGCGAGGTCATACTCAATAGTTTACATACCCTGGAGTTTTGCCGGTTATTTAAACCGGTAGTACTGATCTCAAACGTGCACAATACATAAAGTCCGTGACAGCGGTGGAGGTTCAGTCGACGTGTGCACGCTGATGTGACTTGGAGGTTCTCAGTGAGTGGAGCACTCTAGTAAATAACGAACATCCTGGCCCAGTAGCGTACTGTTATCGATAAGATTGAACTGACGCGCAACCTCCTCGCGCGTCTCCATAGTACCGATTGTGGACATAAATATTATCCGGGCCCACATATTCATGCGGAGTAGACATGAGCACGGCGCGTTGTGCGCAAGAGAAAGAATTCCCGCGCTTACTAGTACATCCTCAACTTCCGGGAAGGCCGAGATTATATTGCGGGTCCTGCAGTTCTCGACGGCTGTTGTTTGGCCGTGGCTAATGTAGAGGCTAGTCCCTGCCAGTAGAAGCTTGGTTGGTTGCGTCGTATGATACCGTGACTATTGGTTGAGCCATGAGAAGCAGAATATTGCAGCGGCGCCAATGTCGTCGCTTCACGATTCCAGAGAAAGTTGATGCATTGATGATGTTTCACTGGTAGGGTAGGTTAAGGAGTCGGGTTCAACGACGAACGTCGGGTATTGTTGAATTACACCGTCACTCTCCGAAAACATATAATAGACCTCCAAATGTAGTAAGGTGTGGCGGACCTGTCCGAGATGCCATTCACATGGTTTTCTCATTATGTAATTGTCGGAACTCTTTTTAACCTATGGTGGGCTCTATGTCTTGTTTCGCAAACAAAGGAAGGACTTTGATTAATAATCAAACTTTGGTAAGGACAGTGCGTAGGTAGCGACACAGTAGCTAAGGCTGAAAGGTAAACAAAAGGTATAATGATTGGGCAAAGTCTTAGGAAGACTTTCGACCGAAACATACTCAAAAAAACTCCTAAGGTAGGGGGCAAGCAAGCCGATTCCCCTGTGACTAGGAGCAAAACGACGCAACAGGCGTTAGCTTGGCCCCAAGGATTAGGAGTAGCGTGAGTATGAACCTTCAGGTTGGCAACGCGTAATGCATGAAAGGCTCTAACACTGGCTGATCTTGCAGATATGGCGCGAGTACCACAGTGTGCTTCCGGAGGTAAAGTACGAATGCGTCAGAGCTCCACCTCCCCATTGTCTTCACAGTCTCAAATGGGACACCACAAAGCAGATACTCGAGTGTCCCTCTGATACGGACACCATGACCCTTCAGGTCTCCATGTCCCGAACGGGCGCTTGCATCTTTGAGACACTTCAGGAAGGCAGTGCGGGTGAGGACACGCAAACCTGCACCATGTCGCCAGCTGAAGAGAGCATCGGAAGGTGTTACAATCACTTTACTTCTCACATAACTCCGCCATTATGTACCACTTTCCTCTTTCGTCTTGACTTCCCTTTCTTGATCTTACTTCCGTATTTGACTCTTGTACTACTATCCCACCATAGCCTTGGTCCGTGCGCGTATAGTTTCCTATTTAAGCACATGTACTTTTACTTAGAACGTCACTTCAATCTTACTAGGTTTTACCCAGAACTTCCTTCACTTAAGACCACCAATCTTAAGTCGTCTGAATCAATCTCTTAGTTGAAGCACTCCTTTAACTAAGTCTACGAACCTCTTCTTATTTGAAGAGCTTTACGAATCTCAGCAACACGAACGCTCTGTCAAGCCTTTGCTGTTAGAACTATCCTAGTTCGTAACAGAAGGGGATGGATGATTGATGTGAAGGTGGTTAGTTAAAGCTGCAAGAGGATCAGTGAGACCTGACTGCACTGCCCGATACACATCTTCGCCTGTGGGAGATGTTTTGGTTCATGGCAAGTGAAAGACAGTGACACGGAAACCATGACGGTCGACCTCGTGACGAATATCGCTAACAGATACATGAAGTTGCCGATCAAAACTTTTCAACGAAGGCACTGTGAATTCTCCGGTGTGTGCAATGGTGAAAAATAATGTGGTTAAACACGCATACACAGCAGCATGTAGGGGTGTCGAGAGATCCAAATTGGAGCGAATTGCTAATAACAGCGCGACAGTGAATGGAGCGCGTTTCGCGCGAGATGAGGACGAGGGAGCTAGGGACTTTGCACCCTCCAACGTCAAGGACGCTTGCACTTGGTCAACTGACCAAGGTAAGCCGTGTAATAGGTGCCATGCACGTATACCGTAAAAATAGTTTTCTAAGGTCTTTCCGGAATAGAGACCCGCACAACCGGCCAGAAATGCCAACACCAGGACTGAAGATGCTGGGCAACATTGATGCTCGGGAATACTTCGAAAGTCACAGAAAACATGAAAGACAAGCAACCCGGAGCCATAGCACTCCCGGGTGCTTGAAGCGTGACAGTGGGCAATGACGAGCAGTATGCGATCTATGTCGCTGTCGGTCAAGGAGACAAGTGAACCCGTGTGATCAAGGCGTGACCGAGAAGCGGCAGGAACCCAGAGCCTAAGTCTGTCACGAGCGAGGCAATGAGGGTGCAGAGGTGAAGGTAGTGGAGTAAGAGAATTATGATAGGGTCGAGGTTGCATGGTAGGAGGTGCCAACGGCAGGGCATGCGACACATTAAAGCGATTGGACGAAGTTTTTCCGGACAACTGAGGAGTGGTGGAGTTCATCTCCTCAAGGCTGGGGAGGTGCTTTTCTAACCAGCCCATCATCAGAAGGTGGCTGGCACCAGGTGTGGTGACGAGAGATGTCATTGTCGACGTCGACGTCGATGAGGAACTTTGACAGTTTGACGGGAAGCGTGATTGGTGGTAAAAGGAAACATCGCGGTGGGTAGATTCCTCGTGACGGCCCATCTGCGGGATTGTCACAACTGGGAATGTACTGTGGATAGAAGGAGTAAGCGTTGCTGTGGGAGTCGAGCTGAGCAAGAATCCTTTGGAAGATTGAATTAATCTCGCGGTTGCGACTTCTGCCGTTCCTCCAACCTTCAATGACGCCCTGGTTGTCACAGTAAATGTGGAAGTGACGACGGGAGGAGTAGAGAGGGTGGTGGAGAATGGCGGTGATGAGGAGTTCGAAACTGGCACATTCCACCCATCCAATGTCCCGCTGTCTGTCAAGTGTTTGCCATCCGGGCTGAAGGGTCCAGGCTCTCCAATACCCATTGATAATAATTGCAACTCCGACGCTTGAACTTGCGTCGGAGAACGCGCGAATGTTGGCAAGAGACTGGGGCAATGCGATCGACCATCCAACGAAGGAACGAGTAAGAGTGGTGGACCACCAGTTGAGATCATCTTCGAGGTGCTTAACGGAGTGATATGACATGAAAGGACAGTCACTGCAGATGCCGAGCATGGTCTCCAGGCAGGTGAGGTAAGCTCTGCCTGCTGGGACCATGAGGCAAGCGTGCACCAGCTTACCATGAAGTTGCTGCACGTTGAGGAGCATGTGTGTCTTCTGGCGACACCAGGTTTCAATGGCGACCTGATACTTCTCCCGCTTCTGATCTGAAAGTTGGACCGTAAGTTTGGGGATATCCCACAGTAGCCTGATGAAAAGGGCGACGAAGCCGAAAACTGTGTCTTTGGAGGGTTCCCAGGGAATGCCCAACGGTTTGGACTTGTGATCAATGTCGGCGAAGGCATAGGAGAACAAGGAATCGAAGGAGGAACGAGGAGAAGATAAGGAGAGGTCACATAGGGGAAATTGGTGGTCTTCTGCGTGCACCTCGAAAGAGGCATCAATAAGTACAGTGGCTCAAAAAAGTGTCTCAATGTTTGTAACATTTCATGTAATTGCTTTATTATGAGCCAGGGTGTGGGAATATGACTAAACTATAGGAAGGCGTCATAAAGCTATACTTCTTAGCCTCATTTGAGTTCCCTATAGTGTGGGAAGCTGATGTCATCATGTGCAGATATGGCTATTTTAATTTGGTGACTCATTGAGACACTTTTTTGACTTTTAGTTTGATCAACACAATCTCAATAATTATGATACTTTATGTGACCTTCTGTTGCTCTAATCACTTCTGCCACTCTTCTAGACATGCTATCTATCAATTTTGAATATTTCTTCTTAGCACTCCTTTCTCACTCTGCTGCAACTCTGTCCTACAGCTGAAATAGCCCCTATGATGAATTTTGATAGGCTGCAAGCAATTTCTTGAATATTTTTCAGATATATTCAATAGGGCTGATGTATAGGGACTATGCTAGACATGATAGAACATTGAGATCGTGGTATTTGAGCTGCTAGTGACTAAATTGAAAGCTTACCTCACATGAATGAAGATCTCATATTTACCATATTCTAACTGGGCGGGCTGCTAATGCTACTCAGGCCACCTAATTCATCAATTCCATCATCTCCAGCTCTGTTTCCACTCAAACCATCAATAATACTTGCAAGGCAACAAATATTAAAGCTACAATCAAGAAGAAGAGAACTCTCCTATTCCTAGCCTATAGAAAGAGAAAGTAAACTTTAGCTTTAAAGCACCAGTACTGGACTGGAAGAGGACTGGAAGAGGACCATATTATAAGATCAGACCAAGATAAATATGATGAGGTCAGATGGCTGGGAATACATCTGTAAAAAGACAGGTGAACCACTAAAAGAAAAAAAATTGTGTAAACTCTTAAGTGTAGAGTAACAAACATAGAGGTATAGGACTGTATGAGATGTAATAGAGTGTATATTCTCTGTGTGAAGTAAAGTGAAGGACCAATACCAAGTGGTACATCTCTATTTTAGATGAGAGTCTGCTAAGAAGCATACAGAAATCATAGATTAATGAGGAAGGTACTATGTTGCAATAAAATAATGATCCTAAATATATGTCTAAATTGGTCACTAGCAGCTCAAATACCATGATCTCAATGTTCTATCATGTCTAGCATAGTCCCTATACATCAGCCCTATTGAATATATCTGAAAAATATTCAAGAAATTGCTTGCAGCCTATCAAAATTCATCATAGGGGCTATTTCAGCTGTAGGACAGAGTTGCAGCAGAGTGAGAAAGGAGTGCTAAGAAGAAATATTCAAAATTGATAGATAGCATGTCTAGAAGAGTGGCAGAAGTGATTAGAGCAACAGAAGGTCACATAAAGTATCATAATTATTGAGATTGTGTTGATCAAACTAAAAGTCAAAAAAGTGTCTCAATGAGTCACCAAATTAAAATAGCCATATCTGCACATGATGACATCAGCTTCCCACACTATAGGGAACTCAAATGAGGCTAAGAAGTATAGCTTTATGACGCCTTCCTATAGTTTAGTCATATTCCCACACCCTGGCTCATAATAAAGCAATTACATGAAATGTTACAAACATTGAGACACTTTTTTGAGCTACTGTAATCTGCCTTTGAGCCACACACGCCCGCCAGAGTGAACACGCCCTCCCCGAGCAACGAGTGAATGGATGTGTTGGCGATAGGCATTGTAGCTATCCAAATTTTCTCGCCGAATGCGAAAGAACAGGTGATAATCCACCCACTTCGTGATGGGTCCGAGACCTTCTGCACGCAAAAGATCAATTCCCGCATCAGCGACATGTCCGTAGATGCCAGCAGAGGGTCCCATACCGAAAGAAACACAAGTATCCACACAAAAGGAGTCATCAGGAAGACACACCACAGCTCCCGGCCACTGGGAGGAGTGTAGAGGGACAGTGTGATATGCTTCGGCAACATCTCGTGTCGCAGCTTGGGACCCCAGGGGTAAGGACCGTGTGATGCTGCACACTGTGTCGAAAGTGCCCCATGTGCATGGGAAGTCATCGGGCTCGAGCAGGGAATTGATGGACGGGTTGGGGTAAGCCAACGAAGGCAACAGAGGAAACAAAAAGTTCTGAATAACTCTAAATTTTCCAGGCTTGCCTGGCTTCGGTATGATGGATATGGGGGACGACTGGAAAGGCCCAAGCAGAGTGTACAAATGATCGTAGGAGAACGGTCCAAGGTAACGGCCAGTAAATAGTTCACGAGTAAGTATTGAAAAGAAACCATCAGCGAAGGTAACAAGAGAAGCATTATTCGAGGGACATTGTACCCTGCTAATTTTGGGGATACCAAGGTTGAAATTGAAACAAAGATTATGTGGTAAAGTGGGGTATATACGAAGCAGATCATGTCTGCGCAAAGCGGCTTCCCAAGAATCAGGATTGTATGGCGTGAGCGGGTTTTGACGTCTGTGTGCGAGGGCACTGCTGAGCTCCATGGGAGTTGGCAAGACACCCTGAGCAAATATGTCTCTCGTTGTGAGAGCGACTGGAGCGACTTTTGGAATGCTGCCAGTCGACGCACAAAGGCTTGTCTGAACTGCAAAGCAGGAGCTGTCGGTTGACATGTGTGGTGAGAGCGGAGTGGAAGTTGTCCCAAAGGCGCTCTGCTGTGCACTCAATGAAGGGGTGAGATTTGGTCCCCAGGCAAACGGCGCACACGGCTGGGGGGCGAGGACCGTGTGCGCTGTCCTGAAAAACTGAGCGAGAATGTGCAGGTCGGGAAGAGCGTGGAGCATGTGTCTTTTTCGAGGCTTTGGGAGATGGTGAACGATCTCGATTGTGCGGAGACAAGGAGTGCTTCGAGCGATGAGATTGATGGTGATTCAGTGCTTTTGAGTCCTAAGACTGCAAAATTTACGACCGTAGGAGCAATCGCAGATGCATGAGATCATCCGCAAAGTGTGTTTTGACAGAACAAGCGTGAAGAGGTGAAATGAAGGCAATGTCGACGTAAACGCAGGAGAGATAAGGCAAACGCGGGGGGAAAGGCAATGCGAACGCAAGAATACAACACGGGAAACAATGCAGATGACACATATGATCATGCGGCAAGTGGGGCAAGACAAACAAAGTTAGAAAAATGTGGAACTAAGAGTGATGAAGTACATACCATGTGTTCAGCTGCGAGATCAAGACAATGCATGGTACGAAACACTCTATCGTAAGTGCGGAGAAGGGCAGCATCATCTATGATAGAGATGTCCCAGGCACCCTTAGCCAGGGGAATAGCATTGGGCCAAGCACGACGCTGTTCTTCCTGGTAAATAAGAATCGCACGTTGAGCGATAGAATCGATTGAGTTCCAGTATTGATGAAGCATGAGTGCGGCCCAGAAGCGAGCTAGCATATGAACCTGTTGAACCGGCCAATTGTATTCCTCTAAAGCGGAGATCATCCGTGGCACCGCTTGAGCGAATTCGACGGTGGAAAGATTATGATCAGCAATGACAGCTGACAATGGTTTAGCTCCAGCGGCAGTGATCCACATGGTGGAACCATCTGCACTAGTAGTTGGGAGCATACCTTCATCATCCCGAGTGCGATATGTGGAATGGGCTTCTTGGATTCCAGTGTTCGTCCAGTAATATAGTTCAACATAGTGTCCCTTGTCAATCTTCCGGAGGGCAAAGTCCGAGACCAACACTTCGTCATCAGTCGCGTCTGGACGAGGGCGCATGGGAATGGGTAAGTGTTTGGAACGATTTTCCTTTCTTTCGTCGGCTTTGTTTGTTTGTTCAGTGAGTCGAAGAGTCTGTTGATCGTGCTCGGCTGCTTCTTTGGCTAAGCGTTGGCGTTCGGTTTGGAGACGCTCATCTTCTGCGAGCTGCTGTTGCCATTGTGAACGCAAGGCATTGTTGGTGGTGAGCCAGACCGCGCGAAGTAGTTCCACAGCTTGCGCTTCAGTGGTAGTAGGAGTGACGAGGCTGGTGCGACTAGTGAGGTATGGGTCAGTAAGGAAATCAGGACAAACTAAAAGGCTGGGGTCAGAGTGTAGACGGTCCATCAGAGTAGATGAACGTGGGCAGATGTAGATAAACGGAACAGAAATATTTCCAATGGTTGAGGAGTTTTAGAAAGAGTATTTGAAATGACAAGTCTTGTCTGAAGGCTATTAGCAAGGACGGAAAGGGAGAAGTGACGGTGTTTGATTTGCTAACAACATAGACTCTATTCGTGTCACGTGATCATACCTCACACTCAGTCAGAATTCAACAAATGGACAATAATTAAATCACGTGCACGCGCAGTTTTCACGCGCACACAAGCAGGAAAAGATTGCATGAAGGTAACATTGTATAAATTTTGACATTGTCAAAGATAGCTAGCTAGCTATTAGTTGTATGTATACGAGTCCAAGTGAAATTGATTGATGAGAATGTAGTCAGCAGAAGCAATGGTATGGATGAGACACTGCCCCTAAAGGGAAAAGGTTTTGCACCAGTTAATGATTTTGAGACTTACCCTCAGATTCCAATATCAAAAAACGAACATGGTCTGGCACCAAGCTGTTTAGCACTTTCAAATCGGACTCTGACTTGGATTCAGATGTCGTACTGGTGGAAGACCCTAGTAATTGTGAACTTGACAGGACTAGGACAAAGCGGCCACAGAGAAAGCATCAGCAAGGTATATCACAACTCAGCCATATTATTGTTTCGCGTTTCACACCAATTTCATTGAAGTTACAACTGCCAGGAGTGGAATGAGGTTCGAGTTAGATTTAGGTCATAGCAAAGAGGGTGTAGAATGTAGGTCATCAATTGTGTCGCAACATTGGTGGCAAGCTAACACAAACACCAACAGCGGTCACAGTTGGATTCGACGTTCCTGCACTAACACCATCCCTGAAGAACTCAAGCAACGATGAGCAGAATGGACAGGATGGCACCCACTCTGCTGAAGAACCAGCTTCGAACACACCGCTACTGACAGAAGAAGCAAGCACCAGTGTCATGCTGGATGAACATGACTACGAACCATACAATGTTAGCAACTTCGGTGCTCCCACTGAATTGCTACCCTCTGCATCCACTCCAGCTGCCGCTGCCGCTACTTCCTCGACTATCAATCATGCTTCCACCTCAATTTCTCATGCCACACACAAGGATCTTGGTTCCGGCCTTCCACGAGGTCTGCCGCAGGCATTTCGCAGCACCCTGCGATTCTCGTCGTCCCGTTTAGGATTTAACATGCTCGTCAAACAAAAGCACAACCCTTGGGACAGGAAATAGATCAATGGTCAATTTTCATTCATTTTCCTCAGTTTACAATAACCTCGTAATCAATTTCACCTGGACTCATATACATACAACTAATAGCTAGCTACAGTTGCGGACAGGCAAAGTCGACAACTTTCATAGCGGATGAAGGGATTTTTTTGGCACAAAACGGCCTTCAGATATTGATTCTACGGGTCGAAAGACGTTCAAAAATGCCTTGAACTGAATTTTCCCACGTGTTTTTTGGGTATGGCCAAATTTTTGGGCTAAATTTTTATTTGATAGACACTAGGAGCGCAAAAATAATGGTATGTATCTTAGTTAAGAACAGCCACAATTGAATCCATGGCAGTTTGAGACACGGAACGGTGTTGTTTCTGCTTTCACACTGCCCAAGCTGCAGCTTCCCCAGTCAAACCCTTTCGGTAGGCACTCATAAAACGCCACGAGCGATTGATGAAACAACGAAAGACCTCTAACGGGCAAGCATCGAGAAAATGCTCGGCTGCTTTCTTGGCTTCACCAAAACTGTTTTTGGGTGTCTCTCGGTATCGGAACTTGCACCAGCCCCAGTACTACCAACAAACTCAGCATCTGAATCTACCTTTGACAGGCCACTCACCATTTCAATGGGATTCAACTCGCAATGGAACTTTGGTAAAAAGATACATAGGTGGCCTGTCTTCTTGATCATGGTCTCGAGCATTGACTCCTGGTTTGCAAAGTCGTCTTGCTGTGAAAGAAGACGAGCCATGCAACAACCCTTGCTCTCGAAAGGACAGACAGGTGAACATTTAGCTTTCAACCGTCTGACATCAAATCCTCGCTCGGTAAGGACAGAGTGGAGACCTTTGGGGGTGCCGTCTTCGTTTGTCATTTTCTGGACTTTGCCACGGACAGAAATATCAGGGTTGTTCATTGGTATCACCGTGTCGCGCTGTTTTCGTTGTTTGCCTTTATCTGATTTGTTCATTTCAAATGCTTTCAATGAATCGGGAGGGAGCGAGGCATGAGCTGATGACTGATCGAATACAAAAAGTGCCTGACAGTCTGGGTGTGCGAGCGTGAATATGTCAATTGCATTTTTAACCTGCTCGAGGAACTGGGCACTGTCCCACCAAGGATCACCATTTGACCCTGGATAGATAATTTTGCGTGCATCTCGAAGCAATTCACCATCTTGACCTTGTAGAATAAGTCGGCCATCTTCTTCGTTAATGAAATCAGAAACATGTATTAGTCGTCCTCGACCTTTCTTGCGAAGGGGCTGTTCACCAGACCGCAACCTTTGATTCAACATTATAAGTTAATATGAGTATTCGAGCTGATGGGGTGTACATTACCATGAAGTATTGGATTGATCATTGGCATGAAAGCAACATTCGTCAGGAAACTGTGCAATAATCCTTTTTTCTCCAGGCTTTAGATGTGGTTCAACCTTTTTCAACTCGGGCCCTTCATACTGAACCATCCGGGCCTCATACTGTGCCATGAGAGGTAAGAAGACCTCTCTGCGGTACTTCACTACATCGTCCCTCTCATGACCATCCATGTACACCCCTTTTCGGACCATCGTGCGCCTCCATCCAAGCTTGAGAAGCCAGCGTTGAGCTGTGCGCACACTAAGCGGCTGCTTTGGGTGAATGCCGAGATCCGGAAAAATAGCTGAAGTGAGGGCATGCTGCAATTTCTTCGGAGTGACACTGCCAACCTTCTGTGCAGTCAGCCAAGATCGGGTGCGTGCCTGTACAGCTTCGTCGTGAAGCCAAGAGTGGGCATTAGCCTTGCCACCTCGCTTCTCCATGGGCAGCTGTGCAAATATCTGGTAATGCCGAACAAGTGCTCGCACTTTCCGTGCAAAGTGAATTCCTTCACCTTTGTGCCATTGCCGAGCAATCTCAATGCTAGCCTGTATCCACGAGCATCCCTTGATGCATAGAGTTGCAAAATTTGAGAGTATGGTGAGTTTATTGATGTGCGCCAGCGAGAAGCTCTTGCTGTTCTTCTTTAGGTCTGATTTGATGTTCTCGCGCATCTCGCTCCAATCACGAAATCTCATTATGTCCCCTCCTGCTGAAAGCATCAGCTTGTCCTCCCAAGTCTCATCGTCAACATCTTCTGCCTCTTCGGTTGACTCATCCGAGTCCATGATCTCTGTGGGCTCCATTTCATCATTTGATGATGCCTGATCTGATAGAACAGATGCTGAGCGAGCACGTGGGATCGTCGATGAACTTGGATACTGCTGCCATTCTGGTTGCAGCCGCATGGATAATGTTGTTTGGCGTACTGGCACAGCCGCCACGGGCAATACATGTCTGGCTATGTTTGCTGGTCCTGCCATTGCAGCTCGGTCAGGTGCCAGGGTTGACTTGTTGAAAAACCTTGTTAGTTGAGGTTGGTTTCGCAAGTTCTTCTTGTGCCTTCGAACAGTTCTCTCTGATTGACTTGTAAAGGATTTGGCATAAGTCCTGGGTCTCGCTGCTGGAAAGGTAAGTAAGACTTTCTTTGAATTGTAACTAATTAACTCACCCAGTGTTTTTGATTTTGCACGAATTTCTGCCTTCTTTCGGAGACGTTCTGGGAGCCAGTCTGGGTCTCTGAGCTTGTTGTCCATCTCTGACATTACAGCCAACAACCGTTCATCATTGAGTTCTTCCCACTCATCCTGGTCATCCACATCTGATACCGTCTCCGAGTCTGATGTGTCAAGCTCGGCAAAATCTGTTTTCAAACTATCAAAGAATAAGTGCAGAGGGGGCTCTTCGTCAACATATTCTTCAGGACTTGGTGCACGGAACCTGGGCTTCAAGGCATTGACTCGAACTTCGTGTTCAGAATTGTCTTGGTTCGACAACTGAGTATTTTGCCTGGGTCTTTTTGAGTGTGCCATGAGCAGACTCGGATGGGTGAGTAGTGCAACTTTATTAATTTTTTCGGGGACCAAACTATAGACATTCCTCATTTTTGACCCCAGGGTCAGACTCAGGCTCGAAAAAGGAGTCGATCGCACTATTTCTCGAGATTTTAGGCACTAGTTTGAGGTACCGGCCAAATTTTGGGGTCTGAGTGACCACAGCATCGTAATTGGCAGCTTGAATCGTACTTTGTACATCTGTAAATAGTCTAATTATGCTTAGTGTGTCGTTATCCAGGTGTTTTAGAAGGCTGTGGAAAGGTTAACCATACTTGTCGATTTTGCTTGTCCGCAACTGTAGCTATCTTTGATGATGTCAAAATTTATACAATGTTACCTTCATGCAATCTTTTCCTGCTTGCATGCACGTGAAAACTGCGCGTGCACGTGATTTAATTATTGTCCATTTGGCCCACCATATTTAACCAAGTTGAATCAACATGCGACGCTGGTCTGTTCTAGACCTCATGACTCAGCCTCCTAGAGGCCCCTTTCAAGCTTGGATATAAGTATCTGACTGACGTGACTCCTTTCTGCACGTTGCTTACTTGTCCTCAGAGCACCATCTGCTCGTGCACATTCTGCACCGTTTTTTTGTCAACATTGAATTCTACAGTATTCAAATTTGGTCATTCTTCCTTTTATATTCCAGACCAAGCTACCTCTAGTCAAAATGCCACCAATGCGTTGCAAATGCAATTGTCTCTTAGGGGACCCGCAATGTGGGGGCCTTCACTTGAAGCCAAGTCTGATGCAGCACATCTACCAGAACAAGTCATGGTGAAAAGATGCCTTGATATTGTCAGAGACTTCAGAACATCCAAAGTCACTAAGTTTGATGCTGTATTTACCATCTCGTGTAACATCAGGGAAAATTTGCCTGATGACTCAGGTGAAGATCACGCTATGATTGCAGCTATCTACCCCACCATGCTTGATGAATGGGAGTCCAAGCAGGATCACACCGGACAAAGAAGAGCTTGAACGGTTAGAGAATGACATTCAGATGAACCAATGTTTTCCTCACATGTTGAAGAAGTCACTTCTACAGAGGTTATCAGGAGTCTGCAAGCTACTCCTGAACTAGGAGAACTGTCACAACCCAATAACGAATTAACGCTGGGCAGAGACTAGGACTCAAACAACAGAATAATCATGCAGAGGAAGTAGGCAGCAGGTACGTCTTGGTATTGCTCACTTGGAGATACAAGAGGTTTGAACTAAAGAACTACTGACTACGACGAGCTACCTATATACACATATTGAAACTGAGATTGAAACTGAGAATGAACTAACTAACCAATCAGAATAATTAAAGGTATCGTACGATTCTATATATAACTATGATGTCATAACATGTGCCGCAGCCGCAGTAAGACTCTGGAACATTCCAAGAGTGTCGCGAGGCATGACATCAACATCTTCGGCATTGTCCGATAAGTCACGTGATTCTGGTAATTCTACAATGGACGCAATAATAGGAACTTCTTCAACAGTAAACATATTCTTAGATACAGTCTTAGGTACAGGCGCTGTGACTGGGTGCCTAAAGGACTTAGAATTGAGGAATGAATAATGGTTTGTATTTGGAACTCGTGACAAGAACTCCCTTGTAAACAAGCAAAGCTCAACTTCTCGTCTGTGGACCTCAAACCGGAAGTACTTGAGGAGCCAGCTAGACCCATATCCGCTAACCTTAAACAAACCATCCGCATCCTTCAGAACTGGGTGCAGGACCAGAAACAAGCCAAACTTATGCTCATGTACCACGAATGGAGTCCAGAGTTCTATGAGTCCGGATGGGCAGACATTGTTGTGGGATGAAGCCTTAACCTTGACGCAATCCACACCATCATCACAACCTCTTGCTCCATCGACAAACACAGAGAATCTATTGGAGATGTTGAACTCACCTATGGAGTCGCAGAGACAGCTACAAAAAAGATTACCATGCAACACCATTGGAATGCAGTATGGAACAGAGTGGCCAGAGCCCTCAAGTTTGCATTCCCTTATTGACAGACTGAGCTTAACACCTACTCAGAGCATATCAATGAACAGTTTGACCAACAACTTGAAACCTTTCATGGGCGAGTCCTCTGTGATGACAAATCTGTCCATTTCAGAGTTGGGAATTCATGCAAGTATGAATTATTCGACTTCAATTCCTTCAAAGACCTTTACAGCCCACACTTTTGGCTGGCGTAAAATTGCATAATGATGGAGGAGATTCTATCAAGTCCGCAACTGGAGGATGAGACTCATTCATTCGGCATGACCCATGTCGGAAATGGAATAATGGAGAGTGTACTCGTAGCACATCCTCCTGCCGCTACGCCCACGTCTGCAATGTTGAGCAAGATGGCCGAGTGTGTGCTCACTACCACGTCAAAACAAAGCATGTCGACGAATCTAAAGGAAAGTCAACCTAAAGGGTACCTACAATGACCTTGCTTTCACTGAGGTTTGATATGGGAATATGCGGATCCAGTTCCTATGGCACCAGCATATCTTTCAAATAGTGATTCAGCTCGCACAGTCAAGAAACATCCTCACCTCTTCAAGATAGTCACACCCATCAATGTCAACCACTTTCAAGATCTGTTAACTGATCACCCAAACCAAGCTTTTGTCAAATCAGTCTGTCGCACCTTGCGCGAGGGCTTCTGGCCTTGGGCAGATTGTTCTGATGAGTCTTATCCATCTATCAATGATAATTCAATGTGCACATGCACAAAGTCAGAAGAGCAGGAGAAATTCATTGAAGAGCAACTCAAAGATGAGATTCGGCATGTTCCTAAACTGAACTCTGGACAAGTTGAGACTCATTGTCGATCATACAGCTGGGGATTTCTTGCTGAATGCTATGATTGACTCTGATGATATCAAAGGTATTAAGTCGGATGGCCTACATTCACTTGGTGCTTCACTCCTCGAGTTCAGACGCATTAACCCCACTGAAAAACTTGTCATGTTCAAATCAGATGTTTCGCAAGCCTTCAGACAATTACCAATGCATCCTTTATGGCAGGTAAAGCAGGTGCTTATGGTACAGGGTCAATGACACATGGATTGCAACAATAACTTTGGCAGGCGAGGATCTCCCAAGGTTTGGATATTGTTCATGTCGTTGGTTGCATGGATTGCCATCCATCGTGCCTTGACTGAGGCTCTGAAACTCTACATGGATGACTCATTTTGATTGGATTTGAAATTGATCCGAATGCTATGTCTGCAACTCTGCCATCTCATAAGAAAATCGAGCTTATTCAGCACTTGCATCAGTTCAGTGGGAAGAAGTACTGGTGGACTCTCCACGAGTTTCAGCAACTCGCTGGCTGGTGTGAGTGGAGTTTTAATATTTTCCTGCTGTTGAAGCTGGGTCTTTCAGCCGTGTATGAGAAGATACTGGGAAAGGACAAACCTCTTGTGCATCTTCATATTAATAATGATATCATCCACGAGTTGACTTGGATGGCGGACCACATGGAAAACTTACCAGGTCTGTTATTCTATAAATCACTGGACTTCGACCCACGCTCGGACAACATTGTTGTCGCTTATATGGATGCTTCCGGATTAGGCTTGGGATTATGGTTCCCTAACGACAACTTCATGGGGCAGTGTGACTTGCCTGTCACAGCACCAACAAACACTATCTTCTTCTTCGAAGCTCTGGATGTATGCTCAGCAATATATGCAATCCTGAATATGTCCAAAGCTCCTGCCCATATGTTGATATACACAGACAACACTAACACTGTGGCCATGTTTCGCTCATTACGTGCTCACCGCCCATACAACTCTATCATGCTCGCTGCAATGGACATTTTGCTCAAATTTAGTGTGGACTTGCATGTTGAATTCATCCCTGGATGTGAGAACGCTATCACAGATGCATTATCAGAATGAGAAGGTATTGGAACTGGCTCCAGAAGCCACCATCTTCGACTTTGAACCCCCTCAAGAAGTGGTGGGGGCAGCCAAAAAATGATAACTGTGTCTGTGTTGTCCAGGCAACCCTGTTAGGTTGCCTGGACTCGAGAGCGTCTCCTATATGAATGCTCTCTTGCTCTTGGCTTTGCTATTGACTCAATGACAGCTTCCATATACAATTCACATCTCAATTCCTACATCACGATCTGCTGACTTCAGCACCTTCCAATTGACCCATGGTTGAGACCTTATCATTCTATGTCGTGTGGTTATGTCATCACATAGAACCACGATCCGTGGACACATACCTATCTGGCATAGCCAACAGACTAGAAAACACTTATCCTGTGGTATGAGAGGCTAGACGCTCTTCCCTTGTCACGTGGACTCTCAGAGGATGTAAAAGGAGGTTGTCGAAACCAGTCCAGCACAAGTTGCCTCTATCATTGCACAACCTAGTATGTGTGTATGCTACACTGGTGGATGATGGGGAACATGACAACTGTCTGTTCCTTGCACTATTATTCACTGGGTTCATGACACTCCAAAGGTTGGGAGAGCTTACCTGGCCGGATGCCTCCCAACATCAGTCATATCACAAGGTGGCACTGCGTCACACCGTGTCTTTGACGTCAACAACTTTTTCATACAACCTCCCTTATCAGAAGGCCAATAGTCTAGGGAGTGGTTCAACCATCCTTGTCACATCAGATTCAGTCATAGGGTTTGATGCACTCCCACTCCTGAGAAGGTATTTGGCTTACTGAGATCATGCATTTGCATTCAGACTGGCCTTATGGTTGACAAGTGCGGGTAAAATTCCAACTCATAGTTGGTTTTTGTGGTGGTTGCATAAGCACTGCGGATCGCAAATGTCAGGGCATTCCATGCACGCAGGAGGCACAACAGCACTCGCAATCACAGGAATGATGCTGGACCTTATTCAGGCTGCTGGACAATGGTCTTTGGAGGAATTCCAAAAATATGTGCAAGTGCACCCCTTCCTGCTCAACACTCTCCTACATGGCTCAGCATGAGCACCATGAAAGACATCAGAAATGACTCATCTTCCTTTTCTGCAACTTTGCATGTCAGAATGAACAAAAAGGCACCAAGACCAGAAAACAAATGAAAACAAGAGATGAAAAAAAATTAGCCCTTTAGCATGTCCATTGTGCCTTTTGTCACTCACATTTCTTGCCTTCCTCTCATAGTTTTAGTCTACTCACTCGAGCTCCTCCTTTTTTCGAGCCTTGAGCTCCTCCTCTTCTGAGCCTTGAGCTCTTCCTCTTATCGAGCCTTGCACCAATTTGCTTTATGCTGCTCTGTATTATATTTTGACTCGTGGTTCGCAATAAAACTTGTTTGAGTCCCCCAGGCATGGAGCCAGGGACTCTGCTTGCCTAATCACCACGAGATCTTAGCATAAAATTGATTCAATGGCCTAACAACATGGACCTATCATAATACATTATGATCAAACAGTCAGCATTTTGACCCATTTAAATGCACATCAACATGATGACATAATAGGCATTTTGATGTACTCACCAAGTATCAATGCCCATTTTAATGGTACCCACTGAGTTTTAATATAGTGGCATTCAAAGTAAAAATTGAGTGGCTCTGAAAATGTGGGTAAGTTTGACAAATTTCTTTCAGAATCTATGGAACGTTTGGCAGGCCCAAGCGGGGTCTGAAATACAACCTTCATGCTGCACATGCAGGATGCCTGCACAACATCCACAAGTACGACATTCAGAACAAATCAAAGCGCATATCAAGACTAATAACACTTCACATATGGCTGTACCAAGGCCCCCACGCACTAATAGGGGCAAAGTAAGTACGACTTGTGGTACGAGGGGATGAGGAAGGGGGGATGTACCAGTATTCAGTACTACCCAGCCACTACTCATCAATAACACCACCGACTCTACAGCTGCCCCTGCCACTACCTCCACCACCCCTGCTGCCAAGTTTAGCGTCAGGTGGGAGACCTGCGAGTTGGATCGCACTGATGCCCTTGTACAATTCCTTGACACTTATCCTGCTGACTGCTGTGTGCTCTTCAATGAGCCGAAGAAATCTCATGATCCCGCCATCAGTGAACCTGATCCTTCAGGGAGTCAAAAGAATCACATCTGGGCGGTGATAGCTGAAGTTATCTTCGAGAAGGACGTGGAGTACAAGAATGCGTATGCTGAGGACAAACACAAATTTACGGTGGCAGTTTCTAATTGTATTACGCAGTGCATATTCCCCCCTCTCATATGCATTAATTCACTAAAAATCTTAGTCTTAGGAACAAATATAAAAAAAAATGTGCTCGCTTCCATTAGACTAGTGCTGGCATCAATCCACTCGATGCTGCTAGTGCACAAAATCTTCGAGGTAAGGTGTTTTTTTATTTAAATTTATCAAACTGTACTACAACAAACTACAGAGCAGGTACTAATCAACTTCCCATGGTTCGACATACTCGATAAACTTTGGAAGAGCAATTTGGTGTTTGCACCAAAGATGATATCATCTATGCTGGGTGTTGATCACACTGCTAATATGGCTGCCCTTACCCAAGGGAAGGGCCTGCAGATAGTTGCTCAGGCCCCTTCTCCTGACCCCTACAACATCATTGGGGATGCCGAGAGTGATGTCATTGATGACATCTTGGATGAGCCTCTGCTTGCCCAAGAGAGGGGTAAGGAGAAAGCTCTCCCCCCTTCTTGCTCTAATGAATCCATGGACGAGGACCTTAACCCCAATGACGGCCATACCTTCATCCCCCAACCCGAACCTCCACTCCCCTCTACCTCTCTCAATGATGCTGATGATGTGGAGCTCCAAGATGACAATTTTGGGCCATCCAATTAGGAGGATGAGGACACTGTCCAACAACATCTGTCCAATAAGTGCCCTTGCTCATCCTCACCACCCCTTGCGCATGCTCCTCATATCCCTAACAACCACTCCCGTGGAAAATTCAAAACTCATGTCGATCATGTTACTAATCATGGTGCCATCCGCTCGCCCAAGTCATCACCCTCTCAGATGTCATCATTGTCATCTGCATCATCATCATGCATGCATGCCACACCAACAATAATATCAGGGTCACAAACATCATCCACTCACAAAGCAGCCCCCTCCCAAAAATCCTCCCTCTCAAAGTGCATCAATTCAGAGATGCAGGACGTCCAGGATCAAGTTGAATCACTCACTACTGGGATGAGTTACATATATACTGCAAAGGTGGCTGCCTCTGAATACAAGCTTGTGAAAGTCAATACTTACCGACACTAACACGACATCAAGTTTTAATATGAGTAGGCCAATAAGGAATGCAGTGAGGCCGCCATTGTGCACCAGTGTGCGCAAGAAGCCAAGGCCTTGGAACTTCAAGTTCTTGAGGCCCAGGCTAAGGTTCAGGTGGAGAAAAGGGCTGCTTTGCAGCTTGAGATTGAACTTCTCAAGTTGAGAGGGGGCACTGTCTTCTTAGATAGATGATCTATAGATAAACACCTATAAAACCAAATATCTCCACGGTCAGCGATTCAGACAAATACCAATGACTGATAACGTGGTCGTTCGTGGGTGGCTTATCTTTGCTCCTAAGGTACAGTCAGTAGTGTATAGCTCTGCACAAAAGTCAGCAGTCAACAATCAACAGTCAACAGTCAATCCAATAGTATGGATATGAAACACAATGATAACAGAAACAGAACCCGATCAGTCAGTGATCAACAACAACAACAACAAAATGTCAAGAGACACAATCACTCTAACAGTATAGAGATGACACAAAGCAAGTAGACACTCCTCCTAACACTTCACACAGCAACAATGATTCGTACACAAACTTAGTGCAGCAAGTTGTGTGGAGTTACAATGATAATCCCCCTCAAGAACAAAACAGGTGAGACTACTGTCAGACCTAGTCAGAGCTACCGTAGCACTCTTAGCCTAATATTGAACCTGCTGCCAAGGAACTCACAATGAGTATTCAAACAGACTCAGGAACGGGCATCCTTGGATTTCAGTACCAAGTCCCCTTTTCAATAGCTAAAGCCTAACTCGCAAATGACCACTTTGGCCCAGTATAACACGCAGATGTCTGAGGTCAGTGATCCACTGTCAACACCTAAAGTCTCCCCACAAGACTATCCTAAGTCTTCAGTGGACAAAAGAGACAACACCAAACTTCTGGGTAAGAATGAGACTGAAACTTTGATACTTGAGAGAAAGTTGATAGGAAGAAACAACAACACAATCAGACCGCTACGACAGAAACACCAACACAGTCACGATCACGGAGACTGTTAGCAACAATGATCACGACACACAGAGACAGTGATCACAGAGATAGTCAGCACACACAGTCACCAACACACCACACACACTTTAAGAAACAGAGAGAGTGAAACAGAGAAACAGAGATGTTAGTTTCACAGTCACGAAGCTCAGACACGTTTCCAGAGAGACAGATAAAAGAAAAAAAACAATCACAGAGACAATCTCAGAGAGAGAGACAGACACAGACACAGAGAGATAGACAGAAACAGAGACAAAGAATAAAACAAAAACAAAAACACAAATAAAAAAAGAAAACTAGTCTTGCTAGTCATCAGACACAGTGAGCTCAAGGTATGTGCTAGATGTTCAACACAGTGGGGTCAGATATGTTGTGCTGGTTGTTGAGCACAGTGAGCTCCAACCTTGATCTGCACTTGCTGAATGTCGATTCACACTTCACTCACAATTTTATTCTGAGAGGGTAAAAGTGGCACTTGGGCATTCATTTATTGGGCAGAAAACAGCTCTTTATATAGACAAAATCGGTGGCTATACTACTAGTTTCTCGTACTTAAAGTTGTAACTTTACTGTGATAGTACCAAGTCACACAATATCTTTGAGTCAAAAAGTAAATATTCATAACTCTCGTTGGTATAATGATGAGTCAGCAAGAGCTGTGTATAGCCCATGGGTCAGGTGACCCTTGATGACTCAGCTAGACAAGAGTGAGAAAATGATTACATATTGTGTACATATGTTTGTAAAATCTGTGGCTGATAAATTGATTGGTAGCATAATGACATAGGACGCATGTTTGGTGATTTGTAAGCTTTCCCACAGGGTAACCTTATGCAAACATATTTTTCACAATCACCCGATATGCGTGAGAATATGTCTGAGTCATCCTCATGGCTGACTAAGCAAAACTCATCGCAAAATTAAATGTACAAAAATATTCAGTCCGCTTGCGTATAATCTCGTAAAATGAAAAAAAAGCGAAAAATATTCCCTAAGCCTCAGTCTGACTTCAGATCACAGGAAAAATGATTTCATAGGGCATAGGGCTCATAGGAGAGTGTTGGTCATCCATGCACTGAACCAGTTTGGTGCAGGTCAGCGCAATCTGAGCATCCAATTGTGAGTGTATTCATTGTCATTGCCACTGTGTTGTGTGTTGTTCGTGGACATTGTAGTTGTGTGTGCTCATTTTGTTCTGCTTGTATCACATGCTTGTTTTTTTTCTTTTTTTAAACCATGTCTTGCATATGTCTACATATCATACCTACATGTTCTACATGCCTCCTATGTCTATGGTAATACATCAGCTGTTTGTCTTGTCTTGTGTTTGATTCCTGTAAGTTACTACCTCAACAAATTCTCCATTAACTCTGCACAAGCTACATGGCCAGGGGTGCCAACATAGGAAGTATCACCCACAAGACCTACATCAGGGTCTTGTTGCTCTGAAGGGGGGATAAGGTCTCTTTCCTCACCTCTAAGGGCCCAATCAGTGGTACTACCTTCACCACTAAAAATGTTATGCTGTTCTTCAAAGTGAATAATCATGTTATGAAGGATAATGTAACACATCACCTAGTAGGAATGGAACTGAAGGTGGTTGTCATTCTGCAATGGGTGTCGAAGCTCCCGAAGAGACTGGAAATGACCCTTGAGAGCAGCAAATGTGTGTTCTACCTGAACATGAATCTGAAAAAATTAATTGAATATCAAGAAGTTGAATAATAAAATAATAGATGTACCTTGGATAGGATAGTATTAAAAGCCTTCTGGTCTCTGGTTAAGGACCCATCAGGAGGCTTCTTGAAAGGGGGAATGCACCATAGCTCCAAGGGGTAAGCACTATCTGCCAAAATCCAATGATTATCTCCAAGAAGCATTGCATGCTGTTGGAAAACACGAGTGGATTGGAATGCAAATGCATCATATGTACTACCAGTGTGACCAATAGAATAATCCACTATAGTGCGATTGTGAGGCAGGATGACTGCCTAAAATATTTTTTAAATCAGACAAAGAGGTATCAAGTAAAAATAAAACACACCTGGCAGTTGAGGGAATATTGAGACTTCCTGGTGTAAAATGACTCTCCATAGTAACCTGGCTTTTGATAGAGATTGAATAGTGATCCATCAATTACCAAAATACCATTCCTCTACTGTGGGCAGGACTTGGACTGAACATAGTGATGAGCCTGTGTGACCTCACAAGAGTCGAGAGTAGGAAAGCAGATAAAATTATCATACTATCCAAGCAGGGCAGTCATGACACGATTAGTGCAGTTTGTAACAAACCCGATGCTTATGCCTGCCCACTGATAGATATCCTGGTTGGAAGCTGCATTCCCATAGTGGCCAGCACAATTAAAAAAGATAGAGAGTTGCACAGCAACAGGGAGTTGGGGATTATTGGACTGATTGTGGAAGACAGGGTCACCACTGATTTGATCAAGGATGTCGTCAAATATATCAGGATTAACACATAGATTCATCCGGAATAGGTCAGGGCGATAGACAGCAAAGTGGTCAAGAAGCTGGATCTGTGGTGCCTGCATAGGAGGCTCATCAGGAATGTGAAGGACATGTGCCATCTGTACCTCATCCTGAAGAGCAGTAAGAGAGCCAATAATATGAGCGTATTCTTGATGAATCAGAATGGAGCCACCTGAGGAGCCTGAACTGCCAGATGTATGAGATGTAGGGGAGGACAGTGACATAGGGAAAGGTGGTGATGTGGTCCTAATAATATCATTTTCTGAGATAGAGGAGCCAGAGGAGCTAAGTTCTCCTTCTGCTATGGCATGCTCAACCCAGGCATTTGTAACATTTAAAGTACTAGTATCTATTTGATTGAGTAAGTCTTGACGGTGAGACTGGCAAGGCATTGGGGTGAATGGGCTGTTATTCCATCATCACAGACTAATCTAATCTCATCAAGTTTTAAGCGGAGTTTGAATATTATGCAGGTGTGTTCCTGCCACCTGCACTGTGCCACACAATGAGCATACCACCACTGATGCCACACAATGAGCACACCACTGCTGACGCCATCCATGACAGTAACCCATCGCAGTGACATGCAGTTGGACCACCTCATGTTGTGCTGGCTGCTCCACCTCACACATTTCATGTTGTGCTGGCCACTCCACTTACAGCCCATCAGGGGGACTTGGCAGCAAATGTCGACTACCAGCATCTTCGTGGATAACCTTCAGCTTTTTTTTGTGTGCACATGCCTCTAACCCTAACCTTACAGTGTGACTTAGAAAGTTTGAAGTGTTTGAACCGCTAAGTATTTTGAATGGAGTTTAAAATTGCATTTTTCAGCCAGTTTTCAGAACCTTTCAAAACATATTTCAGAGCGTTTCAGAGCCTACTCTGAATACTATTAATATGTCAATGATATTATAATCTGAATCTAGGTCAACATCAAAAGTTTCAGATCGAGATTCATGATGATGGCCAGGCGCCTGGACTGTCTCATGCTGTAGAGAATCTAGGTGAGCTTTCAGCTGCTTCTGTTGCTCAATCCTGCTTGTTTTAACTTTAAATCTAATGGCTAGTCAATCCGATCACAATCTGGGCAGTGCAAGATGGAGCCGCTAATCGGAAAAACCAGGACAATGGTGAGTTGCCCCAAATTTGTACAGATGTGCCATTTCAATTTTCTTATATTTGAGACATCGACATGCATGGATCATCACCCTGAAGCCACCCATCATCCGTAGATTTTGTCTCAGTGTCCTTAGACTCTGACCACCAACATCATGACAATGCCAATGATGGTGTCAATGATGATGCACCTTCTGCACCTCAGCTGGACGATATCAAAATTGAATATCATCCACACAGCAAGATACCTTCGACTGTTCATCCGTTTTCAGAATTTACTCGCCACCATCCAACAGAGGATACAATTCCTTGTAGCGCCTCTCCATGGGAGCCATTCTACACAAGGCTTGACTTTGAGGTCGCAGAGATTGCGCTTACTGCAGCAATGATGAAAGATCAAACCAACCGATTTTTTGAGCTAATGCGCTGCGCTGTGAGCACTTAAGAAGATTTCAGTTTGCAGAGTCATGATGAAGTTCGTACATTGTGGAAAATGGCATCCGAACAATTTACGCCTGTGAGTCATGTTGGTGCATGTAGATTATGTTGTTAATAGTCAAGTGTAGTTTGAGACCAGTACAATATCGAGCCCCTTCAGTAACATTTCCTGACTTAGTCGGACAGCCAAAGGTTGAGAATCAACCCAGTTAGGCGGGCCATCCAGCGTGGGCCCATGCATGACTGAGCACGGATGAGCCCACACATAATTCAGCACCCATGTTGGCGGGTGGGCCAGGTGAGATTGATAGGATGAGTGGGCCAATTATCATGGGACACAGGTACCAGGCCTGACAGATAGGCCCAACAAGTTTTTCTTCGGCCCACACATGTCATCTCGGAAAGGTCGGCTAATTGTTTTCGGCCCAAAATAATATATACATACATGATCTCGCAGGGGCCGACGGTTGCATGCATATGATTTCGGGTCAGTAACGTCGGCCCAAGGCGATGGGCGCATTTGATCTCGGATGGGCCAGCCGATCATTTTTCGGCCTATATGATTTTGCTACAGGCTGACAGTTAGGTGCATGTATTGAATCTCGGGAGGGCCGGCCACATGTCGGCCCAAGGGAATAGGTGGGCTCATTTAAGCTCGAAAGGGCCAGCCGATCATGTTTCGCCCAATATGGTCTTGCTATGGGCCGACGGTTGAGCGTATTTCATGTCGGAAGGGCCAGCCATACATCAGGCCGAGGCAATAGGTGGGTGCATTTAATCTCGGAAGGGCCAGCATATCATGTTCCGGCCAATATAGTCTTGCTATGGGCCGACGGTTGAGCGTATTTCATCTCGGAAGGGCCAGCCATACATCAGGCCGAGGCAATAGGTGGGTGCATTTAATCTCGGAAGGGCCAGCATATCATGTTCCGGCCAATATAGTCTTGCTATGGGCTGACGGTTGAGCGTATTTCATCTCGGAAGGGCCAGCCATGTGTCGGCCCAAGGCAATGGGGTGTATGATTTCGGAACAACCGGCTGACTATTTTTGGCCCAAGAAAATATAGGAAGAATGCGGTTGGCCTATAGTTATTTCGACCCAAGATGATGCAAAGGTGATCTCAGCAGGGCAGTTTCATGTGCATTTTCAGGACTGCCAGTCCGGCCCAGTGAGTTGTACGCGGCAGTATGAATGCGGATCTCGGAATGGCTGACAGTTAATCCCAGTTATTCATACTCACAGTAGAATACCCAATTAAGCTCGGAAGGACTTACGGAGTGATGTTGGGGGCAAGAAATATGTATTCAGCACCGGCAGACCTGACGGCAGGGCTCAGCGTCAGATGAATATATATAGGCACATTATCATGTGATGTAGGATACAGGAGAATCTCGAATCTCAGAAGGTTGAAGGATGGCCTAGCTAGTTATAATTGGCCGAAGGAAATATAGATTTGATTACAGAAGGGATCGCTATTGGGTTCAGGTAGTGTTGTATGGCCAGAAGATCATACAGAAGGGCCAGCTTGTTATCTTGTAGCTCAAATGAACATACCTACGATTCCCGGAGGGGTTAGGAATAACGGAACTCGATTTTGGGGCCGGATATATCTGCGATAGTTTAGGATAAGGTAACGGATAGAACACAAATCGATAAATCTGATACCGGAAGGTGTTACAAATGGGCACATCGGATGTCCAATCGGTCCGGTAGAAAATAACAGTTGGGCCGATCAGATATGGTGAGCGGCAGCTGAAAGCAGTTATTCAGGACATGAGTGTAAATCTAATTGCGTCGAGCTCGCCTCTTCCAGAGTGTGGCGGAAGGGTAGTAGATGGGGTAAACATCCTTCAACCTGCGTACTATTCGAGTGAGAATGTGTTACGCATAGCTATCATTCGGAGCAGGAAGTAGTGATGAACGGTTGCTGATACGGGGCCTGGTGAGTGCATGAACGGCCGAAGTGTAATATAAAGCAGGAACGGTATATACCCATTCGTAACACATTCCGGTGTATCTATGTATCTCCTGGACTCGCACAAGGTGACCAGGGAACACTCGTGTGCCATTCAATACTGTGCTTATTAAGAACTCATATCTTTCTGCGGCATGATATCCTTGACACTTTCCAGTGGCGCTTGACTTCAATATTAAAAAGGTGAGCGTTGCCAGGTGCAACAATGGTATGTAATGAAAACAAGTAAAGACAGTAATACGATTATGAGTGTCAGGATCCGATACCTATCAATCGGATATAGTTGAAAGTTCACTGCAGAGCTCAACGCATGCATCCGCATCGACCGGCAAAACTGCAGGATCCGGAGTTTCGGCGATGTGTGCAGCAGATGCAGAAGTCCCGACATGGCCGTGGACACCAGTCAAAACGGACGCATCCCACGCGTGAGTCCACTGTCTACCGATGGCAGAGATGTTAGGATCGTCGTCGTGATTAGCTAGCCAAGCCGGAAGGTGCACATTCCCATGGTGAGGGGGAGCATACGCAGTGGTGTCGATCCGAGGACGGTGTGCGGTCAGATCATCCATATGATCCCGAAGGGACATGGTTAAATGTCCGAGCGATGACGATGTTGCTTTCCATTCCGAATCCGAGTATCTGAGTTTTCGCTCCAGTACGTCCAACCGCCGCCCAACCACCTCTTCCACCGAATCGAGTCGTTCTTCCAAATTATCGACCCTGTCATTAGTAGCGAGACCATCAAGTCGCCTGCCCAGGTCTTGAATGCTCTGCAGGATGTCCCTTGCAGTCGGCTCACATTCCGCAGGATTCACGAGTGCTACTGATTGTCCTTGGGGCTCGACGGACACGGATGAGCCCATTGTTGGGATTGGCAGAACCTCTGCTTGAGCCGGCGCGACATCCATGTACTTCGGCTCACCCGCCAAGGCCAAATCTGAAGCTGCTTAAGTTTTCTGTACCATCGGTGCCACGGCAACACTCACCTTCACGTTCTACTATATCGTCCTCAACTACAGACAATGACCGATTGGGCGGCATGGGCGTCTTCCGGGACCTAGTATTAACCACCGTCTTGTTAATAACTCGGGACTTCGGAGCACGCGACTTGGAGCGTCTGGTAGGATTGGCAACTGCCTCGGCTGCCATGGCCTTGGCTTTCGCTTGCATTCTCTCCCGGACACCAACTCCGTTGATTGCACATGTGACCTTCATTTCATCACAATTAGCGCAGGCAAGTCGAATGCATCCGAATTTCTTGTCCGGAAGGACAAGACAGGCCACCCCCGATTTGCTACACTTATCACACTTCTGCGGGTGGTGACGAACGGAAAACTTTGCATGTTTTAGCTAAGATTGGTATGCACAAACTCACTGGCTTACCTCTGCTGCCGTGGCGATAGCAGAATCCCTACCCCATTCAACGGGCTGTCAATATCAAAGTCAGAATCGGTGGTAGGTGGAATGAAGTCAACACACCCTGGTCTCTGCATCCCAGAAACCTCTCTCATCGGCCATCTCGGTCGAATCTGAACGTTCCGGTGCCACATTCTTATCGGAGGGAACAATAAGAATGGTGGGTCACCAGTGCCTGAGCTAGGATAACGGGACTTACCTCTATGACAGAGGCGATGTCAGTATGCTCATTCCGGTCGTCACCCGATACATGCTTGCTTCTCTTCTGACTCGACTTGCCCAACCGAGATGGAGCATTCGGTATGTTCCCCAATTTCACCTCTTCCGCGCCGTTATCTTCCGCCTTCCTCTTCTTCCTGTTTCCGGCCTTTGGTGCTGTCTTAGCGTTCTTTGTCCCTGGCACAAATAGGTTATATTTGGAGGGGATAGAAACTGCGGACACGGGAAGCGGGGTCAGAGGTTCCAGCGCCATTGAGGTGGGAGAAGGCGACAGCGGTGCAATTGCCTGCGAAGGACTATTGACAAAGGCCCTATCTATGGGAAGAGGAGACAAGGTGGGTGGAGGCGCTATGGCCAACGGTGCAAAATGGACGGCCGCAGGAGTTCCGGACGATGTCCCCGGTTCAGAATTCAAAAGAATGGGAATCTCATCTGCTGCGCGAGAGCGGTAGTTTAGCGTCTTGTTGAACCACGGGTGACCCTTGATTCTCGGATCATTGTCTATCACGGATGTCCAATCCGGCATTGTCTGAAAAGTGCCAGCCTTTGAGCACTCTCGCACAACGGCAGCGCATGACAGTAGCTGCGGGGAAAAGGATGTCGCATTCCCTCCATGAAGTTTTAAGTCTTTCGCCTACAGCGAATGTGTTAATATCGATGAGATAATGAAGTGCGAGCAAGAAAAAGTACTCACCACGCGTCTGGCAATCTCATCCGAGATTCTGAGGACCTCTGGATCGCCAGACTCCAACAACGTGCACCGCTTGATCAGCAATTGCACGGCCGCCAGCGTAGTATCCAGCGCTTCGTTAGCTGTATCAGCGGGTGTCATGATGAAATTAAAAAAATAAAATGTTGTAGGTTAACGGGTGTTATGGTATAACGGAAGGAGCAAAAAGTGGACTTTGAAAAACTTGCACACAGGTCGGGATTTATATTCATGAGTCGGTTGTGGCTCTTTCCGAGTGCTGTTGATGCACGACCCATGGATTTCATTATGACGTAATAGTATGCCACATCTACCATTGTTCCACTACATTGAGTTACCACAGTGGCACCGGTCGATTTGTATTGCAATCATCATCGACTCCCTTCATCGAACCAGACCATCATGACCTTCAAAAAAGTTAGGTTTCTTACTCCCGAAGAGCCATATCTTGGCGATATCGCCTCCACCTGCTCTACCTACAGCAGCGATGCCAGCGAAGACGGTCCGGTAGCGCTAGGGCGTGCTTCTGATAAGGGTCTGATCGACTGGTTGGGCTCTTACGTCCCATTGGAGTTGTGGACTCCTCCTGCATTGTCGAGGAAACCCAGGATGAAAGGAGTTGTCGGATTGGAAAACTATCCGAAGTTTAAAAGTAAGAACGGCTTTGTCTTTGCCGGAATACTAACAACGGTGCAACAACAGAATACGACTTGACAAAAGAGTTTCTTACCGACCACGAAAAGCTCAATGATTTGTTCGCACAAAGGGATCAAGGTGAGTTCGTTCATTCGAGAGCAAAGATTTTCACTCACCGGACAATGCATCATAGTATACGACCTTTGTTTCAACGGCCACTTCGACGAGATAGGGAGTATGCTGGCTGGTGAGTCTCCCATTAGCCCAAAGGTTCTTTCATCACTCAACAAATGGTGCAAGACATGTATGCTATGGAATGCCGGCAAACATCCGGAAATGTTGCCCAGACTCCGCAAGTCACTTTACCCGGAGGGGAATGTTCCACCTATGCGGAGACAGCACCCGGAACAAGGTATGGCAATTCCTACGACTGCGGATGGGACGATCCTAGTTCGGCCGAGTCAGCGGAAGATCCCTACGACTGTGGGTGGGATCGTCCTACGGATGATCAAGGCATCCCGCAATCATGTGGGTCGGCGGAAGATGCTTATGACTGCGGTTGGGATCATCCTATGGATGATCAAGCCATCCTGCAATCGGGTGAGTCGGCAGAAGATGCCTACGATTGCGGATGGGATCATCCAATGGATGATCAGGCCATCCTGCAATCGGGTGAGCCGGCAGCGGATCCCTACGACTGTGGATGGGACAACCATATGAATGCGACGGAAGCCTCTTCAAATGTGACGGAGGAATATGTTGGCATAGCAGCATCTGAAGATGGAGGATCGGCAGGGGATGATCCGTATGACTGCGGATGGGCTGCCCCGGAAGTCGGCAGACAAACTGCCACCGGCAGTAACACAGTGAATGCATTTGCCTCTTCCGGTGAGCAAGCAGGTAAATGCTTCCATACATGTATTGTATCATAACGCCTGATTTTCTGTAGAGCATTGGCCGAGGTTGCTAGAAGACAATGAAACAAATGTCTTCGAGCATGCAGAACACTCTATGAGGTCTGCGATCCGAATCTTGCATGACATTCGGCCTAACAATAGTAAGTGTTCAGATTGTAGAGCGACTGCCGTTGACATCTTCGGTAGTTCATCACAATGCAAACGGCATTGCAACAACTGCCGAGCATGTCCTCGACCCCATGTTGATACCGACCTCCTTCGGGACTCAAGGCAGTATCGGGGCTCACACGGAGGCAAGAAACAGAGTGGCGGAACTGGGTGAGGACATTGCAACTGTCCACCATTTACTCAACGTCCACCACCGCATTATGACGCAGCTGGATGTCCTGATAGCAAACTGTGCAAAGTGACCTGCCTATGTAGATAATATATCATATCCCGAGAAACAAATAAATGTAGTATATATTTATATCACCATGTGTGTACATATCTATGTATGAAGGCCGAGAGGGCCAAATAACCGCTCAAGTTCCCTCATGTGTAAGCAGATCATCACGATCTCGGATATATATATATATATGTATTACAGGCAGGAGGTGTAATGATTTCAAATAAATCAGAGGCAAACTTGGCTTGATAAACCAAGCATACCGACCGCACCATCTCGGAAGCTATGACAACGGCAATGTCGGAATTCCAACCGATGATGAAATCGTATGGTCGGCAACATTGTGATATCCTCAAATTTATACATTTGTAAAATATACGGATATAGCGGGTACACGAAAGGGATTCATAAACATTCAGTACGACTATGTCCGGTACCGAACAAAATCAGCCTGATTGTATCTGGCAAGGTGGTACATAGCGAAGTCGGCCAAATTGTACTTTGCATACTCTGTACGGGGAGTTCGAGCATGGTTGTGCACGCTATCCCGCATAAACCAGGCCCATACAATTCTATTGCCCTCACTAACCTGGACACCGTGCCTCACAAGTCGGCCAGAATAGCTGACCATGACGCCCGGATTATAAGCTAGATCAATTCCTAAATTTGTCAGATTCATGACTGCGTTGTCATAGCTTCCGATCGAAGTAAGAATGTCAAATCCTTCCGGGGGGCATTTGGGATCACGATGACCCGGCGTGTCTCTGTTGCATACAACAGCGGCACCGGTATATGCCGACGCCCAATGTTGCAAACAGCGGTACATCTCATCTTGCCCTTGTTCCGCTGCCCAAAGCCCAAGTTTAACATGAGTGGACATCGAGGCCCGGTATAATTGCGGATGCATCACCCGAAGGGCAGCAGATGACAGGAGAGCCGGCCGCTGCATATCCATAATTGAAGAGAGATTGCTATCGCCTTTAAGGGTACCCGACACTTCCGGTATGAACCTTTTCCCGGGATCCCGAGATGGTGGGCCTTGACACTACTGTCGTTCAGGATGACGTGATTACAGCGAAACTTGTGCTCACCTCTCGCCCCTGTTGGAACCAACAGGGAGAAATATTGATGCACCCGGGAATCAAACCAGGTTCCATGGCAGCGCGGAAGTTGGAATTGTTGGTCCGCCATTTGCTTGTCCTGCCGGTTGACTCATTTCCGGTGGTGATGCTTTTTCTCAACAAGTCCCCCATACCAACTGTGGCAATGAACATATCTCGCTTTACGTGCTTTGGTCAGTGTCATGTCATCTTTGAACGAATCTCCGCCCACCTGCAGAGACCAATTCAACGCACCCGGGAGATACCATAGAATGATCCGGTAACCGGCGTCAATCACCACCGATGGGCTATCTAAGAACATGCGTTCGGCAGGAGGAAACTTTGCCAACAATGCTTCTTCACGAGCGTCATTCAACCCTGACTCCCGTTTGGCCAAGGCCTCGTTGTACCTAATGATATCGATATCCAATTTGACTACATCTGTCAGAACAGAGTAGCAATAATCAATGCCTCAACTCACTGGGATGTTGATATGCTTCCGCCAGCACAAAGGCTAGGTGTCCGCAAGCAAGCGCAGTTTCAGGATCGAGTTCCGGAGGCGTAGGAACAAGAGGTCTCCTGGCAACATGTGCGGCGAACTGCTGCTCTACCCATTCGCTTGCTATGTCGACGGCATTCAGAGCCCAATCCCGTGGAATGAATGACGTTGCGTGAGTATGTAGATCACTCTCAGCCAGTTTGTCATGGTAGGTAGTCCAATACTCATCGGATATCATGGTGGGGAGGCATGGTAAGTCCTGCAAGCACAGCTAGCATCTTATACGGATAATGTCCAACCTGCGGTTGTCTTTATGATGTAAAATATCACACTCCTCAATATTATTAATAGCAAACACGAGGCATCCGGGGGTATAGGAACGGCGCGTGTCATCCTGTTGTAACATTTTCATAGATGCCGGAGATAGGCTACATAATATTTACATACAAACGAATCACTTTACTACACATAAAATTCGCTTCCATGACTATTTACATAATGGCTCTGCGTCAGCGTACAAAGGGATGTAACTCAGGGAATGGATTTCCACGAGGGGATGTTCCTATCCGACCATTGTTGTAATCCTGCTCCAATAAGGCCACGGCCGCATGGGACGCTGCCATTGCGTCACGGACCTCGTCTACCGGCTGCTCCAGCCGATTCATTGCATCCACAGCTGCTCCGGTGGCCTCGAGCTTACTGACAAGGAGGTGGCCAAGGTCGAGACCGAGTCGGGCGACTTCAGTCCGGAGCACTTGAAGTTGTTGAAGCAGCGGGTCCTCACTGCGCGGGTGGATGATCGGTTCAGGCATCATCAATCCCAAGGCAGGCTGATTATTTGTGCATAACAATCAGCATCTATACTGAAGTATATTCAGGATCACTTACCCGCTGTTTGAAGTGCTCAGCCGTTAGGTCCTTCACCTCGGCTACCGAGAACCGCAGAGGCATTTGCATAGGCAAATAATGGAATGCGGCCGTCCACCAACAGTGCCGGTATCTTGGAACAACGCGATGGCCAGATATTGCATCGCCAACATCGTCATGTGGACAGTTCCGGAAGTTCTCAAAGAGATTGACGCGATCACCTTCTGTTTGGTAGGTAGCAGCAAGCCGGAGAACATTTCTGAGATATGTCGGCATGCTTGTATTGATATTCATAGCTGCACACATGCCGACAAACGGCGTCACAAACCGCTGGAACTCCAGATTAGTCAAGCGGTCCGCACAGGATTGGAAATGAACTTACATCCACTTCCCAAATCAGGTGTTGAACAAATGAATGCCGGTAAGCGCTTGATGGGTTCTGCTCTGTCATCTGGGCGATATGGATCGCAGTGAATCTGGAGGTGGCGTATTCGAACACATGGGCTGCATCCCAAATGGACAACGCGCCGACGCGAGACTCGGAGAGTGCAGGAATCTGGTCGGTCATGATTTCTGATATGATAACGACAGTAGGGAGATACAACCGGGCCTGACCTCCTGGTTTATATGTGTTGTCGGAGATTCAAAATCCACATCCGGTAATGTAATTCACAATGAACAATTTCCATTGTTCAAATGATTGTGCCCGGACCGGTAGATCTAATGCATCCTGAATGACATATATTATTTGTGCTACGATCAACTAATAATACTATACATTCAACAATCAAGCATTTATTGTGAACTTTGGATTTGCCTTTAGAAAACTTGCACGTGCATGTTCGGCCAAGTCGTGGTACATGTGGGCCTGCCGAATTGCATAACATTTGTGCCCTTCTGGGAGTGGATCGCCGTTGTGGGTGATGCGTGATAACCATGAGCGTGCCTTGTGCAGGAAGAACTGCACAGTCCAACCCATTTCATGGCCAACCAGTAGCAGTTCTTCCGACCACCGATCACGCAATGCTTTCGTGCGAAGCCAATGAACCCTGTAAACTGTGCCCTGTCATTGATGGGTTAACATAATAAGTGAACCGTTACAGACATTCATTCATCCAATCGCTGCTGACAGAATCTCCCTGAACATCAAGAGACCAGAACCACGGAAGCGTGGAGTTTCTTTGTCCCCGAGCATTGGGATCGGCTACAGCGGCAGTAGCTTTGAGATGACTTCTCTCCATCCGGAGATATTTCTCTAAGAGGTTGTGAGCTTGTAGATTGCCGAGTTGCGCCCGGCATTTCGAATAAATCATCGTTTGCTGTCTGATGACCCTTTCCACCGAATGTACCTGAGTCCACGCCCTGGTTGACTTTGCCTGGGATTTGGCCGGACGAACTGTGGTGCGGAAGAGCACAGCCTTATCAGCTAGCAGAACTCGGATTGCTTGCAGGGTGTCATTGGCCTGCCCTTCCCGAAGTGCAACTTCCTGACCCACAAGGTGGATGACGCCCAGCTCAGTACACCTTTTGGTGCCAATATTCGATGGGAGAGGTATAACCACCTTCTCGGGACGGAAGAAATTGCATTGAGGGACATGGTCGGAATCATGGTCACTCTCGGTAAACACGTCTCCTTCGCCCTCTGAGTCATCTATAAATTCAACCTCGAGATCTCTGATATCGTCATCCAGATCAAAGTCTTCGCCGAAATGATTGACTGCCGTGGTTGTAAATTCATCTATCCTACTTTGCAGCTTTGTACGACGTCTCACTATCTCCAGGCGCTGCGTTTCGGTGGAGTGTTTTCCCAACCTCTGGATGTCGATCAAGAGAGATATTTGCAGCTCTTCTATAGTGATACCGGATGCGATCCACGTAGCAGCACCGCATTTTGCGTGCCCTCCTCCGTTACCGGTCCGAGAAGACAGTAAAGCCAACTCTTGCTGTTTCCTGGTCGGTGCTATGAACATTTTATCACTGATGGTGCAGATCGGACGTATATCGGCCGTGACTCACCCTTTTGCAGCTGGACGTCGAATATGTCCATTGCCGATGGATCCGTGCTTCGATGCAATTGTGCTTCTCGATCTTGTTCCACCCAAGCTTCGACCATGGCAGAATCCGCGGTTTCATTCAGCTTCTCAAATGCCGTCATGCTTTCGGACACTCCCTTCACTGCTTCTCGATATTTCCGACATAGGAAACCACCTGGAGAGCGTTAGTATTAGATTTGTAAGGAAGAATATATCTCAACTCATTCTGATCATTTTCATAAAATTTGAGTCGTTCATTTGGTAGTCAAGACATTCCTGTCGATGGGGAGTGGACATCCCTCTCGCAGAGGGAGATATGATATTCAGGGGCGCCCACAATGTCTCCATGATCTCCCCGTCGATCCTGGCTGCCCCTGTGATGAAGGTGGATGCATACCGGACATAGCATTTGTCCTGATGACCATGGACATGCCAAAGTCCTATTCCCGGAACTATCTCCATACCGGCCGGAATGCTCAAGTGTGAACTGTCATTTACCCTGCGCCGCAAATATTTGTTATATTGGCAATTAACGTCATAAAATGTCAAAGCTCGACTGAGTCCATCGGTATTATGGCTCAAAGCGTGACATAGAGCGTAGTCCATGTTCATGTGTCTAATCTCCGATGTGAGGTTTTATGATAATGAGTGACATGCGTGATCTTACCTTTCGCCTTTCTGAAAATCGACAATAGAATGGGGGACGAAACAGCCATGTCGAGCACATGCGCAACCACCTATTCCTGTAGCTTCCAGTTTGTGTCGGGAAGCATTTGCTTGATTTACAGCCCGATGGTTGTTACATTCCGACATGTGCGCATTTTCTTTGGCACCAGCAAGATGCATCTTGTATTGTTCTCTGGTCACCATGAAACACCTTCCATCGGTCAACCATACTTCATCTTCCGGACGAGTAGGATGGAGATGTTCTGCTTTAAAATTACCATCCATCACTAGTGATCTGGCGTATATCCAATCCGGATGGTTGCTGTCTCTTTCGGCCGGCTGTGGTGCATTGATACCGGGTTGCGGACAGGTGGGGCAAAATAGGGCAAGTTCACCTGGATCCGGAAGTCTTCTCTCGTGAGCAAAGCCGTTCCATTTCAGAAGTTTCAGTTGATGCCATTGCCTTCCAACCCGCATTAATTCCCTATACCGGTCCTGTCCGGAGGTCAGTTAATACGATGATGACCAACCGGCACCTCAGACATACAGGGACTAGATGCGGAAATGTGCTAGATGTCATTCGCCTTAATTTAGAGTAGTAATTCATAGCAGACGTCCCGCATTCCAAGTTGTCGAGGAGAAAACTATCCAGTACAGAAAACGTGAATGCCGATTTGGGCCGACTGAAAGATGCCGGAAACATGCCCATTGCAAACAGCTGCCTGTCCGGGGAAGCGGCATTTGGGCATTTACAATACCTGATGAGGAGCGAATGGACTCCGGATTTGTCAATAACTGTTGTGCATTCTTTTGCATGTAGAAATGGCAGTTCCGGTATTGCTGAGTAGTCAGAGGACAGTTCGCAAGTGGGCTCTTCTAAGTCCTCCCATTCATGGATATCCTTGAGACACGGACACGGAAGCCCACTATGCCCCAGATGAAATTCCATATCGATCTTCGTCAATGATGTCGCTTCGAAAAAGCTCCCGTTCCATTTGCTTATTTTGTGAAATGGCAATCGTCTATGCTCATCTTGACAGCATTTGATGCAAAACATGGGATCACCGAGGCAATCGTGGCACCGGTACACCACCGAATCTGCATTGCATAACGAACAACACTTGTTCGAAGGCGGAGCCTCCCGTTCTAGAAGGACTCGAAGGTACTCGTCCTTCCGAGCCATCCATTCCGGAGATAATCGTTTGGGCTCTGAGATCCTGGTCAGCTTTGAACGGGTGAAGAACGCAGAGTATCATACCTTGGTCTTTTTTTTTGCTAACAACACGTTAAGCGAACCAATAGGGCCATGATCACTCCAGTCTGCATTATGGAAAGTAAAGTCGGGTGTGTACTGAGGGAGCGTCGTACTGGAACTGTGTTTTGTGGGAGACTTTGTTGGAGATGACTGTGCGGATTGACTTGGCTGGTGTCGTTTCACTGGACACCATTTGCCTTTCCGGCCCCGACTGGTCTTTTTTACTTTCCATTCGACCAGCTGAACTGTTCTTGGAGGACTCAATACCCTTACCCTAGATTTACCCATGAACGTGGTATGAAGTTGTGTGAAATATAGGACAGTAGAATTACAGCAGCAACCTCTGCTCGCTTAATAGCCGAAATGAAGGGAGGGCACATAACACTCTTATTACAGACATTTAACAAACACACACTCACCATCACACCCCAGTACATCCTATCACTATCTTCCGTAGTATATAATGTCTGATCACGACTCTGGCTCTGAATCTGAATCTAACAAACAGCCTGCATTAAATGAAGATGAGGTCGCTATCCTGCGGTCCTACATTGAGCAATGGGACTCGGCTGAGGTATCGGACCGCAACAAGGTCTTGAAAGCAGCTGCAACCGAGGCTCGGACAAAGGCTCCAGTGATGGGTATACGACTGCTGAAAGATCGCAAAGCGGTGAGTATTGTATCATTTTCAGCACCAAATAAGCTTTGATATTCGGTAGGTCTACGAGACATGGTTCCGAAACCAAGGAATGAAGAAGAAGCCGGCTAAACCCCCTATCAAGATGGGGCAGAGATGGACCGGAAGAAGTGTTATAGACACCCTCCGGAAGAAAGAACTATTAAAAACAATACAAGACGAGACTGGAGCTAAGCCAGGGACGAAAGAAATGATCAACCATTACACCAAGCAGCTCAACCTCCTCATTGCATCCTTGTCCCCAGAAGAACTCAAAGAAGCCAAAGAGATGGCTGATATATGGAACCGTCAGGGTGTTCCGGACGACGTCAAGTCCGACATTGCCAGGAAAAAAAGTGATGACATGATTCATCATTTCGCAACCGAGATGTGGAACCGGGCAGGAATGAGGGTCTTTGTTGTGTCAGCTTGGAAAAATGAAGAGGGTAAGATTCATGTGGCCGGGTGAGTGATCCTATGGATGCAATCAGTAGCTTCTCACATTTCCGGTAGTCACGACTATAACAATGAATACGGTGGTGCTGACTCTTTCATGAAGACTCGCAAATGGGATGCCATCCTCCCGGAATGGGATTCATATGCAGAGAGCGCATTTGGTAGAGTCCTAAACCGGCTTCTGTGTAGCGGAGACTGACGAAAATTAGATGGTAACTTGGATGGCGATGCAGTTGCAACTCGCAAAAAAGGTCGACAGGACAAGACTTACATCCTTGATGTTGGAGACGACGGATATCCCGTGCTCCCTGCATGTGATTCTATGGATCTGGACACAAAGAAAGCAGTCGTGCGCGCATTTTTGACTTGGCATTACAGTAGGTCGCTGTTTGCCTCTCGGAAGTAATCTCACTGTTAAAAAGGAAAATGTTGTGGGGATCCAAAAATTTCAATCCCATGGAAGTATGTCATTCCTAGATGCGGCGAGATCATTCCGACAGAGTGCCTTCCGGAAGGACACAATCTCGCGGAGCCTTCAAAGTTAAGGCAGATCCATGCCACGGAACTGCTACAGTTCTGGTATAACCGACAGGAAGAGGGCGAAGAGCGCGTATTGGAATTTATCGGTTGGTGGGACAATGATAAAGAGGATATGGTGCTCGCTGCAGACATGGAAGTGCCAGTGACAAGAGCGAGAAAGAATAAGAGAAAGCTCAAGGAGATGTCAGATCCGCCAAGGAAGCAGGCACGTCCACGGCAGCAGTCTCCAGCAGGACGATCGCAATCCGGTATCAATGCGAAGACAAAAAGGGCCGGACGAGAGCTAGAAACGAACATCCGACATGGAACCGCCGCTTCAGGTCAGGCACAAAAGAATCATAAGGTGAAGAGGCCATCAAACAAAGAATCTGACGACGCACAAACAATCAGCGACGAGTCCCTTGCTGAACAATCCAATGGATCGGAGGATGATATTCCTAGTGGCCAAACGGCGATTGTGCCAAAACGCCTTAGAGGTCGTCCAGTCCTGATCCGTGGTAGCAATGACTCCGACAGCGAGGTTGAGGAAAATATTCGCGAAAAGTCTGTTGAACCCGCACGAGGCAAAAAGGGTGCATTTCCAATCCAGGTCGCTGCTATTGATATGAGATCATCAAAGAAGGGTGCAGCGGTTGAGAAGCCAAGAGACGGCCCTCCGAAGCATGTGCAAAAGGGCCCTGACCCTGACCGTTCGGCATCCGCCGTGACACGCAAAGCCATTGCACCAAGGCAGCGGATGGCAGATCTACCGACGGAAGCCGGTAGATCGTCTCGTGAGCGCAAAGACGCTGTGGTCGGCGCAAAAGCTCGAGGGCAGAAAAGGACTGCCGAAGAATGTTTGGAAGGATCTCCTGCTAAACGGAAAAGAAGTCAAGGAGTTCAACAGGATAAAGTGGCTTCAATAGAGGCTAAGGAGAAGCCAAGGAAGAAACGGGTTGAAGAAGCTACCGATGGGTCACCCTCCAAACGGACGAGGAGTAAGACTTCACAACCTGCTGCAGGCAAGCGCTCCCGGAAGCTGAACTCTCGGTACAACGATTATGTGAAGCCCTAAGGCATTTCGGAGTGTTATGACACCCGCGCCTTAGATGGTCGAGTTCTTTGTATGTCCGGCCCCCTTGTATTGCTCACTAGCTCATTTTACACCAACATTGAAAGTTATTTGGACTAATTATATACTGCAATTGAGTCAATGCATGCGAGGCTGCCGCTGCTCTATACCGGTGATCATGGCATCTAGTGGGTCCATTATCCGGCGGTGAATGTTGAGCAAACGGTGAATATTAATGACATCTGCACCGAGTTCGGTCACCCGATCTTTGGCATCCGGTATGCACCAAACAAACTTCGATTTGCCATGAATGTGATTGCCGGCCGAGGGTCAGGCAGACGTGCGACCGCTGGTGTGACAATGCTGTGTATGTATCGATCGACTGCCTCACGTGTAGGTCAGGCGTGATGGAGCTGCAAGATCAACATGCTCACAGTCATTATGTCCTATGCTATTTAGTCGTTGGATAGCTCGACGCATGGACTCTTCGGCCTCCTCAAACGCATTGGGATCGGCTGGTGAAGAGGACCGCCCTGTATATATCAGACATTAGCAAAGAATGCAGCAAGTCACATATGACTTACTTGAGGTGGCAGGTGAAGATGTAAGGTCTATAACTTCTCTCCCCTCTGGCGATGTCAGGTCAATGACATCAATTTCCTCTCTCATCTCAGACACTTCCGGTTGCTCCTTGATAGTTGTGTTTCCATCGGATCGTCCCACCCACAATCGTAAAGATCCTCGGTGCTGTCCTTTTGAATGTCCGGAAGTGTGTTTTCCATATCAACGTCATCCGCTTTGAATGAATTTATTGAATCCGACCTAGACCGATCGGTGGGAACAATGTGCCGATTTGCACTATAGTCCCCATGTTCATCGGAATGATCCTGAAATATCTCGGCAGTTGTGGTCATGCAAAGTCCTGCCGCCCGCATCCATATGTATCATCGGTGCTATCTCCCGTTGTTGTTGTTTTTTCTGGCAACAAAGCATCATCCTCCCATCCGCAGTCGTAAGGATCGGCCGTCGATGACTTTGAGGAGCCGTCTCCTGGACAACCGGATCATCACACCCAGACTCGTATGAACGATTTCCCGCATGTCTCAGTTGACTAACATTGTCAATAGAGTGTGACAAATGAGCCGTATCATCCGTTGAATCACGGCCTTCCTGGCAGGAAGGTTGATTTATACCTTCATCCTGGCTTGGATTCAATCCTGTGAACCTGTCAGTTGGGATTGAAACAACAAAATGCCCACTAACTTTCTTCCGATGAGACATTCATCGCTGAGGCTTCGGTATCTACACAATCCTCCCATCCGCAATCGTATGGGTCTGCAGTGGCAGACTCATTTAGCGATACCGCCCTGTTCACCATCGGATCATCCCATTCGGACTGGTATACATCATCTGTGGGTATAGGTTCCTGCAAAACTTCATTTCTCATCGGATTTGACAATGCAGCCCAGTCTGCTTTGTGGTTGAGTAATCAAATGTTGGCTGCCAAGATAGTACTCGCCTTCCTCCGGTTCATCATTATCTGATCCTATAACCTGGTTAGTAGAAGTGTGAAGAAGTACATAACCGACAAACTTTCTCCCGGCATTATGACTTCATTCGGAGCTGCAGTTTGGTCCTCCCATCCACAATCATAAGGATCGGGCGTCGATAACTGATTTGAGGGTGAAATAGCACCATCCCATCCGCAATCATAGGGATCATCGATGAGAGTCATGGAATCCGGCACCGGATCCATGGGATGCGGTGATGTCTGTGAAATTGGCATACTTCTATTTCATCAACACAAGTTAGCGTATTCCTGGCAGCCAGGTTGTGCCAACCTTCGGATATTGCATTTCCTAATCATATTAATATGGTCTATTCTCATGAGTTATTGAACAAACGCACCTTCTCCAGGCTTCGCAGCTTCTTCCGGTGCTGTGGTGCCATCCTCCCATCCGCAATCGTATGGATCGGGTGCGGAAAACTCGTGAACGGCAGCAGCTCCATCGACAGTCGGATCGTCCCATCCGCAATCATAAGGATCTTGGAGAATTGTTGAATCCATCACCGGACTGATGGTGTTTGGTGATGTCTGCGATTTAGCTGAATCTTCCGATTGATCAACATAAGTTCGCTTGATCCTGGCTGCCAGCGTGCTAACCTTCCGATGTTGCACCTCCTAATTCTATTCATAAGTTCAGTCACTGGAAAATCCAGTTTGTGCAGATAACTGACCGACAGGACCTTCGATTGTTCGGGAATGTTGGCCTCTTAAAAAGTTTGGGGTCCGGAGCAATTCAGTTACATACATGTCTAATTCAATTTGTTAGATAAATGGATGAGGCATTTTCCACGCTCACCGGACAGCATGCTTGTGACTTCATCAAAGTCACCGTTGAAACAAAGTTCGTATTCTGCGGACCAAGTTTGTTCGACCACGCCAGCAATCCAACAAACGACTTACTTTTCTCTTTCTTTCCCACGGAATCACTTCGATATTCATAATAATGGGGAAGCTCGGCACGGAACTTATATACTTTAATGGGGATGTTTTCAGAATACCGGGCCGAATAGGGGTTATGTTGAACTTGCATTTATACACCGGATATGATTCCAGTCCGATGATTCCTTGAAATGTCGGAATGCTCTCCGATTTGGGGGGAATCCATGACTCTAAAGGGACATAAGTGCCCCACCAATCGATCGGATCCTCCTCCAATGCGCGGCGGTCCTGTACCGGGGAGTCAGTAGGTGTAGAACACCGATATTGAGACTCGGTAGAATAGATGCTGGAGAGTTTGTCATCAGCATATGAGGACACTTCGTCGCCAGGATTTGACATAGTTGGAGTGGCACAACGAACATGTAGCTCAGACATGATCATATGTGTGAAAATGAAGTCGGAGAACATCATAATAAATATGCGCCAAGATATACTGTGATATGTACGGCAATTGAGTACGTGGGACAATGATCGATAACAACCTTCTATTACGTGATAATTACATTAAATCGGTCCAGACACCCGTGCTTCTATGTAGGCCACGCGTTTCTCGGAAACACCCACCACCGACATATTGGTATAGATCCCGATATGGGTAAAATTTCTCTGAGTCATTCCTTTTTCTCTTCCCCAGAGAGTTGAGCTGTTATCAACTCACCAACATTTTGCATCTAGTGCTATGACACCTTCCGAAGCAGACACTGCTCTGAATGACACATTAGAGGATGTGCAATCGCTTATAAAGCGATGTATAAAGTTGAAGGAGGGCGATTCAGCGGCGGGGTTGGCATTATCGGATGAGATCGCTAGACGTGTGGTACGTCCGCTGCCGTTTATGTGGTGTTAATGTTGGTACTAACACAATTGGTTACAGGCAAAAGACTTAAAACTCTACGCAGGCCACGCGACATCATTTTCCCCCCAGCTGCTGTCATGTGCGGCGGTCGTACGGCAGTATTCCAAGGCTGGCGTCTTTCAAGCATTGCCGGACTGGACAACCGTCGTCGACGATGATCCGCGCATCAAGCATCATCCAAGATTCCACAAGACGGTAAATTATCGTCATGTCACTAGTTTTGGGGTCACGGCACCCGTTGCTTCCGGTTTGACGGATGCGCAAGCTACCTCCTCAACACTGCCCTTCGGTGCCACTCCGGAGGGCATATCGATAGCTCACGTTCAAGACCCTGCCCTCACAAAGGATATCTTGAGCCCGGCCATACATGCACATGCATCTACCCCGGCAGCCTTGTTTGACCAGGTCCCGCCAACTCCTCCGCGAACAGTAACGGCACCTTTGGAACCGCTGACTCCTATGTACCCTTCCACCGCAGCTGCGCCAAGCAAGGACGATCCTAGTGTGACGGGAAACATGAAGACACAAACGAAGACCGTTCGACAACCGGCCAAGCGGAAGAACATACAAGCGGAAGACGATGCCACAAATGAAACTTACGGGGCGCGTAGACCAGCACCACGCCCATTATCCCGGCAATCTGCTCCGAAAAGGAAGAAGAAGTTCATGTCGGATGATGATGAGAACCACCCGACCAGAAGCATACTCGTCACCCGGAAGGTGCTACGTCCTTCTTTTGCTGTTTGTACTTCTGACTTTAGCATGAATGTTGCAGCACAAATCGTCGGCATCGACGGCAAATGCAGTTGCAGGACCGGTCAATCCAACGCCCTCGGACACGGTCGATAAAGGTTTCTGGGATGCAGACACCCGGGTAGGTCGTCATCTACTCGGTGATTTCATTTTAATGCTTATTTCTCTAGCCTACTGGATGGGGTCGTGATTCCACCATTGCAACGGCGGCGGAGGTGGGTTCTTGATACTCTGGATGCTACTATCCGGTGATGTATGTCGTCCTAGTATTCCGTTCACTATCACCCCCGAAAGTGTGACAAATGTGTCAAATTGGATGTACCTTGTATTGTACTGCCGGACAAGAAACATGGGTTCACGCGACTTGCCTGTGCCAACTGCGATGAAATGAAGATAACCTGCGCAATTGACGGCGTTGGCGTCCGGGAGAGGTTGCAAGCAAAGTCGAAGGGAGATGAAGCGCTTCCTCCCAAACGTACTCAAATCCGCACCCCCAAATCGCGCCCCACCAAAACTCAAGCTAAAGCTGCCACCACAAAAAGAAAGAAAAAACCTGCTCGTGTATTCACCCGTGCCGGACAAAAGGATGTTCCGTTGGATTTATCGGGCGGTAAGCACATCTATAGCACGCTTCGGGCTAGCGAAAATCAATCAAATTTCAGACTCACATGCGGACCAACCAATGGAGGGTGTGACTCCACATCCGGATCCACTGGCATCCCCGGCCATGCAGCCTTTGGAGACAGTGTTACCCCCAGCAACGGCCCAACCGATCACCGATCCTACGGTTGGGTCAGGCAGACTCAGACATCAGCCCGAGCCCGAGCCAACTGCCAGAGATATACTGCATAGTATACATGACCTCGGTAGACGGTTCGATCTCCTTGCCACAAACGAACGGGTGGACGCGTTAGACACAAGGTTAGGTGTGATGGAGGAGACATTAGATGTGAGGTTGACCGTGCTGGAGAAACGTTTAAGCGCTGCGAATCAGCATTGGACTGCGACATCGTCATCTCTGGGCAATTTGGCCATGGCTCTTCGGAAGCACAAAGACGATCGGATGATACACCGTCCTCGTGAGAGCATAGCCGGAGACTCACAATCGCAGCAACATAAGGCCATATATCCGTTGTGGTCACTCCACAATACCGGCAGCGGTGATGAGGAGGCTGCCTCGCAAATTGCGAGGCAGCCACCTGGTGTCAACAGCAGACGGCTAGATAATGCCAGGAGATCTGTATCTACAGCTGTACCCGGAACATCACTTCCGTTCGCCTCCTCTCCTTTATCCTCCCGATTCTCTAGCGCCCCTCCCGGCACATCCGGCGAGTAGATCGTTGGCACATCCGGCTGCGCATTTCATGACTAAAGGAGCCTAATGCTGTACTTGTATGTGTCTTGTATTTCTATAAGATAGCAGTGAGGAGATGTATGAAGGTTTGCAATAGATGAATCAGATGTTCCACTACATTGAAAGTTTGCTTTGTCGGGAATGTTTGGCATACAATAGCCTACTTTCAAGGCAATTCTGCCGAACGATATGTTTATTGATGCATCATATGGCAAACATATGATCAAAGGGGTGCTTCCGGGATGGGCCAGCTGGTGTCATGGATGTTGTTTTCGGCCCAAGAAGTCGCGTTTTGTGTCGTCGGGTGGGCCAGACAAGACAAAATTCGGTTGTGGCAGCTGTGTATGAATGTATTAATCATGGAAATCTGCCCAGGCAGATGGGCTGCGCAACAGGGACCCGTGGGGAGCGGGCCAGCTCATTGCTTCTCTAGGGTTACGGATGAGCTTAGCTAGTTATTTTTGGGCCCATCAGCATATGCTTTGATCTCGGTAATGCTGACGGGAGGGCTCAGCTAATCATTGTTAGGCCCAGTGAGGCTCAATCAGCAAAGGTCCAGTTGACCAACAAGGATGAGTTTCATCTCGGAAGGGCCAGGAAGTGTTGTTTCGGCCTGTGTTATAAGCATGTTACTCTCTGAGAGGCGACCAAGCTAAGATGGATCATCTCAGAACATTTGATGGATGGGCTCAGCCCTTTATTGTGAGGTCGGTGAACATTACAAGGGCAAACTGACATGCCAAGCAATTGATTCTGTGCGTAATGCGGTTTTGGCAAAGCACAGTTGGTCATTTGATGACCCAGCACGTATTTACACTATCTTACGGATGGGCCCTACTAGTGAACTGTTACTCTCGGAAGGGCTTGTACGCTGACTGAAAACGTCGGATATGGGTCTCTGGTGAAGATCTATGCGATCCAGGATGTGATTGGGCCTTGGAGCCAATACAAATAGCAGAGCAATGCAACTTTTGATGTGATACCGGAAGAGATATATATATTGACATTTGCAGATTGACCTCTCCGGAAATTCAAGAAATCAATTTCACGGATGATGTGAAAACCCTTGTAGATCATGAGCCAAATGGATCCAGTTATGTGATAAATGCATGGAAACATCAGCATACATGATTATCTAGAAGTTACATCCCAAGCATTCCCCAGAATCGCCAAACAGGTTATCAATTGTCATCATGAACATCTTCCGTATGATACGCAAGACATCCAATCAGGTCGTGGCGATGCCTGGTATCGGAAGATGGTATGATGACCTGCGGCTATGTATGTACCAAGTAATCCGGTCGGCTACTATATTCGGTAGCCACAACTCACATGGGCTCAGTTACTACAAAGATGAAGCAATACGAACAGTTTGATATAGGAGCGCATACAGATAAAAAGATGATATATGCGTTAGCGTGCTGGCTACCTATCACCCCCAGAGCTATAATTGGACGCGATCGTTTTTCCGTAGCTCAGCATGCCAGAACTTGTATCACGCCCGGCCTACAACCAGATGAGCTATATACGCTGCAGTATAATATGCTATTGGAAGTTCAAGCTTCATGCAATCACCATGAAGCCAGGCGTATGTGACTAGGTGGGACTAAGCAGTACGCACAAAACCATTCAAAAAGGAATAGGTGGAATAATATATGTACTGGAGCATCAAACTGGGTAAAATCACAGAATCTCCGCAATATCGGCGACCCGCGCAGTATATCTAAGAGTCCGAACCTAGATAATGCTTTCAATCCAAGGACGGTGATCAACTAGTCCGGTAGCATATTTCCGGGAGAATATACAGATGTCCCGGAGGTAATAAAATACCGGATACAGTTCAAAATGAATGCTGATTCAATGTTGAGCAGGGAAGCAGATAACGCACCCATGTCTCTTCCTCCCGGACATCTCTGTCATCGGCCGCAGAGTCTATACCCGCCAGATTCAAATCCTTGTCTGATGCTGCCTTAGGCGGTGGGAGCGCGTGTGAGTTCAGGATTCATATACACACATAATCAAACATACCTTTACCAAGATAGTTCCGGTGCGACTTTGTCCTCGTCAGTCGATTGGAACTTCTTCTTTCTCTTCTGTCTGGACCTCGAGAGTGGAGGTGACTTGGATCCATCTGCGATAACCGCCACATCCAAATCTTCATCGCCTGCCTTCCTCTTGTGCTGTCGCCGACTTGCGGTGCTGCATTTCCGGGTTTCGTCTTGGCACCCGCAGTTGATCTACACCAGGAATGGCCTATCCACCATTGCTTCTGGAAGATCCTGTATGGCTGTCCGGGTATCCGACTCGCCATTTATGGGTGAGAAGTGGATTAAGGCCTACTTTGCCTAGGAAATTTCGCCATATACCGTTTGAACCTTTTCCGGGTATCGATCCATTCATTGGTGAGAAGTGGATTAAGGCTTGTTGCGGTGCATGCAAGATAAATCAAATTACCTCTGTATCCGACTCACCATTTATGGGTGAGAAGTGGATTAAGGCCCGCTTTGCCTAGGAAATTTCGTCATAGACCGTTTAACCCTTTCCGGGTATCCGATGAACCATTCATAGGTGAGAAGTGGATTAAGGCTTGTTGCGGTGCATGCAAGATACATCAAACTACCTCTGTATCCGACTCACCATTTATGGGTGAGAAGTGGATTAAGGCCCACTTTGCCTAGGAAATTTCGTCATAGACCGTTTAACCCTTTCCGGGTATCCGATGCACCATTTATTGGTGAGAAGTGGATTGAGGCTTGTTGCGGTGCATGCAAGATAAATCAAACTACCTCTGATTGCGACGACAGATGCACCGCAACAGGCCTTAATCCACTTCTCACCTATAAATGGTGCATCGGACACCCGGAAAGGGATGAAATTTCCCAGGCACCGTGTATTCGCACATAAAATTAATTTCCCGGTCACGGGGTGTTGCTGCTTGGCTTTGTAAGTGCATTTTTGCTGCAGCAGTGAGCGCTCACTGCAGTCACCGCTGGAGACGCCATCACTCTTGTTGTCAACGTCAGATGTCTGGACCGTTCCGCCTGAAACTCAACTGTATTGTCTTGGGCGATAATCCTCGCCGTATTTTCCCGGTTGACATTGAGCGGACGGAGATTGTTGGTGACCTCAAAGAGGTCATCAAAGACAAGAAAAGGCCAGAATTTGACCATGTTGCCACTGACCGTCTTGAGCTATGGAAGGTGAGTGATCTGATGCCTAGGATCGGATATTGATAATCGGATATTTTGGAAGGTCGACCTGCCCATCAACGAGATGATTGAGCAAAATCTCAACAATCTTACACTTGACCCAACGAAATCCCTATCACCTATGGATGAAATGGTAGAGATTTTTCCCGACGCTCCTCCGCGCAAGTATCTGCATATAATTATCCAATGCCCGCTTGCCGGTGAGTTGTCCTTCGATATTGCCACCCTTTCCTCACTGATGGTGGTCCGACTTAGTGTCTTCCGGACCGCTCCGCCTGAAACTCAACTGTATTGTCTTCGGCGATGATCCTCGCCATATTTTCCCAGTCGACGTTGAGCGGACAAAGACTGTCGGTGACCTCAAAAATGTTATCAAGGTCGCTAAGAAGCCAGAGTTTGACCATGTTGCCGCCGACCGTCTTGAGCTATGGAAGGTGAGAGATCTGATGCCTATGGTTGAATGTTAATAATCGGATATTTTCGAAGGTCAAGATCGATTGGAACAGTATAGATTTGCGGAACGCGATCATAGACGGAGGCGTCGAGCTGCACCCGTTAACCGAACTGTCCGATGTGTTTGCGGATGGAATTGATCGCGGATGCATTCATATCGTCGTACAACATCCTGCCGTTGCACGACAAATTCCAGCTGTTGATCGGCGAATCGCTTATCTCAAGAAGGGCGCGGGTAGTCCGTCGGCCGGTGCAAAACCATCCGCATTCTCTACGAAGCAGGACCAGCAAGAGTACCTTTGCAATCGTCCTCGCAGAGCCGCGGACCCTGTTCCCATTACTCTTCTCGAGCCTATCTTTGCCGAGTTCGTGGATGATTGTCAAAATCATCAACCAACCGTCCGTGATAACGACGTTGTTTTGCAACTGTCAGAAAAGATGGCCTCCTTCTATCCCAATGAACTCGCGCAGATGAATACCTTCCAGCAAGTACTCCGGGACTACGGTATTATACTCAATGCTTCTATGGTTGGCTCGACCGGATGTACGACGGACGGACATCTTTTGTCTACCAACGGACAATTTGTGCTGATGATAATTGAGGGGAAGAACGAGATCGGAAGCGGCGCTGCCGAACCATTTATGGAGGCGATGCTGTACTACCGCAAGTTTATGGAAGACTCGAAGATTGAGATGGCGAGACTCCGGTCTTTCATTCCATGCATCCATATCATTGTCTTCGGTTAGTTCATTTCACCAGATTAATTGCTAAAGCTGTTTATCGATCACAACTAGGGGCATGCATCGGCTTTTCAGGCTCTGTTTTTACTGAAAAAGTCCAGTCCGATGTCCTGGTCCCTATCATTCCTTTATTTTGGCATTCAACAGACCTCCACATGCAAGTAATGGCAGCTCGTACTTTCGGGGCTCTCAAAATTGCCGTCGAGAAACTTACCAAACTATACTCCCGTCCAATCCCGTCCCTCGCACCCGAAGATCCATATCTTAAATGTCCTTACCCTCGGAGTTATACCACTTCCACCGGTTTCATTCAGCAATTCTCGTATGATGAGACTCAAATTCTCAGGGATCGACTTATTTTCTTCGGGGAAACCGTCGGCGATGCGGCTGGGAGCAAGATATGCATCAAGTTTGTCAGGCACTATTCCCCTCAGGCTCACGAATTCTGTGCCAGCAAGGGGAACACCCCCAAACTTATCGCCTACAATTCTTTACCCGGCGGCTGGAATCTGGTGGTTATGGATGCCCTTGATATTGATAATGATTGCTTTCCGCAACGACCTGGCTCATATCGACTACTCAGTGAGATAAGTGTCTCGGACCATCAGCCGCTGAGGGAGACCATCACACTCTCATCCGGGAGTTACACAATCACAATGACGGCTACGTTCATGGCGACCTCCGAGATACCAATTTCGTTGTGCGGGACGACAAACACTTCATGCTGCTCGATTTCGATTGGGCCGGACCGATCCAGAAGACGCATTATCCTATGTATGTCAATCGGGAGGATATTCGACGGCCTGACGGTGCGTGGGATGGGCAGAAGATTGTGGCGGAGCATGACTTGGATATGCTGAGTTATCTATTTCATCCCGAGCAAGATGTTCGGGAGCCAGCTGCAAAGCGCCGCCGTATATTTGGTGAAGGGTCGCTAACGGTCATTTGATTCATGTAAAATTTGTTGTAGCACCAAAAGTCCACTTTGCTTGATACCAGTCTGTATTTTTCGAAGAACGGCGACATAGGTTAATTCTGTTGTAATGTAGCTCGCCAATTCGATTATTGCCCATGGCACACGCCTTCTCACAAGTCTCAATAAGGAGGATTCTACCATACATAAATGGAATATAGAATGCAGGCAAAGGCATCCACGGCTTCCTCGAGTTCTGCCGAACATTCTGGAATGCGCTTCCCGACATCTGCCGCGATCTCCAAGATGCCGGCTCAGAACACACTCGCGCAATCCTCCCGTTCTTCTGGGGTTAAACTTAACCTCATGGCAGGTGAGTTTGCTGTCATATCGGAAGAAGTTGAACTCATTGAGATGACTCTCAGATGCGGAGCAACAGCCTGGCCTGCCGGATGATGTGCCCATGCAAATGTTCCCAATTCTTCTCAGAAGCCAACGACCGGAACCGGATGATCAGCTTGCGCCGACCAACCTTGCTGGTCCCGAACCAACTGCAAGGGACATTCTGCAGGGCATCAAGGACCTCGGCAGGAGATCTGATCTCCTGGCCACCAATGAGCGGGTGGAACACATCAGATGCCCAATAGAGAGCATGTCAGCATCTCCGGTACATCTCGTGATACCCGGATCTGTTACGCAAGTCACCATTACCATATATATACAATAACTCAGCCACTTTGTCCTGACTATGCTGTTCCTGGTCGATGTTCCTGTAGGCTGGGTCTTGGTCCATGTAATTTGTATATATGAGCCGCATTGTTGGTTGCTACATATTGTTTTCCCTAGTGAGAATATACTTTACTTCATGATGATCACATGAACCTGTGACAGTCGATGCCATGATACTCGGTATAGATAGTTCATGTGGTAGAGGGCACATCATTGCGGATGCTACATGTATGGTGTATCCCTCTGAGATCTATATCAAGATGCATCCCTATTGACTACACCTCGCTATACTACCTTCTGAGCCCAAATCCTATATGTGTCAAAGTAATGTCAATCGGCCCTTCCGAGATGACATGCGCATGTACCGGGCACTCAGCAGTGTTTCCGAGACCAAATGCTTTACTCTTTGGGGAGATCCGTAAGATACTGTTCAGCCTGAAAATTTCTCACCAGACCTTCCTGAAACAGCAATGAACATTGACTTGCTGGGCATATCCGTAGGTCCTTTACAAACTCATTTACCGGGGCATCTGTCACTCATTCCGAGATCATTACCAACACTCTGTAGATGCCCCTTCCCCAGCCGCTTGTGTACGTTCTGGGTTGAACAATTAATAGCAACCGACTAGGCCTACAATACCTGGCCGAGTCCTTCCCTAAGTTCTTCCGAGATCCAACACTAGCACTGGGCCGAAGAAATAACCTGCTGGGCTTATCTAGAAGCCCCTCCGAGATAACTTGCATATGTGCTGGGCCCAAGAAACATCCAGCTGGGCCCTTCCGATATCATATGAGCCTATCTTGGGCCAGAGAAATAACCAGCTGGCCCTTCCGAAATCAAATGCAAAGTCTATGCCGTATAATTTGATTTGTGGGCCCTTCCGAGACCAAATGAATTCCCTTGGGCCTTGTCGGGCCCAGTTGATTTGCCAAAGCACAAACGTTGATCTCGGATGGGCCGGGCTCATGAATATTGGCTTAGTGTATCCATAAGAACCTTTACATTACAAACGTCGTAATATTGTAACAATAGGAGCATAGCATTGGGCATAGAATATCGGGAGCCGGTATATACATAAACCTAGAACATATCAAAGCTGGTCATATGGTAACAACGGGAGCATGACACGGGGCATAATCCCAGAATATCGGGAGCCAGTATTTACAAGAACCTTGAAAAGACACAAAGGATAGCCATATGGTAAGATCGGGAGACATTAAGATGCGGACATCGCTCTCCGCCGTGCATCCGAGATGTTCAGCCGTTGCTCCAATGCGTTCAACCGTTGGTTGAAGTTGGTCTCCGCTGAAGCAACTCTTACCTCCAATGCCTCCACCCGCTCATTGGTGGCGAAGAGATCTAACCTCCTGCCGAGGTCCTGGATGCTTTGCAAGATGTGTCTTGCTGTTGGCTCAGCATCCATGGCATTGGCCGGCCAGGCTGGGCGTCCTGTTCGGGCTGTGGACTGGGTCGGCTGCAGATGTTGTTGGAAGTTGCGCCATTGGAGCATTTCCGGGCAGGACATCCGTTGGCTGTTGCTCTGCCTCTGCGAAATCTAGATGAGTGGAAGCTTCTTGGATTGAATCAAAAACTTACCATTACCCTCTTTTCACTGCCGGAGGAACTAGGGGGGGGGGCACTAGGTTTGTCTTCCTAGATGAGCGGCCAGGTGTCTTGGCGCGGGACTTCGGAATGCGCGTTCCGGAGTGCTTGGGAGGATTGGATGCTGCTACAGCGGTCTTCGCCTGCAACCTCTCCCTAACACCCACGCCATCGATCGCACATGTGATTTTCATCTGATCACAGTTGGCGCAAGCTAGTCGCGTGCATCCGAACTTCTTGTCCGGCAGGACAAGGCAGGGTATGTCGAGTTTCCTGCACTTGTCGCACTTCCGGGGTGGTGACGGACGGAATACTGTAAAATGGTTAGTATATTATGGCAGTCATATGCTGAATGACTTGCCTGCAACGGGGTAGCGATATGGGAATCCTGGCCCCATAGGGCAGGCTGCATAAATCAATAGTGGAAGAGCTTTGTTAAGCGCAAATAACATACCCTGGTGTCTGCATCCTGGAAACCTGTGTCATCAGGCGCATCAGAAGTGTCCAGAACTGCCGGGTCGGCATCCTTCTTAGCGGCAACAGGCAGCGATACCTTCTGCTGAGGGAGTTAACAATTGGTCAACAATTCATGCGACTGACATACCTTTGGGATCGCATATACCGTTCCGGTGGGAGCGTTCTCTGGGTCTTCATCCGAGCGGAACTTCTTCTTCCTTTGTTGCCTCGGTTTCGAGGACCGGGGAGGCAACTCAGGGTGTGTCAGTAACCGCCTCGTCAGTGTCGTCTGCCGCTTTTCTCTTCTTACTTTTGCCGACCTGCGGCGCGACCTTTGCAGATTTCTTCTGAGTGCCGGCCACAAAGAGATTGTGTTTGAAGGGAGTAGCAGGAGGTGCTGAAGTGTCAGCGGATGATGTTGCATCCGCAGGCTTGGGTGGGGGAGATGTTGGTCTGGGCGGAGTGTCCGGTGAGGTGATTGGATCTCCATCTGCGATGGATGCAGTCGGCAAGACCGCCAAGACCGTGGACTGCGGCGTCAAAGTATCTGTTGGGGAGAGGACGGCAGACACAGGTAAATTTACCGGTTCAAAAGAGGTAGAAACCTCAATCTCAGAGGGACTGCGGTAGCCCACGGTCTTGTCAAACCTTGGGTGGCTCTGGATCCTCGGGTCGTTGTCTGACACAGAGGTCAGTCGGGGACGCACTCAAAAGTACCGCCCTTGGAGTACTGCCGGATCACGGCAGCACAGGAGAGTAGCTGCGGGGAGAATGACGTTGCATCCCCAGCATGCATCTTAGATCTTTGGCCTGCGTGGGGTTTAGCTTGCCAGGAATTCCGAAGTCCAAAAGAAATAAACTCACCACACGCCTGGCGATGTCATCCGATAGTGTCAAACTCTCTGGATCGCCCTCCTTCAACTTCATGCAACGCTTCATGAGCGGTTGCACGGCTGCCAGAGTGGCGTTTAGGGCATCGTTTGCTGCCTCGGAAGGTGTCATGGTTGATATAGAAGTCAATGTGGTAATGTAGATACGGACGAGCAAAATTTGGTGTTTGGAAAATTGTCCAAGTGCCGACTTTTATATCAACCCGTTGGTTGTGGCCATTTCCGCGAATTGTGGAAGCTCTGAAATGTGGACCGGGTGTAACATTATTGTTGCACAATAGAACTGCTGTCTTACGTCATCACATCCACATCAGGAAAGGCCGATCCGCATATGCCGCCTGACCATAATCTGCTGTCCGGACATCCCATACACAGCATAGCATTCATTATGGGTGAGAAGTGGATTAAGGCTTGTTGCGGCGGCGTGCTAGTCTGTATCGGTGAGATCCTCACCCCAATACTGTCTGTTATCACAATAATATGTGGTTTGATCTACACTACCTCCACCGCGACAACCCTGAATCCACATCTCGCCCATAATGGGTGCTATGCCCTGTATGAGATCGCCGGACTCTACACGATTTTTTGTGGATTTGCAATGTGGATATACCTACGGCAGTGACCGAATGCCAGAGTGGTAGCTACAATTGTTCTGTACAATAGTGTGACACCCAGACAATATTTCTGAGTGACCACATGTCTCGGAAACACCCAGAACCGGCGGATTGGGATGACACCCAGCCATTTTCCCACACAAACATATTCTCTTGTTTCCATCCCTTTCATTGCCGTTAACGAATTTCGTCCCTTCACAATTCGTCATGATACCTCAGGAAGCAGCAAACGACGCCCTGGAGATAACTCTGGCTGATGTGCAGTCGCTCATGAAGCGTTGCATGAAGTTAAAGGAAGCCGACCCAGAAACCTTAAGGCTCTCGGATGAGATCGCCAGGCGAGTGGTATGTTATAATTCCTCTCCGACTTCAGATTTTTTTGCAACCCGACCATTTCACACAGGCCAAAGACTTGAAACTCTATGCGGGGAATGCGACATCATTCTCTCCCCTGCTACTCTCCTGCGCCGCCGTTATCCGGCAGTATTCAAAGGGTGGTGCCTTTGAGAATGTCCCCGATTGGACTTTGGTAGCAGAAGACGACCCACGGATCAAGGACCACCCGCGATTCGAGAAGACCGTGGACTATCGCCCACCCTTTGCCCTTAATGTTTCTCTACTTGCGACATCGAGCGCAATCACCACCTCTCCCACCTCACCACCTCACATCGTCCCGCCCTTGACAACCTCAGCTCTTGCATCAACGCCATCCCGTGCGGACCTGGATTTCATTGCCAAGCCTGTACCGGAACCAAGACGATCTTCGCGCTTACGAGCACGTCAGAATCCATCCTGCACGGACCTGGATCTCGTTGCCAAGCCGGTAGCGCAACCAAAACGCCCTTCCCGCCCACGAGTACTCAAAAACCTACCCCCTCTCCTTCGTCCGGCACATCCACCCTTGAGATACCGCCACCTGTATGTGGCCGAAGCTGAGAGGGAACATTGGAAGGCACTTTCCACGGCCGGCGATAGCAAGAAGGGAAAGGCGGGCGATGAAGATACGGATGGGGCCGTTGTGGTCGAAACCCCCAAGTTACCTTCCTCGCCCCAAGAGCCTCTGAAAAAGAAAAGGAAGTTGATGTCGGATGCGCCAACCGCAATCATTGATGCGAAACCGAAGGTATGTCAGTTGATCTTGGTTGATGCAGCAAATGGCTTATCGCTCCAGGCATTACCGTCTGTTGCTCCTGACAAGGCTGGTCCGCCAGGCGATGATCAGGGTTTCCGGGATTCAGACATTCGGGTAAGTGATTCTCACTTATCCGTAGCGCTGATGCTGACCCATTGTCAAGCCTGCAGAATGGGGCTCAGATGATTGTATCGCTACTCCGTTCCAGGTAAGTCGTTGTGTCTATCTGTACCAGGACAGCCTAACAAATTTCAAGCATTCCGTTCGTTTCCATCCCCGGAAGTGCGACAAGTGTACGAAAATGGACATACCATGCGTTGTCCTTCCAGACAAAAAGTTCAGATGCACGCGACTTGCGTGTGCAAATTGCGACCTCATGAAGGTCACCTGTGCGATCGATGGCGTCGGCGTGAGGAAGAGAATCCAGGCAAAGGCTTCCGCTGCTTCCTCGAATTCTGCCGAACACTCCAGAATGCGCATTCGGAAGTCCCGCGTGATCTCTCCGTTATACTTAACATCGCCGAAGGTGAGCTTTCCGTCCAAATGGAAAGATGTTAACTCATTGAGATAACTCTTAGAGGTGGAGCAACAACCTGGCCTGCCGGCTGATGTGCCGATCAAAACACTTGCGATCAACAGCACAAGCCAACGGCCCGAACGGGGTGATCAGTTTGCGCCGACCAACTGCGCCGATCCCGAGCCCACTGCAAGGGACATCTTGCAGGGCATTCAGGACCTCGGCAGGAGATTTGATCTCCTGGCCACCAACGAGCGACTGGACACCTTGGATGTAAGAGTTCGTTCAGTGGAGACCATCATCCACCAGCGCTTGGACGCACTGGAGCAATGCCTTGACGCCTCGGATGCCTGGTAGAGAGCAATGACACCCTATCCCGTACATCTCGGATCGACTAGTTTCCGGGATTCTTTATATCATGATACCCTATATATTCTGTACTTTTAGCTACATCTTTCCTTACTATGCTGTTCACGGTCCCCATCTCCTGTAGCTCAGTTCTGGGTTTATGTGATTTGTAGATATGAGCTGCATTGTTGTTTTATTCAATATCTTGTCTTCCATAGTGAGGATATGCTTTACTTCATGATGATGACATGACGCTGTGATATTCATGCGGTAGTGGCAATGAAAGTTTTGACACTCCCGACTACGGCACGATGATTGCGGCCGATGATTTTCTGAGCGTTATAACGATGTGCATCATCGCGGACGGTACATGTATGGTGCATCCCTCTGACATGTATATCAATGTCGGATCCGGATCAGCATTCGTATCGAACTTTGTCCTGTATTTTATTACTCGTTTCTGTTGCACCAGTTGCATCTGTAAAACTAGTCTCTGACACAAAGTGCACTGACTTGGCCAAAATTCTCTAGCCGAGCCCTTCCGAGATCCAACACTTGCACTGGGCTTATCCGGAAGCCGCTCCGAGATTATTTGCACATGTACTAGGTTGAAGAATATCCTGCTGGGCGCAACTGTTAGCCCTTCAGAAATCAGATGCCTATCATGGGCCAGACCAAATAACTAGCTGGCCCTTCGCGAATACAATGCAGTCCCATGCCATATATTCAGCTTAGTCGGCCCTTCCGAGATCAGATGAATATTCTCTTGGGCCCATCCGTAGGCCCATCCAAGACTACCCGGCATATGTACTGGGCCAAACAATAGATGAGACTATATGTTGCCCCTCCGGGCGGGATCATATGCATATCCGTGGGCCGAAAAAACTTGCTGGGCCCATCCATGACCCCTACCAAATCAGTACCACATCCATATACTAATGGCTCGCCCATCACTACCGGGAATTCCTTCATGGTAGGCCCACCCGACTTGCCTGCATATTGGGGCCCACCTTGACTGGCCCGATCTGCGGGAATGTGCATGTGCTGGGCCAGTTCGGGCCTTCCAGATATTGGTGCACTGGGCCTAAACCTTACCAGCCGGACCAATCCGCATATTGAATGTGAGGACCGATTGGGCCCTTCCGGATGCTTGTGTACTGAGCCGATCCGCACCTGAATTTGTTATGTGCCGGGCCAGGTCTTGCATATTTGACCCATCCGCACACTGAATTGGTATCTACTGGGCCCAAAATAACCAGTTGGCCCATCCACTAACCCTTCCCAGTATTGTGATGGGCCCAGGAATAACCGGTAGGCTCACTTGTGCCCTCTTCCGATACTGTCAATAACCAGCTGGGCTCATCCGTAAGCTATTCCGATACGAGCTGAGCCCATTCGCCAGCCATGCCTGATACTATTATGGGCTCAAAATTTTCCTGTTGGCTCTTCCGACATCAAATTTCCCCAAGAATAAGTAGCTAGGCCCATCCGTACCCCCCTTCCGAGATATATAACTGGGCCCATGTACCTTGTGGCCCATTACAATTGTCCCATTCATGCTATGGCATCCACACTTGGCCCACCCGCTAGCATGGGCGCTATTCCACACTGTGGGCCCATCCGTGCATAAGCACACATGGGCCCACGTTGGACGGCCCGCCTAACTGGGTCTATTCTCAACCTTTGGCTGTCCGACTAAGTTGAAAATAAAGTACTGAATTATGTGAACCGGTACTGTAATGCATTAGCCTTAAAATCGCGTAAATATTGCCTAATGCGTGTAACATACTGTCGGTCTTCAAAAACTGGCTTCCTGGTCCAGGCTGGTCCGCCCTGTTCCTGGGAGCCCCCTTGTTTGTCATCCCCCACATCGCAATCTATTCTTATTCGTATCCTTTCTGGTTGTTCAATTACCTTCAATTCACTTTCACATCGGGGTTATCGATATTTAGGTGATGTTTTTATGTTGTACCAAATGTCAAGAAAATATTTGAAACTTAAATCGACATAAAAATGGAGACATAACTTTAAATTTTGGCTGTGTTTTGGACGAAGTGCAAAATTTCAAGCATTGGCAAACATATTCCCACTGACTATATGCCAATAACAATAAGAAATTTAATTTAATTTTCTGCGTGTGCTCACATTTGAAGTTCAATTCTGACCTAAAACGTCGGATAAAATGTAAAGTTTGGGACATGACCATATGCCTGCTTATGTACGAAGTTTTGTCTGACAATTGAAACACCCTGAAAACTTAAAGTTTGTGCTGATGGCAAAATGTGTTGACAAAACTTGAAGTTTTGTCCGCAGACTAAATGAATCGCCCGATCATCGCCCACCCATCGCCCACCCATCGTCCGAGAATTTGAATATACAAGTAATTGGTTTCTAGTTCTGCGGGTAAGAATCCCGCCGCGATGTTTGCTCAAAAGGTGAAGGAGGAAACCGACTACAGCGAGAATGGAAACCACGTTGCAGAGGAATCGGGCGGGCGGGCGCAATGAGTCGATCAGTACTGAACCTAGGACTGTCATATTATTATCATTGAGATTAAGCGCCGACTAGGCAGTATAAGCGAAACAGAACGACAAGACGAATTCTCCACAGTAGATGCCAAGGATAGGGAGTAGTAGATTTTCATAACCAAGATATGTAAACACTTGATACACAACAGTACAGACTACGTCTCATTCCAAACTAGATAAACCTCGTTAGTGTGAATGAGGAGGGGTTCAGTTCAATAAATCTTACCAGGCACCCTCGCCATGAAATCATAACACGCTGCAGAAACGTTCTGCATCATCTTGACTGTGCCAGGGTTAAATTTGAGAGAACGCTTCCATTGAGTGGAAGTCATCGGACCATTGGTGTCATTGGTGCACGAAAGTCGCTCGCGAGAAACTCCTTCTCGAATGTTGCCTAGACGGGTTTGGAACCAATCTTCGCAACGAGCTGACCAAAAACCAACGTTTAAGCCCGACACATTCCAAGCATGCGGCCGAGGCCACCAGGATGTTACTATATCCGTGCCCTGAGCTGGATAGCACAAATATTAGCATGACATTTGATTTGTATAAAGAAAGCTTACCCTGGTGCACGTAGTATGTCCCACACATAAAATCGATTTCTTCTTCCGACAGCCCATCATCGTAGTACATGTGATTATTGCTACACAATAGGAGACCGAATGGGACAGCTTCAGGCGAGATACCATCAAGGACAGAAGGGAGATGGTCGAAACCAAGGCTGTGCAACGCCAACCGCCATATCAGTCCCCCATGCAGAAAAGCAGCCCTTGCTCGAGGCCGGTTCATAAACTCGTGACGTAGCTGCTCGTACACGACGTAATCCGTGTATATTGCGCGGAAGGGAGATGGTCGGTGTCCCAAGGTGTAGGTATGAAGCTCAGCAAGGGGGCGCTGGAAGTCGGGCGCGACGGCCATGCGCTGCAGGGTCTTAAATGACATGCCTCTTTGAAGGAGAGCAAGTGCGATCTTCTGTAAGTCTGAACCCCAGTCACGTCGCAGGCACATCACAGCGGTAATGGGGTCAGGAATAGCCAATGTCCAACTAACATGGTTTGAAGACTGGCAGGGCTCAATTATGAAGAACCGGCATTGTGACAGCTCGGCGTAAGAAACTCGGATATGGGCATGTGAGATCCGTAAAGATGGATTGGGTCCTAAATCCCATACATCAGGCAGCATTAGGTTGCCCAAGTCAGATTGCTTTAAGTTTACCAAAAGTGCGATGAAGTTCGTAATGCTTCGGTGTTGCAGCTCTGCGATCGAACCCGTTTCCGTTATCGAATCACTGACCAGCTTTCGAGTATGTTCCCATTGCATTTTCTTAATCCATCCTTCCAGCTGTTTGGATATGGGTCCATTCAGAGGAGGTAAGATAGCTGCCATAGGTCGATATCCAAAATAGTAATGCAAGACAGGGACGAGTCCTTCAATACTCGCGTGTCTCGATGCAAGCAAAACCTCATTACCGAAGAATTTGTATATATCCTGCAAGAAACTGGAAGGGGTAGGAGGTGGAAGTTCAGATCGAGCGGTTAGAGGGAGGGGAGGCATGATGTCGTCATCATCTTCCCGATCGTCACCGTCAGGGATGCTAGTTGGGTTGAGGGCGCGACATAAGTCCCACTGATTAGAGAAGGGATCAAAGATCCTAGTTTCCTTGCTGTAGACACAAGTCCCACTGATTAGAGAAGGGATCAAAGATCCTAGTTTCCTTGCTGTAATCTCCCCAGATTTCCACTACGCCAGCCTTCGTGACGGGATGGCGCAATAGGAATCCATCGTCACCGTCGTCGTCGTCGGGCCGCCATTCAAACACCTGGATCGTGCTGGACCTCCCGGGTATGTGATGATTCAATGCTGAACGTTCGCGACTTAGGCGTGCCTGCTGTTGAGAGGGTGTTTCCTTCATCTCCCTCTCCTTGTTCCGCATGGCCTGGCGGGCAAAGAACGCCTTGAAATCTTCACCACACTTCTGACCACTATTTTTTTTTGGAAGCGGAAAATGGGAGAGGTCGGGCTGTGATTGAACATCGAGTACTGGTGCTGGATTGTTCGACTGAGTGCCCCACGGGTCAGTTCCCCATGAGAACTCCTTAGATGGATTATCGTCGGACTGAACCCCCCATGTGTTATCATCAGATTGAGTCCCCCATCCTGACTCAATGCCCCACAGATTCCGAGTTGTTGCTGCAGCGATATCTGTTGTTGAGGGTAGATATTTGTGCCAGGCCTTATGGTGCACGGTATTGGGGGGCCAGTATACCCAGATTGGGACTTTGAAGCGTTCATACATGGTTACATCTGCGTCCCAGCTCAGACCGTAGGCGCTATTGATGATCATTCCAGTGCGCGGTGTAGAGAATCATGCCTCTCATGGCGTGATATGGCAGTTTCCACTAGGGAGTATACAGCACCAACTCGCAGCACCACTCTGTGTACTATCCACAGTGATTCCTATATGATGCGCAGCTTTCCCACGCAACACGCGCCATGCACGCACCATTCCCGCGCTTCGCGATGTATGCGCGCGCGCGCATTCCCGCGCTTGCACGCCCTATAGCGCCAGCCATTCAGATGCATCCATCCACTGTCCACCAAGCTCCCTAGTATGTATATTTCCATTTCCTTTATTAGCATAGTTCCACCTTTATTTTTATCATAGTTTCTCACTCATATATATTTTTACATACCTACTCGGTAGCGCTTCGGCTCCGCATGACCGCACTTAGGCGCGCTATATAAGCACCAGCAGTACATACTACCTGGCACGTTACTTTTCACCCAACTTTACCTAGTACTTACTACTTAGAAAGTCGCAGTAGAAATCTATTCATTAGCACAACACATCTCACATCCTTTATCTTGCTTATATCTTCACTTTAGCTTAGTCTCTTATTTCTGCTTACACGCGCGCGCTTTCCCGCACTTCACACTAATACGCGCGCGCGTTCCCGCGCCTTCGTACCTTGCGCGCACCTGCGCTTTCTCGCGCTTCGCGTTCCTGCGCATACCCCTAGATCTTCGCTGCACTCGCTTCCCCTATAGGGTCGAACGCACTTGCCATCTCAAGTATCGCAGACTAGGCAACGCACGACCTACAACATTTATAGATACAGCTAGGAGCTATCTTTGTTCCTGGCAGTATTGTTGTTTCTACAGCGGTACGGCATCCGTCAGATCCCCGACAAATGTGCGAGAAAGTTCGACCACCCATGCAGACGGCATAGGACATTGAGGGTCTGTTGTGAGGAGAGAGGTCCATGAGGAGGGTCCATCGTGGGGTCTATATCGACGAGCCATGATGAAGTACGTGCAGAAAGTTGCAAGACCTGAGAATATCAATCATAAGCCGCAATGCGCCATGACAGACGGAGCTCCATACCTACGAACACATCGCGTGACCTCAGAGCAACCTTCTTTGCTAGGTTCATATCGACATGAGACCTCAAGTACCCGTGATCTCTTGGAGCTCGTGGAGGTTGGCCGTACCAAGGAAAATGCATGTTTGTTGCTAGACGTCCCTGACACCAACTTAACTTCTGCTCCAGAGTCTGCCATTCTTCTCTAACATCCTTGCGTAAGATATAGCGACCGTCGTGTGTCGTCTCGATGGGCACAGAGTAGTATGAGTGATTGAGGCACCCAAAAATGGCACCGTCAAAAACAGGATTTTGGGGGATAATAGGATACCACGGGCGCGTTTCGTATGCCCACTGAGTAGTCAAGGCGTCTCTGATATTATCAGAAGACGAATCAGACTCCAGTACTGGGTTCCAGGGTCGAGGGATAGGGGGAATCACAGCAGGAAGCGAAGATGCATCGAAGGATGTGAAAGTTCGGCCTTCATGTATGAAGACGCGGAGGTCAGGGGCCATCAGGAGCACGGGAGTTGTGGATGAGAGCGAGCAGGGCATTGCGCGAGCAGGAAAATTAACAGAAATCGAAAAAGCAGGGAGTAAGGATACGTCGTGCTAGGCAAGAAGGACCTAGAGATATGTGTGCGGCGTAGACTCGAATGCGACAGTACAAACCATCGCGCCAGGACCTAGAGGAGAGGAAGACGAGAGTACAAATCATTACGCAGGATGTGGTAAGAACCGACCTTGGATTTGTGGGGAAAACAAAGTCAAACAAATTCTCACTTGCCCAAAGTGAATTGGTCCTTCAAACTTCCAAGTGTCCTAAGCTCAGCGGTATGTACCGCTGAGTCTTAACCTCTACCATCTACTCTTCTCCTCGCTCAACTTGTCGCACCACCCAGCGGTCTCCTAAGCTCAGTGGTATGTACTGCTGAGTCTTAGCCTACCGTCTAGTATTCTTCTCCTTGCTCAATTTGTCGCACCACCCAGCGGTCTCCTAAGCTCAGCGGTATGTACTGCTGAGTCTTAGCCTACCGTCTGCTCTTCTGTTGATGTGCTTTTTAACAGGAGAAACCCTCTGCGACCTAATCTAGCTATGTTGCCGTGAGTGGCTTCTGATTTAGACTGAGCTTCATACTCAACTCTCCAGAAAGACAGACAGACAGCCGAGCCGAGATTCTCTCTGCCATGATGCTACTGATGTGCCAGCAACAACCCCTAATTCAGCGCGGCGAACTTCCTCAAACCTGACAGAGCGTACCTCTCGTTATTTTTGCGCGTTACCCCACCCAATATGCCACTTCGTCGGTCAAGGGATTTTCTTCAGTCATCGTTGGGTTTACGGGATAGCAATGTCTAGCAATTTACTCAATGAGAATGAACCCCTTCCCTGAATTATCCTGTCGTCTTCGAGTTCTCCTGATGTCGTCCTCTCCTCTCCGAATTCCTTTGATGGGGCCATCCTGCCCCACCTTCACTGCCTGATGAAAGACCCTTTTAACTTTGGGGGTGATGTCGCGTTCCGCTGCATGATAAAGATTGTCACCTGCGTCTCTCTTTGCTTCTGCTTCTCGAACGACTTCCATCAGCTTTCCCGCTATTTCATGTAGCATCAAGATGTCGCTCTTTTTGCCCAGTTCCTCTTGGGTTTCTAGCGCTTCTTTGAATACCGCACTTTGGGGAGCATTGTTGGCCGAAAAAGTTAACATCTGCATCTGCATCTGGCTCATATGCTGGGCGAGGTCTATTGACCATGTCGCCACCGTGTCCTATGGGTATGTCAGTTAATTGTTGCCGAGTTAAGCATCGACTTACAGAGTAGTTGGCTATCACAAAGCAGATGATGACCGCCAAGGCGCCGAAGTGAATCAAAAGCATAAATATACGCTTCAGCATATGTAATGATGACCGTGAATCTTGAGAGGTAAGAGTTGCCTTTCCTATGCTGTAGTCGTGGACCCATAAGTTGATTACAGCCTTACCATGACCTAGCGCTGGTGATGCGCTTGCAACTGTACAGCGCCCGTCAAGATCACGGGTCTTCCAAATCATCAATAACTCATCCTCCACCAAAAAAAAATCAACACTTACAGTGATTGTCTGCACCAGACCTGCATTAGAGTGGCGAAGAGTGTCGAGTAGCTTGCCCGATTTCCTTTCGAACACATACACTGATCCATTGTCGCTTCCTCCCACGACCAACCTTCCTTCTGCTCCGAATGCCACCTGCTTTGGTACTGACACCCTCGGAGTAGCAGTTATGAATGTTCGAACTGGCTCTTCGTTGCCGTCAAGTCGGTATAGTGTAAAACCGTCTGCTGCGTTGTCCACTACGAACACGCCCCTCTTCTGATGGACTGCTGCATGACCGCTAAGAGATTGTTAGTAATGTGAATATCGGCCGTGAACTGTAGACTGACATCACTGATTTACAGCTATACTCCTTCACTACCGTGCCGTCATTGCCATTTAACTTGATAAAGTTACCATCATACAATCCAAAGGCATAGACACTCCCGTCGTCTGCAAATGCGACAGACTTTGGTACCGTGTTATCTAGTTGCACTGAAAACACGGCTTGTAGTTGTGAATTTGCATTGAGAACAAGGACCTGGACTATTTTGTCCCTCGTTCCAATTGCAATCTGCGCACCTGCTTCGGGGGATGTCGAATCCCATGACAAGCAAGTGATCTCGAAACCCGATCCCAGTCTTCTAGCACATGTCTCCTGAAAATGCATCTGTTGATGTTGATGTCAGGCGAAGGCCCAACGGAGATCAAGATTCTCTTACATCTACGGGGCTACGCCGCAAAAACACCACGTAACCTAATCCTGTTCCATAACAAAGTGTTTCTGCTAATCTTGTGGTGATCCAGACAGCGCAGCTGACTGTGCCCCGCAATTCGTGGTTATGGGTCGAGCATGTGAGTTCTTTTCGAGATTTAGTATCCCAGAGTTTAACACCCTCCGTGCCTACTTGTCTGTTAGCACCCTGCCAACATTAAAGCGCAACTGATTTACCGCCACATGCAAGTGCTTGGCCATCATTAGATATTGCGAGTGCATGGATGGAACCGCCATAGGTAGAAAGGTAGGCTCGATGTTGGAAGCGTTGCGTCGATTTTGTGAAGAGTAACCGGGAGAAAGACATTGTCGCGCGTAATCTGATTGTTACTGCCAGCTCATCAGCTCACTCACAGCCTATTTGTATTAGGTCCCTATTTGTTTTAACAAACTTTTGTTCATGGTCCCATGGCGATCATCCTCCTGACTTTTGTGTTCTGCCTTTTCATGAGCGACCTAGGGCCCATCTTATATTACAATCTATTACAATTCATCGTACTTTCTATTACGTCTTTTGTTGTCGCTGTCCTGGACAACGCATTTGTTGATCCGTAATAGCTTATTGTTTCAACCTAATACGGCAGTCAGAGTGATTTCATACCCATAAATTTCGCTAGAGGTTTCGTTCGTGCCCGCTCACATCGCCAGCCTCATCCCCATCATCCCCATCACACTCAGCACCGTCATGCCTAACACAACAAAACCTGTCTGTCCTTTTTACGACCAAGAGCCTGGTGCTCCACCACCGTTTCCTCCCATGCTCACGGATCAGCTTGAATTATTTAGAAATACTCATCACCCAACTATACTCATCTGCGACGAGATTCTCCCTCCCAAAGCTAGCACCATTATTCCGCCTATTGTTCATGCCCTCGAGGGCAAGCCTGTATCTAAACTTGCGGTGCTACCATCCAAGAATACCATTCGTTTTTCCTCGCCGTACCCGAAGAGAGCCTCACCTGAGTGTTTTCCTTCCCAATCGCCCATACCTTCAGATTCCGACTCCATCGATTCGGTATCGGATAGTGGCTCGTCTACTTCGTCCGCCAGTCCATCAGAAGACTCAAAGATACCTAAGCCCCCTGGTGAACCTGGTCGTCCAGGGCGTGGAGGATACACGCTCCAGGAGTCTTTAAACTGGAGCCAAAAGGCATACACGAAGTTCAAGGTTAGTGACATGTTCTCAGGGGGTATGCCGTTTGCTGAACCAACGCCTTAAGAAATGTATGCATCACCTCATCGAGGAACATCTCGATACCACAAAGTGTGCTTCCTCCCAAAGCCCTGCACTCCTGAAATGTGTGCGCGATAAAGTCAGTTGACATTTCATGACAGCCATCCATCCACGACCTAATGCTATCTGTGCTCTCTATTAGGCTGTTGATGCTTTTCCAGACCTAGACAACTACAGCTGCTGCTGGCCGGTGAATGACATGATTATGATGCGCCTTAAATACACATCGGGACGTGCCAGGAAGATGGAAGTGGGGATGGCCGCTGGCAAGAGCAGGAACAAGAAATAAGCGAATTCCACGTCTTTTTTACGAAGTTAATGCATCTGCAGTATATGTGATTCAACCTATACCCTATACAACGTGTTACTTGAAATTAAATGCATTATATCGTGTTTTGTTTCGTTGGAATTGAGTAGAAAGATATGGATGTGTCGTCACGACTGAGCAGTACATACTGCTGAGCTTTACAGACAATGACATACACTAGCATACTAGCTTGGACTGAGAGCAAAGTCGGGTCGGGTGTTTACAATTGTTTGTGTCTGAGTTAACATTTGAGTTTAATGTTGTTTGACCGTGAGTCTAACTTGAACGTTTACCTTGCACATCTTCTCCTGGCGCGACGGTTTGTACTGTCGCGCTCAACATTGTTTATCTAAATCATCGCCAAGTACGTCGGCCTTTGCACATCTTCTCCTGGTGTGACGGTTTGTACTGTCGCACGCGCTCACATGTTGCATCCGACTCGGAATCTCTCAGGTCCTTCTTTTCCTAACTCACTCGGTTGGTTTCTTTGTCCAAACGAAAGACCCTTGACTTATTTATCACCTCTCAGCGCGACCGTATGTTTACTATGGCCCACGGTCCGCCGATCATTGGTAAACCATCCCCGACAGTATGTATTGCCTATTGTATGATTTGTTGCTTGCGGGCGAACCTAATAATTTAATACAACTCATCATACAATTACTTCCAAGTATCAAACTGCCGCCTCCGCCTCATGAAGCCTGGAAAGCAGCCGACGGTTGACCCGAGTACTTAGGGGCTTCACAAATGTGAGAGTACGTGGGAGCCTTGCTCGAAGATGATGTTTAATGCATTGTGTAAATCTGATAGATCCTAAAATCAATGAAGCTCAAGGGATGAGCATATACTGATACTCACTGGTGCATGACGAAGTCAGCAAGTGCATTATCTCTGCCTCGCATATTCACAACAGAGTCACCGCCAACATCAATCCTCATCACAACTGCGTCACCTCGGAATATGTGTTCTATGCTGCTAAGAAGGGGATTGACTCCCAGATGACGGTGTCGCTTGAAGAAAATGCAAAACTGATATGTGTGTCTCCCTTCGCGTAGGGTAACAAAACAGTTATGCACGTAAGGCTGCACAGCAGCGTAATTCAAGAGGCCTTCAACAACGGGAAAGTGTTGGGCACTGCGAGAGCGATTGGAGCATCGCGTCAACATATTGGCCTGGCAAGGTTTACTCCCTGATGCAGAATACAGTCTACACCGCAGATGAAGCTCTGGAGTCTTGCACAAGCGTCAGCAAGGACCAGGAGTGAGGTGAGGTGACTTACAAATGATGTGGGGAAGATATACTTGCGAGTGTTGACCATTTCAGCAAAAGAATGAAGAAATAAGTGATAAGGCGACCAGTGCTAAAATAACGTGAGGAAGTGGGCGATAAAAGTGGGCGATGAAAGTGGGCGATGAAAGTAGGATCTTATATCAGTTCACCATTGAGCCGAGCACAACATTTGAACCGAGCACACCGCACACGATAGTTATTGTTTGTCTTTACAACCCAGAGATTAACCAGGAGACTAACCAGGACAAACAATTAGTTCAGTCGTCTTGTGACTTTTTGAACTTAAATTTATTGAAAGCCAACCCGGCCATTGTTGGACCGAAAGCGCGATAAGGCTGCATATAAAATTTATCTACGTCCAAACCTAAATCACTATTGCTATTGCCATGATGCACCATATTCCGGAAGATGTTCAAATGTCCAATGATGTAGGCTTATTTGACGACGCCATGGAAGATGACACAAGTCAGCCCCGTAATACAGTACCTCCAAGCAGAGATATGAACCGGATGGACCTTGAAGAGACCTCAACGAGCCAGGGGAATACAGTACCTCCAAGCGGGGAGATGACGCGGATGGACCTCGAAGGGACCTCAACGAGCCAGTCCGCTACAAGGACAGGTCGTATCGACAAAAGGGAAAGGCTGCATGCACAACAAAAGCAGGTCGTCATCGATATTGTACGTCCAGATACAGAGAAGTTAATAGCTAGCTCAGTCTCTATGCAGGCAACAGACAAGTGTCGCATTAAAGAAGTCGACTACTCAGAGAAACTGCGCGAAACCGTATACAATCAGGAGGAGCAAATTAACACTATGAGGCGCGAGATGCAGAAGGTCCGTAGTATCTCGCTGCCAATCACCAATATATGACTAGTGGCCGTAGCAAGATGATATAAAAAGTAGGTGGGAGGCAGCTCTGAGAGAGCGGGAAGAGCAACTGGAAAAGGTCCACAAAGAACTTGAGGTAATTCCTTTGTGGTGTTCGACAGATGATGCACGTTGACATAGTGGCATGGTGGCATGGCAGGAGAACCACGTTCGGCAGCAAGAGAATCGCGTCCAGCAGCAGGAGGAACTTGAAAAGTACATCAGAGAAAGTCGTGAAACACTCAGCCAGGCGAATCACGAGGCCATAGACACTGGCATGCATAAAATCCTGGAAGAAACTCACGAGCGATTTACACAACATTCAAAGCAGCGAGAAGCAGAGCTCTGCGAAGAACTGGCCAGACACGAGGAAGAATTGAGGAAAAAGAAAGATGAAGAGGTGAGCTACACAACTTCACAAAAAACGTGTTTCATGACGATAAGGTAGTGTCGAGAACACGACAGTGCCATCTTGACCGAGATGGAAAGGAGACTACAGCACGAAGTAGAAAAATTGAGAGTGAGAATGTTGTTTCGTAACCTCACAGGTAATATACTAATATTTGCTTGAATGCACTTCTAGACGGAAAAAGAGAGCGAGCTTGCCAGGATGGAACAACGATTTGCCAGGCGTCATAGGGCACGGGACGATGATATAGAAATGGATAGTAGTCCCCCGTTGCAGAGAAACACACGACAGCCATCTGCATCGCCTGAAAAACCGTCGTCAGGTACCCTATGCCTTGATGCAATTAGAAGGATAAAGAAAACTCGCAGAGTATCGCGCAGGGCTCGCCTTGTGTCAGTAGTAGCGGAGGTAAGCGCCTGATGCTGTCGGATGATATAAAAGTTGACGACAGTAGGTGGACACCGAGGAAGTCCCTCATGATCCATCCAAGGAAGATGTACCACCGCATGAGCAGCACAATCCATCGCCTTGTGCCAACGTTAGCATGGAGGATGCAATCGCAAGAGGTGTCGAGGCTGCACTGAGACGCGTTCTCGTCGACAAAGAATTTTCGGGTATCAAAAAGCGGAGTCCCCGGAGGAGGAAGGAGGAGGATGAAGAAATCCGGCAAGAGAGAACAAGCGAATCAAGCTACGAGAGAGACTTCATTCTGGTGAGCCCAATATCATATAGAAACTCCCACACTTACGGTGAAGTAGGGAGAAGTGCGGCGTCTCTTCAAAGATGCCTTCAATATTTCTCAAGATGCCGATTTCATAGCTCATGAGGCAGCTAGTCGTGAGGATGTGTATTCGTACGAATATGAAGATGGCCCTGGTCCTGATCCAAAAAATCTCGCATTTGATACCAAGAACGGGTTCAAAACCCCCTGGAACAGAAAAATCATCGATCTGCTACTTGGAGAATTACGGAGAAGGGGCGATGAAGAGAGGTGGCCAGTCAGCAGGTCAGAGGCATATTTCAGGGAAATTCTTCAAGATCGCTACAGGCGACTGCATACAGTCTGGACAGGTGCCCAGCCTAAGGTCACGGAAAAGGGTGTGCTGGAGACTCCTGTAGAGGTGGAGGTGAGATTAATCGCGAAGAAGGACGAAATATTGAAGGTGACTCGTCAAACGACACGTCGCAGAAATGTATGCTCGCAGTATCCAGACAGTTCTAGCACTGATACTTTTTCAGAAATATCTCCGTCGAGTGACAGTTCTCGACCATCTCGTCATGCTGAAGACTGATGACAAAGAAGAATATCTCCTAGCGTGGCAGTGGCTTCAGAAACTAGTGAAGACACTGGGAGAATGCGGCATGAGTTCAGAGGAGAGCGATTTGGAGAATGATATCGAAACGGTCCTTCGCATCAAAAACATGGTATGGCGCCGTGCGATAGAACGCGAATTGGATATTGTTGACCACCAGAGACTTGTGGATGATGACATATTCGCTCCCCAAGGCTCAAAGCCAATGAAAAGGATACGCGCAGCCGGAAATCCGACAACTTCCAGGTTACCGGTCGATGGATTGCCTAAATCCTTGTATAAAGAAGAATGGCTCATGGGCCTGAACAAACGTCAAGTTGAGAAGTTATCGATCTCGGACAAAAGATTTAAATGGATGCAGGTTGCGGTAGTGTAGTGTATGTCTGTAGTGTATGTGTAGTGTAGGCGTTATGTATACAAATGGACGAAATAAAGAACTGATTGAAGTCAAGAACAATGGGATGGGATGGGATGGGCCGATTTCCAAAGTACGACACGGAGAGATGGGACCAGTGGGGACGGGTAACGAAAGGATGACACAATGACACGACACGACGGTACATACCGTCGTGTCAGAGATGTGACGGTTGGAGGCAGACGACGAAAGAACAGGGAAAGGTCCGATTAAAGTTATAAGTGGGCGCCTGACATAAACTCTAAACTCAAATTGAAGCTGGAGTGGGGACGGGCAACGAAAGGACGACACAATGACACGACGGTACATACCGTCGTGTCAGAGATGGGACAGTTAAAAGTAGATGATGAAAGAATAGGGATAGTAGGAGTCTGGGACTAATTGAAGTTAGAGGTGGGCGCCCGACGTAAACTCTAAACTCAAACAAACAAACATATGTCAACACCCAACCCGCCTGTTCCGCCGCTGGCTGAGTGTCTACAGTGCAAGGCTCAGCGGTATGTACTGCTGAGTACATGCCTTTTCACTCACATCCAACGCTACTGCTACCTTTCGTGTAGGACTGTCTCAGATTCTCAAGGCTCAGCGGTATGTACTACTGAGTCGTAACTTGAGTCATAACTCAAGTCAACCGGGTATCGATATTGCGTTCTATGGAAACAATGGAGGGGTGACAATAACATTAATAATATTGATAAAGGTCCTATGCGTCTTCCTCCTCCTCTGAAATGTGCTTCAATTTATCGGTCAGTCCCTTCAACGACTCCTGTAACTCAATTTGATCTCGTACAAATTGAGGGTCCTTTTCATCGTCTGCCAGGGTATCGACGTGCTTGCTTAGCAAGGCAATTATGTCGTTGAAGTATGTGTCCGTCTCCCCTTTTTTAACAAGTTCATACCACTCCTCTGCAAGGGTGACGAGATCCTGGAAATAGGGAGCGAATTGTTCGCGTAAGCGTGCTTTCCCTGTCGTGTGTTGGACAAAGAAGAACTTTTTGTAGGCGCATGCATTTGCATCTAAAGGCGAGCCATTCCATTCATGAGGCAACCAAGGTGTCACTTTTCCGCCAGGGCGATCTGCAACCTCATTGAGGCGGCGCACTGCACCAGCAGGTCCTTTAAACATGATGCAGACCCAGGCGAAGACGTAGAACAGGGATTCGAGGTCGTCAAGGTAGGTGTGTTCGACTGTTCCTATTTGAATGGGTTTGGAGCTCGAGGCCGTCTTAAGTTGAGTTCCTTCCGTCTGACTTTGCGTGTATTGAATCTGGGCTACCTCGCTCAGGGCAAGAATTGACATGAAGGGAATCGTGCCCTGACATGTATGTCAATATCCGAATATTGAATAAGTGCATGTCACTTACTGTTCCTCCGGTGGGATACTTATTGTCCTTCGTGATGCGCACCGCAAATTCCCAATCTATTAACACCCCTCGACTGCCGCCACCTTCAATGTCTTCTATCATGGCATTGTTCAGACTACAGTCTCTGTGCAAAATACGGTGTTCTTCATATGCACACCTCTGAACTGGTTATAACAGGGATTAGTCCAAGATCGCGCGCGCTCCATAGTAAACTCACTCAGTGCAATGTCACGTAATGTCCGAACGAGTTCCTTCCTGCTTCGAAACTCTTGTAAATGATGCGCCTTGGGTTTCAGGACAAGACGGACGTGTGTGCGATACATCCCCATTGTACTGTTGTGTATTTTCTGGCGATATATTTGCGTATCGTCAGGCTGATTCGGCGTTACCTCTACAAGCCAGAACTCCACAAGCTTGGGAACACCTGGGACATTCTTCATCGCTTCTAGCATATCCACTTCGTTCATGACAATATCCATACTTTCTTGCGTGCGTTCACCATAGCTCTTCACCCAGTGATCCTTGATGATATACTCTTCACCATCCCTCCTAGCCAGGTAACACACGGTTCCGCGACCCACAAGTCCTTGACCGGAGAAGAGGACCCTCAATAAGTCATATTCGTGTTCATTGACTTTCATCTTTCCTATCACGTTGTCGTTAGGTGACGAGGAGGGTAATGGCGACTCAGTTTCGGTCTGCGGTGGTTCGGTAGCGGAGGAGGGTGAGAGATATTTAATGTACGGGTCCATAGAGTGTGGTTCGAGTTGCACGTGGGAGTCAGAGCGGTTTTTGACTGTTTTCTTTTGTCGTGAAAGATTCTTCACATTCCGGTCCCACAGTGCTGCAGACCTAGATTGCATTGGGTTGATGGACATTGTGGAATCGAATCCTATGCAGTCACGAGTGCCGTAAACGATGCACGCCATGATGTACCTGAATTTATCAGGTTCTTGATGTATATTGACCGGTTGGGTCACAATCCCGCCTGAGTGCTCATATACGTGTACGCGAAGTTCGCGATACTCATTGCAGAAGGAGAGACAGAGCACGAAGCGCCTCCACGGCTGTTCTCTGAAGATGAGCCATGCTTTCGTATCAAGCGTCTTCCCGGCACGCTCCGCAGGAGAATATTGGCTGGAGGTCAGCTCAGCAACTACAAGTATGTTACTCCATTGCAGCTCCACCTTGTTTGATAAGCAGAGATCGGGTTTGCGCTGAACAGCGTCATCTCCAATGGGCTTGGTAGCGTGCGAACCATACCATAGTGGAGGGAGAGTGTGTCCAGTGCCTGACGAGAAGGATTTGGCAAGTGCTTTATTGAGGGAGTTAAGGAACAAAGGGAATGTCTGCTCGATGCTCTGGCCTTCCACAGGAAGGGCTAAAGGCCATGCAGATATGGTAGGGTCGTAGAGTAGTGATGTGTCTGTATGTCTGAGGGTATCTGCAGCGGGTAAAGGAGTTTCAAAGGACTTGAAGATAAAGGGCAACAAATGCCCTATATCGTTGCCATCAGTTTTGTTCTGCGATTCGTGGGTGATCAAGCGATTGAGTTCGGAAGTTGTCAGTTTGTCCATAGAGGAGACGTCGGCATAATTCGTAGAGGGGCCTACTGGCAGTGATGCCAGTTTTAACCCGCTGTCAACTGACCGATAGTGGGGCATAAGGAAGAAGCAGAAGAAGCAGAAACGTCCAGTATATTATCATATATATATATATAGACTGATCACAAACGAGTGACTAACTGTGACGCAAGATAACTCAAGTCGTCGCAAAGGGGTTAATGTACTAGTTTGGTCAAGTCTTTGAGTACTACAAAAGCCCACATCCCGATAAGACTGATCCCAGATACGAGGAAAATCTGACAGGTTTTACGCATGGTGAGCGGGACAATGTTCGCGGAAAAAGCAAAAAAAAAAAAAGATAAGCAAATATAAAAGGAAGCATATGAGTGTGAATACATCCAGAGTATTTGTGAGCGGGATAAACCGAAGGATGGATGACTGGGCACCTGAAAGGGGCTGCTTGTCGTTGCCCTTAATGATTGTGTTGACCGGGATTTTAGATGAACCACATATAGTCGGGAGAGGATAATAACCGGAAACCTCCCGCAGTACAGACCGCTGGGGTAGTGAGGGGTGGGTCTAAGACTAAGACTTGACTCAGACTCGACAGTACATACTACCGAGCATTCAGAGTTGAGCAGGTGAAAAGGACAGAGTTGAACGTTGAACGTTTGAACATGTTGATTACATAAGTTTTAGTCACAGTGTTGTGTTGTGTTTATGACTAATATTTGTGTATTGTTTATTGTTCTGGCATCAAGTATGTACTTCCTCCTTTATCCATTCAGACTTCACGATAGTATGTACTGTCATGTCGTCTCGCCTCTGTTCCACTTCGACCTCGTCACAACGACTCCATTGGCCTCATCGATTGGCAAGACGGTATGTACTGTCATGTCCGCATTTGGATCGGCGCCCATGTAGGTGGGCACATTGTACTTCGTCGCCTTGTTCTAAGTTGTTGTGAGTACTTCGCCCTTGTTCTTTATCGTATTTAAACGGTCAGGATAGCTGGTCTTCACTCTGCACTTGAACCATCACAGACGACAGTACATACTGTCGTTAGGCTTACTTGGACCATCACCATAGACGACGGTACATACTGTCATAGGCACGCTGTACTTTGTCGCCTTGTTGTTGTGAGTTGCCCCCACTTTGCCCTTGTTCTTTTATTTAAACGGTCAGCACAGCCAGTCTTCACTCTGCTAGGCGTACTTGGACCATCACCCATAGACGACGGTACATACTGTCGTCAGCGTGATTCACCTATATGCCTGCGTCCCGTCCATCGCTCACACGATGCATGTGTCAGGAGTGTATTATCAAGGGCGGATGGGACAAAACAGGCACACCAAAAGGAGTTTTGATGGCAGGCCGCTTGATCACTGCTCATGTTCGGCGTGTGAAGGCAGAACATGCTGAGCCCGCTGCTGTCACCTCCAATTCTCCCGCATGCACCATCGTTGACAGCAGTGTCGCTCCCTCCTCTATTGCTTCCTCCTCTATTGCTCCCTCCTCTGTCGCTCCCTCCTCTGTTTGTGTTCTAGCGGATGAACTTGAACGGTTGACTTTATCACCATTGAAGACAAGCCACAAGGGTACTGGCAGCGAGCAAGCATCCAACAAGAAACATGATCGGCGAGCCATGAGGGCGTTGGATGCCCTCAACAACATCGAGTCCCGGGTTCAGCGGGGCTTTCGCTTGCTACTGGATCCTGGTAACCTCAATGACGTTGGCCGTGAGCTATCTTTGCTTTGCAGAGCTGTGGAAAGCGTCAGTCGACGGACAAAAGTCGTAATGGTGCGAAAGCAAGCAGTCATCACACAGATTGATGACTTGGCCGCCCAGTTCAGCAGGCATAAGCCATCTGACGATGTGCTGGTACCCATCGAGATTAATACTGGTAAGTAACGAGCATGTGGATCATAGCTTCTTTGCTTATCGTACAGCAGACGCCCTCCAGGTTCCAGTGGATCGCTCAGACAAAATCAGCCAAGTCGTGCTATTCCTTTGCGTCGCATGTAGAGTTGTCATGGGTGTGAGCAGGAGTGGCTGCGATCTGATTATGAAGATTATTTCCATCACACTGTTTCTTGCATTCTGGAAGTCGGATGGCAGTCTTAGCTCCTCCCATGAAAACATCCTCAAGCAGATCCAAATAACATTGGAAAGTGCAGAGGCAAAATTCCACCTTACCGGGAAAACCGTCCCATATGCTGTCTGCAGCTGCCATTGTACCTACGCGCCGATTTATGCCCCAGGCTCGATCACCCCAATATATCCTAAAAGTTGCACACATCATCCTACTCCCGAGACTGAATGTGGCAAGGATTTACTTGTCGGTGCTGATGCAGAATCCAGTCCCAAGAGGACTTTCTTGTACTATGACTTCAAAGATTACCTTGCTGGTCTCCTCTCACGTAGAGACATCGAGGCTGTGATGGATCAGGCGTGTGATGATCTCGTGGACTCCATCGACTCTCCTCATCCGCCCTTCATCAAAAATCTGTTTGAATCTCAATTCCTCCGCCAGTTCGGTGGCCCGGAGCCAGGCTTGCTGTTTGTCGACAGAGGAGAGGAAGGGCGTTATGCCTTCGCCCTTTTTGTGGACTTTTTCAATCCTGAAGGACTGAATATACGCGGAGCTAGCACATCCTGTGGAATCATCTCCATGGTGTGCTTGAATCTACCGGGGGATATTAGGTACAAGCCAGAGAATATGTATGTTGCGGGCATCATCCCGGGTCCAAAGCAGCCATCACTAGAAAATCTTAACCACTACATCCGACCACTCATTAACGACTTGGCAGACTCATGGGAGCGTGGTATCAAATTCTCCAAAACTGCCTGTTACCCTGACGGTCGCGTTACTCGAAGCGCCGTTGCCCTGGTTGTTTGTGACCTTCCTGCTGCTCGACATGTCGCTTCTCTGGCTGGAGTCAGTAGTCATTTTTACTGTAGTGCATGCGATTGCTACCACAAGTCTACATATGGAAGAGTCGACTTCGAGAACTGGAAACCTCGCGATAAAGACAAACTCCGAGCATATGCAGAGCAGTGGAGAGACGCTGCCACCTCTGCAGAACGTGAAGCGCTGTTCAAAGCTCATGGCGTGCGTTATTCCGAGCTTTGGCATCTACCATACTGGGACCCTTCGCGACAACTTGTTATTGATCCGATGCACTGCCTATTGGAAGGCTTGGTACCTTACCATACTCGTAATCTACTTGGTTTGACATCGAAGTCAACTGTATCGGCTTCTACCCTTACTGCATTTTCGTATGATTTTGGCGAAGTGCCTCCCGGGACGATGACGCTGAAGGAAATGACGCAGATATCTGCGATCCAAGCCCTCCTTGTTTCTCAAATAACTATTTCTGATCAAGACGCTTGTTTTGACAAGCTGAAAGACTCCCTGTCACACAAGAATACGCAATCGTTGAAGTTCGTCTGCAATACCTTGGGCTGCATGCCAAAGAAAGTTGGTAGAATGTTCAAAATAGATTATGTGAATGTTCTCCTCGACTGGGTAAGTTCTTTGTTATCATCATCGTGTTTACCGTCGTTAACGCTTATTCAAAGCGTTGTGGAAAGCCTCTAACTGCTCCTCAGGATGAACCTCAGTTTGGGACAGCAGATGTACTTGGACGCATTCGCGACGTTATTCGAGATACATCTGTCCCCACTTGGCTTGGTTCAGTCCCCAGTAATTTTGGAGAGGCATCTGCTGGGACGCTTAAAGCTGATGAATGGCGATCACTTATTATGGTCTATCTTCCTATTGCCCTTGTGAGCTTGTGGGGAGCAGGTACTTCGCACTCTGATGAACTCGATGTCCGCCTCAGAGTTGTTCTTGATCACACTATGGAACTAGTCTCCGCAGTGTATCTTGCATGCGGACGGACAATGACTGCAAGAAGAGCAACAGCCTATCGCTCATATATCTCTGGTTATGTCGGAAAGTTGAAGCAGATCCATCCCACCTCATCTCTCCGCCCAAATCACCATGCGTCTTTCCACTTGTATGACTATCTACTTTTATTTGGGCCCGCCCACTCATGGTGGAGTTTTCCTTTCGAGCGTCTGATTGGAATACTCCAATGCCTTCCCGTAAACCACAAATTTGGTTGGTCCTCATTGTATGGAACGAGTAAAGTAGACTAATATCTTGTCAGGGGAACTTGAGAACACAATGCTTCGTTCATACATCAAGGCCACTAAATTTCGCTGTTGGCTCGCTCGACCAGACTGTCCGCCTGCTATCCAAGAGTGCAGGATCCTGTTCGACAGAGTATATGCCCCAAATGGTGCTACAGATCCCCTTCCTGAAGATCCTATGGATGATGTTGTCCTGGCGCCCGACTCAGCAATAACCAGTGCGGTGCCTGAGGATCTCTTTACTCTTATCAGACGACGAAAAGCAGTATTACAGGCCTCACTCAAGTATGATGGTATTATCTACAGCAGGGCATCTACGCACTTGGGAAACAGCCAGGTTTTTTTCTATCCCGGCGGAGATAGATCGTTGACCCTTGTCCCTGCTAATATCACATATATTTATGGTACGCTGACAGGAGAAATGATGTTCGCTGTACAGCGACATCTCCCGCTGGATCCCCATAATCGTCCTATTGATCCCTTCTCGATGTATTCCGAATTTCCGGCCAAACTGTACTCGACAAACCTCCAGAGTTGTCTTGAAAAAGTCAAGGTGTCCTGGGTAGTTGGCCACTTTGCGCGGTGGGCAGTTTCTGACTGTCATACAGTAATTCTATCCCTATCTCGTGATTGACGGTAAGAGTTGTTGAACCGAACCCCTCTTCATTTATACTAACGAGTTTTATCTAGTCTGTACTACTGCTGTTATTATATCTTAGTTATGAAAATGTGCCTCACTCGCATTTGCACTGTGAGGTTTCATTCCTCTGCGCCGTAAGGAAGACTGCGGTTGGCTACGGCTCCGCAATTCAGATGTTTCTTGTTAACCAGCAGACAGAGCCAGAATATAACATCAGTCTTGATAGTTTCGCTTGTACTGCCTAGTCGGCGCTTAATCTCAATGATGATATGACAGTGTATATTCAAATTCTCGGACGATGGGTGGGCGATGGGTGGGCGATGATCGGGCGATTCATTTAGTCTGCGGACAAAACTTCGTACATAAGCAGGCATATGGTCATGTCCCAAACTTTACATTTTATCCGACGTTTTAGGTCAGAATTGAACTTCAAATGTGAGCACACGCAGAAAATTAAATTAAATTTCTTATTGTTATTGGCATATAGTCAGTGGGAATATGTTTGCCAATGCTTGAAATTTTGCACTTCGTCCAAAACACAGCCAAAATTTAAAGTTATGTCTCCATTTTTATGTCGATTTAAGTTTCAAATATTTTCTTGACATTTGGTACAACATAAAAACATCACCTAAATATCGATAACCCCGATGTGTTTGACTTCATGGTTCGAGACCTGGCATCCTTTTTTAGCTGCTTGACTCGATGGTACGAAGTCTATGCGCCCAGAAATTTCCGGATGGACTAATTTTTACCAAGTCCCAGTTGTGTTCAGTACTAGTACACATCAAATTTTTGAAGTCCCAGCGCTTCTACAGAATCCCTCCGAGTTTTTTTACTTGCAAACTAAAACATACATATTTCATTGTTTAAGAGACACTCATATGTATCAATCCAATGTATTCAATGTAGTTAAGATTATCAGATTCACCATGAGATGTCACGACTAAAGTAAACAAACTTGAATAAGGGGACTACATGGCAATCAAAGCCAGATACACTAGTAGTACAGTACTAACACGCCATCACACCATACTTACTCTCGCTTGGGTCTCCTGGAATAAAAAGATGTGAACAAATTGAATACAATGAAGATAGTATAACATACTTGTTTGAGCCTAGATCGTCGCCACAGCCTCGTTTCTGTTTGGCGCTGGAGTTAGACCCAATGGCATTATCGAGCTCACGCCTGTTGAAGGTAACATTGCATGCACGGCGTTGACGAGGTTCTTCTTGAAGCACTTGCTGTTGTACTGCGGGTGCCCTTGCATGTCGACGACGGTTAGGAGGGGAAGAAGGTACATGTACATCTAGATCTTTGTGGATGGGCTCGACAGGAACCGCAGGCAGATGAATTTGCGGGGTCTGTGGGGGAGTTGGTGGAGGGGGTAATATCAATGGCAGCTCGGAGATTGCAGAGCTCGGAGTGAATAATGGCAGCTCGGTGAATGTAGAGCTCGGGGTGAATGAATCCAAGGGATGTGTTTGGATCTCCGTGTCGCTGTTGAGAACAATCGAAGAACCTGGGATGAAAGGGCCCAGGGGAGGCACCTGAACTTGAGTATCACTGCCAGCTATCAAAGCTTGCATGCTGGGGTCCAGGTCTGTCTGACCAAAATTGAGGTCCGGGTATTGAAAAGCCTGGTCGGGTAATGTAGACTGTTGCTGGTGCTGGCCCAGTGATGTATCATATCAGTAATAATGCATTACAGAATGCACGACTCACCTCATGCAACAAGAAACCCTGGCCTGCATTATCGAATAATGCAGAATGCTGAGTGTGTGGTAAGAACCATCATTAATGCATTATGAAGACAAGTAAGACATCGCTTACCTCTTGTGACTCATTGTTGAACAAATCAGGTGAGATCCTATATAGACTGTCGTCCGTGTGAATGTTCAAATTCATGCTACCAGCTTCCACTCTGCCTTCCATCGAATTGGTCTGGATATTGTTCATCTCGTTATCGCTGTTATCGTTGCTCTCCAAGTCAGAATTGGAGTCGTTTTGAGGCAGAGTGGCTTCGAATTCTGTATAATACGGTGAGTGATGCACTTTACTGTTGAGAAGATGACACTTACCAAGCGCCCTGTCAGTAAATTCCAAGAATGCTTGCTGGATGCCGTCGAACTTTTCGCAAAACATGTTGAATTGAGCACCATTCCCGAGTTCGCCTATGTGATAGCTTTGATTTGTGGTATAAGTTGATGTAAGTGATTTGACATATAGCAGACGTACTCATATACCGCCATCCCACCCTTTGTGGGGTCAGGCCCAGCCATGAGGACCGAAAACTTCCAGCCGCCAGTTGCATAAGACAGGTAGCGGAATATACAGTCTAACATTGGACCTAGCTCCCGGATGGCCCTGACCAATGGTTAGCACCTTTAAATCAAGGCTGATCAAGAGGTACGTACTTGACTTTCGCATTTGTATCAATCTTTGGCATCTTACCACCCTTCAAGCGCTCACGAGCTTTGGCAAACTTTGCTTTCGCCTTTCTATACTTCCTCTCAACCTCTTCCTTCACCTCGTCGCTTTCTGCCTCGAACTTTTCTTGAGTGACAGCGAGGCGCTTGTTCAACTTGGCACCACGGTGAGCGATGTTGTTTTCATGAATAGCTTGGTCTGCATCGATCCTAACTTTCTCCGCATAATACTCATGTGAATAGATATGCATCTTCTTGGGTGCATGTGTACCACTCAGTCCTACCCCACCTGCCAACACCGCATCAAATTTGAGCAGCCCCTTTGCCCCACTGGTATGGCTCAAACACGACACATTAGTCTGCCACCGGTACCAACTTGTGATTTGCTGCGATGGGTTTAATTCATGTTTGATGTGTATTGTATAATATGCTTACCTTTTGTCGTTTACTGACCGCCACTTTTAAGAGGCTTTCTTGTTCTTCTGTCAGTCCTTGATCAGCTGGCACCTGCGCTCTGGCCAACGCTCGAAGAACTCCCGCCAGACTTTTTTCAGTACCGGTCCATAATTCCTGTTGAACATGCATTCACAGTACTCAGGGAGGAATCTCTCCAGAAATTCTATCTGTTCTTTTGTCACCTACATGCCTATCTAATTACTGGTGAGTCTAAATGCATTGTGACTTAGTAGTGCCGGCACTTACGTTCAATAATCAGAGCTAACAGCAGGTAACGGAAGTTATGGTGAATGCGAGGGCCAAGGGTTTACTGTGCTGTATCATGCTCTAGTCTTTCGCTCTAGTTTCTTATATCGCGTACAATTTAATTTGTTCTTTGCATGATCTGCATGTTGCCAATGTTAGAAGAAGTATTCTATTGTGATTGCGTAAATACTATTCTAAGAAAGATCAACCATGGGCCTTGGGACATCTGGGATACTGCCTCAATGATGAGGTGTAATATAGCTTTATATCCTGCAAGTGTGCACAAGTAAGTACATATATGTCAATACCACAGGGAGGGACAACTAACCTTGCAACATTTTCGCACTGCAACGCCCACGGCAGTCATCTGCATCGGAGTAAGTTTATGGAATGGTGTACCAGGAAACAGAACTTTTTCTTCAGGCCAACACGCAAACCAATGCGAGAAGAGTGCACTGAAGAAATAAATATGTTGAGAGGGATCACGTATTGCGAAGAATTCATCTGAGCGAGACAGAAGGAATTGCTCCTGGATCTGTCGGAGGGGAAGACACTTGGTTGGTAAGGGCTGTTTGTCTTGGATTCAGCAGCGATGCGTACAAGGACTGTATTACTCACTGGCACAGACATGACTTGAAATGTGTTGGGGCGTGAAGCTGCCCGACACCTATTTATTGCAGTCTAAGCAAATGCTTCGAAGAAGTTCAGCACATTTTGAGTAATTGTGATGTGACAGTGATTTAAACAAGTACGAACATGCAACTCTCGATACTGTTGTATTTGAAGTGGCATGAGCCCCTTCAGTAACATTTCCCGACTTAGTCGGACAGCCAAAGGTTGAGAATTGACCCAGTGAGGTGGGCCATCCAATGTGGGCCCAAGCATAGCTGATCACGGATGGGCCCACAGCTTGGAATAGTACCCATGCTGGCGGGTTGGCCAAGTGTGAGATCAATAGGATAAGCGGGCCAATCATATTGGGATACAGGTACTGAGAGTGATGGATGGGCCCTGTATATATGTCTCGGAAGGAAGAACAGATAGGCCCAGCTGGATATTCTATATCCATGTCATCTCGGAAGGGCTCTGCTAGTGATTTTGGGCCCAAGCGCTGACCAGTAGGTTTTGTGTTGACCCAGCATATGATATCGGAAGAGCCAGCCAATCGGTTTCGGCCCAAGAGAATATGTCGGAAGGAATGGCCGTTGGCCCAGCTGATACAGGAAGGGCCAACTGGTGATTTTTCGGCCCAGGAGAATGCGTACATGATCTCGGATGGGCCAATGGATGGGCTCGAGAAAACATGCAGTTGATGTCGGAAGGGCCGACTAGGTATTTTTTCGGCCCAGGAGAATACTCGGAAGGACTGGCGGTTGGGCCAAGCCAGTAATTTGTGGACCCAAGCGGCGACTGGTAGTCATGTGTCGTCCCGGCATATGAGCCAGCTGGTGGGCATGCATTTGATATCGGATGGGCCGGCCGATTGTGTTTGGGTTTGGGAAATATTGTCGGGGGAAGGATTAGCGGTTTAGCCCAGCAGATCTCGGGAGGGCCGACCACTCATTTTCGACGCATCCAGGAGAATTGCATATAATCTTGGAGAGGAAATGGTTTGGCTCAGGAGAACAAGCATTTGATATCGGAAGGGTTGGCTAGTTGTTTTCGGCCCAGGAGCACAATCAAGTGATCTCGGAAGGGCCAGCTCATCATATGTCAATATGTATACAATGTTGGAAGGACCGACTGTTGTGCCCAGCTTATTATGAGTGTGATATTGGAAGGACTGAAGGTTTAGCACGGTTGGTTATTTCACCATGGGCGTACCCCAACCGATTACACAAACGGTTGGGCCCGGCTAGTCATGATTGGCCAAGGGAATATGAATTTGGTATCGGAAAGGCTGACCCTGGAGCCACCCTAGTTTTTTCATGATTCACAAAATGTGTAATTTCGGAAGGACCAATTTACCATCATACTATCGACGACGATAAGCATCTGATTTCCACTTAAGTTATGTTTCACAAAAGTCAGTTTGATATCTTTAGGCTCGGAAGACTATGCCTCTGCGCTCCACATGGGTCAGCGATGATGAGATTTGTGACATCGGCAGGCGGAAGTGATATCGGAAGGGGATGGTTTGCCACTTATCCCCGATTATTCTTGGAAAGGTAGACAAATGGCCGAGAATTGGTCTTCAAGGATGTGGATTGAATGAATTTCACACTGGAAGGTGTTACAAATGGAACAAACAAATGTCTGTTTGGTCCCAGCAGACCGTGATTGTTCGACCAACCAACTTCACATGTTTGTGATCGGCAGTGAGAATTAGAGATTTTGAGATCAGTGCCTATCATTTGCAGAAGCGATATCTCGGGCGACCACGTAGTTATATATATTGACATGGTACGTGAGCGACTGGTGAAAGTGGAATATTGCGAAGGAAGGGCATGAATGTAACCCGGGACATATTCCGTTGTCAGATCCGTATGCCAGGCATGTGGCAAACATTATTCAGCGGTCAGTAACATGACAGATGTCAATCCTAATGCAAATATGCTATTTTAACCACTTCAGGCGCATCAAGTGATGCATATCCTAACCTGCCAGGCCAATATATTATAGGAAGCAACAGTGCAGTCTATATCCACAACATACATGGCCCCGGAACCGAACTACAGAGGACAGCGACCGGGAACAGCATAATAAAGAAAACAGTAGCTAAAAGTCCAAGATATACATATATACATTGTGAACCTGGTATTATTACATAAAGTTTTCCGGAAACTTGTTGGTTTTAGATGGACCGTAAATTATCTACCGGGCATCTGAGGCGTTGAGCCTTTGCTCCAGTGCGTCTAACCGCTGGTGGAGGATATTCTCCACTGAACGCACTCTTACCTCCAAGGTGTCCACCCTCTCATTGGTGGCCAGGAGATCCAATCTCCTGCCAAGGTCGTGGATGCTCTGCAAGATGTCTCTTGCAGTTGGCTCGGGATCGGCGCGGTTTTCTGGCGCAGGCTGATTGTCCTGTGGCGGCCGACGGCTTGTGCCAACGGTTGGGACTGTGCGCATGGGCACACCGACCGGCAGACCCAGCTGTTGCTTCTTCTCTATGATTGGATTAGTCTCAGGTTCCTCATCGGATTTAAAAGCAAACTCACCTTCAATTACGTTGAGCTCAACCCGAGGGGGTTGGGCAAGTGATCTCTTACCCGGGGTCTTGGAGATCGCGCAGGACGTCTTCATGTGCATTCCGGAGTTTCTGGCCGGCTTTGATGTTGCCGCGGCTGCCTTTGCTTGCATTCTCTGCCTGACGCCGACACCATCGATGGCACAGGTGATCTTCATGTGATCGCAGTTTGCGCATGCGAGTCGAGTGTATCCGAACTTTTGTCCGGAAGGACAATGCAGGGTATGTCCAATTTGGTGCACTTGTCGCACTGCCGAGGATGGTAACGAACGGAATGCTTGAAAATATGTTAGTCTTAAACTCCTGCTATGTACCGATAGACTTACCTTCCACGGTGTTGCGATCTGAGAATCCTGACCCCATTCGGCAGGCTATAAAAAGAATCAGTGCCAGAATGCTACACAGAGCGCGGATAACACACCCTTGTCTCTACCTCAAGGAAACTCTCATCATCTGCCGCATTGGATAAATCCAGACCAGCCGCATCTGAATCCTTGTCTGATGCTGTGTTGGACTTTGCGAAAATTGAGTCAATGATTCATAGGCAAATGTGATTGAACATACCTTTACATAAATAGTCCCGGTGCAAACTTTGTCCTCGTCGGCCGACAAGAACTTCTTCTTCCTCTTCTGTCTTGGCTTCGAGGATGGAGGGTGCGACTTGGGATCATCGACATCGGTATCCTCATCTTCGGCCTTTCTCTTCTTGGTGTTACCGACCTGTGGGGCCACCCTTCTGGATTTCTTCTTGGTGCTGGCCACAAAGAGATTGAATTTGACGGGGAGGTGGGGAGGGCTTTGTACGCCCACAGCCATCGGGTCTGGCGCCGGCGATACCAGCTTGTGTTCTGCTGCTGGTGCAGCAATCGGATTGTCGAGGGATTGGCTGGCTGGAAGAGCTGGCGGTGCAGATGTCGGTGAAATGGGATCAGCTGCTGAAGGGACAGCGGTCGCAGATGCAGATGCAGCATCTTGAGGATCCAAGTCGGCAGGAACCTCAACTAGAGAGGGACGGTGGTAGCCCAAGGTCTTCTCAAATCTTGGATGGGTCTTGATCCTTGGGTCGTCTTCTGCGACAGAGGTCCAATCGGGGACACTCTCAAAGGTGCCAGCCTTTGAGCACTGCCGGATAATGGCGGCACAGGAGAGTAGCAGGGGAGAGAATGATGTTGCAGTCCCTGCGTACAGTTTCAAATCTTTGGCCTGTGTATCATGGTCAAGTTTGTAAAAACATTCAAAGTCGGAGAAAAATGAAACTTACCACTCCCCGGGCGATTTCATCCGAGAGCCTGAAGGTTCTGGATCGGCTTCCTTTAACTTCATGCAACACTTCATGAGCAATTGCACATCGATCAGGGTGGTGTTCAGGGCATCGTTGGCCACTTCCTGAGGTGTCATGATAAAGTGTGAAATGAAGTAATGAACGGGATGGGATGTACGGAAGGTGGGAATTTCTGAATGGGACAATGTCGCACAGCGTCCGGGTTTTATATGAATCCGTCGGTTGTGGGCAGTCCGAAAACTGTGGAGAGTCACATATGTGGTCCGGGTGTAAGACTATTGTATAGATCAACCACAGCTACCATTGGCTGAACCCAGTGGATCTACACTGGCAAAGGCCAATCCACAACTGCTTCCGGAATACAATGTACGGCTGTCCGGATATTCAAAGCACGACTTACCACCATTCATGGGTGAGAAGTGGATTAAGGCTTGTTGCGGTGCACGCGGCTCGTTAGCAATGGTAGCAATCAAATACTATGAGAGTCCGTTGTCGCAATCAAGGGTGGTTTTATTATCCTGGATCCACCGCAACAAGCCTTAATCCACTTCTCACCCATGAATGGTGGTAAGTCGTGCTTTGAATATCCGGACAGCCGTACATTGTATTCCGGAAGCAGTTGTGGATGGCCTTTGCCAGTGTAGATCCACTGGGTTCAGCCAATGGTAGCCGTGGTTGATCTATACAATAGTCTTACACCCGGACCACATATGTGACTCTCCACAGTTTTCGGACTGCCCACAACCGACGGATTCATATAAAACCCGGACGCTGTGCGACATTGTCCCATTCAGAAATTCCCACCTTCCGTACATCCCATCCCGTTCATTACTTCATTTCACACTTTATCATGACCCTCAGGAAGGGCCAACGATGCCCTGAACACCACCCTGATCGATGTGCAATCCTCATGAAGTGTTGCATGAAGTTAAAGGAAGCCGATCCAGAACCTTCAGGCTCTCGGATGAAATCGCCCGGGAGTGGTAAGTTTCATTTTTCTCCGACTTTGAATCGTTTTACAAACTTGACCATGATACACAGGCCAAAGATTTGAAACTGTACGCGGGGACTGCAACATCATTCTCTCCCCTGCTACTCTCCTGTGCCGCCATTATCCGGCAGTGCTCAAAGGCTGGCACCTTTGAGAGTGTCCCCGATTGGACCTCTGTCGCAGAAGACGACCCAAGGATCAAGACCCATCCAAGATTCGAGAAGACCTTGGGCTACCACCGTCCCTCTCTAGTTGAGGTTCCTGCCGACTTGGATCCTCAAGATGCTGCATCTGCATCTGCGACCGCTGTCCCTTCAGCAGCTGATCCCATTTCACCGACATCTGCACCGCCAGCTCTTCCAGCCAGCCAATCCCTCGACAATCTGATTGCTGCACCGGCAGCAGAACACAAGCTGGTATCGCCGGCGCCAGACCCGATGGCTGGGGCGTACAAAGCCCTCCCCACCTCCCGTCAAATTCAATCTCTTTGTGGCCGCACCAAGAAGAAATCCGGAAGGGTGGCCCCGCAGGTCGGTAACACCAAGAAGAGAAAGGCCGAAGATGAGGATACCGATGTCGATGATCCCAAGTCGCACCCTCCATCCTCGAAGCCAAGACAGAAGAGGAAGAAGAAGTTCTTGTCGGCCGACGAGGACAAAGTTTGCACCGGGACTATTTATGTAAAGGTATGTTCAATCACATTTGCCTATGAATCATTGACTCAATTTTCGCAAAGTCCAACAGCATCAGACAAGGATTCAGATGCGGCTGGTCTGGATTTATCCGATGCGGCAGATGATGAGAGTTTCCTTGAGTAGAGACAAGGGTGGTTATCCGCGCTCTGTGTAGCATTCTGGCACTGATTCTTTTTATAGCCTGCCGAATGGGGTCAGGATTCTCAGATCGCAACACCGTGGAAGGTAAGTCTATCGGTACATAGCAGGAGTTTAAGACTAACATATTTTCAAGCATTCCGTCCGTTACCATCCTCGGCAGTGCGACAAGTGCACCAAATTGGACATACCCTGCATTGTCCTTCCGGACAAAAAGTTCGGATACACTCGACTCGCATGCGCAAACTGCGATCACATGAAGATCACCTGTGCCATCGATGGTGTCGGCGTCAGGCAGAGAATGCAAGCAAAGGCAGCCGCGGCAACATCAAAGCCGGCCAGAAACTCCGGAATGCACATGAAGACGTCCTGCGCGATCTCCAAGACCCCGGGTAAGAGATCACTTGCCCAACCCCCTCGGGTTGAGCTCAACGTAATTGAAGGTGAGTTTGCTTTTAAATCCGATGAGGAACCTGAGACTAATCCAATCATAGAGAAGAAGCAACAGCTGGGTCTGCCGGTCGGTGTGCCCATGCGCACAGTCCCAACCGTTGGCACAAGCCGTCGGCCGCCACAGGACAATCAGCCTGCGCCAGAAAACCGCGCCGATCCCGAGCCAACTGCAAGAGACATCTTGCAGAGCATCCACGACCTTGGCAGGAGATTGGATCTCCTGGCCACCAATGAGAGGGTGGACACCTTGGAGGTAAGAGTGCGTTCAGTGGAGAATATCCTCCACCAGCGGTTAGACGCACTGGAGCAAAGGCTCAACGCCTCAGATGCCCGGTAGATAATTTACGGTCCATCTAAAACCAACAAGTTTCCGGAAAACTTTATGTAATAATACCAGGTTCACAATGTATATATGTATATCTTGGACTTTTAGCTACTGTTTTCTTTATTATGCTGTTCCCGGTCGCTGTCCTCTGTAGTTCGGTTCCGGGGCCATGTATGTTGTGGATATAGACTGCACTGTTGCTTCCTATAATATATTGGCCTGGCAGGTTAGGATATGCATCACTTTATAAGTATCATATCAAGCTGTGATACATCCAATGGCATAATGCTCCGGTTTGGATGGTTCTTGCGGTTGTGGCAAAGGCATGAATGCAAGGTTTATCACTCCCAACTACAGTACAGCAGATGCTACATATATTGTGTATCCCTCCGACATGAATATCAATGTCAGATCCGGATCGCCATTGATATCATTACAGTGTTCGGTTGCATACCTAGAGGTACATACCCAGCCGCCCATTAGGTATACCATCATCCGGAACATCAATATCACAAGTCACTTGGATGTCGCCTTATATCGTATAGAGAATTGTATTGATTACAACAATCTCGTGTTTACAGGAGGGCCTGGCCGACCCATTCCGTGGGCAAAATTTGGCCATTGTGGGTGGGATCAACCACTTATATTCAACCACATTAGATATTGAGGGGAGCAGAAACTATGGTACTAGCTGACATAGTCAATCCAAGACTATATGTGATGAGAAACGAGTGCCGAAACGGTAGTGCCTTGTGTACATGAGTTTCTTCATAAATTAAACATTCAGCAATCAAATCGGTACAGTATTCGAGCCTTGCGCCACAGACTCCAAAATTTACCGATGACCCTACAGAATCACGGTAGAAATACAAGTACAATATGAGCTGCCTCTGATGCCGGAACTAATCAATATCTACTCGCCCGACATACCGGGCGGTGCACTTGAGAATCGAGAGGAAAGAGGTGAGGACAACAACGAAAGTGATACGCCCAGTATTTGAGCAGCGGATGTTGACCTCCCGGAATAGTGTGCCCTTCTTATATTACTACGTTCTGTCAGTCCATGAGCTGGCCTCCCTATCTGAGAGAGAGCAATATCTTCATTTCCGCTACCAGCATTTCGGAATGTCCATGGCAGATGTGACGCATTGTCTTGTTGTGATGCTATACATCCACCAACATGCTCCCGAGGCCGATGAACGGCAACATCGTTTATATGTTTCCAAACACTCATGGACAAATTGCCCACAGTTGACAAGGTCGCTTTCCACTGCTCAGCCGATGTGCTTAACCGTTGCTCCAGCACAGTCAATCTGATATCAAGCCGTTCCTCCACCAAGTCTAACCTCTCGTCCATCGTGTCCACCCGCTCGTTCGTAGCAAGAAGATCAAAATGCTTGCCGAGATCGTGTATGCTATGCAATATGTCCCTTGCAGATGGCTCAGGCTCCGGTGGGTTTCCGGGTGCGGATGAGCTGACTTGTGTCTCCCGGATGCATGTCGATGAATTGGCAGTTGCTGGGGTTAACACAGGCTCCAATTGCGGCACGTTGGGTTTCGCTGGCGGATCCGGATGTGTTTTCATGAGGTCCATTGGTCGTTCCGTGATTGTATCTAGAAAATTGTGATGCGTTGATCTCCGCCAGCCCAATGGATTCAATGCTTACCATCCAACAAATGATGTACAACCTTCTTCTCAGCACGGGAGAATCTAGTTGTTGGTTGTGCTTTCTTGGACGGGACATGTTTGGCCTGTGATTTGGCAGCCGGTTTCTCCATGCTGGGGAGAAGCTTTACGGGAGTCTGGATATCAGCCCTTGGACTGCCTTCCGGACCGTCAAGTGATGGAAATGATAAGACAGCTTGTTGTACATCCATCTGGGCGAGAGAGGCAAGTTCATGTTCTGTCTTTTCGGAACCGGTAGGAGCTCGATAATGTATAGTCTTCTGGAAACGTGGATGATCCTTGATGCGTGGGTCATTGTCGCCGACGGTTGTCCAGTCCGGCGATGATGTAAACATGCCACCTTTAGTGTACTGCCGTACGACCGTTGCGCATGACAGCAGCTGTGGAGAGAACAATGTTGCACTCCCTTCATAGAGTTTTAAATCTTTTGCCTGAAACAAATGATGTCCGCAATCCAAAATTAACTGGACAATCAACGGTAACCGGACGTACCAAGCACCTTGCAATCTCATCCGACAATGCCAACGCCGTCGCTGAATTGCCTTCTTTTAACTTCATACATCGTTTGATGAGGGATTGAACATCTTTCAAAGTATCATTGAGGGCAGCGTTTGCTTCTTCGGAAGGTATCATAGGAGTATGTGAAAGATGTTGGTAAGTTAGGGTAATGCTATGCGGAAGGGAAAGAGGAATGACTCTGAGAAATTTTACGAATGTCGGGATCAATACCAATTTGTCGGTTGTGGGTGTTTCCAAGACCTCGTGGCGAACGTAGAATGGCAGCATGGACCGATATCATATAATAATCACATAATAGAAGGATTTCACCGATCATTGTCCCACATATTTGGTTTCCACAGTCGGTGGTCCACAAATCATTGAAGGTATATCTTGGCACCTCGTCGCCTTCTCGGATTCATTTTCACACAAACATTCATGTCTGAGAGACGTGTTCGTGTTGCCACTCCAGTCTCTTCGGAGGCTGGCGACTCACTCCCTCCAGATGCTGGTGACATATGGACTAGCATCATGTTCAGTTCTAATCCCACTCAAGATCATGGTGTTGTATCAAATGACTCCCCGGTGGAGTCACGCCCCGCATTGCTTGAGGACCCCATAGATTGGTGGGGCAAGTATGTCCCTTTAGAGTCGTGGGTTCCTCCAAAACCGGATAGCATTCCAAGATTCCAAGATTCCAAGGAATCGTCGGATTGGAATCTTATCCGATATATAAATGCAAGTTCACCATTTAACCCCTATCAGCCGGTAATGATCCAAACATTTCTTTGGCAGTATATAAATTATGTTCCGAGTTACCCCATAGCTATGAATATCGGGTTGATTCTTTAGGAAAGAGAGAGAAAAGTAAGTCGTTACCTGGATACTGGCATCGCTGAATCAACCTTGTCCCGTAGATTACGAGCAATGTTTTAATGGTGACTTTGATGAAGTCACAAGCATGCTGTCAGGTGAGTGCCATATTAAAGCCGAACACCATTGATCTCACACTTCGTACTAGACATGTATGTTGTAGAGTTGCTCCGCACACCCAACTTTTTGACAGCCCGGCATTCCCCATCAATGGGGGTCTTTCGTGTGTCACCAGCCGTCCAAACATCGGCAGAAGGTGCTTTGCTTCATTTTGTTATAAAACAAAACTAACTCACCGGATTAGGCTGTACAAGACCGGAAGGTAAGCTACAGCCTGGCACTCACCATGGAGCTGATTAATTTGAACCCAACAGAAGATCCGGTACAATTGACCGCAGGAACTCACTCCTTCGATCAAGATGTTGAATCAACGCTCCCGACGTATCATCCCTATGATTGTGGATGGGATGATACCATTTCAAATGCTTCAGTTTCACCTGAAGTATCATCGCCGATGGATCCATATGATTGCGGATGGGAGGATGACATGAATGTGACATCCCAGGAAACAATCATGCTGTTAGAGCAAAGTAAGTATATTATTTGCGTTCAGAAATCATAACTGACCCGTTGTTAGTATTAACGGATGTAAGATCAAATGAAGGTAAGTACTCACCGGGTCCCAGGAAACACCGTCATTTCACAAAACATCATAGCACATCCGACCGAATTGTCCTACCGTCTTAGCGACAACATGTTATGTGCTATGGATGCTCTGATCATCAACAAGACGGTGCCCCCAAATGAGTCATCAACCGAAGATCTATATGACTGTGGATGGGGCAATATCGTGACTGCTGCAGCCCTCCAAGCAATGGATGAAAGTGCGTGGGTCATTTACAAAGCGATATCTGAGCTGACCGGGCGTGTGAAGATATCAAAGCTAATGCAGGTAAGTGACCGGTGTACTGCCAGGGATCGGTCTTACTGGACTCCATAGATATTGTGGCCGATTCATCATCTTCCAAGGGCAAGATGATCACATCTGCTGCACCGGCAAATGATCCTTACGATGTTGGATGGGATGATCCTATGGACAACAGCGACCCCGCAGACATAGCTTCTATGGCCGATCCGTACGATTGCGGATGGCAGGATGCCACAGCTCCAGAAGATAATATTATGCTGGGAGACCCTGCAGACGATCCATACGACTGTGGGTGGGAAGATCCAATGGAGGGACCAACTACCATGCGGCTATCGGTGGACAAGACGTTCTATGTGGACACGGATGTCATTGACCTTACGTCTGAATCACCCAGCCAATCGGTGGACCGGATATTCAATGAGAGGGATGTCATTGACCTCACCTCTAAATCACCCAGCCAATCGATGGACCGGACATTCGATGAGGAGACGGATGTCTTAGACCTTACGTCCACATCAGTCAACCGATCGGTGGACCGGACATTCGGTAAGGAAACGAATGCCCTTGTGCTGACGTCTACATCAGCCAATTCAGGTATGTCATTTTCACTTTCTCTATATGTTCTAATTCTGGTGGTTGCAGAGAGATCCATGTCTCCAACCAACCCAACGCATTCCAAGAGGCAGGAGAGTCCATGTGTCACGCGATCCGACGGCTCAACAGCATAGGACATAGTGACTGTGAGTTTTTTGCATTTCCACTCCGATTCCGGCTGACTTTCGTGTCGGACAGTCGATAGATATGTTCGCAACATTGTCGCACCAGGGGATGGACTTGTATATGACTCACGACCAGGACTCACTTTCATGGCCAACCGGCATTTGTTTGGTGCATATGCCGAGGCAAGAGATCGGGTAACTAACCTCGGGGCTGATGTCATAAACATACATCGTTTACTTAATATTCACCACCGGATCATGTACCCACTAGATGCGATGATAACCAGAGTGGAGCAGCAGGGGGATAGTATGCTATGACTATAGTTCCCTATGTAATCTAATTTGTATTACCTCCCATCATGAAAAATGTGTAGAATATACACGACATATGCCTGACCGATAGAATGACTTCAAAGATATATCACAAAGTCCATTTGTCGTGACCAGATTGTGGTCCATCAGTGAAAGCTATCGGAAGAGACACCCCGCGCCCCTCTCTCCCTCCTCCCAAAAAGAGACCCACATCAATCAAGGTTTTACATAATCGTTGTACTGAGAGTTGGGCTTCCGGGCACGTTTACCCGCACTGGTTTGTGAAGTTTTGCTCCTGGTCTGTTTCGAGGGAGACCCATCAGTAGCCTGTTCAGTAACTTGTTTCTTCCCTGCCATTTTACCAGCCTGTCTCGCAATTCCCTTGTCCTGTTCCATTGCCACTTGACGCCTCGTCCGTTTTGTGGGAGACCTTTCCAATGATTCTTTGGCAGTCCTTTTGTGAACTCGGGTTTTTGCTGGGATAATATCAGCAGTATTGACCACCTGTGCAGGCCGTTTGACCTGTACCCCGGGTGCACTGGCTGTGCGTTCTGCGGCTGTTGCAGAAGATTCAAGCCCGACGCCATTCCTGCCATGCTTGCGGACAGCATTCTGCGGGCGTTCTACCACTCTCCTCATCTTGTTAGGCCAGATATTTACTGTAGCGGGCGTGCTAGGAGATGCAGGAACATCCTTATTGGTTCTTTTGCCGGCGTCGACAAATGTTCCGGGTAGCTCATCATCGCTGCTTGTGTCGTTGCTGCTACTCATGGAGACCCGGCATCTGCTCTTCCCTGTAGACTTGGTCGCTTTGTGCTGACTCGGAATCTCATCCTCGGAGTCGTCCAATCCATCAACAGACTCAGCAGTGGTGATCGGTTGGTCGTTGACTTCATCGGCAGATGACTCAGGTCCTCTACCCTTCCATGAACGATGCAGCAAGCATCCCCATTCTCAAAGGCATTGGAACCTCTGACCCCCCTTCCTGTGTCAGCTCCAATCCCGCTGAAATACAACATTTTTGTGCCAGGCATTAACAATGCAGTGAATGCAATTCCAAAGGGCGGCAATGGTAAGAAGAGACGGGCGGAAGATGACCAACCAGTAGAGGCTAAATTAGTTGACAACTCGACTTCCCGGTCACGGAAGTCTGTTCCGAAGAGGAAAAGGGTAATGTCGGCTGATGAAGACAATGAAACTACCAACCCAGTTCTGATTCAGGTGAGTTCCGCGTCTTTCGTTCGGCATAGCTGACCCACCACATGATTATATTCCCTAAGGTGGTACCATCACAGCGCATCACCGAAGAGGATTTGGCATCGGCACGTTCGCATCACTCGGAAGGCACAGATGATAGAGGTTTCTGGGATGCAGAAAGCAGGGTAAGTGTTTTTATTGGGCTAACTGCAGATGTTGACTCGGATGTTTATCAGCCTGTTGAATGGGGCCAGGACTCTGCTATCGCCACGGCAGTGAAGTTAACCTCATTATTATTTGCATGAAATCTCATTGACGCTAAGATGTTTGAAGTATTCCGTTCGTCATCACCCACAGAAATGCGACAAGTGCACCAAATTGGGTGTGGCCTGTCTTGTCCTCCCGGATAAGAAGTTCGGATGCATTTGACTTGCCTGCGCTAATTGCGATGATATGAAGATCACATGTGTGATCAACGAAGTTGGCGTCCGGGAAAGAATGCAGGCAAAGGCAAAGGCAAAGGCCACAGTGGCAGGTGACACCCACCCTGTCAGACGCTCTAAGTCACGTGCCCCCAAGTCCCGAGTTGTGAACAATACTCCGGTCAATACCCGGTCCCAGCAGATCTTGATACCACTGGCACTTTCCTCTTTGGATGTTGAGCCTAACAACATTGAACACAGAGGTGAATATTTTCATTCCACAGTTGGTACTTGAACTGAAACTTATCAAGACTCTGCACTGGATGCTAACCCAATGTCTATTGATATTCCACCGGTTCACACAGAGGTTCAACCGATGCCTACGATGTGCCCATCGGTGCAAGCCGAGGCGGAAATGCCGCGAGCAGTCAATCCCGCGCAGCCCGAGCCAACTGCGAGGGACATCCTCCAGAGCTAGTCTCGTGAACCAGCCGCCTTGTCTGAGAAGGGAATGTGGGACAAGGCGTCTGGAAGAACTTTCCTAAGAAGCAGTAGAGTACACTTTGAAACTCCGCATATACCAAAAATGGTACTGCGTTGCGCTTCTAAGTTCCTAGCTCATGAACGTGTCGCGTCCTCTCGCATCTATATCTGACTGGATGTGGGACAACACTTTGTTTCTCACTTCCATTATTGCAGAATGAGCAAGACATCGGACTTGTTATTTCTCCACTCACGGCACTCATGATTGACCAGGTCAGTTCTTTTACCATATTCATGTATTCAAAACTTATTGTTTCAGGCTGAGCACACATCATTGAGTTCAGTCGCTGTTTGTAGTGAGGTCATTGCAAAAGTTGGCCGAGATAAATTATTCAAGGTATATAATTTTTAGTTTTTGTCTACACCTCATATGCATCTAATGTCTCTTCCAGGACATTTCATCCGGAAAATTTCGCTTCATAAATGTTTCCCCTGAGATTGTAATTTTGAGAGAGTTTTGAGATGCTGTCCTTTCGAAGAGCGAATTCTCAACTCGCCTTTGATGTGTCTGTGTTGATGAGGCACACTGCATTAGCCTTTGGGGTGGTAGCTTTCGTCCAGATTATGCTGAGCTTGGAACCCTGCATGCCCGTGTACCAACCAATGTACCATTTGTACTTGCATCAGCCACCCTTCCCGAACACATACTTGATGACATCCGTGAACGTCTGCAGATTTCCAAGGATTTCCACCATATTCAGCTCACAAATGCTCGACCAAATATTGCACTGTCAGTCCGTGTCATGAAATTTGCAGACGAATCGAAAGCAGACCTCCGTTTTGTTGTTCCTCATGGTGCTACTTTGGCCAATGATATCCCCACTCAACTTATCTACTGTAATGACCGGACAACAACTGAAGACATTATCGACAAGCTCCGTGGCTGGTTACCATCAGATATTCCACGGTCATGCATTGCTTTTTACCATGCAAAAATTGGGACCAAACGTAAACGTCAAATTGAGGAGGAGTTGCAAAGTGGTGAGATACGAATTGTATCATGCACAGATGCAGTCGGCATGGTATGTTGCTGCTCCTATGAGACGATATAATCTGACAAAAGTTTACCAACAGGGTTGTGACATGCGAAACATCCAAAGAGTGATTTTATGGGGCCTACCACCATCTTTTTGTGCCCTTGTTCAGCAGGCTGGCCGTGCAGCTCGAGATCTTACTCAGCTCGGTGAGGCTGTACTAATTATCTCATCTGTTGTACGGAAGAGTGGCATTCAGGGGTATTATATCACAAGCTCACTGGAGGTGGTAGTATCCTCATGAGAACCTGAGGATAGAGGAGAAGATGAATTAGTGGCATTGGAGACTCAAGGGATTGAGGTCACACATGGTTGTGAAGTAGTGGATGTCTGTGGCAGAGGTGCAAGACTCGCATCTAATGATGATGAGACAATTGAGGTCCCACAAAATCGTGGTCGCAAGACAGGCCGATCTGCTCACTCTTGCAATAGCCTTGAGGCTCGTTACCTCAGCAAGTATGCAAACACACCAGACTGCCATTGCAAAGTGTGGGACGAATTTTTTCTAAATCGTCGCAAGCGTGAGTAGCTTTACCATCATTCACCAAGTCGAGCTAGTGACAAGCAACTCCTTCTGTAGGACAACTCATTTTCCCTGACAACACAACCTACCGTCACTTGCCTAATGCACGGTGTTGTGATAATTGTCAGCCAGCACTTTTCCCAGTCGATGCTATCACCTTGGATAAAGTCTGTGGTCTAAAGGCTGGGAAGAAAAGAAAAGTAGGTGAAGATTTTGAGCAGTCCATCAGGGATGGGTTAACTGCATGGCGAGATGGCGATTTGATCGACTGCTTGTACCCTGGCACTTTTTCAATCGCTGGAGCCACAGTTTTGGATGATACAGTTATTGAGCAGCTTGCAACATGTGGAGAATGGATCACAAATGGTGAACAACTGTCACGTCGGACTCGCTAGTTCATGGCATTCACACCAGAGGGTCACCTCACTCAACATGGCCATGAAATTCTAGCGCAGTTACAGAAGGTATATAGCATATATGATACGACACAAGCTCAGAAGACTATTACTATAGCTGCCAGCCTCGGACCTGTCTCGCCTTCTTGTTTCTATTCCTCTCAACCGAAGAAGCATGTCAGTTAGCGATCGTACTTTGATAATACATCAATCATCTCTTGCGTGATGAACTGCAAATCTTCTTGGTCCAGGTCGGGAATATACTCTTCATCATCCAATGTCAGATCATCCAGTTCCAGCACTGTTGGACAACCAAGATCAATTTTGCTTTCCAACACCTCCTGGTTGCTACCATCTGGCGGGTCCTCAAATGCAGGTGGCATTTCTTTGGTGAGGCGAAAAGTATCGAGGATATTTGCTGGCAAGGCAAGTGCAAGAATGAGGTCCCATGATGGTCTGAATGGTGGTAGTTTTTTCACCTTCCATCCTGCAGATATTGCCTTCCGTCCGAGCAACGAGTTGACTCTCCATAGTGACCAAGGTGATTTGCTATTAGCTGTACCCGAAAACTCGTTGATAACCATTCGAGTTGCTGCAAGTTTCACGTGAAAGAGTCCAAGCTGAGGATGTGTCCATGACCCGACATTGTCAAAAAGGTCTGAGTCGTCATGGCGAGAAGCAGTGGCCTGCTCAAATTCAGTCAGTAATCTGAAAGCACCAAACCTCAATTTCTACCTTATCAAGCAGGGACACAGTAAGCTGATCACCAGCGCACATGATTATCCCATGTTTCTGAATGTCCTCTGATGACATTTTCAGTGTCTTTCGGACAATTGAGTCAATCACCTCCAATGCTCCATCAATACTGGACTCGTCAATGTGCATTGCTGGCAAAGGGTATTGCTCCGTCTGGTGAACTGGAATGGAGAGCACAACTGGGGGTGCTTTGATGTTGTCTGCAAACTTTCTTCAAAGGGAAGGGAAAGCGTCCAAAAGAATGTTGAGAATATGCCAATGAGATGCTGCCTCAAGCTGCTGGACCTGTTCAAGCGATGGGAGCAAGTCTTGTGGTCCGAAGTTGATTATTGGAAGCCGTGTGAGCCGAGGTGGGAGGAAATAAAGTGAGAGATGTCCGTTCGGAATATCAATGAGCGGAATGAGTGTCGCAGTAGTGCCATTGTCAAAATGGTCTTTGGAATCTTTTCGTTGTTCAGAGACTCGGAAGGCAATATTCAAGTTATCCCATACTATCATAAACAGGTGAACTTTGACAAGAGCCTCGATCTTGTTCAGGTGTTCTGTTCCCATCTTTTTCAGACAGTAGACTGCCTTGGTGTACGAAGATGTAATTCTGGTGTGGTGTAGGACCTCGAACATGGAGTGTGATGCTCCGCACGCAAGAAGGTAGATGCACATCATAGTTTGGAATTCATTAGAATGTTCAGTATGACTTTGAGCAAGCATGCAGAGTATAGTTGTGAATACCTGCATAAGATGTTCGTCAATGAGGTCGGTACATAATGGATCAAAGACTTAGACCTACCAGTCCATGATTACGGCGTGTCGAGGTGAGGCTCTCATTAAACCCTCCCTGCTCCAACAGCTTGCACAGAGTTGGAGCTATGTCTTGGGCTCTTGTCTGTATTCTATCCAAAGACCACCTGCCTAAAATCTCGGAAACATCTTCTCCATGAGATGGTCGCAAGAATTCTGCTAATACTTTGCCCTCCCTCGCAACCATGTCAGAAACAGAGTTAACAGCCCACACACGCATCACATCAGGGCAACGTTGGTGCATAAGCGCGAGAATTTCGCCTCCATGTGCTCCAAGCATTCTCGATACACGAGCAGACTGTTGCTGGTCTGTTGTTGACAGGAGAGACCGAATAAAAGAGTGAAGAGTAGGAAAGTGTGAATTTATCGCGAGCAAAACGGCTTGAAGGTGTCCTTCGGATAGCTCACTTGCTTTTGCGTTGACTTCGGATTGGAGTTCTTTGGTTCTCTGTGCTTCATTTTGCTTCTGTTCTGCTACAAGTCTGGCTTGCTCAGCCTGCAGCTCCTGAGGAGATAGCTTCACTAAAACACGCCGGGTTCTCTTTGGTGGGGGTGCAGATGTGTCAATATTATTGAAGACTAGATTCTCATTATTTCTGGTACATTTTGGCGGCATCATTGTGATAGATATAGATGCAAGAGGATGCGACACATTCATGAGCTAGGAACTTAGAAGCGCAACGCGGTACCATTTTTGGTATATGTGGAGTTTCAAAGTGTACTCTACTGCTTCTTAGGAAAGTTCTTCCAGACGCCTTGTCACACATTCCCTTCTCAGACAAGGCGACTGGTTCGCAAGACTACTCCAGAGCATCCAGGACCTTGGAAGGCGGCTTCATCTTCTCGCCACCAGCGAAAGGGTCGATGAGTTGGATGCAAGACTCGGTTCGGTGGAAGATGTCTTTGGGCGGCGATTGAGTGCACTTGAGCAACGTCTCAATTCATCTGATACAGAATGGGGAGCAATGTCAGCTTCTGTTGGCCATTTAACCATTGCTCTTCGGGACCATAAAGATGATCTTACTGCACATCTTTCCCGGATCAACACTATTGCTTATGCCCCCCCGAGTCATGCAAATGCACACCTGCCAGCCTGGCTCGCTCAGAGTGATGAAGACCCGCACATCTCAGCAATCGGCTGACAGTGGACTCATGTGTGGGATGCGTCCATGATGACGGGTATTCAAGGGCATGTCGGTACCTCAGCATCTGCTGTGCTCATTATGGAAACTGTCGATTCCATGGTCCCAGCAGCGGATGTATTGCCAGACACCTCTAGCGATCTCTCAATGATATCCGATGATTAAATACTTATTATTGGATCTTGATGGACAGTGATGATGTCATGTCTTTACTTAGTTTTGATTGCATTCATTTGGTGCTCCTACATACCGACGATATTAAATGGGATCCTGTATTGGAAGGTGTGTGACGTTAATAGTTAGCCTGGGCCAGGAAGATCAATTTGAATATTGTGTTAGCGTTCCAGAACTAAGTCGTCTGAGTATCAAGGTGTGATATATCCAACGGCATAATGCTCTGGTTCGGATGGTTCTTGCGCTTGTGGCACAGGCATGAATGCAAGGTTTGTCACTCCCGACTACGGCCCAGCGGATGCTATATGTACTGCGTATTCATCCGACATGAATATTCACGTCAGATCAGGATCTGATATTATTCGGTTGCATGCTGTGAGGCACATATCCATCTATTAGCTATACCAGCATCCGGAACATAAGTATCACA